>OY728122.1:159492348-160742348 GCA_963277665.1 Viscum album | reverse complement strand
TCCGCACCACACCACATGTTCCTAAAAGTGAATTCAGGGCTGAGAAGGCCAAGAGATGGAGTTTACTATTCAGTGGCTGGACCTGGGGATCAGATGCTCGAATGTCTCTACATATCCTATAAGGATAGGAGTTTAGCCTTACATAGTTCTTTATATTCCAAATAGTTTAATATCATGTAGTGAGGAAGATAGTGTCACAGTTTAAGGTTTTATGGTAGGAACAATGCATTACACAGTCTGATATATGGATATTACCCTACCACAATCCCTAAGCCTATGCGAGCCATGCTTGGTGAAGAAAAAAAGGAGCATTGTCGGGCCTTCCCCGTCCAACAAGAGCATGCAATAGTGGAAAGGAAATGTTGGGTGGGTAAAATCCCAAACGAACTAACATTCTTACTCGAAACACACAAATGCATGGAGTTAAAACACCAGTGGTGTCGAGGATCCATAAAATAGTACGGGGCATTAAACATGTGATTCCCAACATCCGATATTTGGGACACAATGTGAGAGGCGTGACGATGAAAGATAAATGTTGACCATGTTCTCAACATAACATCCATTTTTTTGTTATCCTAGAATGGAAACAAACAAATTAGGGTCGACGGCTGACCAAATTCGCTACATGAGAACTATCTCATAATGTTGTTTGAAATCCTCTGGGACGTTGGCCTAGGATGGTAGAAGAGAATTGAGTCCTAGAATCCATGTCATTAGGGGGTCCCTTTGGATGTGAAAGATAATGAAAACCCAAATGAAGGAATGTGCGAATCGTGAACATTACCCATGCAATTTATGCGTTATAAAGGATGAGCACAAGGAGTGGTAATCTCAAAGGAAGTACATGATGCAGTTATTATATATCCAACATGAATGTGTAACAAAGAATTCTACACCACACCACATAATTTTGGGAGAAGTCATGCTAGAAGGGGCTGAGGAGGAGAAAGTGGTTGCGATAAGACCAAAAATAGTAAGTCTGGGTGTCACTAAAAATCCCATGAGGATGGGAATCAAGACACATGTAGTTCTTGTAGGTGGTATGGTAGGAACAAAATATCAAAAGGGAGCGATATCATCTCTTAAAGAGTAATATTTGAGTTATTATACAGTTTAACATCGTGAAAACATAGATGGGATGAATCCTAGATTAGGGTTGTAGATATCAGACCATAAAAGTTCCTAGTTTAATGTCATGTGTGTGGGGAATGCCTTTCTAGTTTATCATCATGTGGTATAGATGAAGGATGAAGATATCTTAAGGGTAGTATGTAGTGTTGTTTTTGTAAACCCAACATGAATGAGGAATAAGATGTCTAGCTCACAGCACACACTTCCGAAATAATACACACAATTCAAAGACATGATGGTTGGACTTTTTGATTAAGGATCCTTGTTTAAGGTTATATAGTTTAGATCATAAGGTGAGGATAGGTGAGGCGTAGTACCATGGGGTAGACCCAACATGGGTAGGAAAAAATAAATTCACACCAGATCAAACCTTTCTGAGAATAATGGACCTAGACCCATAAAAGGGGACAAACAAGGTTCATAAATCTATGGTTGGACCCGAAGGAAAAGTGAAGAGGTGTCGATATGTATCCCAAAAGGGTGAGAATCAAGCTAGATGTAGTTATTAAATATGGCATGAAAAAAGTCCAATACTAGAGGGACAATGTATTCTCAAATGATGACATCATATGGATGGGTAGTTATCAACACACAACCTAGATAAAGAAGATGTAGTTGTACGTCGTTACATAAGGATGTAAGAGATCTTAGTTAATGGTCATTGAGCTTGGACCGAGAGAAGTGTGGTTCTTCCATGTGGGCACAAACCATACCCATATCCCTAAGCTCATGTGATCTATTCTCGGGGTGAAAAACAAGGGTGGGGAATATATTTACAACACATGGAATACTCAGTAGGGGGAGATGGTGTGGAGTTGAAGATGACCCTATGACGTTGATTCATCCTCTTAATGTGAAAAGGTCCATGGAGGGATAACACCAAGGGTGTCAAAATTCCACTTGAACATGATGAAGTAGAAAGGGATGTGAATCACGATAACAATATTTAGGACATAATGAGGGTGGCATAACAATGAAGGATAACTGTCGACCATTTTCGAAACATAGCATCCATATCGTGTGACCTGGGATGGGAAAAAACAATTGAGCATCGACTGGTGACCATATCCATGATGTGGGACCTATGTCAAATTTCTTTTGAAATCCTTTGGGACGTTGGACCAAATCAGTAGGCAATCCATAAGGTCAGGCAGACATACCATCTAGGGGTCCTTTCGGATGTGAAAGATGATGGAAACACAAATAAAGGGAGATGTGAAACATGGAAATGGATGAAATCATGTCCATTCCGAATCCAACACTCTAAGTCCTAAACCATAGTGTATCTGAGCATGTTTATGAGGCATAAAAAGGGTATATGGGTCCAATTAAGTGTGGATGAATCGTGGAGGTGAGTGGAGGAAAAGGGAAAAAATGGATTGATGAACTTGGGGATGGACTCAAAGACAATGTGTCTGGGTGTTCTTACGTATCCCATAAGGATGAGAATCAATCCATAAGTAGTTCTGAAATGTTGTTCAGTTTAACATCTTGCAGTGAGGATGAGGATGAAAGGGGAAATCCTATGGGGGGGGGTGGTACATGGTGCAACTACCATAGACTTGATGTGAATGAGGACACAAGAAGTCCACACTATACCATATGCTTTCAAAAGGGAATTTCAGGCTGTAAGACTAGAAAATGGGGAACTTTGAGATGGACCGAAAGAAAAAATATCCAAACATTCCTACATATCCCATAAGGATAAGAATCAAGACATACATAGTTTTGGAATGATATGGAGTTTAATGTCATGCGGTGAGGACATGAGTGGAAAGGAATAGGTTATAAAGGGAATGTGTGTGGTGTGATAAAGCATAATCTACATGAATGAGTACAAAACAAGTCCACACCACAACATATATAGTCCCAAGGGGAACCTATATCTAAAGGGATGAAAAAGATCAAGAAACCTGGGGTTGGATCCAAAGAAAAAATGTCTGGGCCTTCCTATGTATCTCATGAGTATGAGAATCACGACATACATAGTTCTTGAATTCCATGTAGTTTAAAGTCATATGGTGAAGAAAAAGATGAAAGGAGGATCTTCTGGAGGGAGAAGAATATGGTGTGGCCATTTTAAACCCTATATTAATTAGGATAAAGTTGTCCAAACCACACCATATGCATCCCTTGAAGATAACTAAACTCATAGGGGGAAACCAAGGTGATGGAAAGATTTATTGGGATGGCCCCAAAGACAAAGGGTCCAAGAGTTCCTACGTATCCCATAAGTATGGTAATCAATCCACACATAGTTCTTGGAGGTTTCATGTAGTTTAACATCATGCAGTGAGGAAGAAGATGAAAGCGGAGATCTATGAAGGGGATAAGTGACGTTGTAGTTGTAAGCCCGACGTGAATAAAGACAAAAAAGTGTCATTTCACCATGCAATGCCAATAGATATTCTATCCAAGAGGTCAAATAGGATCACAAACTTTGGGATAGACCTAGAGATGTATAGGTGATTCTACATATCCCATATAGATGGTAATCAATCCACACATAGTTCTTTAATGTCGTACAGTTTAACGTCATGTGGTAAGGATGTGACAGGAAGTGGGTATTCCCAAGGGAGGCACATGGTGTGGTTTTTGAAAACCCTATGTGAATGAAGACCAAAGAGGCTTCACCACAACACGTGATCCTAGGGGGATCCTTAGATAGAGAAATTTGGGGCTGGACCCCAAGAAAAAATAGTCAGGCATTCCTACATATCCTATGAGGATAGGAATCATTTCATACATAGTTTTGAAGATTCCATGTAGTTTAACGTCATGCAGTGAGGATGAGGCAGTAGAGGTATCTCAGAATAGGAATGTGTATGGTGTGGAAAAATAGCCCAAAGTGAATAAGGAAAAAGAAGTCCAATATGCAACACCATTCACAATTATATGAGAGAACTCATGATAAGGGGTTGAGAGAAAGAATAGATGAACCTGGGCTGGACCCAATAACATAATGTCCAAGAATTCCTATGTATACCAAATGGATGGTAATAAATCCATACATAGTTCTTAAATGTCATTCAGTTTATTGTTTTATGGTAAGGACATAGGAAGTAGAGTTCCTAAGGGAGGTACATGGTGGGGATATTTAAAATCTAACATGAATAAGGACCAAAGAGGCCTCATGCCACACCACATAATCCCAGAAGGATCAGGGCCATGAAGAAGAATGAAATAGATGATTTGTGGAGCCTAGGAATGGAACCAAAGAATAGATGTCCGAGCATTCCTATGTAATTCATGATGATGAGAATAAATCCACTCATAGTTATCGAAACATCTTTCTCTAGAGGTCTAACCCATGTACGTGAAGAAGAGACATTGGATGTATCTTGTTTATTCTTTTCTACCCCCTTTTTTTTGGAGAAAAAAAACTTTGGATGAGGATTATAGGTGTTACTATAGGAATCATGTTGTATGTAGGCCTTGAAAAAGAGCGTGGTGAATGACCAATTCCAAACGTGGTTCCCTCTCAGGAATAGACACCATAATGCGATTCCTTTTTTCTGTCATGTTGCTAGGATGATAGTGTCATAGTTTAAGGTTGTATGACAAGACCAGCCCATGCATTTTAGAATCATGCGGAAACGATGAAATAGTTTAAAGTCATGTGGGACTAGGAATCATAGTTTAACATCATATGGTTTGAATGATAGGGATCTTAGTTTAGTTTTGTATATCTTGGACCATGGAGTGTTTTTCTTCTATAGTTTAATGCCATGCAGGATGGGTGGGGTCTTAGTTTAAGGTCATAGAAATCGGACTATTATATAGTTTATCATCATGTGGGATGAGTCATGGGTGGTTTTATGTACTTAATCCTAGAGTGATCATGTTGTTTAACATTGTGTGGTAAATTTTGAAGAAGGAATTGTTAAGTGAAATACTACTTGATAAATTTGGTATTGGTGGGAGGAGTAATACGATCACCACACATAGTGACTAGGGAGTATGTTCCGCTAGGGTAAACCTTGTGAATGATGTAAGGTCCCTCCCACTTAGGCTCCAAATTTTGTGGCTTACTTCCAGGTATCATTGGAGTTCTCAGGGAGAATACCGTGTTACTTTTAAGGAATGAACATAGACTAAAATCTCATTGAAATATCTGGCTATCTTGTTCTGATACCTCTCTAATTTGTGCAAGGATCAGAGCCTATTCTCATCAAGGGATTCCAGTTCATCCAGACGGACTTTCAGTACTCTATATTATGTATGATGATCGTAGATAGCTATGCGTAGTGAGGGTAACTGAATCCCGATGGGTAGTACTACCTCCATTCCACACACCATGGAATATGGAGTCACCTGGGTGGAATTACGAGTGATTTTCTGGTAAATCCAGAGATCATTAGGGATCTTTTCCATCCAACAATTCTTGTTTTGAACAATCATCTTCTACATAATGTTAGAGAGGATTTTGTTGAACTCCTTAATCTACCCATTTTCTTGCACTTCATAGGAAGAGGTATGATTAAAATAGACACTATACATGACCTACAATTTCTTCAACTTGGATAAATGATAGTGGGTTCCATTATCAGTGAGGAGGATGTGAGGGACTCCAAACCAAAATATGATATTGGAGTTCATGAATTCAATGATAGAACGAGCCTTGAATTCCTTGATAAGAATTAACACTACCCACTTAGAAAAGAAATCCTTAGTGGTCAGGATAAACTTGCACTGAACATCTATTACTGGTGGATATGGCCCCACAACATCGAGTCCCCAGACCACAATGGGAAAAGAGTAGTTGGTGGTATGAAGGGGATCTGGAGTTCGATGAACAAAATTAGGATGGATCTGACACACCTAACTCCTTTTGAAGAACTTGATGTAGTCATGGGTCATGGTGGGCTAGAACTAAGCCAACCTTCTAATCTAGTGGGAAAGCTTCAGCCCTACCTGGCGAGGTCTGCAGGAACCGTCATGCACATCCTGCATAACCTGTGGATTCTCATCTCCTTGAATGCATTAGAGGATAAACCCATTGAACCCATGTTTGTAGAGGATCTTCTCATGTCTCTGACCTCTCTAGAGGCTGAAATATAGTGCACACTGATAGATTCATTCACATTCGGCTTTGTCTGTTGGTAGATCACCATGTTGGAGGCACACAACGAAAGGATTTTTCAAATCATGGGTCCATTTCACTACCGTAGGAGGACCCAGGGGTCCTGATGTAGATGCACCAACGATAAGATGACTTACTTTTTGGATGTCATCATCGTCTGGAGTGACGTGCGTGATGAATCTCTGATGCACCACATGAATGATCAGATCGTCTTGGTCGGGCTCTACAAGAGAAGAAGCAAGGCTGTCCAAGGCATCAACTCAACCATTCTACAACTAGGGAACATGACTGATATCTGGTGGGGAAGGGAACTAGGACATCATATGACAAGTGTACTCTAACAAAGGTTCAATCTTTGGCTTTATAACAACATAACCACCATTGATTTTTTATGATTACTAGCTCATAATCCCCCTTCACATGAAAATTTGGAACATTAATCTTGAGGGTCAGCTTGAGGCTATTGATGAGAACCTCATACTCTACTTCGTT
The DNA here is from genome assembly GCA_963277665.1 of Viscum album. Classification (NCBI taxonomy): domain Eukaryota; kingdom Viridiplantae; phylum Streptophyta; class Magnoliopsida; order Santalales; family Viscaceae; genus Viscum; species Viscum album. Next base: position 160,735,639 of record OY728122.1, on the reverse strand, counting down.
ATTGGTGCAACCTTCTGACAATAGGAACGAATAGGGAAAGTTATCATGTGCGGGTGTGGTGAGCATGATACTTTTTCCTACCCTATTATGTTTGGGATCATTGAGCCTTCTGCCGATCAGACTGCGTGAAGAACCGTTGAAGTGTATCTTCTAACATAAAAGGACGTGATCCAATGAAAGGATTTCCTCATTTGGAAAATCATATTCTAGAGACTACTCTATAGGGGCTAGATGGGCAGCTAGAAAGTCTTACAACACCTTCCCCTTGATAGCCTTCTAGGGAACGAACCTGATATCAAACTATTGAAGGATGAATACCCATAGAGCTAGATGACCTATCAACAAGGGATGGTTTAGGATATAATTCAGTGGATCCACTTAGGACACCAACTTTATCTAATGGTTATTCAAATAATGTCATAATTTCTATACTTCAAATAGCAGTGCAAGGAAGATCTTCTTGATAGAGGAGTATCATTTATATGTATCAAAGAGCATGCAACTGAGATAATATAAAATTTTCTATGTCCCTTCATTGTTTTTTTAGAAAAGGGCACCGAGGGGTCATTCTAGCATAGTCACATAAAGGACCAATGGATTTCCAGAGATTGGTGGCATCAGAACTAGAGGTTGTAGTAGATACCACTTGATTTCCTCAAAAGCATTCTAGCACTCCTCATCCCACTAATAATCAGAACCTTTATTCATGAGTTGGGAAAATTTATTACACTTTCCAGCCATATTTTCAATAAATTAGTGTATTTAGGCTAAGTTGCCTTAAAAACCTCAAAGTTATGAATGTTTGCTCAGAGGAGGCATCTGGAAGACAGCTCTGACCTTCTCTGGATCGATCTCAATGCCTCTTCATCTAATATCGAAGATGAGAAACTTTTTGAAGGTGACCTAGAAGGCACATTTAAAGAGGTTCATCTTCAGGTGGTAGGAATAAAGGAATCCAAACAATTTCTCAAGATCTATGAGATGGTCCTAGAGATTGAGGGATTTTAACACCAGATCTTCCATGTAGCATTCCACCAATGTCCTAAGGATCAACTTGAATATGAAGTGTATGTCATACAGAAAGGTGGATCCTACATTATTCAGACCGAAAGACATTACATGAGAGTATAAGGTACCTTGCGGTTCCCTGAAGGCTATGCATTCATTATCCTTAGGTGCCTTTCAGATTTGATAATATCTAGAATATCAATCCATTAAGGAAATATCTTGGAATCCAACAGTAGCGTCAATCATTAGCTCTATCATGAGGAGGGGAAAATCATCCTTAGGATAGTGATGACTGAGATCTCGAAAGTTAATGCAGACTCTGATATGTCCATTATTATTCCTAACAGGAGAAATGTTGGATAACCATATGGGGTATTATTACTCCTTGATGATGTTGGACTTAATGAGCTTATCAACCTCGGCCTCGACAATGGCATCGTGAAAAGGGTGCATATTTCTGGGTGGCTGTTTGAACCCACAACGACTTATTGGGAGACTAATATGTTGAATGGTGACATGAGGATATAGCCCTAGAATCTCATCATAACTCCAAGAAGATACATCATGATGCGGCTTTAGGAATTCCACATACTATTGATGTTCTTCTTAAGAAATTCCTTCACTAATTAGTGTCGGTTTCAAATCTATATCGGTACCTGGATTCACCTGTACCAACTCACCAATAGTGGTGGAGACACCTTCCTCGAATGTGAGAGGGGAGTCTTTTAAATCCTCCTCATCATCTCTGGTGAGGGGATCCTCAGAAGGAGGAAATTATTCCAAGTTGGATGATCCTAATGAAATGCTTGTTCCAGCCTGAGCGATAGTGGAAACCACATCGGGGCACTCCTACACTTCTAAAATCACGGTGACAAAATTTGTTGATCTGATTGTATTAGGCCTTCCACCGAAGGGGCCATGTTTGATAATATCAAAGACATAGTGGCATGTCGGCTTTAGCCAGTTTATCCCAGTCTATTAAAATAAGAAAGTATGACATAATACTAATTCCATGGGGTGAACATCCCGATACCTCATAGGGGTAAGGGGATCTGGGATTACTCGAGCCTGATTCATGCAGGCGTACGAAGTGATCTTCCTACGCTCCATACATCAGGGAATGATCTTTCCCCTTGTACCAGAGATAAATAAGAAGTGCCCCATGTCTAGGGTTGTGGCCTCTAACTGGTGAATTAGTAAAATTTAGCCATCATTCTGGTCTACCCATGGGTAAACCAGAATGTTAGTATGATCAACCTCATTAGACGGAATCTTCTTGTCCTTGCTCTTGTAGTAGTCAGAATCCAAGTAGTGGGATTCACAAGAGGAAAAGGGAGACCCATCACATTGGAGTATTCCTAATAGACCATTAAGGGAGTACCTAAATAATTGGTGATATGATGAAGGGGCTTCCACATGCAGGTGGAGCCATGGTCTACCCATTAATGAATTTTAAGTGGTGTCCTATGAGACAACCATGAACTCAGTGTTAAAAACTAGGCCTACGAACTGGGTCTTTAGGAATATCTTTCCAACTGGTGTCTGCCCCATCCTATCATAACCTTGAATCTTCAATTCATAGGGATCTAGATCTTCTTATGAAAACACCATCTTTTGGAGTGTCCAGGTTGGGATACGATTGACCCCAGAGCCCATGTCGACAAGACATCGGCAGACCTCCACACTATTGAAATGGCCAGTGATGTAAAATGGTATGATGTTCCCCTATATAAGAGAACCTTCATCTTATTCTAAGAAGGAAATGATGTCTTGACACTGAACCTATTCGGCTGCCTCGCCATGGAAGGCTTCTATGACTGTGACCTCTATTTCAAACTGGAGGGGGCTTCTTAAATCCTTGATGAGGGCTTCACACATATCTTCTAACTAGCATAGAGCCTTGAGGATAGAAATCTATATAGTAATTATGGAAAGATTCTTGAAAACATCATATTTCCATTCTAGGCATGCACTTCTACTGATAGGGGGTCGCTCAGTGGTAGGAGGTATGACAGGCACTGTTGGTCGAACCGTTATATTCTGGCTGGTGCTAGAAATGTCCCACTTCTCACTAGTCAAACCACATAGAGTTACTACTGGCTGATGGCTAGATGAATGAAGTCCATCCACAATAGAACGTGGCTGATCATAACATGGCCATGATGGATTTTCCTAATCATGCAATACCAATGGCAGTGGAGGCGAATATGATGAAATGAGATGAGAAAGTTGCGTGTGTTGAGCTCTGCACTGGGCCTGTTGTCTGGTCTCGGTGGTGTGTACGGCTTGGATAGAAGCACTGGACAATTAATTTTGATGATTCAAATACACACAACTTCACTGACACTTGCATTGATTAGGGACATTGGGAGGGTCCTCATGGCACTCTTCGTCATCAGGAACCATGTAAGGGTTTTCCAGTACGGCGGTATTGACCGAAGTGTACTCGTGGTCATCGTATAAATAATCATCCATTTTTTTTGGGATTATATGGAAAATACAAATCTCTAGGGGCATGAAATCACTGAGAGTAAATGAAAAATTTGACATAGGGGGAGGGCTTTGTTTTCCCGTGCATCATTGGTGCTTACTCCCCTTAGTGGACGAAGGTTGAGATATTGATGTAGAGGTAGTAGCCGAAGGTATCATAGTGACATATGAAGGCTTGATCCAATTTAAACATACACATATAATACTATTTTCATGGGAGAATTCCTTGCTAGAAATCCAATTGTCATAAGTTTTATACCCATGGTTAGAAACTTACTTCCATTCACCGTCGTTGTCACTGTCAGGATTTATAAACACACATGCCACCTATGCTGAGGCTAGACCCAATATGACTATGTTGTTATTGAACTGGTCTTGGATCTATTCTTTAGACACATATCACCATTTGAGGGTGTGCCCAAGGAATAAATGATAGGGGCAGTAATTGGGACGATCAGTGAGATCTGCCTCTTCGGGCCTCTTGCATTCTAACAACCACAGGAGTCCCTAGTCCAAGTTGATTCTCAAATTACTAGGAACCTTATCCATGATAAATGAGTAGGTCCAGTTCCTCTGATCCAGAAAAGGAGATTTGGGAGTCTGACCCAGACGAGGGGCTGGCTGAGAATAATGTAGAAGTAGAACCTGATTATCTTTCCTAGGTAGCGGTGGTGTGTTACGCAGGGGCGCCATCAGATTCTGAGGTAGGAACTGCTAAGCTGGAGGTTGTGCTTGAGGTGGTGGGTCTTAGTGTGGCTATAGAGGTGGCTTTACCATTAACAATTATAGCATCATGGGGGACTCTATTTGTGCAACATTAGCATCCTTAGCCTTGGAGGCTCTTCTTGCGAGAGATATAGGAGGCACTAGATGTTCCTACTTTGATTTCTGCAAGGTTTATTATAAATGTTGATCTTTGTCAGAGAAATCATAGAACCCACCTAGGAAGTTTTGAGTGATGATAGAAGGGACCAGTTTGGTCTTCATATTCCCCATACACATCGTTATAAGTTGTTCGTGAGTTAGCGATATATTGAGTGAATATGTGACTCCCTTCCACCTGGTGAAAAAGACTACGACTCACCCATCTAGCATTTTCTTGCACTTGAAGAGATCAGTGATGCTAGTCTTCCTGTTGATGGAACTAAATTGGTAGAGAAAATACCTATGAAGATCCTCCCAACCATCTACTGACCCAATGAGTAACTGGATATACCAGACAAACTTGAGCCCCTCCAATGTTTGTATGGAACACTGGAGCTTAGCAGATTCCTATTGTGCTGGAGTTCCCAACATGGGTCCACACCTTTAAATAAAGTGGTCCAGCTACTGCAATGGATTTTTCATCCAATTGAAATGGGGGAAGGTAGGATTTCTAAAACCCAGGGGTGCTATAATATCATCCACCCATGCCGGATATGGTTTTCCATTAGGTGGTATTGCCACTTGTTGAGATTCCAGATCCTTGAGGCAAGAAATAAGAGCAATAATCGAATCATACTGGAAATGTTTCCTATCTTGATGAGGGTCCCTAACCACCAATGCATTGTCCAGCTCTTCAACGTGGTAAGCGGGTTCGACAACTGGTGGAGTGACTGACAGAATTACCTGAGGAGTTAGGGGAATAACCTATAGGGCCACTGGAGAAAATTGATGAGAGGATAGTGGAGCCTATGGATATTCCATTGGAACATGATCCAGGTACTGAGGTAGGTCATCATGAAACTTATGTGGATTTGTGATGAATATCACTGCCGATTTCCATAAACATCAGCCTCTACCCTTTCTAGATGGATAGGGTTACCTAGATCAATGAGATGCAACTCGCTGAGAGGAAGCTATACCTACCCCTGCCCCTACTACCCTGGTTGAGGATTATTGTAATTTGGCCACTGTTTTGTGGCACTCTTGGTGATGATCTCATCAATTATCTTTTTATGTTTAGTAATATACTGGATGATCATACCACGATTCACTATTTTATTTGACCCTTATACCAATGTATTAAAGTAGTTTTGTATTGAAATTGAAAGTATAATAAAAATTTTCAATTCATGTTTGGTTAAATAATTTAATGATTAAAAATGTTAAAAAGGGATATTTCACTTGTTTTTATGTTTTTCTCATAGGTGGAGGTGATTTGGAATACCCAAGACAAAGTTGATGAAAAATGGGCCAAATTATATAGTAATTGAAGAACATATATGAAATAAACCAAATAATACTACTGATACATATGGAATGTTGGGATTGGATTTTGTGTAATGATCCAAAATTCAGTTTTCAACAATTTTCATCAATGAACCGAAGCCTAATTAGTCTTTGGGCCCATCTGAACTGATCTATCAAAAAAAATAAATCTACTTGGTGTCAACAATTTGCCTCTATATATTAGCAATATCTAAATTTATAATAAATATATGGCCACAAAATCTGACATAGATAAATAAAATAGGTCATCCAACAAGTATCTAGTTTTTTGGAAATTAAGATAACACTTTTTAGTGGCTGAAAACCATGGGATAAGTGGTTTCTCGAAATCAAGGTGCCCAAAACCACCTCCCATGTTGGCTATAAAAGAGAACCTTGGGCACCTCATTTAGGAGTTAGACCAGGAGGAAAGGTGCTACCATTTTGGAGTCCTAAAGGAGTCTTCTCATCATCCATATAAGTTCTGGAGACTATGGGAAGTGGTACTTCAACATCATCTTCTTCCTCCCCTTTCATGGATTTCTAAACCCCTTGTGATCACCTAGGGAGGGATGTGAGGTAATCCCGAGCATTATTTTAGTAATATTTGAATTGTATTTTAAATTATTGGTTTTTTGTTCTTTTTAATTATCCTATATTATTATTTAATTGATTTATGTACTGGTATGTGATGATCAAATCATATGATCATATTTGGGGGTACCCATTCAAGTGATGTTTCACACACTGTTCACCACTTCTTATTCCCCCTCTCCATTGTAGTGTTTGTGTGATTTATATTTTTTAATTTAACTCACATAAACAATTTCATGACCATGAAATATCATGTCATGGTAACACATTGAAATACCATACAAACCTGGATAGTGTATCGATATCTTTAGGTGTTTCCTTGGTGAGTTTTTGTTACGTAGTCGAACAGAAATCACCCAATCATCAGTGGTATGCAATGAGTCATTATGCCTTTCCGACTGAACCCTAGGAGGTATCCTAGTATAAAATTAGTAACATTATTGTTCAAGGTGTTATAAATTATGGATTAAAATATCATAACCCTATCCTTTTAAGCGATGAAGGATGAGCATCATGAGATTTCCTCAGGTTCACCACACTTAATAAATTCTGTTAGTTTCCACTTTGTTTAATCTCTTTTATTTTTCTATTGACACATTAAATTAATGGACCCATGTTTTAAAAAATCCCATTCCAATTTTATTTTCATAATCCAAAACTTTTTATTTTTTAAAGGATCTAATTCTCTGTTGAGATATGACCTAAGGTTCCTTCTATATTACATAAATTCTAGTAAAACTAAACATCTAATTCGACACACTCAACAACACGATCAAATTTTGATGCCATTTTCAAGGATCCAAGATCATTTTTTATTTATTTATTTTCTTTTATTTATTTATTTTCCATTTTATTTATTAATCCTTTCAATATTCACCTTCCCTTTTGATTTTTTTGGTTTTGGTTTTTTCTTTTGTTTGGTTTTTTGTGTTTCTCATCACCATATCTCTTCCTATATCTCTCTCTAATCCAATAGTATAAAATTATCTTTTATTTTATCCTTTATTTTCATTAGTGTTTGTATTTCATTCATATTCCATAAAAAATATTAAAAAAACAACAAATAAATCAAACAAACATCACAACTTATTTGCATGACATGATCTGGAAAAGAAACACTACTTGAATTTGAACCTGAAATTGAAAAGTTACTTCACACACAAATTAGGTCATCTAGAGTATGAAAATAATGTTAAATTAAGGAAACCCCCTTGAAACCTCTATTTTTTCTAAACCAATCAGAAATTGAACCAAATAAAACCGCCAAAATCATAGATGCAAATAATCAAACCATAAAAGAACAGACCACCACAGATGTACATTACTAACCTGTGTACATCCAACATCCAAAGGAATTATCCAAATTTGAGATGAGATCAAGCCTTATCCACCTTCTTCATAAATTTCATTTTCTTTATGGTGATTACCCTCACAAAAATCTCAATGATTTTCACATAGTGTGTTCCACCATGAAACCCAAAAATGTATATGAGGATCTAATTAAGTTCAAGGCCTTCTCTTTCTACGTTGATGGTGTAGCCAAAGACTGGATGTACTATATTCCTACCATAACTGGGGGATAAAATGAACTTAAAATAATTTTTTAGAGACTTTTCACTTCCTCTTGAACTATATCAATTAGGAAAAAAATATGTGGTATCAGGCAATCACAAGGAGAGACCCTTCATGAAAACTAGAGAGATTAAAAAGACTTTTCTCAAGCTTCCCACACCACCAGATTAGTGAACGACTATAAAATCCAATACTTATATGATGAAATTATCTCCATAGATCATGGAATGATTGATACTGTAGCTGGTGGTTCCCTAGTTGATAAAAATACTTCCACCACTCATGACTTAATAGCCAACATGTCTCAAAATGCACAAAAATTTAGTACACAAGCTATTTCACCCACCAGAGGAGCTCATGAAGTAAGTCATTCATCTCGATAACGAAAGGTAGATAACAAGAATGATGATATACACACCCTTATAAGGAAATTATCCCAAGGACAAGGTAACTCACAATCTCCTCCTATTCCATTACATTGTGGTATTTGTTCTGATAACACTCATTTTTTTTGACTAGTTCCCACAAATTTAGGATTTAACTGAGTCTTGTGCAATTGTATTACCTGGGAGTCCATTCCAAAAAAGCACCTCCCTTCAAGCAAGATCCTTTTAAGAGAAATAAAAACCCTGGGTGGCAAGCATAACCATCGTACTAACAAGGATGAAACTCAATCTACCCCAAGAAGAATTGGTATCAACAAGGCCAAGGTATGAAACCTTATTATCGATAAAATTATAAAAATAATCCTCCTCCACGCAAATCTGAACAAAGTCTTGAGGACATGGTAAAGAAAATGGAAAACCAAAACCTTTAGTGCCATCAAACCACACAATCGGATATTTGAGACCTACAAACTCAAGTGGGACAACTGGAAAACACTATCAGTGATATAAAGATTCAAGGTTCTGGAAAATTACCATCCCAACCCATTTCTAATCTCAAGGAAAAAGGTAATGTATATGTAATTAAACTTCATAGTGGTAAATAAGTTTCTCCTTCTACTGATTTTACACAATAAGTAAGTCCCTCATTTGAAAATTGTATCTCCCTACCTTCAAAAGATTCAAGTAAATAAAAAAAATAAAAAAAATGGTAAACAAATTATCATTGAGGATTCCCATGAACAATCCATTCCTATTATTTTTCCCCAAATACTCTCTAAAACTAAGAAAAATTATGATAATGATATTGATATTGAAATAATGTATACATTTAAAAAAGTTCAAGTTAATATTATGTTATTGGATACAATCAAGAAAATTCCCCTTTATTCCAAATTTATTAAATAAAATTGCACCCATAGACTAAGGTTATAGGGTAATGAGAGATTAATCCTGGGAAAGAATGTCTTGGCCTTGATTAAACTCTAAATTACAACCAAGTTCAAGGATACATGAACTTTGACAATACTTTTCACCATTATGGAGAAATTCTTTTCAGATTCTATTCTAGATTTAGGTGCTTTAATTAATGTAATTCCTTACTCTGTATGCACTTCTCTGCAGGTTGGAGAGCTTGAACCAACAGTAATTATAGTTCAACATTCCAATTGGATCACAACACACCCATTAGGAGTAGTAGAAGACATCATCATAAAAGTAAAGAATTTCATCTTGCCTGATGACTTCTAAATTCTTGAGATGGAGGATACCCGAACCCAAGGACATGACCCTCTCATTCTAAGAAGGCCATTATTGAAAACAAACAAGATAATTATCAATGTTCACAATGGTACACTTTCATTAGATTTTTATGGAGAAAAGATAAGTTTTAACATACTTGAGGATATGAAACACCCCATTAAAGAGCACTCCAGTCTTCATGTATATTAAATGGAAGTGATCTCAAACAATTCATACACACAAAATTATCTCCTTGACCCATACTCTGATTCATTTTCCTCTTATTAACCATTGTGTGATTTGAGTTGTGATTCATGTTTTCAGTGTTGTTTTGGTTCTAAAAGGTGTAAATTTTGGGCTTTAATTTATGACTATGTTCATTATGAGGTACCCATAACCGTTGATGATTCTGAAAATCTCATTCTAATATATTCTATATCCTTAGAGAATAAACATGAGTAGATAGACAACTTCATGGACTAAAATCCCCCTAAATCCCCTCCCTCAATCCAAAAACCACCAGTTTTGGAATTAAAACCACTCCCATCTAATTTAAAATACGCTTATCTTGAGGGTATTGAAAAATTTCCTATCATTGTTTCCAATAACCTCTCTTAATAGAAGGAATCAAAACTACTTGATATTTTGAGAGAGTGTAAAAATGTGACAGGGTGGACATTGAATGATAATCCTTATAATAGCCCCTCTATTTTTATGCACCATATACTTTTGGATGTCGAGGCTAAGCCCGTAAGACAATCTCAACGTCGGTTAAATACCGCTCTCCTTGAAAAGGTAAAATTAGAAGTCAGTAAATTACTTGCTGCTGGGATCATTTATCCTATATCGTATAGTTAATGGTTCAGATTAGTAAAAAATTTTCCTAAAAAACTATAATAATAGTCATGTCAAATGAAAAGAATGAATTGGTTCCAAAACATGTGCAAAAAAGTTGGCGAGTCTGTATTGACTATCATTGACTAAATCAAGCCACACAGAAGGACCATTTTTATATACCTTTCATTAACCAAATGTTTGAATAATTGGATTTTAAGTCGCATTATTATTTCTGTAACACCCCAAGCTTCCACATTATTCTTCTCTTTGAATAATACAATAGCGTGTGTTGTACGCAACTTCGAGTTATAACACACCACAACCAATCAAACTAGCCGTTATGAATAGTAATACCTAATTTTTAAAACATTATAAATTCTATCTTTCAAAATGGACTTCATTTTTGGATTCAGAATAACAGAATTATCTTATGGTGAATTTTTGGTATTTTTCTGAAAACTTTCAATTTTTGATGAATAGTGAAAAACACTGAGTTATAGTTTAAAACCGAATTTTTATTTAAATAATTATTTATTTATTTTAAATTTATTTTAGGTAAAAATAGACACATAATACCTATATAAGTTCAATTTAATTCATTGGAGTCAATGTATAATAATTTTAGATATATAAGAATTTTATAGAACTTCTCACCGTCTTTTACCCACCTCCTAGGAGAATATGAAAATTCACATAAAATTTAATTTTACCACTTCTGTGAGTGTAATTTAGAAAATCCAAGAGACACAGTTAATATTAAGGAGTAAAATTTGGTTCAATAATATAAAAATAATTTTTGGTGAATAGTAACTTTTACTTTTATTTACCATGGTTAAAAGTAAATAGGGTAATTAAGGGTAAAAATGATATTATTATTACCCCAACACATGTCCTAATTCTATTGGTTAAGTATAATTCGACAAAAAAACCTTAAGAATAAAGTATGAACCTCTTTGGTCCACTTGGTTTAGATTAGGACACTTATTATTATTTTATTTAAAGAAGAGTTGAAAGAGTTAAAAGAGTTAAAATCAAAGTTTAATAACTAAAACATATTTAATATAATTTTATACATAAGATAATTTTGACAATAAATATTCATTATAAATATATAAATATTTCCTCAATAATGGTATTTTATTCATATTATTTAGACATTAAATAATGTAATTTATTTATGACACAATGATGATGTAGTAATTTCCTAATAACTGACATATTAAAATAATTTATACTATAAATATCCAAATAAATTAAATTTGAGACATTTTATGAATTACAATAATTTTATAGGTTAATATGGAATATTAGGGTTTGTTAAATTATTTTTTTCTGAAGTAATAATGCTATTATGAATTTATCAAAAACAAAATACCAAATTGTGTCAAAATTGACATAAAAGAGTTTTTAAAACAAATATTATATTATTAATTGATATTCTACTCCTAAAAATTTAAGGTTCGGAAAAAGGACTTATATAATGATATGTGTATCATTAATGAACCATTTTGGGTTCGCTTGGAAGTATATATTATGTTTATTAACTATATAATATTAAAATACAAAGACACATGGTAAATGTCAAACTATTTAACTAAGAGTTAAATCTAAAAGATAAAGTTAATATAGTGACCCAAACCTGTATAAAACCTATTGGTTGAGTGGTTTTATACCCATACCCACCTTATCCTTTAAATAATCCATTTTTTAGCCATTAGAAACCGAAAATGATTTTATTATAAAATAATATTTCTAGCTTTTCCTAAGGTGCCCCTCACCCCTCTTATAAAAGGGCATTCCCCCTTCTCTCTAATTCACACCTTAAAACCCAATTATCTAGGCCAAACTCTACCCCAATACCCTTTAAAATGTCCTCCCTTAATCCTATATTCCTTCCTTTAGTCATAAAGGCAACCTAAGGAGCCCTTTTGATCAAATCAAAAGGAAGAACCCGATGAAGAGGTAAATATCTCACCACCTCTTTCAAGTTCCTTTCTTCTTCCACTTCCTTTTTCTTTGTTGTTTCTATTATAAAATAATAACTCCAGTATCTTATATATACTGTGATTTTATTATACACATGGTACAACCAAATTTATTATTCTATCCATCCATTTAATGACATGTCACCATACGTTCATACGTACGGCTTACTGTCTCCACGTCGTGGTGTAATTGTTATTCAATATATTATTATTTGAATGGGTATAATAATGATATGTAATTGATTTAAATAATAAATATATCATGATAATGATTCTTTATATATGATATACCATCAAATTATATATTATTTTAATAACAAAACAATGATATTATCATGCGTGCGTACGTACAGATTACCATCTCCACGAAAGCGATGAGATTCATTCCCCATCATATCCATTTAAGACTAATTTTCATTATATGCTTAAAAATAATGTTTAAAGACTTGATATAATTCTGGATATGAATAATATGTATCCCATCCATAACAAATATGACTCACATAACAAATAATATAAAGGAAAACGAATCCGTTAACACCTGAAACAACGATAATACTAAGATATTATTAACAAAGAAATGTTAAAAGATCATATATGATATCATTTATGATATCATATTAATGTATATAATTCTTGTATAATTTAATAACAATTATTTGACCATTATACAGGAGTTTAACCTACCCTTGACCATGGAAAAGTACAAGGTAAGGGTTTATTTGTCAATCTCTTTATTATATGAGGTTGTTTTTACGTAAGTATCTACTAGGACCTCTTTATCATCCACATCCATGTTTCTTAAAAATGTATTTCAAAACATTCTTAATATTTTATAGAATATGGTTTAAATTCATTTATACCCTTGTTTGGCTTTTTATGGGATTTTTATAAAGGAATCTTTCCATCATTTTCCAAACAAGGTCATTTTTAACCTTTTCGACAAAATTAAGGTAAGAATGTCTTTTTTTAACTTATACGGCGGGTGCGGCTATTTTCAGCCGTTATAAAATCGTCGAAGCTTCCCTTACGAGATTATATGAATATTTTCAACGTAAATTTTTTATTTTATAATTATGTGACATTTAAATGATTTCAAAAAAAGAGATATTTCTCTCAAATAGTTTTGATTTTATCTATGTCAACATCCTTTGATGGATTTTAAGATTATTTGAAGTTGATTTATTATGATACAAAACATCCATATTGTATTGAAGGTTTTGTGATATGTTTGACTATGGATGTGTTATTTTTATACCATTCATGGTTTATGGATAAATTATTGACATTTCGTACGCTATTTTTAATACGAATGTTTATGTTATGTCTAAACCTGTTCATATGAGGAATGCGTTGGACTTAGTAAGTGATGGGTGGAGCCCGATATAGCTCATTGATGCATTTGTAGGTTACATGGGACAAACTAGTGTCTTGGAACAAGGCCTTGACAATATCTTATATGTAGTCTTGGCACAAGGCCTTGACTGTGTGGTTATGATAGTATGGAATTATGCATTCCGTCATTATGAAAGTGGTTATTGATATTGCATGTGATTATTCGACTAGTAGAATATCCATGTATATAATTAAATGGAATTATTTCATTTTATTTTTTCTATATTATTCTGAATTTAATGTTTAAAAGGATTTTGTTTTAGTTATACATTGACTTAAATATTTATGCTTATTTATGAAAGTTTCCGCGATATTTTTATCCTTATTGAGCATCTGAGCTCACTCCTTTCTATGTTTTATTTTTCCTAGGATGTGAAGAATTATTTTATGACTGACCTGTAGGGATAGTATGAGGGGATATGAGTGTGGACTATGGAGACTATTTTGTTGTAGTTTTTCACTTTATGATGTAATGTAAGACTTATGAATGTATCTAGTACTTCCAAGGATACTAAACTAATCGGTCTTTCGAGACATGACCTTTTGTGATCATGCCAGTGTTATGTAATAATGCACCGACTCTGGGTAACTGGGGTCGGGGGATTATAGTTGGTATCATAGGAAGTTTAGTACAAACCTTGGAAGCCAGATTTAGATAAACTATGATTATTGAACATAGACCTAAGATGAAATTTGAGGATTAGTATAGAATAACTTCCTAGAATTTTGGTATTGTAGAGATTTTGTAAGTTTTCCAAGCAATACATCCCTGTCTGGATATGAGTAGGAAGATACTACTCTGGCATAGATTTACATAGGGGTAAAACCTGAAAACACCACTTTGAGCTAGACTCGAATGGGAATTGGTGCAGGACAACGGGCCTTGATGCACTCTTGGTTACGACACACCTAGGGGATATGCTTAGGATAATTCTCATTTTCATTACAAACCATTATGAAGGGTTTATGAGTATATACTTCCTAAAAGAAAACATTTTTATGATTATGGATTATATCTATAAACTATTCAATTTATGTTAAGTGTTTTACAAGTTTGGAATTATTTCGATTCATAAACTAATCTAGTTTATTCCATTATTTAGAAATGACACCTAGTGGAAGGGATGAAAACTGTATCAATGCACACACTCCATGTAGGGATTTCCCTCCTGATCAAGATAATTATAGTGGAGCTGGTGATTCAACTGCTGCTGATCAGTTTATCACTATACTTGGACAACTCACACAGGTTATGAATAATAAACTTGTCCGTATGGATCACCCTAATCAACAACGTGGAGGATCAATGTTAGATCGATTCATGAGGAAACAACCAACAACATTCAATGGGATTAAAAATACATTGGTAGCTGAGCAATGGATATGTTCTTTAGAGAAAATATTCCATGACTTGGGGAGTAGTGAAAGGGAAAAAGTTTTCATGGCTGTTTACTGCCTCACTAGAGATGTTTATCAATGGTGGTCATTGATTCAAAACAAAAAGGAAGATTCTAAAGTATAAAATATGTAATGGAGGGAGTTTAAAGAGCTTTTCTTAGAAAAATACATTCCTCATGACCATTGAGCAGATATGGAAAGGTAATATCTGAGTCTGAGGAAAAAGGAGGATGAGAATGTCGCAAAGTATGAGGCTAACTTTACAAGGTTATCAAGGCATGTTGCAGATTATATACATAACCCAAGAAGTAAGATCGACCATTTCTTTTTTTGGTTAAAACCTTTTCTCTGTCAAGCATTAGTCTCATAATATATCTTGTCATATGAAGATATTGTCTCATGTGCTATCAAGAAAAGAAAAATAATTCTCTAAGTCTTATGACATTAAAGAAAAGCAAGAGAAGAAGAGATCTGCTGATTAATCTAGAAATGGAAATAATGGGAAGAAGGAAAAAGTTGAATATCCATCCTGCAGTAAATGTTGGAAGAAACACCCCAGTGCTTGCTTGAAGAGAATGGGAGTCTGTTAAAAGTTTCGTGAAAAAGGCCACCAAGCTCGTGATTGCATGGGGAAGAAAGAAGCTACCGATGTTTAATGCTACAGTTGCAGGGAGATGGGACCTTATGCAAATTAATGTCCTAAGCGTCAGGGGAACATACCTTAGAAAAGTCCAAGGGATCAAGGCCAAGCTTATGCTATCACTACTGCTAAGGTTGAAGCTCTGAAAGATGTATTGGCCGGTTATCTAATGGTTTCCTCAAGTTTATCCAATGCTTTATTTGATTTTGGATCCTTGCATTATTTCATATCTTCCCAGTTTTCTATGAAAATTAGATATTTCCAATTTGATTTAACAAGGGAGTTGTTAGTTAAAACTTATAAGGGAAGCATCATCGCAACAATGTTTTGTGAATCCGTTCCCATTAGAGAATATAAATTTTCTTTATCTACTGATCTCATCTTCATACCTATGATTGAATTTGATATAATCCTTGGTATGGATTGGCTTTCATACCATGATGCAAAAATTTATTTTAAGAAGAAGAGGTTACTATTTTTTATGATGATGATAAAGAACACCTTATCTTTAGAGCAGAATCATCACCACCTAATTCTTATCTAGATCCACACCCAATAGATCAACTAAATTCAATTATTGGGGAGGAAGAGAATGAAATAACTGGGGGTGAGGAAAGGAATGTTCAAATAGAGGATGTACCTATTGTGCAAGAATATGTTGATTTCTTTCCAGAGGATTTACCTGGACATCCTCCAGAATGAGAAATTGAGTTTTCCATTGACCTAATTCCTGGTTCAAGGCCCATATAGAAGACCCCTTATAGAATGGAAACTATGGAATTAGTGGAACTAAAGAAACAACTAGAGGAATTGAGTAATAAGGGATTTCTTCTCCCTAGTGTTTCTCTATGGGGATCCCCTGTTATTTTTGTTAAGAAGATAGATGGATCTATGAGGTTGTGCATTGAATACATGGAGATCAATGCTATAACAATAAAGAACAAGTATCCCCTACCTCACATTGATTATTTATTCAACCAACTTCATGGAGAGAAATAATTTTCAAAGATTGACCTTCGATCTGGATATCATCAGTTGTGTTTGAAGAAGGAAGACATTCCAAAAATAGCATTTCGAACTAGGTATGGGCATTATGAGTTTACAGTGATGCCTTTTAGGCTGACTAATGCACCCTATGATTTCATGGATCTAATGAACAGAGTTTTCAAGGAGTATCTTGATGACTTTTTAGTGGTATTTATTGATGATATATTGGTATACTCCAAAATCTATGAGGATCATGAAAATCACTTGTGCATTATTCTAAAGACTCTTAGAAGACATGAATTATAAGGGAAGTTTAGAATGTGTGAATTTTGGCTTTATGAGATTTCTTTTCTTGGCCATATTGTCTCTAAGGATGGAATATTTGTTGATCCTTCTAAGACAAGAGCAATCCCAGAATGGCCAACACTGACGAGTATAACTGAGGTACCCAGTTTTATTGGTTTAGCAGGTTATTATCAATGTTTCTTCCAGAATTTTTCCCGATTGGCTAACCCATTAACGAAGCTCACACGTAAAGGGGTTAAATTTCTCTGTAAAAAATAATGTGAAGAATGTTTTGAAGAACTGAAGAGAAGATTAGTCAATGCTATTATCTTGACTCTACCATCAGGGAATGACGGGTTTGTTATTTATAGTGATGCTTCAAATAAATGACATGGTTGTATCCTTATGCAGAATGATAGATTTATTGATGATGCATTACGACAGCTGAAAATTAATGAGAAAAACTATCCTACTCATGATCTTGTGTTAGCTACTGTAATCTTTGAATTGAGGATTTGGAGACACTATCTCTATGGTGAAAAATGCGAGATATATAATGATCACAAGAGTTTGAAGTAAATTTTCTCACAGAAAGAACTCAACATGAGGCAAATGTGATGGCTTGAACTATTCAAGGATTATGATTGAACTATACATTACCACCTGGGGAAGGAAAATAAGGTGTAAGATGCTTTGAGAAGAAAAGATCATGAAGTTCTGAACAAGATGAGAGTTGAAAATGATCTTATATATATGGATCTAGTAAAGATGGATATGGGAATCACCATGGAAGGTGAAACATCAATAATTTTTGAAATGGTTGACAAACCATATTTACTAGAATGGATAAAGAGTTCTCAGACCGGTGATGACGAGTTTCAAAAGAAAATTAAAGCTGTGAATGATGGGAGATTGAGTGACTTTGTGTATAAAGATGCAATTTTGAAATTTGGGAAGAGAATTTGTGTTCCTGATATACCTGATCTAAAAAGGGAATTTTTGGATGATGCTCATAGTTCCAATTCCTATATATACCCTGGTAGCACTAAAATGTATAGAGATTTGAAGGAACATTTTTGGTGGGACAACATGAAGAGGGAGATTGCTGATTTTGTGTCAAGATGTATGGTTTTTCAACAAGTGAATGCTGGAAGGCAACAGCCTGGAGGAGTCATGAAACCTCTCCCCATACCTAAGTGGAAATGGGATAATATTACGATGGATTTTTTCTGGGGACTACCAATGACTCCTAGAAGGAACGATGCAATATGGTTCATTGTTGATCGTCTTACCAAGTCAGCACATTTTCTTGATATAAGAGAATATTTACCACTTGAACGTCTAGAAAGACTGTATATTAATGAAGTTGTAAGACTTTATGGAGTACACCTATCGATTGTTTCTGATCATGATCCAAGTTTGACATCAAGATTCTAGAAAAGTCTTCAGAAATCCCTAGATACTGAACTTTTTTTGAGCACTGCCTACCACCCCCAAATTGATGGACAATTAGAATAGACTATTCAAACCTTAGAATACATGTTGAGATCTTTCTCACTTGACGTTTAGGGAAATTGGGATCAATATTTACCTCTGGTGGAATTTTCCTATAACAATATCTTCCATTTAAGTATTCATATGGCACCATATGAAGCTTTATACAAAAAGAGATGTCGGACACCAACCTGTTGGGATGATGTTAGTGAAAGAAAACTCGTAGGCCCATAACTGGTGGAGGAAACATTGGAAAAGGTGAAGGTAATCCAAAACCACATCAATGCAGCTCAAAGTAGGTAGAATAGATATACAGATAACCAACAGAAGGATTTGGAATTTCAGGTAGGAGATCATGTTTTCTTGAAGGTATCTCCATGGAAGAAAGTTGTACGTTTCGCTAAGAAAGGTAAATTGAGTCCCAGGTATATCAGACCTTTCAAAATTCTAGAATTAACTAGGGTTATAGCTTACTGTTTGGCAATGCCGCCAAGTCTATCCAAAGTTCACGATGTGTTCCACGTATCACTGTTGAGAAAATACATGCATGACCCAATGCATGTACTCACCTTTGAAGAATTATAACTGGAACCTGATCTGTCTTATTACGAAGAGCCTGTCAAGATTCTTGATACAAGATAACAAGTGCTGAGAAAATGGACGACTCGTCTGGTAAAAGTTCTATGGAGAAACCATAAGATGGAAGAGGCAATGTGGGAACATGAGGAACTTATGATGAAGAACCACCCGAGTCTTTTCATGCAGTAATATTCTAGAAATTTCGAGGATGGAATTATTTGAAGGAGGGGATAATGTAACACCCCAATCTTCCACAGTATGCTTCTCTTTGATTAGTACAGTAGCGTGTGTTGTACGCAACTTTGAGTTCTAACACACCACAACCAATCAAACTAGCCGTTATGAATAGTAATACCAAATTTTTGAAATTTTATAAATTTTAACTTTCAAAATGGTCTTCACTTTTGGATTTGGAATATCGAAATTATTTTAGTGTGAGTTTTTGTTATTTTTCTGAAAACTTTCAATTTTTGATGAATAGTTAAAAACACTTAGTTATAGTTTAAAATCGAATTTTTATTTAAATAATTATTTATTTTATTTAAATTTATTTTAGATCAAAATAGAAACATAATACCTATATAAGTTCAATGTAATTAATTGGAGTCAATTAATAATAATTTTAGATATATAAAAATTTTATAGAACTTTTCACCGTCTTTTACCCACCTCTTAGGAGAATTTGAAAATTCACATAAAACTTAATTTTACCACTTCTGTGAGTGGAATTTCAAAAATATGAGATACATGGTTAATATCAAGGAGTAAAACTTGGTTCAATAATATAAAAATAATTTTTCTTGAATAGTAACTTTTACTTTTATTTACCACGGTTAAAAGTAAATAGGGTAATTAAGGGTAAAAATGATATTATTATTACCCTAACACATGTCCTAATTCTATTGGATAAGTATAATTCGACCAAAAACAACTATAGTAATAAAATATGAACCTATTTGGTCTACTTGGTTTAGATTAGGACACTTATTATTATTTTATTTAAAGAAGAGTTAAAAAGAGTTAAATTAAAGTTTAATAAGTAAAACATTTTTAATATAGTGTTATACATAAGATAAATTTGACTATAAATATTCATTAGAAATATAAAAATATTTACTACATAATGGTATTTTATTTATATTTTTTATTCAGAAAATAATTTAATTTATTTATGACACAATGATGATGCAGTAATTTCCTAATTAATGAAATATTAAAATAATTTATATTATAAATTTCCAAATAAATGTAATTTGAGACTTTTTATGAATTATAATAATTTTATAGGTTAATATGACACATTAGGGTTGGTTAAATTATTTTTTTTCTAAGTAATAATGTTTTTATGAATTAAAAAAAATAAAATACCAAATAGTGTCCAAATTGACATAAAAGAGTTTTTAAAACAAATATTATATTATTAATTGATACTATTTTCCTAAAAAAATAAGGTTCAGTCAAAGGACTTATATAATTATGGTTATATCATTAATGAACCATTTGGGGTTCACTTGGAAGTATATAGTATGTTTATTAACCATATAATATAAAAATACAAAGACACATGGTAAATGTCAAACTATTTAACTAAGAGTTAAATCTAAAAGATAAAGTTAATATAGTGACCCAAAGCTGTCTAAAACCTATTGGTTGAGTGGTTTTATACCCATCCCAACCTTATAATTTAAATAATCCATTTTTGAGCCATTATAAACCTATTATGATTTTATTATAAAATAATACTTCTAGCTTTTCCTAAGGTGCCCCTCACCCCTCTTATAAAAGGGAACTCCTCCTTCTCTCTAATTCACACCTTCAAAGCCATTTTTCTCGGCCAAACTCTGCCCAAATACCCTCTAAAATATCCTCCCTTCATCCTAGAGGCCTTACTTTAGTCAGAAATCCAACCTAAGGGGCCCTTTTGATCAAATAAAAAGGAAGAACCCAAAGAAGAGGTAAATATCTCACCACCTCTTTCAAGTTCGTTTCTTATTCCACTTCCTTTTTCTTTGTTGTTTCCATTATAAAATAATAACTCCAGTATCTTATATATAATGTGATTTTATTATAAACATGTTACAACTAAATTCATTTTTCTATCCATCCTTTGAATGACATGTCACCATATGTGCGTACATACGGCTTACTTTCTCCACGTCGTGGTGTAATTGTTATTCAATACATTATTTTTTGGATGGGTATAATAATGATGTGTAATTGATGTAAATAATAAATATAACATGATAATTATTCTGTATATATGATATACCATCCAATTATATATTATTTTAATAATAAAATAAGGATATTGTCGCTCGTGCGTACGTACGGATTACTGTCTCCACGAACGTGATGAGATTCATTTCCCATCATATCCATTTAAGAATAATTTTCATTAGATGATTAAAAATAATTTTTAAAGACTTGATATTATTCTGTATATGAATAAGATACATCCCATCCATAAACAATATGACTCACATAACAAAGAATATAAAGGAAAACGAATCCGTTAACACCCGAAACAACGATAATACTAAGATATTATTAACAAAGTAATGTTAAAAGATCATATATGATATCATATTAATGTATATGATTCTTTTATAATTTAATAAAAATCATTTCACCATTATATAGGAGGTTAACCCACCCTCGACCAAGGAAAAGTACAAGGTAAGGGTTTATTTCACAATCTCTTTATTATCCGAGGTTGTTTTTACATAAGTATCTACTAGGACCTCTTTATCATCCACATCCATGTTTCTTAAAAATGTATTTCAAAACATTCTTAATATTTTATAGAATATGGGTTAAAGTCATTTATACCCTTATTTTACTTTTTATAAGATGTTTATAAAGGAATCTTTTCGTCGTTTTCCAAATAAGGTCCTTTTTAACCTTTTCGACAAAATTAAGGTAAGAATGTCTTTTTTTAACTTATACGGAGGGTGAAACTATTTTACGTCATTATAAAATCGTCAAAGATTCCCTTTAAAGCTTATAAGAATATTTTAAAAGTAAATTTTTAATTTTAAAATTATGAAACTTTTAAATGATTTAAAAAAACGAGATATTTCTGTCAAATAGTTTTGATTTCATCTATGTCAACATCCTTTGATGGATTTTAAGCCTATTTGAAGTTGATTTATTATGACAGAAAACTTCCATATTATATTTAAGGTTTTGTGATATATTTGACTGTGGATGTGTTATTTTTATTCCATTCATGGTTTATGGATAAAGTATCTACTTATAATATGCTAGTTTTAGTACGAATGTTTATGTTATGTTTAAACCTGCTCATATGAGGAATGTATTGGACTTCGTAAGTGATGAGTGGAGTCCGCTATAGCTCCTCGATGCATTGGTAGGTCTCATGAGAAAAACTAGTGTCTTGGAATATGGCCTTTACAAAATCTTATTTGTAGTCTTGGCACAAGGCCTTGACTATGTGGTTATGATAGTCTAGCATTATGCATTCCATCATTATAAAAGTGGTTATTGATATTGCATGTGCTTATTCGACTAGTATAATATCCATGCGAATAAGTAAATGGAATTATTTCATTTTATTTTTTCCATATTATGCTGAATTTAATGTTTAAAAGGTTGTTGTTTTAGTTAAACATTACCTAAAATTTTAATGCTTATTTATGAAAGTTTTTTCTATATTGTTATCCTTACTGAGAATCCGACCTCACCCCTTTCTATGTTTTATTTTTCCCAGGATATGAAGAAGTATTTTATGACTGACCTTCTAGGATATTCTGAGGGGATATGAGTGTGGACTATGGGAACTATGCTGTTGTAGTTTTCCACTTTATGATGTAATGTAAGACTTATGAATGTATCCAGTACTTCCAAGGCTACTAAACTAATCAGTCTTTCGAGACATGATCTTTTGTGATCATGCCAATATTATGTAATAATGCACCGACTCTGGGTAACTGGGGTCGGGGTGTTACAATTTCCTTGATGGATATTTGGGTTATTTCCAAATGCATATAGCTCATGAGGATCAGGAAAAGACAACATTTACCTATCTATTTGGCACATTTTCATACATAAGGGTGCCTTTTGGTCTCTGTAATGCTCCTGGTACTTTTTAGAGTTGTATGTTGAGTATATTTTTAGAGTACCTTGATAATTTCATGGAAGTTTTTATGGATGATATCATAGTTTATGGAAATTATTTTTATGACTGTTTGTCACAACTAGGTTCTATCCTCCATCGTTGTATAGAAAATGATCTTGTATTAAATTACAAGAAATGAAATTTCATGGTTGAGTGGGGGATAGATCTTGGGAATGTTATTTAAAATGATGGAATTCAAGTGGATAAATAAAAAATTTATTTAATTTGAACCCTTACATATCCAAAATTTCTTCGTGAGGTGCAATATTTCTTGGGTCATGCTTGTTTTTATCGCCGATTCATTAAAGACTTTAGTAAGATCACACTTCTCTTGTCCCGAAAATTACAAAAATATTCTGAGTTTTTGTTTGATAAAAATTTTGAGGATGCTTTAAGTTCACTAAAAACAAGTCTCACATCACCTCTCATCATCCAACCACCAAGGTGGGATCTCCCCTTTGAGATTATGTGTGACATCTCTAACTTTGCAGTTGGGGCAGTTTTATCACAAAAGGTTGAGAAGGTTCCTCATTTAACTTTGTATGCCTCACGTACCCTTGACCCTACCCAGGAAAAATACACTACCAATAAAAAGGAAATTCCTTATATTGTGTTATCCATGAAAAATTTCCATTCATATCTTATGAGGTCAAAAATCATTGTCTTTTCTGATCATATTGCACCTCATTTTCTCCAAAAGAAACCCAAAGCAAATCCCCACCTCATTCGATGGATGTTCCTCATACAAGAGTTTGATCTTGATATTATAGATAAGAGAGGATTGGAAAATGTGGTAGCTGAACACAATAGTAGGATTTCCCCACCACTAGACCATCATCATGACTCACCCCTCCCCATTGAAGGATTCTTACTTCATGAGAACCTTTGAGATGTTGTGGAAGTTACCCCCTGATATTTAGACAATGTAAATTTTCTAGCAACATCTTGTGTCCCCACTGATTTCATCACTTCACAATCCTTGAGACTTAAGCATGATTTAAGATGGTACATTTTGGATAACCCTTAATTATGAAGAATTTTTAGTGACCAAGTTGTTCATTGGTGTGTCCCTGATTATGAGTTCACCTCTGTTTTTAGCATCTGCCACACTGGCTTGTGGGGGCCACTTTGTCTCTCAACGTACTGCTCCAAAAGTCCTTGTCTCAAGTATTTATTGGCCAAAATTGTATAGTGATTCCCATCTATTTTGCAAGTAATGTACTAAATTTAAATTCACATAGAATATATCCAAGAGGAATGAAATTCCCCAACAACCCATGTTTTTTGGTGAGATCATTGATTCATGGGGAATTGAATTCATGGGGCCTTTTACAAATTTATTTTTCTTTATGTACATCTTATTGGTTGCTGACTATGTATCTAAATGGGAAGAAGAAAATGACCCTAGGACCGACGAATCTTGATTTTTTGTTGATTTTGTGAGGTCCCAAATTTTTAGAAGTTTTGGTTTTCCAATATTCATCATTAGTTACCAGGGTTCACATTTTTTCAATCATAACATGAAAAACTTACTCTGTAAGTATGGGTTTGTTCATAATGTATCCACTGCATATCACCCCCAAACAAACAAATAAAAAAAAACCTCAAATATTTATGTTAATAGAATCTTGGAAAAAATGTTACAAACGAATATGAAAATTGAAGTTTGTGCTTGGATGATGCACTTTGGGCATACCACACAACTTTTAAAACCCTGATCAGAATATCACCGTATAGGATTATATTTGGAAAGGATTTTCACCTCTTAGTAGAGGTATATCACCATTAACATTGGTCTATGAAACAATGTAATATGAATCTCTCAGATGCTGGTGAACATAGGATGTTGTAGTCTCAGTAGTTGGAAGAAATTCTGCATGATGCATATGAGAACTCACAAATCTATAAATAGAAAACAAAGTAAATCCATGATGGGATGATTCATCAGTAGAAGTTTCATATTAGTGAGAAGGTCCTCTTGTATAATTCTATGCTAAATCTTCACCTAGGTATGCTTTGTTACCAACGGCTCGATATTTATACTGTTACTGATGTTTACCCTTTGGGTGATATATAGGTTTTGCATGAGAAGAGTGGACAGAGGTTTACTGTTAATGGGAAGAGGCTCAAACACTTCTAGGAGTATTTCCCAAGAATCTTGTGGAGGAAATCCAACTGATGGATTCCATATATGACACCACCTAGCAAGCTATCCCTTCTCCCTACGTTTATTTACTTATCTATTTATTTAAAATACTTACATTGATGACAATGTAATATTTAGGTGTGGGGGAGGGTCACATGTCATAGTTATTATTATAAAAACAATAACAAAAAATAATATGATTTTTAAGTTTTTAATTTTTTTCATTTATTTTGTGTTTAAAAAAACTGATCTTAAAAAGAACATCCAAAATCATTTTTCATTTGGAGTCAATTGTGTGGAAAATTTCATGTTTTTTGGAATTTTTTTTCAAATTATTGTTGATATGGAATATTTTTATAGAATTTGTATTTTAAAATAATTCTTAGGTGTTTAATGGATTTTTGAAACCCATGCCTCATTAGCACTGACCAATATTTTAATCCCTTACCTGAGATAAATTCTAAGCCCTTTATAGCATATTCTTCTTTTAAATCCCTTTCGTGAGAGTCTCAGGTCATGTAGAGAAACTAGAACTTTATTTTATTATGTTTGAAGCCATAAGATTCATTTGTACTACATTCATGATAGATTCCATCATTCCTTGAAAATCTATTTTTACAATTGACTCTATTTTTTGGACACCTTGACATTTAACCCTTCTTAAGCCTTATAGATCATGAAATTCCTATTAGGTATCCATATTATAGGATAATTTATCCCTAACCAACCATATATTGTGGGAAGTATTGTTTTAATTTCAAAAAGTGTGGGTGTGAGGGTATTTCCATGGGAATTATTGGGAAAAATCATTGTTATGTGTTAATATTCTAGGTGCCTACATTTTCCTTTGGTAGTGGGTTCACACGCCATATTGTATCATTGTTTTACACATGTTTTCATATTTATCTCCAATGAAAATTGTAAAAAAATATAGTTATGTACATTGAAAAAAATAGAACAAAAAAGAAAAAATGGAGAAAAGAGGATGCTTATTCATTATTATTCACGGATCTGCTTTGACCCACAAAAATAGAAAATGGGGATAGTGAGTTGGAAGTGATACAAATTGTGAGGGGTTGAGTATTTACATTCATTGTGAACACTTTCTTCATTTTTACATGTTTTTTACTAAAGATATTAACACACTCATATTCTACCTCATATTTTTTTAAACATTAAATCCTAACAACCCTTGAACCTCAGAAAAAAATGTTAGAAGTCCTCTTGAGTAACACACTAGTTTCTCCCAATAGAGAATGTAGAATATTGGAAATAATATGGTAAGATCACATGAAATTTGGTAAAAGAGAATAACTCCTCTTTAATATGTTCCTTGAGTGAAGTGGAAATTTTTTAGGTGAGGTAGGTTGCGACATGTTGTATGGGTGAGGAAATGAAGTTGAAAAAATTCAAATGTGGGGGAAGATAAATGATAGGAAAATTGATTCCATAAACATGACATGAAGAATTTCATTTGAAAATAATCTTGGATGTTTTCACACTTTTTATTTTTGAATGGGACATGATTAGTATATTATAATTTGTCTTGTAGTGAAAATGAGTAGGTGTGGGGGTGTAATTGTACCACAATTCATTGTTTTATTTCACCCTTATACAAATGTATTGAACTAGTGTTGTATTGGAATTACAAGTATAATAAAAAATTTCTCTTAATGTTTAGTTAGATAATTTAATTATTATCACTATTAAAAATGGCTATTTCATTTTTTTGTTTTTTTCATAGGTGGAGTTGATTTGGATGGCCCAAGATGACGTTAATGAAAAATGGGCCAAATTGCGCAGGAATACAAGAACATATATGCACTCAACTGAATACTTCTACTGATAAGTGAGTCTAATTAGGATGAAATATTTTATGATGATCCAAATTTTAGTGTTCTACAACTATAATAAAGAAAACCAATCCCAATTTCCAAT
Organism: Viscum album; assembly: GCA_963277665.1. Lineage (NCBI taxonomy): Eukaryota > Viridiplantae > Streptophyta > Magnoliopsida > Santalales > Viscaceae > Viscum > Viscum album. Next base: position 160,708,338 of record OY728122.1, on the reverse strand, counting down.
TTAAGGGCCCCATCCGAATAGATCTGTCCAATAAAATAAATAAACACGAAGTCAACAATTTGACTATGTATTTTAGAAATATATCTTATTATAAAAAATATTTGGCTGAAAATTTTGACCTATAGAAATTGAATAGGTCTTAAAAAAATTATTTTGTTTTTTGGAAAGTGATATAATACTGTATAGTGTCCAAAAACCATGGGCCAAGTGGTTTCTCAAAATCAGGGTGCCCAAAACCACCTCCCATTTTGGCTACAAAAGACCACCTTGGGCACCTCATTTAGGAGATCGACCAAGAGGAAAGATGATTCCATTTTGGAGTTCCAAATGAGTCCTCTCATCATAACTCAAATATCTGGAGGCTATGGGAAGTGAAACTTGAACATATTCTTCTTCCTCCCCTCCCATAGATTTATAAAACCCTTGTGATCACCCGGGGAGGAATGTGATGTAATCTGAAGATTTGTTTTTGTAATATTTGAATGGTATTTTAAATTATAGGTTTTTGTGTTTTTTTAGACATCCTTTATTTTTATTTAATTGTTTTATGTTCTGGGATTTCATGATCCACTCATATGATCATGTTTGGGGGTACCCATTCATGTTATGCTTCACACACCGTTCACCACTTCTTCTTCCCCTATCAATTGTTGTGTTTGTGTGGTTCATATTGTTTAATTGAACTCACATAAACACTATCATTTCCATTTACTTTCAAGTCATGGTAACACATTTAAATAACATACAAACCTGGACAACACATCGAGTTATTCATATGTTTCCTTGGTGAGTTTTGGTTATGAATTCGTACAAAAATCAGCTAATCATAGTGGTATTCAGTGAATCATAGTGTGTTTTAGACTAAAAACTAGGAGGTATCCTAGTATAATATCAATAAAATTCCTGTTATATGGGTTAAAAAACAGGTATTAAAATATCATAACCTGATCTATTGATGTGATGAAGGATGAGCATCATGATATTTCCCAGGGTTGACCACATTTAATCAATTCTATTAGTTTCAGCTTTATTTTATCACCTTAATTTTTCTATTGACATATTAAATTATTTACCCCCATTTTTTCCAAAATAACATTCCACTTTTATTATCATAATCAAAACCTTTTTATTTTATAAATTATATAAGGATTCATCGAGATAGGTGCTAGGGTTCCTACTATATTGAAGAAATTATAGTAAAACTAAACATATAATTTGACGCGCTTGACAATGTTATCACTAGAACCTTTTCTAGATAATACTCTGTTTTTTGCACTAAGTTAGATGGTTCAGGTGGTTTGACAGTCCCAACATGCTCTTTACCCTTATTAGGGTCTTGACCAAGAGACAATGACTCAGAAGGCATAGAAAGGCCAATCAATGTTCTTTGTTGGCGAGTATGGACACCTACAGGGTCTTCCGAGTGTGGTGCTACCATAGATAGATGTTCCTATTCTCTAGGTCTTGTGCTAGTGAACTATTTTGGGTATATATAAAAAATGACCATGTTCAATATGATGATGCCTGAAGGCATATCCTCGATATCACCAGGTGAACGAGGTTGACGCAGGATTGGACTGAAATGTAGGACAACGTACTGCCCCCATCCACAGATCTGGACTTGTGGGGAAGCCTCCTTAATAACTCTATGGAGAGATGTAAAGCTATGAACACATCATTGAGGGAGGTTCTGATGATAACCAGGTGATGTAGAGTTTTGATTGATGGGATATGCTATAAGGCCCCAACCTTAAACATTACTTAATCTTGAGTTATTACAAGATTAGACCTTGAGGATCTTTTCAAGTTTAGAGTTTTAGAGAATTAGATCATAAAACATGAATTACATTACACATTTAAACAAAGTGGTTAAATAAAAGATAATATTCATTTTTCCCATCAATGGAAAAATATTTAAAATAAAACATGGATTCTTTCCTGACACTTCCTTGACACTATCATCATATCATGTACCCTTCCCTTGACCTGTGAAAAACATTTCAAAAACATGGTATGAGCATAAAAAGCTCAGTAAGGGATATAAAAATATGGAAAAGAAACATGAGTACATGTATACAGAAGAATCAATGAAGTCATACTCTACTTATTAAACATAAGCACCTTAACATACCTCATCATATCATGAATAAATCATAGAAATAATAAGACATAAAGGTAACTTGAGGCATTCATAACATTCTTACGTAGGGAGTAGCCCTCCTGGTTATGTTTGGAATACCCATCACAGTATATTACCTAAATCTCTTTGGAGAAACCTCAACGTTTAGCCCCTTCACGTTACCCAATGCATTGGAGAGTTATATCGGGCTCACCCACCCTTAGTTTATCACGGAACCACCCGTCTTCATAATAATGCCCAATAACCATAACATAATCGTATCACATAAAACATACATAAAGGAAACATAACATTTCCACATTTCAATCACAAGATATCAATAAAACACATTGATATAATTAAAAAATTATGAAAACCATTTTCAATACCAAAATAAAAGAAAAGTAAAATAGGGTATTTATTTTTCTTTAAAAAAATGGTATGGCTTGTAGAGGAAGCCGAAACTCAAATAATGGTCACGGCGGCGGAGAAGTCGTTGTCGCCGCATACATACGACAAAAACATTCCCTTTTGTCATTTAGTAAATGCTTCATATAAAAAATATTACTTTTGAATAAACCTAAAAGTCAAAGGGGTTTATACACCGTATAAAAGAATGTTGTGTATAAAACAAAATATGCCTCAACAAAAGGAGATTGAGACGAAATCCCATACCTCGGGTCCGACTTGAGTCGATTGTTCCTTAATGTCCTGAATAATAAACTTGATTTAATATCTACATGATTATGAACCTTTTTCAAGTTCATTATTCCTTTTATATCACTTATTACCATGTCATGAACACTATGTTATTATTTAAGTTAATAACTGTCGTTTTAACGATCATTGGTACTTGAGTCAAAAATAAAATCTTTATAATTACAAGTTGTTCATGTGGTAAAATATACATTATATCCAGAATTTTATTCATGATGTAGATAAAATATATATCATATATATCCAGTACATGCATGCATTTATAATATCACATAACATTTAGAGTTAAGAAATGAAATGCACCGTTCATGGAGACGGTAAGCCGTACCTACACATGAACGCTATTTTCATTTATATTTCATATTTTATGAAATGGAATCATAATGATATAATGGTATATTATAATTAAAGTATAATATCATATATAAAATCATTAATTACATCCTTTATACGTCCCACATATGGCATTAACAAATCAAATCACTTTGAGGGGGCGGTAGTCCGCACTTCCTAAAATGAAGATATCGCGTTTACCCATAATGGAAACCATAAAGGTATGACATAAATAAAAAATACAGAAGCATAAGTAAAACATAAACATATTATATATCATATATAAATATAGTGACATCTTAATATCCACCTTTGAAGGTGTTATATGAGTGTTGAACAATCATCGATTTGTGAGGCAGAAATTCACCATCCACAGAAACAGTATGTTCTTTAGCCATTAGATGTAGGTGTGTGTATGTGTATCTCGAATACTTCTTATAAAAAATCCTATTATATTGAAGATACTGGATTTGTTATAAAAGAAATGAATAAATAGAGTTTAGGGGGTTGGAGAAGCAAAATAATACAAAAGGACTCAAGTGAATACATTACCTTAAAATCAGGTAACTCCCTTTGGTTTGAGCTCAAAGGCTTCCTTGGGAAGACTTCTGCCCAAAGTGAGGATTTTAAGAGTTAGAGAGGGATGTTGAGAGACAAAATGGGCATGGGTTGTCCGATCCAAAGGCTTTGGAAGTGTGGGTAAGGTGGTAGAGGTGGGGACCTTTTATAAGAGGAGAGGAGGGGCACTCTTGGAAAGTTAAGAAAAGATACTTTGTTATAAAATGATTTTAGGATAAAAAAGGTCCCAAAATTATAAATTTAGAGGGTACGGTGATAAGGGTTCAAAATACACCCATCCAATAGGTTTTTTACAAGTGTAAGTTATAGTTTAAAAATTATCTTTTCATTTTATTTAAATCCTTTATTAATGAGGTAATCACTGCATCATCATGGTGTCATATATAATTTAATTTATTTAATGTCTAAAAATTATAAAAAAATACTATGATTTAGGAAATCTTGTTAGCTTACCAATTACTATTTATAGTAAAAAATATGACTTGTATAACCCCATGTAAAAATTGTTTTAGTAAAATAACCCATGTTTGTATCATTTTTACTTTAACATTAAATAAAAAGATATTAATGTCATTTTCCTACCAAAGTGCCTCCATGGGGTCCCGAAGTTGACCCATGGATTTTCTTGGTCGGCCATGACACATAAAATAAGGGTAGGACATGTGTCAAGCTCATCTCATATTATTAAAACATTATTTTTACCTTAAACAACACTAATTACCTCTAATCGCGATTAAGAACTTAAAAGTTACTATTCACCAAAAAATTATTTTAATCCCATTGAACCACATTTTACATATTAATGACAACCATGTATGTCGTATTTTTGAAATTCAGAACACAGAGGTGGTAAAATTTCATTTAAACGAAAAATCAGTTTTTTAAGTACCACTTAGTGGTTTCACTATTCATCAAAAATTGAAGTTTTTCAGAAAAATACCAAAACTTCACCCTAAGCTATATTTGATATTCTGAATTAAAAAATGATGTCTATTTTACAAAATTCAAATAATATAAGTTACATTAATTAATTTAATAATTAATTCCCACTGTCATGACAAATAGCGTGTTTTTATGAAGCAATAAGTATCAAAAGATTGACACTAGTTTAAGTCCAATTTCAAAGTGAAATTGATTCCAATGACCACCATTGGATTAAATGGTAAAAATATATTCTAATTTCACTTTAAAAACAATTAAAAATATAATCTAATAATATAAATAAATTATATTAAAAAGAGGTTTTGAATTAAAATACAACATTTTTCACTATTCATTAAAAAATGAACTTTATCGGAAAAATACAAAAAATTCACAAAAAGTAAATTTTGATGTCCCAATTATAAAGAATAAGTTTATTTTGACAAAAATAGCTTATAAAATTATCAAAAGATATATTTAAAAATGGTTTTCCATTAAAAGTAAGTAAAACAATCTTTTAAAAATATTAGTGTATTCCATGCTTAAGATTGGACTTATTTTCATTTTAAGCCTCAAAACACTATCTAATTCATTAATAGACATAGATAAAAATATCTATTATTCATTACTTACTTGGGATGTTACATCCTTCCCCCCTTTAGAAAATTGTGTCCATGCAATTTATTTACTTATCGAATAAGTGGGGGTATTTTGCCCTCATTGCATTTTCAGATTCCCATGTTGCCTCTTCAATCATGTGGTTTTTCCACAAAACCTTTACCTAATTAATCACCTTATTCCGTAATTCTTACTCCCTATGGTCAAGAATCTGGACCAGTTGTTCCTCATAATATAGGTTCTCTTCCAGCTGAACTACCTCTCGACTCAAAACATGAGATGGATCTGGCATGTACTTCCTTAGCATTGAAACATGAAAAACATTGTGTAACTGAGATAAACTCGGAGGTAAAGCCACTCGGTATGCAACTGATCCAACTCTCTCTAGAATTTTATATGGTACAATGAAACTTGGACTCATCTTTACTTTCTTATCAAATCACATCACACTTTTCCATGGTGATACTTTGAGAAAAACATGATCACCTACCTCAAAAGAGAGATCCTTCCTCCTATTGTCCGCATAACTCTTCTGCCTGCTCTGAGATATTCTCGTGTGTTTCTGTATTAGCTAAACTTTTTCTACCATCTTTTCTACCAATTCTGGTCCCATCAGCTTCCTTTCACCCATGTCATCCCAAAAAGCTGGAGTTCGACACCGATTCCCATATAACACCTCAAATGGTGCTATCTGTATACTGGAATGAAAACTGTTATTATAAGAAAACTCAACCAAAGAAAGATGTTGGTCCCAACTTCCCTGATTATCCATCGAACAAGCACATAGCATATCCTCCAAACTCTGAATTGTCCGTTCTGACTGTCCATCTGATTGAGGATAAAAAGCTGTACTAAAATTTAATTCAGTACCCAACGAATTCTAAAGGCCTTTCCAAAATTTAGAAGTGAACTTGGGATCACAGTCAGATACAATGGAGAGAGGAACTCCATGTAACCTGACTATCTCTTTAAGATACAAACGGGAAAGTTGATCTAGGGAAAAAGTATCACGTATAACAAGTAAATGAGCAGATTTAGTCAAGCAATCAACAATAACCCAGATTGCATTATTACGTCGAGATGTTTTCGGTAATCCCACAATAAATTCCATGGATATATTCTCCCATTTACAATCTGGCACTGGTAAAGGCTGATGCATCCCTTTCGGTAACTGCCACACTACTTTAACCTGTTGACATGTCAAACACTTCACAGTAAAATCAGCAATATCTCTTTTCATTCCATCCCACCAGTAATACTCCCGCATATCTCTGTACATCTTAGTACTGCCAGGATAAACTAAAAACGGAGAACTATGAGCTTCACATAACAACTCTCTCTTCAACTGTGAATCACAAGGCACACACAATCTCTTACCAAATGTCAAAACACAATCATTATCAATGTTGAATTCAGGCAACTTATCTTTCTGAACCAGCTCTACCTTTTTCTGTAACTCACTGTCTTGCTTCTGTGCTTGCTTGATTCTGTCTGATAGAGAAGATTTCACTGATACCTGAAACAAAATAGAATAACATCCTGCACCAAAAACTTCTATGCCAAATTTCATCAAATCCTTAACCAAAGGATCACGTTCCAAATGCAACATTGTTAATGAAGCATTACTTTTTCAACTCAAAGCATTAGCCACTTTATTTGTTTTTTCCGGATGGTAATGAATTGCACAATCATAATCCTTGATTAATTCTATCCATCTCCTCTGTCTCATGTTCAATTCTTTCTGTGTGAATATATACTTTAAACTTTTGTGATCAGTATATATTTCACACTTTACTCCATACAAATGATGCCTCCAAATTTTTAGAGCGAAAACTATAGCAGCTAATTCCAAATCATGTGTAGGGTAATTTACCTCATGAGTTTTCAACTTTCGTGAAGCATAAACAATTACCTGATCATTCTGCATTAAAACACAACCACGTCCTTTCAATGAAACATCACTGTAGATAACAAACTCCCCATTCCTAGAAGGTCGTTCCAAAACTAGAGCATTCACCAATCTTCTTTTCAGTTCCTGAAAACAATCATCACATTCTTTTGTACAAATAAACTTAACACCCTTTCGAGTTATCTTAGTTATTGGACTAGATAACCGTGAAAAATTTCTAACAAACCTTCGGCAATAGCCTGCCAAACCAAGGAAACTACGAATCTCTGTTACATTTGTGGTTCTTGGACATTCTTCAACAACCTTTGTTTTTGCAGGATCAACAATTATCCCATCTTTAGAAACAATGTGACCAAGGAAAGAAATTTGTTGCAACCAAAACTCACACTTACTGAATTTCCCATACAATTTATTTTCTTTTAAGGTTTCAAAGATAACCCTTAAATGTATTTCATGCTCCTCTTTACTTTTAGAAAACACCAAAATAAAATCAATAAAAAAAACCAACATTTTTCACCTGAGTCAACTGAGCCATCACTGCAACAAACTGTTTAGTTTTGATTCTGACCATCTCAGGATACTGATTTTAAAGGTCATTTCCCTCTGTGTTCCTTCCCAGAAAAGATGCTTTGTTTACTCTATGGAAAACCATTCTTATCACAGAAATACCTTATGTGAAGGAACATGGTAATCTTTAAATGCTATATAATTTCAAGCATACCATAAATTAATTTATAATTTAACAATTTTCTAACTCCTAAAGTTGTCTAAACCAACCTCTGATACCAACTATAAGGCCCCACCCTTAAACATTACTTAATCTTGAGTTATTACAAGATTACACCCTGAGGATCTTTTCAAGTTTAGAGTTTTAGATAATTAGATCATAAAACGTGCATTACATTCCAAATTTAAACAAAGTGGTTACATAAAAGATAATATTCATTTTTCCCATCAATGGAAACATATTTAAAATAAAACATGGATTCTTTCTTGACACTTCCTTGACACTATCATCTTATCTTGTACCCTTCCCTTGACTTGTGAAAAACATTTCAAAAACTTGGTATGAGCATAAAAATCTCAGTAAGGGATATAAAAATATGGAAAGGAAACATGAGTACATGTACACAGAAGAATCAATGAAATCATACTCTACTTATTAAACATAAGCACTTTAACATACCTCATAAAATCATGAATAAATCATAGAAATCATAAGACATAAAGGTAACTTGAGGCATTCATAACATTCTTACGTAGGGAGTAACCCTCTTGGTTACGTTTGGAATACCCATCACAATATATTCCCTAAATATCTTCGGAGAAACCTCAACATTTGACCCCTTCACGTTACCCAATGCATTGGAGAGCTATATCTGGTCACACGCCCTTAGTTTATCACGGAACCACCCATCTTCATAATAATTCCCAAGAACCATAACATAATCATATCACATAAAAAATACATAAAAGAAACATAACATTTACACATTTCAATAAGAAGATATCAATAAAACACATTGATATAATAAAAACATTATGAAAACCATTTTCAATACCAAAATAAATGAAAAGTAAAATAGGGTATTTATTTTTCTTTAAAAAACGGTATGGCTTGTAGAGGAAGCCGAAACTCGAATAATGGTCACGGCGGTAGAGAAGTCATTGTCGCCGCATACGTAAGACAAAAACATTCCCTTTTGACATTTAGTAAACGATTCGTATAAAAAAAATTCATTTTGAATAAATGTAAAAGTAAAAGGGGTTTATACACCGTATAAAAGAAGGTTGTGTATAAAACAAAATATGCCTCAAGGAAAGGAGATTGAGACGAAGTCCCATACCTCGGGTCCGACTTGACTCGATAATTCCTTAATGTCCTGAATAATAAACTTGAGTTAATTTCTACATGCTTAAGAACCTTTTTCAAGTTCATTATTCCTTTCATATCACTTATTACCATGTCATGAACAACATGTTATTATTTAAGTTAATAACAGTCGTTTTAACGATCATTGGTACTTGAGTCAAAAATAAACTCTTTATAATTACAAGTTGTTCATGGGGTAAAATATCCATTATATTAAGAATTGTATTCATGATGTAGATATCATATATATCATATATATCTAGTACATTCATGCATTTATAATATCACATAACATTTAGAGTTAAGAAATGAAATGCACCGTTCATGGAGACAGTAAGCCGTACGTACGCGTAAATGCTACTTTCATTTCTATTTCGTATTTTATGAAATGGAATAATAATGATATAATGGTATATTATAATTCCAGTATAATATCATAAATAGAATCATTAATTACATCCTTTATACGTCCCACATATGGCATTAACGAATCAAATCACTTTGAGGGGGCGGTAGTCCGCACTTCCTAAAATGAAGATATCGGGTTTACCCATAATGGAAACCATAAAGGTATGCCATAAATGAAAAATACAGAAGCTTAAGTAAAAAATAAACATATTATATATCATATATAAATATAGTGACATCTTAATATCCACCGTTGAAGGTGTTATATGATTGTTGAACAATCATCGTTTCGTGAGGCAGAAATTCTCCATCCACGGAAACAGTATGTTCTTTAGCCATTAGATGTAGGTGTGTGTAAGTGTAGCTCGAATATTTCTTATAACAACATCCTAGTATATTTAAGATACTTGAGTTGTTACAAAAGAAATTAATAAAAATAGTTTAGGGGGTTTGAGAAGCAAAATAAAACAAAAGGACTCAAGTGAAGACATTACCTTAAAATCAGGTAACTCCCTTTGGTTTGAGCTCAAAGGCTTACTTGGGAAGACTTCTGCCCAAAGGGAGGCTTCTAAGAGTTAGAGAGGTATGTGGAGAGACAAAATTGTCCGGGGTTGGCCGAGTCAAAGGCTTTTGAAGTGTGGGTAAGGTGGTAGAGTTGGGGTCCTTTTATAACAGGAGAGGAGGGGCACTCTTGGAAAGTTAAGAAAAGATACTTTGTTATAAAATGATTTTCGGATAGAAAATGTCCCAAAAATTATAAATTTAGAGGATACGGTGATAAGGGTTCTAAATCCACCCATCCAATAGGTTTTTGACAAGTGTATGTTATAGTTTTAACATTATCTTTTCATTTTATTTAAATCCTTTATTAATGAGGTAATCGCTGCATCATCATGGTGTCATATATAATTTAATTTATTTAATGTCTAAAAATTATAAAAAAAATACTATGATGTAGGAAATCATTTTATCTTTCCAATGAATATATATAGTAAAAAATATGACTTGTATAACCCCATGTAATTTTTTTTAGTAAAATAACTCATGTTTGTGTCATTTTTACTTTAACATTAAATAAAATGATATTAATGTCATTTTCCTACCAAAGTGGCTCCATGGGGTCCCCAAGTTGACCCATGGATTGTCTTGGTCGGCCATGATACATCCAATAAGTGTAGGACATGTGTAAATCTCATCTCATATTATTAAAATATTATTTTTACCTTAAACTACACTAATTACCTCTAATCGCGATTAAGAACTTAAAAGTTACTATTCACCAAAAAATTATTTTAATCCCATTGAACTACATTTTACTTATTAATGACAACCATTTATGTCAGATTTTTGAAATTCAAAACACAGAGGTGGTAAAATTTCATTTTAACGAAAAATCAGTTTTTTAAGTACCACTTAGTGGTTTCACTACTCATCAAAAATTGAAGTTTTTCAGAAAAATACCAAAACTTCACCCTAAGCTATATTTGATATTCTGAATTCAAAAATTATTTCTATTTTAAAAAATTCAAATCATATAAGTTACATTAATTAATTTAATAATTAACTCCCGCTGTCTTGACAAATATCGTGTTTTTATGAAACAACCAGTATCAAAAGATTGACACTAGTTTAAGTCCAATTTCAATGTGAAATTGATTAAAATGACCACCATTGGATTAAATGGTAAAAATATATTCTAATTTCACTTTAAAACCAATTCAAAAGATAATCTATTCATATAAATAAATTAGATTAAAAAGAGGTTTTGAATTAAAATACAACATTTTTCAATATTCATTAAAAAATGAACTTTATTGGAAAAATACAAAAAATTCACACAAAGTAAATTTTTATGTCCCAATCATAAATAATAAGTTTATTTTGACAAACATAGATTATAAAATTGTCAAAATATAGATTTAAAAATGGTTTTCCATTAAAAGGAAGTAAAAAAATCTTTTAAAAATTTTAGTGTATTCCATGCTTAAGATTGGATTTATTTTCATTATAAGCCTCAAAAACACTATATAATTAATTAATAGACATAGATAAAAATATCTATTATTCATTACTTACTTGGGATGTTACATGTTCATCCAACACAACTACACAAAACTGCTAACCAATGTCGTCGAAGTGTTCCAGATTTTTAGGGTAAACTATTCATCAATGATGAAGATGGAAACAAATCATCCATAAGGTTCAGTGGAAGGAAATAACCTCATCCTAGGTGAGGGACTCTGGAATGTTGAAGTTTTCAGTTGAAATTGGCTCAAACATCTCTGGGAAATGGTTTTCTGCGAGAATGGCCCACAAACTTCTTAGATCAGACTCAGGATCCAGCCCCTGATTTCCCCATTCATCGACTAGGAGAGGTTGAGGGACCGGTAATGACACTGATGTGGACCATTTACATGGTCGTATGGTTGGTGGAGATTATGATGCACAAGCTGAAAAATCGCTGCAAATTGGGATACTTCTTGGATAATGCACTGACTGCACCACCACATCCTTTTAAGATGGACTAATGACCACTTCTGCCTATGCATGGGCTGTAGTCGTTGGCGGTGGGTTTTTCTATTCCTCATCCTTTATTAGTCCCTAGAACAAATATCCATGATCTCTTGTTGACTTAGAGAATGATCCTATTGACGATAAAGATGATTTCATGACTAGGACCTTGAAGTGAGCCAAAATCCTCCTCCCATTGTATGTATCTTCAGAGGGCATCAAGGATCTACTACATCTCACTTTCTGAGAGAAAAAAGATAATATCCCAAGTTCCTATCCAAATTTCTAACACATAGGACCAGGGTGAAGGTTTCATCATCGAATCTCACTCCGCTTTTGAATTTGAATGGAAGATGATTTTTCTTACAGTTTGAGGCTTCTCAGTGTTCTTACTTTGGTGGAGAATACCCACGCTCCATCCCTGGTATGGTTCTTCAGGGTGGGGTATATATTTGAAATGGGAGAGGACCTCCATTTTGACAAGCCCGGGTGTGAGGGGAACCTATGAATATGTCAAATGGAACATGAGGAAGACCTCTATGATTGACAGTTCTAGAGTGGGGAGGGCCCCCACTGGAGCTAGAAATTACATGGGGGGGACCTCCATGGTGGTCATCCATAGCGTGGGGAGGAATTTTTCATCGTCCTGCTCTAATAGATTTGGTTCGAGGAGGGCCTTTGTACTGACTATACAGGATTCAAGAAATACCTTTGTGAAGACCATCGATAAAGTAGGGAGGGCCTCCGCTGGAGTCGTTGAGAACATGGGGATGACCTACGTGATGGTAAGTGATAAGGAAAGGATGATCCTCACATTTATAACCTGGTAGGAAAGGATAATTTTCATACCTGAGACCAAGGTCATGGGGAGTACCTTCATTCAAAGCATCAATAAGAGGGAGAAGACCTCCATTCAGGCTGATAATGGTGGCATGTGGAGGAACTCCACGCTGTATGAGAGAGTAGGGAGGACCTCCACTTTGTATGATGATGGTGCGGGGAGGACCTTTGTATAAGGCATCATCATCATAGGTCAGTCCATGATGGCTACCAATTGCACCGATGACTGGAGGATTCAACTCACCATGCTTGTGGGGTTGTTGGGGCCTCACTATAGATCAGGATTGCAAGTGATCCTACTATGGGATAGGGAATTTCCCCTACTATATAACAATAATTGGGATCCAATAGCATGCATTAGTGGTGGATCGGGCCATAGAAGTCATGGAAGATGTTTCCCCCTAGCGGGTGTCTTTTGGAGCTTGCACCCGACGTTGACGCCAGGTCAGCTGAGCTAGTTATGCAGGGCTATGGACCAATTAATCCTCTATTTGTGGGTCCGACTAGTGATGTTGAAATGGCTAGGTGGGAGCCCTCCTCGGTGGCTCCCTATCTGAAGTCATAGCTGGGAGGACTCGGACATCCCTTTCTTTATCCGCATAAGAGAGTGAACTATAAGAGTGCTCCAAGGATAGTCTCTAGAATCTATGAAGTTCAGAGTGGTGAGAAAAAAATCACTGTATAACCCCCAGAGGTAGTGGCGTTGACAAGGCATGGAGGTCTCCAAGTCTTGATGGGCCATATCCCTTGTCTAGATAACCCCCTCATGTTCATATCGACTGACTAGAGTATTAATCACCCTCCTTTGAATAAATTCAGAGGGTGAGATGGGGTGTCGACACCTAATAGCTGTGGTCATGGATGTTTTTGTAGAAAATATGAAGCTGTACGTGACTTCATTATTGTAATTTCTCCTACTCTATCATCCGAGGGTGGGAGGTGATTGGTTTTGTACAGTTGTAGCTTTATTATTGCAAAGAATGGAAATTGATCCATCAATACAGATAGTAGAAAATCTATGCCCAGTTCCCCAACACCAGTAAATATTCCATGGATGGATAGAAATATCAACATTGACAACATCTCATACCGGGATGACCAACGATTAACTTCACCAAATCCTAGCGAGTTTCATGCCAAGACCACTATTTTCTTGGTGGGACCTTGGTTGGATAATTGGATATGATGATATACTCCTCTGTTGATTCCTTGAATGCTACTAATCCCCATATTGAGGAGAAGATTTTCATGTTGTGTTCACTATTTTTTTTCTGATGCTTTTGTTGGGGTGATCATCTATCTATTGAGGTCTAGCAGTTATTGCCCAACATTCTCTCTTTACAAAGGTGGGAAACATATGTCACTTATTTAGGGATTTTTTATCCTTGATTGAACTGGGATGATGGAATGTCAGACTCTCCTTCCATAGATTTCTCCTTAATATTTATTTCTTATTATGGGTGTCCCTTAAATATTAAGACATTGTTTGTGAAACTCTTCCCACTGCCATATCTTTGTGGAAAACAGTTAATTACACTACTTTTGTTAGTAAATTACATGAGTTTAAGTCAGGGAAACAACCTTTGGTCAGGAGAGTAGTCACATCGGGCATCAATGGTATGTCTGGATGCCAAAAAACTGGTACACAAAGATTTATTCCCCTTATGATAGGGCTTCTCGAGGGTGAGGAAGCCTAAGGAATTCCATGTCGAATGTGGGGTATCTTATGCTATAGGAATGTCTCAGAGGTTTTCCTTGTCTTACCATGTTAAACACGGGGTATGTCATGAGTTTAACGTCTAGAGGATATGGATTAGACTGATCAGAACACTAATGCGAGTATATAAGATGGGTATATCCCTAGGAGGGAGCACCTGGAAGGTTTGCTGGATGGATTGATAAGAACACCCAAAAAGAGTGGACCCTTGGGTGGTGTGGCCTATAAAGGAAACATTTCACACCGTTAAGGTGCATCAACCAAAGGGAGTACCATATGTATAGATTAGAACACCCAAAAAGTGCGGTCCCTGGGTGGTGTGTCCATAAAGGGATGATTTCACACTATGAAGGTACATCCCAAACGGGAGTACCAGATAGATGGGTTAGAACTCCAAAAAAGAGACGACCTAGGGTTATGTGTCCCATAAAGGGAAGATTCTTGATTGTGAAGGTACATCCCTAAAAGGGAGTACCATATGGATGAATCAGAACACCTAAAAAGAGTGGACCCAGGGTGGTGTGTCCCATAATGGGAAGATGTCACACTGTGAAGGTTGATTTGGAAACTATAAAGGGTGGATCAAAGGATGATTGGGTCCCATAAAGGGGACACTATGTTTTAAAATTGGATTGGATGGAACCTCAAGGAGGTTTCCTACATACCAAAAAGGGATCAAAACCCACACAATTCAAAGGAATGAGGCATATGATAGTGGTGTTCATAGAGGGAAATGACCCAGGAACATATATGGGATTACACATGGTTGAAAACCCAATATTATGTGAATCCACCACAAATATGGTGAATTGATTGAATGTATGGTTGGGGATTATGCATGATTATATTCCCATATGGTTGTTATGATTTCATCAAGACGTGTTGGCCCAGGTAAAATCAGGGTGGATATGGATGGAGTGTTGAAGTACTGAATGGATGGAATGGAACTGATGTTAAGAAGAACCGGTCTGGAGAGGATGGTGTTGGGTTTGAACCTCAAAGAGGTTTCCTACGTATCCCCATAGAAGGGAGGCAAAGTCCACGTAGATCTATTAATGGGGAGATGAGTCACATGAGGAGGCAACTCAAGAGAAAGGACGCATTGTTGGGACCCTAAGGAACTAGAACCTCAGGGTCAAGGCATGATCTTACCAAAACACAAAGGCTCAAGGGATATATCAGGATGGGACATGGATGATGGGATTGAACCTCATTAAGGCTTCATACATACCTTACTTGAAAATAGAAAGGATCAAAGTCCATGTAGTTCATGGAAATGGGGAATGTGATCAGGGTATACACAAAGGACAACAACCCGAAGACATTTTGAGGATTATACATGGTTAAAAACCCATCGTAAGAGGGACACTCTTGGTTGGATGACTGTGGATTGAGTGTAGGGATTATGCATTGTTAGCTTCTTGAGAATTAGACTGACACCACTAAGGGGTGGACCAAGGATATGTGTCCCAATAAAGGGAACTCCGAATTTTATCAGTGTTTGGGGTTGAACCTCAGGGAGGATTCCTACGTACCTGGTGTAGGAGATAATGATCAAAACCCACGTAGTTAAAAATCATACAGTTTATCATCATGTAGGATAAAAGGGGCATATATTTTAACATCATGTGAAATGAGGGTGAGCTGATGTGAAGTGGTCATGGACAAATGGGTGATGGGATTGAACCTCAAGGAGGCTTCCTAAGTACCCTTGATTGGAGATAGGGATAAAAGTCCATGTAATTTGGTGTAGAGGAGTTTGGGTTTACGTATGGTTAATGACCCAAAGAGGATGTCATGGTCGATGCTTACTCTAAGCCCATGTGAGTCATTCTTGGTGTGAGAAACAAGAGGAAACACAAGACCTGATGATTTCATCGTGCAAGGTGCATCCATGAGGGGTGGAGCTAGACTTATGCCTAGTTATTGTCCCATGGGAAGAAGATTGGGACTTACAATAGGAGGTAATATTGAGGATGATTTCCTTATGTACGAGGAAGATATGGCCTTCATACAAGGAGAACCCTATCAAGTTGGGTTCGGGCTTACCCAAAGGCTGCTCGAGGTGCACATGGGGACAAAGATCAAAGGGAGAGGAGGAGGGAGAGGGTTCTGGTGCCCATCCCTTTTTTGGTCATCTCAAAACTATCCCTCATGTGGTGGTAACAGTTTAACATCATGTGTTGAGGACATGGGTGCTTGGTAGTTTAACGTCATGCTTCTTGGAAAATGAATATTCACTCCTCACCCCTATGAATTACAAGACTTGTACCGACACACACTTGGGGTGGGAAGGTAGATGAAATTCCATGGATTAATGGTTTTGTGGAGTGATCCATTGAAGGGTACATGTTTGAGTGGCTAAGATAATAAGAAATATCTATTAGCATGCCTATGCGAAGAAGAATGAGGCCAAGAAACGAAACATGGAGCACTGCTCGAGGGACTTTGAAATCAGTTTTTACTAGACCGAAAGTACTCATAAAAGAGGGGTTAGCAAAGTAATATACCTCGCAAAAAAGGGCTTTGAAAATATCAGGGGCTCGAAAAGGATAGGGGATCACAGAGCATAGGGTTTCGTAGATCTCATGGGCTCATAGAGAACAATGATTCATAGATCACACGGGCTCGTAGAGCATAGGGCTTATCAAGGATAGAGCTTCGTAAAGGAGAGAGCTTCATGAAACATAGTGACCCGGCCTAAGCATGGAGTTCACATGTGATTAGAGGGTGACTCACGAAGCCTGGGTACTTTACAATGTCTCGAGTACCCAAAGGGGTCTTCCTTTTTTGAAATGGTATGTAGGCTCTGCGAAGGGCATCCCTCTTCAAATATGGGGTAATTTTGGGAAAACAAGAAAGGGTTCACATTGATCAAGTCCCTCAGATGATTCATTTTGCTAGTCAGTTTGCAGAGTAAATAATGCTTCATGATTTGAGAATTATGAATGTGAAATGTTGGATTATCAATCCTTTGGAGTGGGAGGATATGGGTTTTTATAGACTCTAAGGGGAACGATGGGATATGGGCATGCCACGAAGAAATCCAAACTCCACAACCAGAGGCATACTCCATCAAGTACTTCAGAATCGTAGAGCATACCGTCACTACCTCCATAGAGGTCACATAGAATTACAACTTCTCTTAATTATCTCAGAGTCATAGAGGCAACCATCACTCCATCTTTGGAAGTTGCAGAAACATTCACCCTGCATCATGTTCATCGTAGTCATAGAGTCAACTATCATTTTTCCTCCACAGTAGTCACAGAGGACTTGGTAGCTTTGTGTTGGCCATAGTACTAGAGGGATTTACAAAGTTTCTTCATGAGGTATCTACTTTTACTTTATTTTAGTGTAATTCTCTTACTTTTTTCCAAGGAATGGATTTTGGCACTAACATGGTCAAAAGGGGAAGAATGATTGGAGTATATGAAAAAACCCTTTTCATTTTATTGACAATAAGGGAAGAAAAAATTCCATAAAATACCTATGTTTTTATTTAATTATATATATATATATATGAAGGAGGAGATATTAATCTCTATATCTTTATGGTGTATGGTTTTTATGGAATAATCTTCAATAGAATCAAAAAGAGGATATTTTTGTAACCCAAATATTTTGAGTTGGACTTATTGACAATTAGTGAAGGTTGATGTTATGGAGGTAGCGAAGGTTTATTATTCTATAATTAATAATTGAAGGTTGATGTTATAAAATTTTGAATTTTTTAGTATAATAATTCATCAAGTAAAGAATCGTAAGTTTTAATTAAAGAGATGTTCTAGAAGATGAGTAATTGGAAGTCTGAAATTTTTTGAATAATTGGAATTTTGGAAGTTAAATATTCTAGAAATCATATTAGAAGAGGTTAAAATTATATAATAGAACTAAATTATAACTCTATATGAATTTTTTTATATTTTTAGTTTAAAAGTTATTAATTTGAAGAACTTTGAAATCAGTGATTTGGTTGGAGAAATTCATAGTTTCATGAAAATAGAAATTTTTAATAAATAAGATTAATTCATGCTAGTATATTATGGTAATTTGATATGAAGATATAGAAAATTACCATAGTCTGTACATAAAGTTAATATATTCAAAAATGTGGAATTATAGAAAATGTATAGAGAAAGATATACCAGAAGTTGTATGTTCCATTAGTAGAGAACATGAAGGGAATTCATGGTAAAATGAAAAAGTTCTAGTAAAAATCGATCTATATTTAATGGTAATAATTTTAGTAATTAAGGTTCTCCATGTTACTAAAAATGTATAATTAATAAGGTTCCTTGAATACATAAAGTTAAAAAAAGATATGTAAATGTCATGTTTTCAAAGATTCACTGATGGGAAAACACTTGTGACAACAAATAAAAGTCATCAGACCGATATGTAAAAGTATCATTTGCAGAATAAATGGGAAATGGAAATGATTTAAATCTTTTTGTGATATGTAGGGGTCATGAACCTAATATGTAAATTTAATCCAAATGAGTAAATGAAGTAAAATATTTAACTGACTTTGATATATAAAATTCATTAGGAAAATAAATAAGAGTAATTTCAATGGTAGAGGGGTGATTTATAAGGGTTTTCTAGACTAAGAAATATAGAAAAATGTTTATCGTCATAGTGATATGTAATGGTCATCTAGATTTGAAAAATGGAAAAGTATTATGCTACATTTCATTACATAAGGATCATTTCCTTTTCTACTTGAGAATTCATCAACCATCCATGGATTATGTTATGCATTCTCAATAATAAAATATTATTGATAATATGGACAATAATGGATCCCAATTACCCTATGATATAATATATCACACATTTATTATGATATAAATTTTTAATCATAAAATATGATCGATAATGCAGAAACTGGTGGATTTTGACCATAATTTGTTTTGTAATTTTTCAATCGTTTGAAAGTTATGGGAAAAATATCAATTTCTTAAATGGTGATCATTATGAGATATTTAGATTAAGATGACAGAAGACATGAATTTTAATAATTGGATGTTCAAGGTAGATAATTTTTTGAAATTTGAATTTTAAAATAAAATCTCTTAACATGAAATAAAGGGATATGACAAGATTTAAGGAAGGATAAAGGTTTTAGAAAGAAAAAATAAATAGAATAGAGATGAAAGGAAATGAGTGTTCCAAGAAGGGATAAAGAAGAAGGATAAAGGTATATAGTAACATGGGATTAATTGAATATATTAATTAATTTTTATTGAGTTTCCATTTGATTTTATTCCATTTAAAATCATATTTTGGAGTTTTTATGTAATTTTATAATGTTCAAAAAGTGAATAAATATTATGATTGAATTATTATATCAATTTTTTTCTATTCTATAATGTTTCTTAAAATATATTAATCCACCTCTTATACTGAGGAGCTTGTTATATTTGCATTTAGAATTGGGAGTATCACATGGTATACATTAAAACAACAAATTAAGATTTATAAGGAATATTATAATTACTAAACTTAGAGGGACCATAATTTCAATAAACTAAGGATTTAATTACATGTTTATAAATTTATATATTCTGGGTCAGTGAAAAAGAAAGGTGAATTGAGTAACCCTTGAGATGTTTTGATTTTTTCTATCAATATTTATATAAGATATAATCTATGGTAATGTGTGAATTAACCTAAAATTTTATATTAAGTAAGACTTGATGCTGATTTATTCCACCTAAAGTTATGTTTACAAAAATAGTGAGTTGTAGTGTCTCTATGTTACACCCTCACAATGTCGTGTGTATTCTCTGTGTTTATAACCTAGTGAAAGTGAAACATGTAAATTATTTATTTCCCTACATGATTTACAATCTATATATGTTCAAGATACATGATATAGATACCATTGATAAAGTGATAGTAATTCAAGGCTTAATAGTGTTACCTCTAACCAGGAAAAATGATTTGAAAGGAAAGATAACATCTTAGAAATTTTAAATCTGCAAACACCCTGACACCCCATGGTGTCTTGGGTTTCAGTATTTTGTATCAGAACCAATAAGTTCTTCTATGTATTCAACCTAAAATATTTATCTGGAGAAGATGTCAATATTATTATAGATATATAATTAATAGTGAAAATTCATTTATTCATTTACATGTTGAAATCCATTTTTATATCATGATAATTAGATTTATTTTTCTAGTACATCATGGGATGGGGTTTGAGATGTATCAAATAAATTTATCGATAGATACATTTGTTAATAACGACTTGAAATATACCCTATATATATAGGTTTAAGAGATGATAGCTCACTGTAAGAATTCAAAAGATATGTGCATGAAATTTGAAGAGTTTTATGATAATAAATTTGTATTAAAATAATAAAATAAATTATATTATACTAGATTATAAAATGAATCAATTGATGTTGTGGGTCTTAATTCTGTTGAATAAGAATGTAAAATATATATAAGAAAGAATAATAATAACAAGAATAATGAAACCATGAAATTTGGTGTTCCCCTAGAGTTGACCAATATTGATTCCTGGTGTGTATCTAAATCTAAAATTACAATTTACGTTCATTATAAATATGAAGATATAGATTATACATCATCTGAATGGATGAAGGATGATGAAATTAATTATTCAACCACATTATGTGGTAAATATGGTGACTGTTTATGAAATAAACCTGATAATATTTAATCCAAGTGGAGTTAATTAAAGTTATTGATGATAGGATGTGATAATAAGATTACTTACAAAGTATATTTGGTAGAATTAAATAGAAAATTGATGATGGAAGATAGGACATTAGAGGACTCCAATTCATGAATAACTATGAAAATTAAGAAAAAATTGATATAATTTAAGAACATGGTTCAAAATTTTATGTTAATCATGAAAAAAACGAGAATCCATAAATCATTTAATAGATTCCATTGAATGAGTAAATAAGAAAATAAAGGTAAAAGTGATATACTTTAAGAACATGGTTCAAGAGTTGAAGTTAATCATGGAAATAGTGAAACTACAAAAATCGTTATTGTTATTCTTAAGAGAGAAGTGTAAGGAGAATGTGAAGGTTATACAAAATGAAATTAATTCTCACTTTGAAAATTTATAAGGCAAAATAAAGGAAAATTATTTTAGGATTAAGATGTTTCAATGAGAGCTCCATGTTTTTAGAAATAATCCATTCATTGAAGACACTCACATGGATACTTCATTAGGTAGTAAGAATAAATTTTTTTTAAATCAATAGAGAAGAATAATCTAAAGTAATTATTTGTAAATAATACTCCAAGGATTTTTTTGAATAAGTTAAATATTTTTTGGTTTATTAGAAATTAAATGGAAGTGTTTAGAGATAAGTTAGAGATATTAAATAATTGGAGGTCAGATAATTTATTTCATACAAGTATGTTTATTGAATGGTATGAATATTTCATAGATAGATATTATATTTATGATAACCTGGGTCATATGAAAAGTTATTGTAGGAAAAATATAATGAATGTTTGAATATGATATCTTTTACTCCTATTACAAAAAGGATACTTTAATGGGACAATAAGAAATCAGTTCCTCTTAAAAAATATTCATAGTGTTTGATTTTTATGAAGTTTTAAGGAAAAGGAGGATGCATCAAGTCACATTGATGTATTACTCAAAATATCTATCAGTGAGAGAAAAGAGAACATTTTTTTAATATAGAAGGTTTGGATACACTGTATATGTGTATATAAGGGCCTTTAAGACAATATTTTAAAGAATAAATCAAAAGTTAGAACAATATATCTCACTAGTAATAGAATCACGGGTTTGGAAGATAGAATATAAGGAAGGAAACATAGAGTGCATCAAGAATTAAAGGTTATTTACTCACACCAACTATCCAAGAATGTGAATTGACAAGCCTCGAGAGAAATGAACAAATAATTGGTATATATCATGGTTATCAAGGGGATATAAAAGAAACATCATCACATTTCATGATGATGGAGGCTATTCACATCAAACAAAAAATGAATGGATGTTCAAAGAAACGTTCATCAATGATAAAAAATATATGAAGTGGGTTTAATAAAAATCATGATGGATAAGAATGTGGATTCTCTAAGTGGTTTGAAAAATATAACTAAAAGGCACATAAAGAATTATAGTGGAGTGTATCTTTCATAGATAAGGAATAATGGTGATGGAAGTAGACTAATCGGTATACCAAAGGAAAGGAAATGAATAAGTTTGATTAATCACACTTTTGAAATGGCCACATGACTAAACAAATTATAAAATTTAAAATCAAATACTTGGATGAATTTTTTTGCATGTTCTAGTAACAAGAGGATATCCACGATGAATATATTGAATAAAAATGGAAGAAAATATTTGGTTTTCCATGAAAAACCACATTCCTCTACTTGATGATGTTTGGAGTTACCCCTCTACCCATTCCCTTAATTTTTATATATGATGTTATGAGTGATGCACAACTGATGTGGAGATACAATACATGGGGTGTAATAATTGAATGGATATGAATTTTTAAAAATAATTTTAATGATTTTATATGGATTGATCATATTTATAGTACATAAAATAAAACAAGAGGTGTTGGAAGAATCCATTATAGATGTTAATGAAAAATCTAAGTCAACAAATTGGGTTAAAGAGATGGAATGATGAACCTTTCTTAATTATGTTATGAATATAGTGATTAAGAAAAAAAATTTATTTAATGTTAAAAATTATCAATAAGTTATATCAATAGTAAATCATGGAAAAATGACAAATCTAGTTATTCATGCTAAGATAATGAAGTATTGGTGGTATAATGCATTATTTGGACTAAAACAATGACAAATATCATATCTCAATTTTTAAAATGAAATAAAAAAATTTTTGGGATTCAAAATATTCTATCAAGATGTCATTAAGTAGAGAAAAAACATGAAGTAGAATGTGTTTTACTTGATGGAATAAAAACTATATCCATATAAGAATACATGTTCTATTGGTTTTTAAACTAAAAATATAGTATAATTTGGTTGTGTTCTATGATACTAATAATATCATAGAAGAAAATTTTTCTAACAACATGTGGTTTTCCCATGATGAAAATCATCAAAATATTATCTATCAAAAAAATGAATAAATTAAATGGGGTTATTAATGAACATCTAAGACTAATTATAGTTATCCCAGAATATAGAATCTCTATTAAGTAATGGAAAATCATGGATATCAAGTTTTATCACTAGTTTATCAAAAAAATGTTGTAATAATTATTTAAATATGTGTTATAAATCATATAATTTTTTCTTTATTTCTTATATATAGATAGTATTTTTAAGGGTGTTTTAAATCACATGAATTTTTTTGTTGAAAGATCTTTATTGCTTAAGTTTTATAATTTTATTGAAATAAGTGATTGACATGGAAAACATAAAATTTATTACCATAGAATATTTTTTCCTTTGTCGATTTTTATCTCACAAGGCTTAGAATATTTGTTAATAACTCATTGATTAGTGAAAAATACACTAACTAGAATTTATTGAGAAGTTTAAAGATGAAAGTGAATTTTGGATGAAGTTGAAGTTATTGAGAAGGATGTTTAAAAGAAGATTGATGATCCTGTATATATTCAATAAGTTGTTGAATGAAATTAATTTTTTAATGGAAAAATAAACTGAATAAAAGAATTTAAGAATGGGTTTAAAAAGGGGAGAGTTATAATTAAATTAATTTTTTTTTGTTAATGTGGTTTAAGGGGATCATGTTTCATTAATATGGAGTCTTATGGAGATTTTAATAGACGAGATAGAGGTTTATTAGTCTCTCAAAATTAAAAGGTTATTATAGAAATGAAAAGATAATGTAATTTCTTGAATATCATGAGAAATAAGATTAGATAAAAAGGGGGAGTAAAGATGGTTATGAATCCCAAGAATATTTTATTGAAAAAAGGGTAAAAGGTATTAAAGTATCCAGAAAAGTTGAACCCTTTTCATTTTTTAAATAATGGAGGAGGAAATAAATCCATAAAATCCATATTCTTGGAAATCATTGTATTGAAATATAATGTAATAGATATTAATATCTATGTTTTTTATGGTGCATGGAATTTATAGAAGTATTGAAAACCAAATCCAAAGGGGGATATTATTGAAACTTAGAGTTTTTAAGATGAATCCATTGAAAATTAGTAAGGGTGGTGGCTCTGGAAGTACAAAAGGATGTTTGATTTTTAATTAATCATTGATGGTTTATGTTTAAAAAGTTATAATTGGACATAAAAATAGTTTGTTATCAATTGGATGTGTAGAATTAAATGTTTTAATTCACGAGTTATTTTAGAGGATGAGAAATTTAATGTTTGGAACTTATTGAATAATTATATTTTTGGTTATTAAATGCTATAAATAATATCTAGGAAAATGATATAAAGATATTCTAGACTAAAATTAGTTATCATGAAGTAAGGAAGATATCCTAGTAATGGAAGTTACAAAGTTATTATTTTAATGATGATTGGAATGATTTAATTTGATGGATAAAATCAGAGTTTCATGAAAAATGGAAAAGTCCAATACCTAAACATACTTCAATATGATATGTAAAGGAAATATAATAATTATATTGAGAAAAATGGCCTAGTACATACATGAATTTAATATCTTATGAAATTTGGGAAATTTTTATAGTCATAAAGAAAGTTATTCCTGGTGGTTTATGATCCGAAAGTAGAGAACCTGAGTAGAATTATCAATAAAATGAAGAAGTATAGTGGAAGCTCAATGTTTACCTAAAGACAATATTTTGAATACATAATGGTCACCATGGTACAAACAATGGATAAATTTAAAATATACTAATATGTAATGGTCAAGGGTGACATGGAAGGGTTATATTTTAAAAAATGAGTCAAAGGGAAATCACATATGATAATATTTAATGATAATTACACTTTTATGCAAAAAAAATTTCAAGACATAGTAGAAAAATGAAAAGGCGTTTAAACTAAATATAATATGTATGGGTTAGGAACCCAATACCTAAAATAAATCCAAATAAGGAAATGCATAATATATTTTAACTCATTGTGATACATAAATGTCATTAGGACAATATGTAAGAGGCATTTCTTTAGTATAGGGGTGACATGTAATATTTTACAGACTTAGAGAAATGGAAAAGTATTAAAATTTATAGTGATATATAATGTGCTTTAAAAATATAAAAAATGGTAAAGTGATGAACTCCATAGCGATATGTATGATTCATTTCCTTTTTCATTTTATAATTCATCATCAAACCTTGGATTATGATATGCAATATCAATTGTAGAATACAAATGATAATATGACCAATCACTGATACTGGTAACATCTTGATATAAGATTTCATGAATTTTTTATTACATTAATTATCAATCAGAAAATATGATTGATAGCTTCAAACTCTATATATTTTGAATTGAATTTCTCTCATTTCATTTTTTAACTATTTCGAAGTTAAGTAGGAATATTTAATAAACTAAAATGGGTTTAATGGTTGATATTTATGCGATGAATGATCTAGGAAATGAAATTGAATCAAAGGATGTTTGAGGTAGTCAATTTTTAATATTTTAATTTTAAATTAAAATATCCTAACTCAAAATGTAGGGGGATGATAAAAAAATAAGAAAGGATCTTCATAGAAAAAATGAATGTAATTGAGATAATAAGCATTGAGTGTTATGTGTAAATATAATGAAGGATGATGTTGTTATTTATAAACAAGAGAGAAATAAAATATATTAATTAAATATTATTGATATGTTGTTGAATTTCATTCCATTGAAGATCATATTTTGGAGTTTTTTTATATCTTTGAAGATGAGGAAGTGCATAATCATTTTCCTGAATTATTATACCTGGAGTTTTACTAATATATTAAGTTTTTCAAAATAAATTGTTTCAAATATTCTAATAAGGAGTATATTATATTTGGTTTTGGAATTTGGATTAGTTCATGGTATATATTTGGGATATCTCCAAACCCACAATCCAAGAATCCGATGCATAAAATATATTCATTACTTTTCTGGATTTGATACAATTGCATAAAATCATAATATTGGATCACATATGTACCCAAGGAACTTTTAGGTTTAAAGTTTTTGATAATTATGAAAAAATCTTACATAATATTATCCTTTTCCTTAAATGAGTATTGTTTCCCACTATACTGAGATTTTTTTATTCCATATTATTTATTTCTCATCTATCACTTAGAGTGCTTCTATATATATCTTACACAACAAATTTCTTCATAAGCTAGGGAAAAGAACCATGGAATGGGTGAACTCAAATGACCAACAAAAAAACACAGGTAATAATACTTGAACAACTTTAATTTTCATGAGATGGGGATAAGAGTATGACAACATATTCAAAGTGCATAAGAATAACATAAGAAAATTCATACCCATAAAAACCGGATTATAAGCATATTGATATGGAATAATGTTTTATCCAAAGATATGATACATATGAATCAATAATGTCACATGTGATAATAATCCTTGATCATAATAAACATAAGAAAATGATTCAACCATAAAGAATACAGTTTAGTAACTTGGAGAAACAAATATTAATCATGGAATCACTTTTATAGGGTGATTTAAATATAAAAATAGGAATAACATATAATATTTAACTCCATCACTTAATTAGAGTACCTATCAAAAGATAACTCTTCCTTTCCCTCTTGGTAGTAACTTAAAATACTTAGCTCTGTCACTTTACTCAATGCATTGGAGGGAAATAATAGAATCACTTATCCTTTGATTATAATGTAACCACCCATACATGATTTATAACAGTAAAAAATATCCTTAGTTTATAATGGAACCACCTATAAATCATAAATATATATTTATATGTGCCATATAATAAAAAAAAATTATAATATTTCACTTTTCAAAATAATAATAACTACTATTCTTTCATAAATCCATTTACCTATGGAAAAAACAGGTTCCATAACAATCTCTTTGAAACAATCACAATGAATCAAGAGAAAGAATAAATTTGGAATCATTACAACATTTCCCCAATGAATCCTAAGTCACATCAAGGGTTTTTGGAAATGATAAATAGAAATACAATTAAAATATCATTAAAAAAATTCTTGAAAAAAACTCCCTTTCTATTCTGAAAATCACTTTTAAAAAATAAAAATTTGAAAAATACAAGGAAAAATATTTATTTAAAAATAAACTTATAAATATTCAAATTAATATTTAAGTAAATAATATTCGCAATGTAATAAAAATATGTTTAATCTATATAGGTCAAAATAAATCATCCCTTTCACACTTTGGTAAAGAAAGTAAAAATGTACCGTACTAACATTTTTAAAAAATATTTTTTAAAACCATTGTAAATAAACTTAAATATACATGAAAATTACCTAAACAAATAATTGAAATGTAAATAAGAAAATTATTGATTTTTTTAATAAAACATGAGTATGGAAGAGAAATATTCTTAATCTAAAAGAAGACAATAGATCAATATCACTTATAAACAACATTCTTGATGTTTGTTTAATAAATAAGGAAGGAAATGTAAAATAGACATGTGAAAGGAATTAAAAACCAAATGATATTAAAATTTATGTTTTTAATGAATATATGAGCATATAATCCCTCCCAAAAGAACATTAAACGTAGAAAATCCCAAATAATATTAGATTGTATGATAATTATCCTTACAATTTAGGTATCTTTTCAATATTAAGCATGTGATTGAAAAAGCTAAAAATTAAACTTTAAATACCATGAATATAAATATATACATGATATAACATGTCAAGGGGTAGTTAATACAACTCATAAAATGAGATAGGTGGATAACATAATTATATGTGACAAATAAGGTAAATTTGAGATAAATAATCCTTACAAAGATCATATAATTGAATTGAGAATTAATAAATGGAGAGATTATGTGTAAAAAATGTAAATTAAAAAAAATTAAATAAAAAAATTTAATTTCAAACACTATCTTTGAATACTATAATCAATGAATGTGTCATATAAACCAATAAATGGAAATTGAGTTAAAAAGCCTCTTAATGCTTTTTTATTTTTTAAATCAAAAAACCTGTGATGAAATAAAATTAAATGAAATTAAAATATAATTAATTATTAATTATTAATTAAATAAAATGAAAAAAGTCAGTATATACACCATATAAAATAAATTCAATGCATAACATTAAAACATGCCTCGACTAAGGTAAATTGAGACGAAATCTCTTACCCACACCCTGACTTGACACATATGTTCTTTATCTTCCTAAATAGTAAAATTTTATTAATTAATTAAATTATTAATAATTTTTTTCATTTTTATTATTCATTTTTTTATCTTACCTCCATTTTATAATTAATTTCTTAATCAATTAATTTCATGTTATGTCTTTTGGGGGCATTGAATTCATAAGTCTGAAATTAATTTTGTAGGTTGGCCGAACGAATCATGGTTCCCACATATCCATAATAATATTTAGGAAAAAATAATTATTTTTATAAATTAATAACAATTTATAAGTATCCATAAATGGTGGATATGAAAAATGAAATATATTGTATGACGGATAATGTAGTCTGCACGTACACATAAGTAATTGTTTTTAAATGAGTTTGTGGGAAAGAATTTAAGTTTGATCCTAACATTAAATAATTATTATTATATCATAAATATCATATTAAATCTTTAAATACATATATATAACCATCCATGTGAGGTGGTGATAGAAAATAGAATGCATCACCTCGTGATTTGTTAATCTGTATGTACACACGAGTGATGTTTTAATTTGTTTCTTGGATTATAAAAAAAAGAACCAAAAAATTAATTTTACCATACCACAATTGAATATATATATATATATAATATAATATTATATAATCTATATATATCATTTTGAACATCCATAAAGGTTAGTGATAGAAATAAAATTATAATGGTTTGCAGAGCTGTAGTCTGTTGTACACACAAATAATGGTTTTATTTCCCATTAGATGAATAAGGATATTGATTACAATTAAAAAATAAACATAATAAAATATATTATATAGGATATAAATAATTTATTATATCATAATATTTTTTTTAAATTTTGAATTAAGTATAAGAAAAAATAAAATTTAAAAAATCAGTTAAAAGTTATATAACTTTTTCAGACAACTCCATTCGCATTACACCTTAGGACCTCTACATTTTGTATTATTCAAAAAATAAGACCTATAGAACATGGATAGTATTTTTAGGAATTTATTTGGGTATATATTGAATGAACTAAATTAATATTTACATCTGTAGATGAGAGGATAGAGGGTGTCCTTTTACAGGTGAAGGATAGGACCGTCTCAGAATTTTTGAAAATATTTAAATATTATTAAGTTACATTCATCGAATAGTGTCTTATAAAAAAATTAAATTTATATATTAAGGTTACTAGGGTTCAAATGATTCCATATAATTGTATCTAGACTTAATTTTATGTCATTTTAACCCATTTTTAGTTTAGATTAACCCACATAAAATATAATTTAACATTAACCATGGTAACAAATTTTTACTATTTTTTATTAATTATTACAAAAAATGAAGTTAGTCCTATGAAATAATATTAATTATTATGATTTAAAATATTTAATCCATTTTATCTAATATAATTCACATAATGTGATAGAGTTAATTGAAAAATAATCCTGTGAAATGTGATGAAAATTTGGTTTCCAAAAATAGCGTCTTCTTAAGTAAAATTTTTTTTTATATCAAAATAAAACATAAAATTTATTCCAATTACCTTAATTGGATTATTTATTAAAATTAATATAATTCTACTTTGGAATAATTTTAATAAATTTAACATTGAAAAATATTGAAACAAAAAGATAGTTTTTGATAAAACTTATTATTTTCACTATTCATTAAAAATATCTAACTTGTCAGAAAATTTTCAAAAAACCACTCTATTGTAATTTTGAAATGATTAATTAAAAAATTAAATTAATTATTTGAATTAAAATATCTAAATTTTTTATAAATTCATTTTAATATTTTTTCACAAAAAGAAAAAAATCATTTATGAGGAAAATGTATTTTTGATACATAAAATGTCTTTACTAAAAATTAAATGAATATTTACTGAAACGTTGTCGACAAATTTTTATCGATTAGTAATATTATACATGTATTTCAAGATGTGGTAATTATTATTAATACATGTCAATTAAATTTTTTGGTTATAATAGTCATATTTAAAAATAATTGTAGCACCCCAACCCATAAGCCACTTAATTGGTGCTCTAGGATAGAGGTTTGCTGGACCTAAGGCATGGATCCTATTATACCAATAGATTTAAGCCATTATTGAGGGTATTTTAGGAGATTTTTAGGATACTATACCCTCTAGTTATGACAATAAAAGTTGTTATATTGTACCGGTACTATGGAAGCAATAGAAAAATTCAACGAAAAAAAAACAAACAATGGAAATAATGATCCATAAGAAATAGAGTCACACATATCAGATAGGGTATATACATGTCATATTTATCACAAAAAATAAATTATTGGATGGAGGATAATCACCTAGGTGTGTACCAAAAATCCCACAAGAGTCCCCAACTTGATATAGAAGAACCCCCACAATCCATCTCCCATCCATCCCATGCACTTGCATATCCCTACTCACTATAGTCATGTGTAGAATCCTGATACCTTACCTGATCTCAAATCCATAAATTATACACATGAACCAAGGTTATTATATAGAGTTCATGTATGAACTCATTAGTCCACCACCAATTCCTATTTGTCTTACATCTATATTTATACAATGTAGGCATAAAAAAATAAATAACCCTCACTCACACATAAAAATACATAACCCTCTTTTCTTTCACTAAATATCCACAAAGATGTATTTACCTGAATTATAAAACACCAGTGTGTAATTTTATATCCATGATCTTTTATACAAAGATAACCCTTGGTTCCCTACTATCTCCATATACTAGTCACCCAATAACTCATGACAACCAATACTACATGTGTCACATGTCGAGTGAACCGAAATCCCATCAGTGCACCCAAATAATAAATCACAAGTCTCTTGGACTTATATTTAACCTATCACCATAATCATATCTTCTCAAAATCTTAAGTCATGTTTTTTTTCCTACCATATATAATGAACCACTGTTAGCTCAACAACCCGACATCCTAAGGCACAATGATTTTCGTCCTTCTATATATAATGAACCACTACCAAATCTATAGCCCGACATCCTAAGGAATGGTGAGTCTCTTCCTTAAATATTCCTAGCCCATCTTCCCAAACATATATGGTGTGACTCATCCCCCAACCTATGATCTCACTCACCATCAATCATGGATTTATATGGTAATCACCTCCTCCATAATTAATGGTCAACACCATCCTTAAGCTGCTAAATATTTGAATCCATCCTCCCATATCACATGGTTAAAAACACCTCAATGAGTCTATTCCTATGTGAAAATGACTCCAATTGTGATATCATCCAATCAAGATGAGTTTAAATCACCAACCACACCTATGACACACCAACCAACGAACCTCGCCACTACATATGAACCACTTCACCCAACATCAGAATGTTCATCACCATCCTCATCAACATGATGGTCACATATCCTAAATTCTAATATTCAAAATCATCCCATATTTCTTAGGTCATTCCAAACACATTCCCATGAAATCAATGTAATCACATCACAATTTATTTCATTAATCAAATTGAACATTGTTCCCTACTAAAACCGAAATCCCCATTTTTCATATACAATTCCATACCCAACCCAAAGCATTTAAAGAGACATGCATATGCCAATTAACATCCCAACATTATAATGAAATTATTTAAAAGTATACATATATTTAGAAGGGTTTCACCTGGACAACCCCACCCACACACACTTAAATGCATATCTTATAGAACACATATAAACTTTGAGAAATCCAGGAAACAACTACCTTATGCTTGTAGGTTATCACTCATCAAATACTAACCTCTAATTTGAGATGAAATGAAAATAAATGAAGAATATAAAAAAACCCTATAAATAGGGAAAATGAGCTCGTATTGGAATATTATCCCAAATATTGTGATAAATGATGAACAAAATGAAGATGTCTAGAAGCCATACTGTAAGCTATCCAACACACCCGATGATAGTCGAATTGGATCCCGAATAAAGGATTTATAAAGAAACCTTAGAGAGGGAGATGAGAAGATCTATGACTAGGGGAGACTCATGAAATTAGAGTGTAAAATGGGAAAAGAAATAAATAAGGATAAATATATATGTAATATACCATTCTATAATGATATGAACAGTTAGGACGCATGGTTTTGATAATCATGCAGTGCCACTGTCCAGAGGGGTCACCCCTCGCATCGCTAGGCATGCAGTTTGTAAAATTATTTGCAGCCCATGCAAACCTGCAACAATTTATTATAGGTGTCTTCTACAAGATTTTTGGAAACCTCACATGGTTTGTTCTAACTATGCTCTGGTTCAAAAAGGGCCACACGATTTGGGATGAACGGTTCAAACTAGCCATGTACCAAACCATGTGCTCAGTGTTGTGTATCCCAAACATTAGTCCTTGATGACTAACACTCCAAAAAACAAACCAAACCTCCAAGAGACATAACAAGATTTAATACCTACCTATGAACAACACATAAATGTGTTCCAATTATTATAAGTAATTTCTGAAGGACAATTGAAATGTTTCCCCATACACCAAACATAAAAGTTAAAATTCCATCATAAATTAGATGCAATCCAAAACCCAAGACATCAAAATACCACCACCTTAAAATACCTTATCCCCAAGATATTTATTCTCAAATCAAGATGGTAACAAACATACCCATCTCATAGACATCACCCTAGATACCCAATTATAGGTGAATTCATGTTATGGCTCCCCAACTTAGGAATTTCTTAAATATTCACCTCCCAAACCAATATCAAAATATTTTGATGATTATATCAACCATAAACCAGATAAAAATCTCCCAATTACCAAATATGATCAGTCCCGCATCTCATTAAATTGATATTTTAGGCCCATGTCACATGTAATACCCATACATACCTGCATCTCAATTGATTCTCGAGAATCCTGCACCACACCTGGTGCTTGAAAATGGTATAGTATCATATATATTTAAGTAATACTCACACAAAACCTAATGAATTATGCCAAAATATTAACAATCTCATGGTTAATTTAGTTACCACACATGCACGACAAGAAACCTTATCAGTCATTCCAAAAATAGAAGAAAATAATCTTAATCATAGTGTACCTCTAACTGTCATCCACTACCAATCATAATTTGAACCTAATAGCTCAATAGAAAGTAGATGGACTAAATACCGACTACCAAGTCCAAACCTACATACAGAGCTGCATGAGCTACCGACCACTGACCCCACTACTGGGGATATATATATATGTGTATATATATATACCATGACCTGCACATGTAATATTATCCCTACCACTTTATCCTACTAGTGTTCCTGATCCTACCTCAGATCGATGTGTCTGACCCAATTCCGGAGTCAAATATTCCCAAGAAGGCTTATAACAAAATCTCTCTAGATGTATCATCTATATAAATGTTTGGTACTCCTTTAGTAGCTGATCACAATGGGTCTGAATATAACCCAACCGCCCACTGTTGAGTCAATAAGGTTTTCCTTATGACTTTTCCATTCCTTCTTGTTTTGAAAATCACAAACACCTTATCTTAAGGAAAATTGCTTTTATAAGAAAAATTTCTTTCTTAAGGAAAATTGCTTTTATAAGGAAAATTGCTTTCTTAAGGAAAATTGCTTTTATAAGGAAAATTGCTTTCTTAAGGAAAATTGCTTTTATAAGAAAAATTATCCTTATCACTTTTTCATCCATATTTTTCTTAAGAATGAGATTCGGATTCATTTTCTCAGAATCATTGAAACTTTGATATAAAGCATTCTGTTTTAGGGTTCGGATTCTGGATAAGAACTATAAGGAAGTTTCATTCCGAATTCCGGATATGAACTCTGACTAAGTTCTATTCCAGATTCAGGATACGAATTTTGAAGAAGAATTCTCATTACAAATTCTAATGAAGAATTCCCATTACGAATTCTGATGAAGAATTCTCATTACGGATTCTGATGACGAATTCTCATTACGAATTCTAATGAAGAAATCTCATTCCGAATTCCCATTACGAATTCTGATGACGAATTCTCATTACGAATTCTGATGACAAATTCTCATTACGAATTCTAATGAAGAAATCTCATTCCGAATTCCCATTACGAATTCTGATGAAGAATTCTCATTACTATTTCTGATGACAAATTCCTATTCCGAATTCTCATTCCGAATTCACCTATTAAACAGAATTTGAGTATCTTTGTTTTATACACTCTGAATTAATTCAGAATCCGAAAAGTATCTTTGTTAGAATCTGAACTTCTATATTGCTTACACTTCTAAAATTTGTCTACTCTTACTATTTTTTCTTACACTCCTAACCTTCACTCCGAAGTTTTCATTCCGAACTTTTATGTTAGAGTTTAAAACGATGTCATACATTCTATTACACTTGTTTTGTTATAAAACGATGTCGTCTGTTTTGTTATAAACTAACCGTTGTCTAAGTGACACGTGTACAGGTCCCTCCGATCTTTAAGGAAAATATGACCGTTGGAGAAGGAGCCGACCTTACCTATAAATAAGAGCTCATTTGAAAGAGCTCGGTGTAGCTGATAGCTGATGAAAGTGTTGAAAGGCTGACTAATTTGCATGAAGTGATTTCTAGAGAGAGAGGCTCTTATTAACTCTCAAAGCTTCTTGCGACTCCGAATGTTGGTGATTACATTCGAGGGCTTCTGGGGATAGGAAGACAGAGGTGCCGACCACCATGAAGTTCGAGGGCTTCCTTGCTGAGGAAGACAGAGGTTGCCAACTACCTTGAAGTTGAGGGCTTGCGGGGATAGCAAGACAGAGACTCCGATCTTCGTATCGAGGGCTTACCCTGGTGTGGGTAAGACAGACTTGCTTGAAAGTATAAATCAAGGGACCTTTATCCAAGGTTGTTGGATACCCTTCTCTTTGGGTTAATAGACTTATATCTTGTTACTAGTAGTTCTACTACTTGTTTCTATTCCGCTGCATTTTGTATTATAAGGAAAGTATAACTTTCTTATACTTCCTTACTTGTACTCTGATTCATTTAGATTCTATACGCTTTAAGGTAGAATCTCATATTGTAATCTTTTGTTAAGATTCAATTTCCGGAACCATATTTCCAGAACCCTCATTCGTAATCTCTTTCCTAGTTTGCATTCGGTGTTAGAGGTGTTGTGAATTTGCTTAGTTTAACTTTGTTAAACTTAGCCTTTTTCCTTTTCTTAAGGAAAACATAGTTATTCTTAACTAGCTTTAAAGGTTCCAAAGGAATTTTTTAAAGTATACAATTCACCCCTCCTCTTGTATATTGAGCATCTCATACTATATTTCGATCCTACAATTGGTATCAGAGGTTGGAAATCTCTTACTCTATACCAATCTTACATTTGGTATCAGAGCAGGTCTCTGAAATACGTGTACTCACATACAAGTTTTTCTTGCTCACTTTATCCTTCCGAACTTTATCATTCCGAATTTGTCCATTCCGGACTTTCTCATTCTGAACTTTGTGATTACGATTCTTTTGCTACTAACAAGTTTGTGTGCAAAGTTATTTTTAGTATGGCAGGAATTAATGTTGGTTC
The DNA here is from genome assembly GCA_963277665.1 of Viscum album. NCBI lineage: Eukaryota > Viridiplantae > Streptophyta > Magnoliopsida > Santalales > Viscaceae > Viscum > Viscum album. Next base: position 160,671,893 of record OY728122.1, on the reverse strand, counting down.
TATTGACAATATAAATCCTACAAGACCACCTATTTTTGATGGTAATGATTATGAGTACTGGAGAGATCGTATGAAGACTTTTGTTATCAATACTGGAGTAGACAACTTTGTTATGCTTACTGGTGATTATAAAATTCCTGACAAGGAAGTCAGAACCTTTACTAACCAGGAAAAGCAAGAATATCAACTCAACTATAAGGTACGCAATACTTTACTATGTTCAATGACCAGAAATATATATAGCCAAATTTCTTCTTGTGAAGAAGCTAACTGTATATGGAAGAAGTTAGAGGTTACACACTTTGGGACTTCCAAGGTGATTGAGACTAGAAGAGCTATGCTTAGAGCTGAATATCATGGCTTCAATTTTCCTTATGAGAACCTATCTGTAAAGTTCAACAAAGATTTATGACTATTTTCAACAGTCTACAATCCATGGGAGAGAAAGGCTTAGATAATGAAGCTCTTGTGGATAAGATAATTGATATTATGCCCAATGAGTGGGAATCCAAGAGAACAGCTATAGATGAGAACAGGAAGGTCACTCAAATTACTCTTGATGAATTATTTGGAACTCTTCTACAACAAGAAACTAGAATGAAGAGAGATGCTGACAACATCAAGAAGAAGAATGGAAATGGTACTGTTGCTTTTACTACAACTTCAAATTAGATGAAAGCTAAGACTCCTGAGAGAGTAACCAGATCCAAGTCTAAGAAAGTCATTTTACAATCCGAATCCAGTGAGAGTGAAGTTTCAGAAAATGAATTAGCCAATCTTGCTCGAAGGATGAACAAGATAGCTGGGCAGAGAAACTTTCAATACAAGTATAAGAAAAAGGAAAGGAAAGATAAGAAAGATGGAGAAGTTACTTGTTATGAATGTAAAAGAGCTGGAAATATAAGACCAGATTGCCCTATGCTCAAAAAGAAAGAAAGGAAGGAAAGACATTTAGACAGGAACAGGAAGAAGTATTATAAAGATAAAGCTAAGAAAGTTCTAAAAGCTAATGACACCTGGAGTGCCAGTGGTGGTGATTCATCAGATGAATCTTCTGATTATGAATCTTCAGGACAGAAGAATCTTGGTCTTATAGCCAGATTACCTATTGATAATCATTGTCTTATGGCTAAGGTACGAAATGCTGAATCATTGACCAATGTTTCTTTAAACTCTAATGATAGTAAGTATTATAACTCTTCTGATGAAGAATCATCTTCTGATGAAGAAAATACTTTACCTACTTATGAATAAGTCTCTAGGTTTGCTGAACTTCTTGAAATTGAGAATTCCAAACTCAATAAGAAACTTGATAAGGAAAACTCTAGGAATTATATTCTTACAAAAGAGATATCAGATCTTTCTAAATATCTTGATAAGAAAAATGCTGATTTTGAAAATATTTCAAAAAATCTTGAGGAAGTAAGTTCTGAGAAGAACAAACTTTCTAAAGAATTAGAAAAAGTAATTTCTAATAAAAATGTTTTCGAGCCTAACTCTAGTTCAAAAACTAATGATTTTGAGGATAAAAACTTGGTTGTAAAACTCAAGTCCGAAATTTTTTCCTTAAAGAAGTGTTTATCAAACTTTACCCATGGTAAGGAAAATTTTGATAAGATGTGTTCCCAAATACGACCTTTAAGAAATAAATCCGGATTTGGTTATACTCATGCAAAACCTATTTTCAGTAACAATTATTTTGTTCCTCAAAGTGCCCCATTCTATACCAAGTGTCAATGTGGTGGTCACTGGGCAAAGAATTGTTCCTTAAACAAAACCCAATCTCTAGGATTTCACAAAGCTTACTTTTCTAAGAAAATGTGGATACCTAAAATTTTATTGTCTGGAAATCTCGGATCCAAACAAGTTTGGATTCCGAAAGTCTAATTTTCTTCTTGATTTTAGGATAATAAAGAAAGTACCAACAACAATACATGGTACATGGATAGTGGATGTTCCCGTCACATGACTGGTAACAAAAGATTTTTTGAAAATATTATCAAAACGAAAGGAGGAAAGGTAACTTTCGGAGACAATGCTAAGGGAGAGATTGTTGGTATTGGTAATATTGTTCTTTTAGGTAAAACCTTGATTTCAAATGTTCTTTTTGTTAAAGGTCTTAAGCACAACCTCATTAGCATAAGTCAGTTATGTGATGAAGGTTACCTTGTGAATTTTAGGAATGATAAGTGTTTAGTTCACAATTTCAAGGAAGAATTTATTCTCTCAGCCAATAGGCAAGAGAATGTATACACTTTGAACCTAGAATACCTCAGGAGCCAAGATTTACCTTGCCTAAGTGCAATGGAAGATCATTCTTGGTTATGGAATAGAAGACTAGGTCACTGTAATCTTAGGAACCTATGTAAACACTCTAAAAAGAAACTAGTTAAGGATCTACCAGAGCTTAGATTTGATTCTTCTAAAGTTTGTGATCCTTGTCAATATGGCAAGCAACATAAATCTAGTTTTAAGTCAATCTGTGAAGTCTCAACAACTGATGCATTACAGTTAGTGCACATGGATTTTTTTGGTCCAACACAAACTGGAAGTATTAGAGGCAAATAATATGTGTTTGTTCTAGTTGATGATTACACTAGATTTACTTGGGTCTATTTTCTAGAAAAGAAATATGAAGCTTTTTCTTATTTCAAAAGTTTTAGAGCTCAAGTTAAAAATGAGAAAAACCTTCCATTGAAAACTATTCATAGTGATCATGGAGGAGAATTTCAAAATTCTGATTTTGAAACTTTTTGTAGTAAGAAAGGTATTACTCACAATTTTTCAGCACCTAGAACTCCTCAACAGAATGGTGTAGTTGAAAGAAGAAATATAATTCTTCAAGAGATAACTAGAACCATGTTGAGTGAATATTCTATTGCTAGACATTTATGGGCTGAAGGTGTAAGTACTGCTTGTTATACTATAAATCGAGTTTTGATTAGATCTTTTCTTAATAAAACTCCTTATGAGTTATGGAATGGTAGAAAACCAAGACTTTCCTACTTCAAGGTTTATGGTTGCAAAGTATTAATTTTGAATACTAAAGATAACTTACATAAATTCGCACCAAAGTCTGATGAAGGAATTTTCTTAGGTTATTCCACAACCTCTAAGGCTTATAGAGTTTTTAATAAAAATACTTGCACTGTTGAGGAAATAGTACATGTAAAATTTGATGAGTCAGATCCTTTTGTTTTTAAACCATCTCAACTTACATCTTCAGATGTGTTTTCAAAAACTGATTGTCAACCTTTGATAGAAGAACCTTCTGATAAGGAAATTGTTCTAGAAGATACTTCTGAAACATTTACCCCAGAAGACTTTCTACCCTATGTTGATGAACAGGTTTTACAAAACCCAAATCAGGTGTTTCTTAAGAATCATCCCAGTGATAGTATCATTGGAGATGTAAATCAACTTGTAAGGACTAGAAGTTCCTTAAGAAATGAAGTAGAACATCTAGCATTTCTTTCTCAATTAGAACCTAAAAGCACTGATGAAGCTTTAGGTGATGATGATTGGATTAAAGACATGCAAGATTAACTAAATGAATTCGAAAGGAATAAAGTCTGGACCTTGGTTGAAAGACCTAAGGAAAATTATGTTATTGGAGTAAAATGGGTTTTCAGAAATAAATGTGACGAAAATGGAGTCATTGTTAGAAATAAAGCTAGACTTGTTGCTAAAGGCTATAATCAGCAAGAAGGAATAGACTATGAAGAAACCTATGATCCAGTAGCTAGACTTGAATCTATCCATATTCTACTTGCCTTTGCAGCATTCTTTAATTTCAAACTTTTTTAAATAGATGTGAAATGTGTTTTTCTTAACGGTTATGTTCAAGAGGAAGTTTTTGTAGAACAACCTCCTGACTTTGAAGATACAAAACATCCTGATCATGTTTTTAGACGTACCAAAGGTTTGTATGGCCTTAAACAAGCCCCACGAGCATGGTATGATAGACTCACTGGATTTTTGCTTCAAAATAACTATGTTAAGGGAAATGCAGATCCAACCCTTTTTATAAAGAAAGATAAGAAAAATGTTTTTATTGTTCAAATTTATGTTGATGACATTATATTTGGTTCAACTCCGCAATCTTTGACTTATTTTTTTGCCTGTCTAATGAAATCTGAGTTTGAAATGAGTATGATGGGTGAGTTAACATTTTTCCTTGGTTTTCAAATTTCTCAAAAACCAGAAGGAACCTACATATCTCAACATAAGTATATTAAATATCTTCTTAAAAAGTATGGTTATGACAACACTAAAAGTATAAGTACTCCCATTGGTACCTCAAACTCTTTAGATCTTGACGAAGCTGGGAAACCAGTAGATCAAACATCTTTTAGAGGTATGATAGGAAGTCTACTTTACATAACAGCTAGTCGACCAGACTTAATGTTTTCAGTATGCTTATGTGAAAGATATCAATCCAATCCAATGGAATCTCACTTAAAGGCAGTAAAAAGAATTTTTCGCTACCTTAAGGGAACCATGGATCTAGGATTATTTTATACTTCTGGAAATGATTTTGTTCTAAAAAGCTTTTCTGATGCTGACTTTGGTGGAAGTAGAATGGATAGAAAAAGTACATCCGGAACTTGTCATTACTTAGGAGATTCTTTAGTTTTTTGGTCCTGCAAGAAGCAACATTCTATAGCACTCTCCACTGCTGAAGCTGAATATGTAGCAGCTGGAAGTTGTTGTGCACAAGTGTTGTGGATGCAACACCCACTCACAGACTATGGCTTGAGTTTTACCAAAACTCAAATTTTGTGTGATAACACAAGTGCCATTGCCCTTAGTAAAAACCCTGCACATCACTCTTATGCAAAACACATAGATATTAGGCATCACTTTCTTAGGGATCACACACTTAAAGGAGATATTATTCTTCAATTTATCGGAACGCAAGATCAACTTGCTGATATTTTCACAAAATCTTTGCCTTCTGATAGATTTGAAAATATTAAACAGAAGTTAGGGATGATAATCGTAAGGTAATCTTTCGTAATTAACTTTCTGATGAAAAAATATTCTTACAGTAATAAACTCCTTTTCATAGGGGGAGTACATTTTATTGTTTGTTTAACAAAGTTTTTCAAAATTTATTTTCAAAACTTTTCGGAATGAAGATTTCCGGAATAGAATTTCTGGAACTAAAATTTTTCAGATTGGACATTCTCGTACAAAATACTTCTGAAATGGAAGTATTCGTATTGAAAATTTCCGGAATGAAAATTACGTACTGGCAGTTTCATAACCAGGTTTTTGTACCGATTTTTACCCATAATGTATTTTTCGTAATGTATTTTTCATACTAAGTTCTTCGTACTGTTTTTCTTCTTAAGCTTGTTTTTTCGTACTAAGTTTTTTCGTACTAAGTTTTTCGTACTAAGTTTTTCGTACTAAGTTTTTCGTACTAAGTTTTTCGTACTAAGTTTTTCGTACTAAGTTTTTCGTACTAGGTTTTTCGTATTAAGTTTTTCGTACTAAGTTTTTTGTACTAAGTTTTTTTTCGTAGTGAGTTTTTCGTAATAAAATTTTGCGAACTTTGTCTTTTCGTAATAAATTTTTTTTCGAAGTCATCTTTGTATTACCCATTACGAATAACTTTCCTAAGCCAATACGAAAGGTATGATTTCCTTACTCAAGTTTTCGTAGTCATATTTTACTTGCTGGCAGTTTCTTATATTTTGTCTTCGGATTATAGTTTTCTTAATTCTTTGTTTTAATAAAAACCTCAAAAAGATCGGATTCAAGTTTTAAACCGTCATATTTGATCTCAGTTCATTCTAAACCATTAGATCAACCGTGGAAGGTGAACCGTCATCTCGTAGCCTATATAAAGGGGACCCAAATTCTCGTCCCACATCGGTTTTAAGCTTTTGCGTCCTGAAGCTCTGACTCTCTGTTTTAAGGCCATTCCGAACTACAGTTGTCTCCATTCCGAACTTCTCAGAGGATTACAGATCCGAATGTCTGCGGAGTTAGCGTCTCAAGAAATGTCTTCAACCAAGCCTATTTCTCAGTGGTTGGTTTACAGAGAAATATTACTCCATCCGGATTTCTTCAACAACTATTATTCCCTTATTTCAAAGAACATCAAGTTGAATGGCTGGGAAGATGTTGCGGTCTCGAAAACCGGGAATCAAGATGAAGTATATTCAAATTTACTTGTCAAGTTTTATGAACCAGTTTCCTTCTTTAAGGAAGATGATAGGGAGAAGTTTTCTTTCAAGTCGTATGGCAAGACCTACAAACTTTCTTACACCAAGGCTGCAAGATTGGTAGGATTGTCTTATGAAGGAAGAGCAGAATTTATTTCACACGTTTTACCGGACTCTAAGGGCAGCTTCGACAAGGAAAAAGCCTTAGAAACTCTCGGACTTGCTGATGACAAGGCTCCGAAGATTGCAAGTCTATCCACAAATTTCCGGATTCTAGAGTTATGGGTGCAAGGACTTATCGTAACGAGGAAAGGCGATAAAGACAGCTTGAAGAAGAGTGAGATTTATATCTTAGATTTCCCTGATAAATCTAAGGAAATTTAACTTCATGAGGCACATTCTTATAACCATTGAGAACCTTAAGAAAGGAAATCTCAGAGCTCAGATCGTAATATACCCAGCAATATTATCAAAGTTGATAGTTCAGTGCCTTGAATCTTTCAAGGAGGCTTGCAGATCTAAGCCGAGGGTATGAAAAATTTTGTTGGTTAGTGATGACACTCTTAAAAGAATGGATGTAGCTTTTGACAAGAAGTTTGGAAAGTTTAATGATCTACCTGCTCAAGAAGAAGTGGCTCCGAAAGCTTCTGATTCGGAATCATCTAAGTCAGTAAGGAAGAGAAAACTGAAAGAAGTGGAAGTACATGCCGAGAATCCTAAGTCTAAGGAAGTCCATTCCGCACCTCCAAAGACTAAGAAGAAGAAAGCCTATCCTGATGAGGTTGTTACAAAGTGGAGAGCTGATAAAGAGAAAAGGAAAGAAGGGGATCCGCAGTTCAGATTGGACCCTGCGGAGGCTAAGGCTTTGAAGGAGAAAACTGCTGATGAGCTTGAAAAACAAGAAAAAAAAGAAGCTCAAGAATAAGATGTCCAAGGCTGAGGTAGCTCAGGCCTTGTTAAAATTCAATGAAATGGTTTAAGCAACTATTCCAGTTCCGAGATCTTTCTCCCTGGAATCTCTACCTGAGACTCCAGGAAGGAATTTCGCTGCTCCGGAAGAGGATGTTGCTATGAATTCTGAGGAAGTTGAGCAAGTGGAACAAGTAGAAGAGGGTGCTGAAGGAAGTGGTGAAACCAGAGATGTGCTAAAACAAGTAGATGATTACAAGGGAACACCTTCAGAACACTTATCACTCCGAACCTCAGAAGCTGAATCTTCGAAGCTAGTTACTCCAGCAATGGAAGAAGAGAAAGGAGAAGAAGAAGTTGACTATCATGGAGAAGAAGAACAACATTTACATGATATTGCTCAGATGAAAAACGTAGAGGTTGGTGTTCAGGAAGTTGCTGATGAGGAAGATTTTGTTGTTCAAGTTTTTGATAGCGAGAAGAGAACCCCGGAACAGGATTCTATTCCGAAAAAAGATAAGGGGAAGCAAATTCTTGCTGATACTCCGAGTTCAGAAGAGATGAAGAGAAAGGAAGCTGGTAGTTCTTCAAAGAGAAAGTTGGAGCTTATTGAGGAAGAAAACTCTCCAAGCAAGATTTCAGATTCGGAGTCATCCTCGTTGGGGCATGATTTTGTTGTCCAGTCTTTAAAGAAGTTGGTAGGATCCATTCCGACCTTCTCTAGTATCGACTCAAGATGCCAGATGCTCCAACATGCGTTGAATCAGAAAACCGACTCCGTATCTATGGTTATGGATAAGTGCGTTGAGATTGAAGCTCAGTTCAAAACATTCTTTGTTGGTTACGAAGCTCATAAAAGATCTTGCAAAAGGATGAAAAGCTGGTCGAAGAAGACTGTGGAAGAGATGAGGTTGCTTGATGAGTTTCAAGACAATGTTAAAGATGCCTTTGAGACCGAGGACAAGAAGATAAATGAGCTGACTTCCTCCTTTGAAGAAAAGCTGACTGAAGAAAAGAAATTACGGATTCAAGAAGTCAGAGATCTGAATGGGAAACTGAATTCTGTTTCTCAGAACTGGAAATTTGAAAGGGATCATCGGATCGATTTTGAAGAAAGGATGAAGGCTCAGGACGAAAAGATCAAAGCTCAGGAAGAAAAGATGAAAGCCCAGGAAGAAAAAATTGAATCTCAATCCGCAAGAATAGTGGTCTTAGAGAAGCAAGCTGAAGAATATCATAAAGACCTAAAGAAGATCAAGACTATTCTAAAGGGGCTCATGTCAAAGGAAAAAGATCCGAAATAACCTAATCTGATCTTTTTGTTGTAATTTTTTCTTTGTTGTAGTGATTTAAAATTTAATGAAAGTTGTACTTGTTATTTCTATTGTTGTCATTACTAATCTTTCAGGTACTTTGTTATTTTTTTTCCATTCCCTCCAATTCTTTTTGAAAATCACAAAGGGGGAGAAGGAAAAGATCCTTAAGAAAAAGAAGAACTCTAATAAGAGTTTATAAAAGGGGGATAAGAAAAAGATCTTTAAAAAAAGAAAAAATCTAATAAGAGTTTGTTTAAGGGGGAGCTTTTTCATTAAAGAAGATATTCTTATTTTTCACTCCGGAAATCTCAATACGATCCTTAGAGTTTCAAATCCTAAGGGGGAGTTAGTCGTATTCATCAATATACTTAAAGAAAAGGGAGATAAGCCTTAATGTTTTTTTTTCTTTCTTCATAGAATAGCTTTTTCGTAAGGATGTTTGTGCTTTCCAAAAAGGGGGAGATTGTTGAGTCAATAAGGTTTTCCTTATGACTTTTCCTTTCCTTCTTGTTTTGAAAATCACAAACACCTTATCTTAAGGAAAATTGCTTTTATAAGAAAAATTGCTTTCTTATGGAAAATTGCTTTTATAAGGAAAATTGCTTTCCTAAGGAAAATTGCTTTTATAAGGAAAATTGCTTTCTTAAAGAAAAATCGCTTTAATAAGAAAAATTATCCTTATCACTTTTTCATCCATATTTTTCTTAAGAATGAGATTCGGATTCATTTTCTCAGAATCATTGAAACATTGATATAAAGCATTCTGTTTTAGGGTTCAGATTCTGGATAAGAACTATAAATCAGTTTCATTCCGAATTCCGGATATGAACTCTGACTAAGTTCTATTCCAAATTCAGGATACTAATTCTGAAGAAGAATTCTCATTACGAATTCCAATTAAGAATTCCCATTACGAATTCTGATGAAGAATTCTCATTACGAATTCTGATGACGAATTCTCATTACGAATTCTAATGAAGAAATCTCATTCCGAATTCCCATTACGAATTCTGATGCAGAATTCTCATTACGAATTCTGATGACGAATTCTCATTACGAATTCTAATGAAGAAATCTCATTCCGAATTCCCATTACGATTTCTGATGAAGAATTCTCATTACGATTTCTGATGACGAATTCCTATTCCGAATTCTCATTCTGAATTCACCTATTAAACAGAATTTGAGTATCTTTGTTTTATACACTCTGAATTAATTCAGAATCCGAAAAATATCTTTGTTAGACTCCGAACTTCTATATTTCTTACACTTCTAAAATTTGTCTACTCTTACTATTGTTTCTTACACTCCTAACCTTCACTCCAAAGTTTTCATTCTGAACTTTTATGTTAGAGTTTAAAATGATGTCGTACATTCTGTTACACTTGTTTTGTTATAAAATGATGTTGTCTGTTTTGTTATAAACTAACCGTTGTCTAAGTGACACGTGTACAGGTCCCTCCGATCTTTAAGGAAAATATGACCATTGGAGAAGGAGCCGGCCTTACCTATAAATAGGAGCTCATTTGAAAGAGCTCGGTGTAGCTGATAGCTGATGAAAGTGCTGAAAGGCTGACTAATTTGCTTGAAGTGATTTCTAGAGAGAGAGGCTCTTATTAACTCTCAAAGCTTCGTGAGACTCCGAATGTTGGTGATTACATTCGAGGGCTTCCGGGGATAGGAAGACAGAGGTTCCGACCACCTTGAAGTTCGAGGGCTTCCTTGCTGAGGAAGACAGAGGTTGCCAACTACCTTGAAGTTGAGGGCTTGCGGGGATAGCAAGACAGAGAATCCGATCTTCGTATCGAGGGCTTACCCTGGTGTGGGTAAGAAAGACTTGATTGAAAGTATAAATCACGGGACCTTTATCCAAGGTTGTTGGATACCCTTCTCTTTGGGTTAAAAGACTTATATCTTGTTACTAGTAGTTCTACTACTTGTTTCTATTCCGCTGCATTTTTTATTATAAGGAAAGTATAACTTTCTTATACTTCTTTACTTGTACTCTGATTCATTTAGATTCTATACGCTTTAAGGTAGAATCTCATATTGTAATCTTTTGTTAAGATTCAATTTCCGGAACCATATTTCCGGAACCCTCATTCGAAATCTCTTTCCTAGTTTGCATTCGGTGTTAGAGGTGTTGTGAATTTGCTTAGTTTAACTTTGTTAAACTTAGCCTTTTTCCTTTGCTTAAGGAAAACATAGTTATTCTTAACTAACTTTAAAGGTTCCAAAGGAATTTTTTAAAGTATACAATTCACCCCCCCTCTTGTATATTGATCATCTCATACTATATTTTGATCCTACACCCACATTGGAAGTGCACTGTCAATGGCACACTCCTTTGTGGTCTTCCTGAATACCTATCCTAACTATCCTATTCAGACACCTCAAGGCCTCACTTTCAGCTACCCAAAGCATCACTACTAGCCTCACCTAACACCGCCACCTAGCTTCAATAATTCTATTCCCCTAATATTCCCTTGACAATCAAGGATTGGTTTGTCACCTTTATGAATGAGGTCAACCTAATGATATTAACATGAATCATGATGGCATACCAAAATTCATCCTTGAATCACCTCACTTTATAAATGTAATCTCCTTTCACATAAGGTGAAAAAATGGGATAGATATGTGAACTTTTCTGCATAATCCATGCAGGATGTGTCCCCTTTTATACATTCATGAACTCATGGGCTTAGCCACCATCCATGTCTCAAGGAAGAAATGACCAAAAAATCAGGTCTCAAAATCCATCTATGTCAGTACCTCATGCCTTTTATCTAGTACCTATATTTCCCACCAGTGCTTTGTCTATCCATGAGCATATAAGTATCTAGCTTCACCTTCCAACCAAGGGATTCCTCAACTTGGTCAAATATCATCTGGATAGGCTCGATCCAATTATCTACTTCATATAGTCCACCATCACCCTTAACATATGGTGGGATATTATACTTAAACTCCCTAGAGAGATAATCAATGGATGGATAAACTCCCTAATATCCAGTATCAATACTTTTTATGACATGTACCTATTTCTCCTTGAGCTACTCTTCTATCCATGACTGAAAATCTTCCATATGTTGTGGCTTCTATGCCTAACTCAGAGCCTCTACCTATGGATCATGATTATCTTGAACCTTTGGGGTATTATTCCATCCCTTAGGGGCCTTATACAATGCATGATATATTGGGGACACATCTTTACCCCATTATTCTCAACTAGATCCTAGCTAGGAAGAATCACGCTAAAGACCAAATACCATCGAAATAAGGGAAATAATAGTAATATAAAAAAATAGAAAATGAATTAATAGGTAACACATTTCTTCACCCTTAAAATTCCTTACCACACCCACATCACATATCATCCTACATTATGGACCCTTACCTATCCATCTGATATCACTTATCATGCATATCAAAAACCACCAGTCTAGGGTGGTTGAGTTGACTATCACCAAGAAGATGTGTAGGAAAACACCTTTTCACTTGTGGACATTATAAATTGCTCATCGATTTCCTTTATCTATTCCTACCCATATGAGATTAAGACCCACCTACACCATACACATAGGATAAAATGTTAGTAAACTCTAGAACCACATGTCTGGGATAACTGAGTATATTTTCACCAAGGAACTATACATGAAAAAACTATTTAGTCTATTGTTGGAACATTAAGAATCCAAACCCATTTTCACGTATTCCAGGTCTCATATAACATACATAAGAAACTACACATGTTATTTTTTCCTAATTTTCTACCATGATTCATGAAAAAACCTCCCTTACCATACCTTTACAGGTGTTAAAATTCCACAAGCAAATAACATCACACCTATGTGGGAAACTTGAGGTAGAAACTTTTTAATAGTAATAGCACAAAACATAACGTTAATTAACCACCAATGGAAACATTTTTCCCCCATGAATGGGCCAACAAGGACCCAATGATTATCTCTTACCAAATTCCAAATAGATCCTCGTCTCTAGTCTACACCAACCCAAATAGTAATACAGAATAAAAAGAAACATCCTTTGATACCATTATTGCATCCCAACCTGGAATCCACATAATCGGTGATCTGACCTAGAGGGATATCGGGACTTTGGTGTGCCTCCCCATATGTCAAAGGTTTCTGACAAACATTAAGGGTCTAGTAGGTGATTTTTGGGAGACTATACCCTTTGGTAATGATAATAATAATGGTCATATAAAATTAGAACTGTAGAAGCAATAGACTTAGTGGAAGAAAAAATGGAAATAATTATCCAAAAGCAACAGATTCATACATATCATATAGAGTATAAGAATTCCATATCAGTCATAGAAAACATGAAAGAGTTCCTACAGTCCTATCACATAAGTCTGTACTTAATATCCCAATAGAGAACCCATCCCTATGTAGAAGAAACCCAATGGTAAATCTTTCATCCATACCACGAACCTATGTATCCCTACTGACTATGGTCATGTGCATGATCTCGATACCTTACCTGATATCACATCTATAAAGTCTATATGCATCTTAAGGGGCACGTGTAGGGCATGACTATGAACTCAATAAGTCACCACCAATGTGTTCCTATCTAACATTTATCTTTATACAACATATTCATATGTAAATAAACATCATTAAATCATATGAAAATACATAACTTTCTTTTCATACACTCAACAACCATAGAGAAGCGGTTACCTTCCTCATCCAACCTTGGTGTGAAATGATAAATCCATGATCTTTCATACTGTGATAACCCTTGGTTCCCCAATCATCTACATATACAAGTCATATGGAACCTCATTCTAACCAATACTATATGTGTCACATATCGATTAAATCAATTTCCCATCAGTACACACAAATAATACGTAAAAAATAACTTGGACTTCCATTTAACATGTCACTATTTCCATATCATCCAGACATCTTAATGAATGCTAATGTTCATCCTTCAATATATAATGAACTAGCTTCGGCTCAACACCCCGATGTACCAAGGCATGGTGATATCAATCCTTAAATATATAATTAACTACCATCATCTCTACAGTACGACATCAAAAGGAAAAAAATCTCATCCTCCAATAATCATGTCCCATCATCCCTAAAAAATAGATATGTCAAGCTTCGACCCCCCAACTTATGGTCTCATGCAACATCAATCATTCATCTATACAATGAGAACCTCCTCCACAACAAATGTTCAACACCATCCCCAAAGACTTTAAATATATGGAGGCCTCCCCCAACATCACGTCGTCAACACCACATCACCATGTCCTTTCCTATGCGCACAAAACTTCAATGGAACCATTGAATAATCGTGTTAAGTGGAAATCACCAACCATACCAATGACACACCAACCAAAAAAAATCACCTCTACATGCTAACCACATCACCCAACTGCGACATTTTCATCACCATCCGCCTCAACCAAACAGTCACATCACCTCTATTCTGATGGTCAACACCATCCCATATTTCTTGGGCCATGCACTACACATTACCATAGAACCAATATAGTCACATCCGAATTTCATTAATTAACCAAATGACACATCCTTCCCTACCCAAATAAGAAACCCTTTTTATATATAACATTCCATACCCTACTCAAAAAATTTAAAGAAACTTGTACATACCTATCGGTATATCACAATAATAATAATAATAATATGATTTTAATGTAAGAATATTTTAAATGGTTTTCACCAGGAAGAACCCACCCAATTATATTTAAATTTGCATCCCATAGAACAATTATAAACTAGGGTAAAGGTAGAAACCACCTACCTTATCGTTGTAGGTTCTCCCTTATCGAATACTATCTTCTAATCCGAGCCAAAACAGAAGGAAATGATGAATCTGAAAACAACCCTAGAAATAGGGAAAATGATCATGTATAGAAATATATTTCCAAATAGTTATATAAATACATTAATTAAGGAAGAGGACTAGTATTCTTTCTGCAATCTATCCTACATAGTTTAAGAAACTCGAATCTGATCCCAAAGGAAAGAGTTCCAATAGAACCTAGGAGAGGGATATGAGGAGATCCTCAACCAGAGGAGGCACACGAAATGGTAGATGAAAATATGAGAAAAAATTAAGGATTTGGTAGAATAATAATTTCACCCCCTTTAATGACAAGCACAGCTACGCCTCATTGTTTGGCTATTTGTGCACCAACCATGTGGTACCATTGTCCTAAGGGGTCACCCACTCACACAGTGAGGCATACAGTTTTTAAAATCATACCCAACTAGTGAGAACCATCTTCAATTTATTTCATGTGTCTCACATTATTTCATTTCCTCCTAACACTATTTTTTCTAACAAAGTTCTAGTTCAAAATGGTGCACATTGAACTGTGAGTTCAGTGTTGTGTCTCCCAAAATTTGGTCCTTGGAGCCCAATGCTCTAAAAAACAATCCAATCCTCCGAGCAACTTATCGATACTTAATCCCCACCAATGAATAACACATTAACATGTTAAAATTATTGGAATTATTCTCTGAATCCCAATTCAAAATTTTCCCTATTCACCATGATTAAAAGTTCAAATATCCTTATAAATTCAACCCGTTCAAAAACCTATAATATTACAATAATATTTCATGGTTACTTAAGATTAGTATTTCATATCATATATGTTATAAACTATATTATTATTATTTTTAAAATCTCGTGTATTTACATTAACCCATTTAATAAATTTTATCCTCACAATTTTATCTTGATATGGGTAATCAAGGGTTTGAAAATTTAAAATAATTTTCCTGAAAACCCACTTCTTAAAAAGGGTCAATAAAAAATCCTACCAAAAATTAAGAATGGGAAATATATTGGTCATCTATAATAACACGTAACTTGGTTTCCAAATAGTATAAAATTAGTGTTATGTTAGAATATGAACATGGTGGGAAAAAGTAATGTTCAAATAATGATGGAGAGTGATAGAGAACATTGATCAGAAGAGTTTGAATGTTCATGAGAAATTCAGTGACCATAAAACTATTAACCAATGAGGCATGAGAAAAAACATGAATTCATTATAAATACAGTTAAAATGATACCACTTTTATTTCATGATCCTTTTTCTTAGAGTTGTAAAATTTTCCAACTATCTATACTAAGAACATAAAAAAATATACACACTTTATTTTCATCCATTTCATAAGAACAATTTCATCTATTAGTTTTTTTTTCAATTAATTTCTACTTATATTACATATATTTTTCCTAGAAATGAATATTTATGATGAATTTTTCATTTATAAAACACTAAAATCTACTTTTAGTGGATCACACGATCCCCGAAGGCATAACTAGTTATTCCTTAGATGATTATACCTTAAAAAACCAAAATTATTTTCACAAATTAAGATAACAATAAAAAAGAATAAACCTTCATATGAATTAATAATAAATTTATATTCATAATTTAACAATAACACTAAAGGTTCAACATAGATTATTCAATAAACTGATAACCCAAATTCTCAATTAACCTTAATAACTTGAACATTAAATAAGGTATTATCCTCAAGGTGATATCATAAATTTAATATCAAATACCTATAAACTTAATATCATTCTTCTGAAATAATAATTCACATTAAACCCTGGGGTTATTTATACCTCACCCTAATAAACATATCCCAAATTATAATTAATCAAAATTTCATCAATTAAAACCTAAAAAGGGTTTTCTATGCCTTTAAACTTTTGATTAACCTTACAATAATAAACCCATTATAGTATTCATTAATCTTAAGATAACCACACATGAAAATATCATAATCTCCAAATTTATATAAACCTTTCTATGATAGAAACTATGATATGTCCAAACCCTCACTCCATGAATATGGTGATTAAAACATAATATTTACATTTATGAATTTGATACCTATAATGATGAAATAGTTTCATACATCAAAAACACACAATATGAACTATAAATATTGTATCACTTAAAAACCCCTAGATGAGTTAGGATTAGATTTTTATAGAATTAGGAAAAACTATTACATAACATTATATATATACTTAAATGAGTAGTTTTTTATATTACTATCATCCTTTCTTAGTCCACATTATTCCTTTATCATCACTCAATGGGAACCATTCTAAACATATCTTACACAACATATTTCTTCATAATCTAGGAAAATGAAACATATGAAGACTGATGTTAAATTCTCAGTAAGGTTAAACTCAGGTAATAACAATTGAACCACATTAATGAGCGCAATATGGGGACAAGGGTATAAGAATATATTAAAAATATATAAGAATAAATTAAGGGAATTCATACCCATAAAAACCTTGTATTATAAACATTATGATGTGGTATAAATTATTACTCAATTTTTATACTTTTTAATCAATCATGGGATATGAAATATTAATCCTTGATCGTAGTAAATGTTATAACGTGATGAAAGTATACAAAAAACATGTTGGTAACTTTGTAAATCAAACATTAATCATGGAATCACCTAAATAAGATAATCACAAAATTATATTAGGAGTAAATTACATTAGTTATCTCAGTATCTTAAAAGTACCTATCAAAATATAATTATGCCTCACTCTCTAAGGAGGAACGTACAACAGTTAGCTTTACCTCTTATGCCAATTTATTAAAGGTATATAATAGACCCACATGTCCTTGGTTTATAACAAAACCACCCATCATTAGATTATAATGGAACCACTCATATTCAGTTTAAAATAGAAACACCCAATAATTATCTATACTAATATACAAGTACCATAGAATGAGAAAACAATTAGATTCTTTCACTTTTTAAAAAACAATAACCAGTGTTCTTTCATAACATGATTTACCCATGAAAAAGAAACAAGTTCCATGAAAATATATTTGAAAGAATCATAATCCATCAAGATAAATAATAAGTATGATATAATTACAATATACCTTTAGTTTATCATAAGTAACATTAAGGGTTTTTTCTCATGTCAGATAGAAATAACATTGAACGATCCTCAAAATAATTGTTGAGGAAATACTCTTTTTTCTTCGAAGATAACATAAAACTAAAAAATTTCAAAAATATTAAAAATAATATTTTCATTGAAAATAACCATATAAATTTCCAAATAAATCTTTAATGAAAAAGTATTCATGATGATGAAATAATATGGTTATGATATATACGTTAAAGTAAAACATTCCATTCACACTTTGGTAAATAAGGTCAAAATGTTTCATACGGACAATGATAAAAGATTCAATTTTAAAAAAAATTATAATAAAGTCATAGATATAGGATAATTTAATTATGAATCTATATAATTTTAAATAATATCATTCTTAAAAAAAATTTAGAAACTATGAAGATGGAATAGGAATATTCCGAATCTAAAAAATATTCAAGTTTTGTATCACTTACAAACAACATTCATGATATATTTTAAAAATTGATGAAATAAAAATTAAAAAAATAAAGAAAATTAAAAAATATGGGATAAGAAAATAGTTTTATTTTAAGAATGTCATATCATATAATCCATCCCAAATTGACTTTTAACATTGAAAATGATGATATAAAATGGGATTATATTATAAAAATCCTTACCATTTATGGTAACATTTGAATCCTAAGCCCGTGCATGAAACGAATTATAATGAAACTATAAAAATAATGAATATAAATAGATCCGTGATTTTAAAGGTCACGGGGAATTGTATAGAGGTTATAAAAAATATTTCTAAAAAACACAATCATATATCCCAGAGAAAGAAAATTTGAGATGAAAAACACTTTCAAAGATAATACCATTGAATTGAGAATTAATTGGAGACTAATGTTTTTGTAGTAAATGTAAATACATAAAAAATATATTAAAATACAACATAAATCAAAAAATGAAATTATAATGACCCGAAGCCTAACGTACATGGAAATTACATTACTTTTGCGGAATACTTAGTACATAACAAAAACACACACACAAGGATCGTAATAGTTTAGTGTCTTTGGAAACTCGGAACGTAATCTTCTAAACGTGGTGAAAGATCTTCAATATCTCCCATAAAGATCTTCCTTTTTTTACCTAAA
This sequence comes from Viscum album, assembly GCA_963277665.1. Taxonomy (NCBI): domain Eukaryota; kingdom Viridiplantae; phylum Streptophyta; class Magnoliopsida; order Santalales; family Viscaceae; genus Viscum; species Viscum album. The sequence continues at coordinate 160,653,383 of OY728122.1, read as the reverse complement.
ACCTTTCTTTATATCCTGGGGAAAAGAAAACATAAAAGGGTGAGCTCAAATGCTTAGTAAGGGTATACAAAAGAAAAATCAATCACATCATATTCATAAGAACATAACTTTTGGAAATCTTAACCTGCAAAAGAGAGCATAATTTCATAACATGAGATAAATCATAGTAGTGAAATGAAATCCCAATAATCATAACTTAAAACATGAAACTTTGTGGCATACACACATAATCATAGAGAATCATTTCTTGTTAGTCAAGACTCATTGCCAAGACTATCTTAGTGGACAAAGTCCCTTTCTGAATCGAGTAACCCTCGTTTCAGTCCTGTTTCACTGAACCGGTATAACCTACCATTCCAGCCATGTCTATCTCATGAGATATAAAATCTTTACCCAATGCATTGGAGGGAGATATAGGTCCCACCCATCTCTTAATGAATCCTTTCTTATGTGTGCCACAAAATCATAAATCATACATCATTGCATAACCCATGTAATAAAAATGGGATTCTTAAACAACATGACATCATAAAACCATTCATATAAGATAAAGGAATTCATAAACATAATTCCATCACAACATAGTCAAATCTATGTAAAAATATGGATAGAAACAGAACCCTTTATTATCTTATATGGAAAATAATTTTGATAAAACACTTGAATTGAATTCTTGAGGAAAATATCCTTTCTTCTTCAAAATCAATTTCTTTTCACAAAACATCATGCAATTTTAAAAGAAAGAGATTTTATTGAAAATAGTCATGAAATCTTTTGGAGGAAGCTTCATGAAAATAAGGCTTTATAAAACCGTAAAAATCCGTTCATGCCGTTTAAGTTAAAAAAAACATTCTTCGTACTTTTGTCGGAAAAGTCAAAAAGTACCTCGTATGAAAAAGCGACAAAAGATTCCTTTCATATTCTTTACTAAAAACTCACTGAAGGGTAAAATTGGCTTTAAACTATTGTAAGTGGATGGAAACAATATTACATATTTAGGGAACATGGATGTGGATGATAAAATACACCCCAGTAAATACTCACGAATAAACAATCTCGGATAAAAATGAGATTGTGATATTTCCCTTACCTTAGGTCCGACTCGCTTTGTAAGTGTCCGAACCTCCTGTATAATGATTTAAATCATGTTATTGACTTATTACAGAATCATATTCATTGTTATGATATCATATATGGTTCACTTATGACATTATATTACCCGTTCTTTTGTAAATTCCATGTTAAAGAAGCGTTTTGGGTAAAATCGTTTCATTTATAGTAGGTGTTTTGACTTGTTGTTCTTGACATCATTATTACTTATATCATGATTTACTTACTTCCAGAATATAAAATATGATTTATATATCATATATATTCAGTATATATATATATATAATAGGTAGATAAATAAAATTAAAAACACCGTTCATGGAGACGGTAGTCCGTACGTACGCATGAACGCTGTTTTCCTTTCCTTATTGTCTTGAAATGGAAGTAAGTAGATGACATACATATGTATATATATACATAAATCCAGTAGCTTTATAATGTCATATATTTCATTATTATTTCTTATATATACATTATAATCATTCTTAAATGGTTAACATGGAGAATGAATCTCATCGCGTCGTGGAGACGGTATTCCGTACGTACGCACGAGCAATGATATCATTTCTATAAATATTGAATTGAATTGGAGTGGGTTATACAATATATCAGAATCAATATGATGTTGTAATAACTATGTATATTTATTCTTTACACCATTATACCCATCCATGTAAGGTGGTGGTGGAAAATAGATTACACCACGGCGTGGAGACGGAATTCCGTACGTACGCACGCGCGGTGATTTCTTTTTCCATAGGATGGATAGATGGTGAAATAGGGTTGTTTCATACTTATAATAACATATCAGTATATGAGTGATACTGATGTTATTACTTCATAATGAAACAACCTAAGAAGAAGAAGTGGAAGAAGAAATAAAGATGAAAGAATTGGTAACGGTAATTACCTCTTCTTTGAAGCGCCTTTTTGAGACCTCCTCTTAGGGCACTAGAATTGGTCTTTGAGGAAGACCAGAACCTCTAGGATGTTTCTAGGGAAGTGGAGAAGAGATTTTGTCAGGGGTTGGCCGAGCTTGAATGCTCAAATTGGTGTGAGGAGGAGGGGGAGGAGGTGTCCTTTTATAAGGGAGGAGAGGGGCACCTTAGGAATATCTCAAAATATTATTTTATATTAAAGTCAAAATCGGTTTATAATGGTTCCAAAGGGTCTTATTTCGAAGCTAAAGTGGGGATGGGTCGAAATACTATCAACCAATAGAATTTAGACAAGTTTAGGATATTATTTTAACCTTATCAATTAGATTTAACTCTAAGTTAAATAATTTAACTTTTACCGTGTCTTTTTGTTTTCTTTCACTATATGGTTAATAAACTTACTATAACATGCCAAACGAACCCCAAATTGTATATTATTAATACATATATCCTTATCTAAGTCATTTGGCCGAACCTTAGATTTTTAGGAATAAAATAACAATTAATAATATAATATTTGATTTAAAAACTATTTTGTGTCAATTTTGACACTATTTGATATATGATTTTTGTGAAAGTCATAACAGAATTAAATGTTCGAACCAAGTTGATTAAATCAACATTAATATATCATAGTAACCTAGAAAATTAGTGGAATTCATAAAAATTCTCAAATTACATTTATTTTGGTGTTTATAACATCAATTATGTCAATATTTCATAAATAAGATAATTACTGCATCATCTTTGTGTCATAAATTAATTAAATTATTTGATGTCTAAAATTTACAAATAAAATACCATCATTTAGGAAATCGCTTTAGCTTTCTAATGAATATTTATAGTCGAATTTATCTTATGTATAACCCCATATTAAAAATGATTTACTTATTAAACTTTGATTTTAACTATTTTAACCCTTCTTTAAATAAATTAATAATAAATGTCCTAATCTAATCCAAGTGGGCCTAAATGGTCATATTTTATTCCTAAGTTTGTTTTTGGTCGAATTAAACTTGTCCAATAGAATTAGGACATGTGTTAGGGTAATATTAATATCATATTTACCCTTAGTTACCTTATTTACTATTAACCGTGGTAAAAAAAGTAAAAAGTTACTATTCACCAAAAATTTATTTTCATCTCATTGAACCACATTTTAGTCCTTGATATTAACCGTGTCTCTCGGATTTTCGAAATTCCATTCACAGAAGCGGTAAAATTAAGTTTTATGCAAAATTCAGTTTTTAACCTACCACTTAGTAGTTTCACTATTCATCAAAAATTGATGTTTTTCAGAACAATGCCAAAATTTCATCCTAAGCTATATTTCATATTCCGAATTCAAAAATGAAGTCTATTTTACCAAATTCATAACATAAAAGTTGCATTAATTAATTTTATAATTAAATCCCGCTGTTAAAACAAATAGCGTGTTTTTAAGAAACAATATCTATCAAAAGATTGACACTTGTTTATGTCTAGTTTAAATGTGAAATTACATCCAATGACCAACATTGTATTAAATTGTAAAAATATATTCTAAATATACTTTAAAACCACTCAAATTAATGATTTATCACTATTAATTATTTCGATTAAAAAATTTGTTTTTAATTATAATTTAGTAATTTTCACTATTCATCAGAATATGAAAGTTATCCGAAAAGTACCAAAATTTCACCTTAGGCTAAATTCGATAATCCGAATCCAAAAATAAAGTTCATTTTGAAAAATAAGATTTACTGGATTTCAAAAAGTGGTTATTACTATTCATAAGGGCTAGTTTTAATAATATTTTTATAGCATATCGTTGTTTAGTAAAACTCGGTATTGCGTACTACACACGCTATCGAGGAAGGTTGCGATTGCGTGTAATGCAAGTCAAGTCAAGGATGTGTGTTGTGCAAGCTCCTTTTGGTATAGCGTATAACACAAGACATTAATAAAATTAAAAAGAATATTTTTTTATAAAATCTTGGGCTGTTACATTCTACCCCCCTTAAAATGAATTTCGCCCTCGAAATTCGTCGGGGTTATAAATGGTTTACTATTTGAAAGTTTCTTTAATAGAAACCCACATCGTAAAAGGGAATACCAAAACTTGGCTTTAAAAACTAAAGTATGAAATGTAACGATTACCCAAATAAACTAATCACTGGGTTTCCACATAGGTGAAAATATGGATATGGAAGAGAAATCTAACCATCATGTTCTGATGGAGAGTGGTAGAGAACATGGCTATGAAAAATCCAGTAATCACAAATCCATAAATTTGTGACGATCTAAGGTACCATCTGATTCATTAGGTATAAGATCACTAGGACAACATTTTTGGTTTTCAAGATCATTTCCCTAAAGTTGAAAATTTGAATTAGAATAAATACTTACTTTATTTTGATACAATATCACTGTTGTTCGTGCCTTTAACAATTTCCACTTCATCTCTTAAATAAATGAAGTTGAATTTGTTATTCGTGAAGTGTTAGCAGATCATGTGATAGAATGACGGGTCATTCCATCTGTCTCAAAAGGTTAGCAAAATTTATATACATAAGTCGATCTATAGTGGGATTAATCATATATGGTTCCTAAAATGGGCTTATACTTCATATATCATACTGCTTAAAATAATAACACTAGTTTCTACTAAACAGGGACTTCCTGTAGGTCAGTGGTAGGCGATAAAGGCCAGTCGCACTTTGGTTGTGGGTTCGATTCCTACAGCCTTGTCCGAAGCGATGGGCTGTCGCCCGTCCTCCAGGTTGTCCCTTTTTCTAAAACTACGTTACTATAACATCCCATCAATAATATCGAAAATCTTCTATCCTTAAACAATACTAACTTATGTCCAACATAATCCAGTCTAATCTTTAGGCTTATAATACTGCAGTCCACTCTCATAATATAGTGACAACGATTACCAGAGATTTAATACTGTCGTTGATCCCCACATATCATAAGATATGTCTTGTTGGTCACATTCCAAACATTCAAAGTCCTTAATAGTGTATTCTCTTGAATACCTTAGTGAAAACATGAGTGCAGTTAAAAGTTAACACTTTCCACATACCAAAATCCTCAAAATTCTATATACTCAAACCATGATATCACTTAGTCCTTATATCAATCATGAGCTCATGAATACTATTAAACATTTCATTTTCTCATCTTCATTATGCGCATATCATCTTATTTCCAAAAAAATATCTCAATCACTTTGAATACCACATCAATAAATATTGCAATACTCAATGATACAACATTATTTTGGAATCCCATTACATAAACACTTAATCATTCCACCACATCGTTGTCATATTCAACATTGCCAATAGTGATCGCATGTGATTTCCCTTTGTCCTTTGCCTTCAGTGGTTGCTCATGTTGATCATCACTAACCCTTGGATTAGGGAAATTATTAGCATAATGCCCCATTTCCTTGCACTTGAAGCATTGAAGTGTTGGCGGTGCGTTCTCTGCAGTGTTTGCTTTATTCACATCATTAGAAACCCTTTTTCCATTACTTCGACACTCAGCTGCTCGATGACCTTCTTTTCCACACTTAAAACATTTTCTAGTCCCTTTTAGACAATCTCCACCATGCTTCTTTCCACACTTTGTGCATAAGGAAACATTCATCTTCTTTTCACCATTATTCTGAGATTTCTCCTTGAACTCCATCTTTCGTTTCTTGTCAAAACCATGAGATGGATATGTAACACCAACTTCCATTTCTACCTTGATAGCACAACGCACAATTTCTTCATAGCTACTGAAGTCTCTTATAGCTAATGCCCTTCGAAGACTTGGTTTTAAGCCACTGAAAAATCGATCAACTTTACTTTCAGGTTGGATGATAATTCCAGAAGCATACCTTGCAAGTCTTGTAAAATTTGCTTCATAGGTACCAACAGATTCATCGTCCCTTTGCTTCAGTTCAAGAAACTCTTTCTCCATCTTTGTTCGAAGAATACGAGGGAAGTACTTACTGAAAAACAAGTTCTTGAACTCGTCCCATTCCATGGACTCAATTTCATCTCTTGGCCTCGTATTCTTGATAAGATTCCACCATTGATCAGCTTCACCTTCCAAACGATATACTGCTAAGATGACTTTATCATGTTCAAAACATTGAAGAACTGAAAATATCTTTTCAGTAGTACTGATCCATTGTTCAGCCACAAGTGGATCATAAGACCCACTGAAAGAAGGTGGACGTTGCCTCATGAAGGACTCAATAGAATATTGTTCCCTTCTCTGCTCATTTGGAAGTCCAGAATGATTCATAGCTTGTGTAAGTATAGCAATAAGATTTTGCACTCCATCTCCCATAACATTTGTTTGTTCAGGAGGGCAATCATTGCATTGTCCATTGCATTGATCAACACGGTTCCTTCGGGTTCCAGCCATCGTCTAAAACCCAAAAAGAATAGTGTGAGAGGCAAAAATCATGCTAGGGAAAACAACATAATAAAGGGGGAGTACCTTCAATATCCAACATCTTAGGTTTAATTCTATGATCGTTAGCGTAATTCTATTACTATAACCTATACGTATACTTATCCCTAGGGACATCCCTAGACATACCTTAGAAATATCTCTAGGGATCTCACTAAAGTTCTCGCATCCTAGTTTCCAAAGGTTGACTAAACCTTTACTCTGATACCAACTATAATGACCCGAAGCCTAACGTACATGGAAATTACATTACTTTTTCGGAATAATTAGTACATAACAAAAACACACACACAAGGATCGTAATAGTTTAGTGTCTTTGGAAACTCGGAACGTAATCTTCTAAACGTGGTGAAAGATCTTCAATATCTCCCATAAAGATCTTACTTTTTTTTACCTAAAACATTTCTTTATATCCTGGGGAAAAGAAAACATAAAAGGGTGAGCTCAAATGCTCAGTAAGGGTATACAAAAGAAAAATCAATCACATCATATTCATAAGAACATAACTTTTGGAAATCTTAACCTGCAAAAGAGAGCATAATTTCATAACATGGGATAAATCATAGTAGTAAAATGAAATCCCAATAATCATAACTTAAAACATGAAACTTTGTGGCATACAAACATAATCATAGAGAATCATTTCTTGTTAGTCAAGACTCATTTCCAAGACTATCTTAGTGGACAAAGTCCCTTTCTGAATCGAGTAACCCTCGTTTCAGTCCTGTTTCACTGAACCGGTATAACCTACCATTCCAGCCATGTCTATCTCATGAGATATAAAATCTTTACCCAATGCATTGGAGGGAGATATAGGTCCCACCCATCTCTTAATGAATCCTTTCTTATGTGTGCCACAAAATCATAAATCATACATCATTGCATAACCCATGTAATAAAAATGGGATTCTTAAACAACATGACATCATAAAACCATTCATATAAGATAAAGGAATTCATAAACATAATTCCATCACAAAATAGTCAAATCAATGTAAAAATATGGATAGAAACAGAACCCTTTATTATCTTATATGGAAAATAATTTTGATAAAACACTTGAATTGAATTCTTGAGGAAAATATCCTTTCTTCTTCAAAATCAATTTCTTTTCACAAAACATCATGCAATTTTAAAAGAAAGAGATTTTATTGAAAATAGTCATGAAATATTTTGGAGGAAGCTTCATGAAAATAAGGCTTTATAAAACCGTAAAAATCCGTTCATGCCGTTTAAGTTAAAAAAAACATTCTTCGTACTTTTGTCGGAAAAGTCAAAAAGTACCTCGTATGAAAAAGCGACAAAAGATTCCTTTCATATTCTTTACTAAAAACTCACCGAAGGGTAAAATTGGCTTTAAACTATTGTAAGTGGATGGAAACAATATTACATATTTAGGGAACATGGATGTGGATGATAAAATACACCCCAGTAAATACTCACGAATAAACAATCTCAGATAAAAATGAGATTGTGATATTTCCCTTACCTTAGGTCCGACTCGCTTTGTAAGTGTCCGAACCTCCTGTATAATGATTTAAATCATGTTATTGACTTATTACAGAATCATATTCATTGTTATGATATCATATATGGTTCACTTATGACATTATATTACCCGTTCTTTTGTAAATTCCATGTTAAAGAAGCGTTTTGGGTAAAATCGTTTCATTTATAGTAGGTGTTTTGACTTGTTGTTCTTGACATCATTATTACTTATATCATGATTTACTTACTTCCAGAATATAAAATATGATTTATATATCATATATATTCAGTATATATATATATATAATAGGTAGATAAATAAAATGAAAAACACCGTTCATGGAGACGGTAGTCCGTACGTACGCATGAACGCTGTTTTCCTTTCCTTATTGTCTTGAAATGGAAGTAAGTAGATGACATACATATGTATATATATACATAAATCCAGTAGCTTTATAATGTCATATATTTCATTATTATTTCTTATATATACATTATAATCATTCTTAAATGGTTAACATGGAGAATGAATCTCATCGCGTCGTGGAGACGGTATTCCGTACGTACGCACGAGCAATGATATCATTTCTATAAATATTGAATTGAATTGGAGTGGGTTATACAATATATCAGAATCAATATGATGTTGTAATAACTATGTATATTTATTCTTTACACCATTATACCCATCCATGTAAGGTGGTGGTGGAAAATAGATTACACCACGGCGTGGAGACGGTATTCCGTACGTACGCACGCGCGGTGATTTCTTTTTCCGTAGGATGGATAGATGGTGAAATAGGGTTGTTTCATACTTATAATAACATATCAGTATATGAGTGATACTGATGTTATTACTTCATAATGAAACAACCTAAGAAGAAGAAGTGGAAGAAGAAATAAAGATGAAAGAATTGGTAACGGTAATTACCTCTTCTTTGAAGCGCCTTTTTGAGACCTCCTCTTAGGGCACTAGAATTGGTCTTTGAGGAAGACCAGAACCTCTAGGATGTTTCTAGGGAAGTGGAGAAGAGATTTTGGCAGGGGTTGGCCGAGCTTGAATGCTCAAATTGGTGTGAGGAGGAGGGGGAGGAGGTGTCCTTTTATAAGGGAGGAGAGGGGCACCTTAGGAATATCTCAAAATATTATTTTATATTAAAGTAAAAATCGGTTTATAATGGTTCCAAAGGGTCTTATTTCGAAGCTAAAGTGGGGATGGGTCGAAATACTATCAACCAATAGAATTTAGACAAGTTTAGGATATTATTTTAACCTTATCAATTAGATTTAACTCTAAGTTAAATAATTTAACTTTTACCGTGTCTTTTTGTTTTCTTTCACTATATGGTTAATAAACTTACTATAACATGCCAAACGAACCCCAAATTGTATATTATTAATACATATATCCTTATCTAAGTCATTTGGCCGAACCTTAGATTTTTAGGAATAAAATAACAATTAATAATATAATATTTGATTTAAAAACTATTTTGTGTCAATTTTGACACTATTTGATATATGATTTTTGTGAAAGTCATAACAGAATTAAATGTTCGAACCAAGTTGATTAAATCAACATTAATATATCATAGTAACCTAGAAAATTAGTGGAATTCATAAAAATTCTCAAATTACATTTATTTTGGTGTTTATAACATCAATTATGTCAATATTTCATAAATAAGATAATTACTGCATCATCTTTGTGTCATAAATTAATTAAATTATTTGATGTCTAAAATTTACAAATAAAATACCATCATTTAGGAAATCTTTTTAGCTTTCTAATGAATATTTATAGTCGAATTTATCTTATGTATAACCCCATATTAAAAATGATTTACTTATTAAACTTTGATTTTAACTATTTTAACCCTTCTTTAAATAAATTAATAATAAATGTCCTAATCTAATCCAAGTGGGCCTAAATGGTCATATTTTATTCCTAAGTTTGTTTTTGGTCGAATTACACTTGTCCAATAGAATTAGGACATGTGTTAGGGTAATATTAATATCATATTTACCCTTAGTTACCTTATTTACTATTAACCGTGGTAAAAAAAGTAAAAAGTTACTATTCACCAAAAATTTATTTTCATCTCATTGAACCACATTTTAGTCCTTGATATTAACCGTGTCTCTCGGATTTTCGAAATTCCATTCACAGAAGCGGTAAAATTAAGTTTTATGCAAAATTCAGTTTTTAACCTACCACTTAGTAGTTTCACTATTCATCAAAAATTGATGTTTTTCAGAACAATGCCAAAATTTCATCCTAAGCTATATTTCATATTCCGAATTCAAAAATGAAGTCTATTTTACCAAATTCATAACATAAAAGTTGCATTAATTAATTTTATAATTAAATCCCGCTGTTAAAACAAATAGCGTGTTTTTAAGAAACAATATCTATCAAAAGATTGACACTTGTTTATGTCTAGTTTAAATGTGAAATTACATCCAATGACCAACATTGTATTAAATTGTAAAAATATATTCTAAATATACTTTAAAACCACTCAAATTAATGATTTATCACTATTAATTATTTCGATTAAAAAAGTTGTTTTTAATTATAATTTAGTAATTTTCACTATTCATCAGAATATGAAAGTTATCCGAAAAGTACCAAAATTTCACCTTAGGCTAAATTCGATACTCCGAATCCAAAAATAAAGTTCATTTTGAAAAATAAGATTTACTGGATTTCAAAAAGTGGTTATTACTATTCATAACGGCTAGTTTTAATAATATTTTTATAGCATATCGTTGTTTAGTGAAACTCGGTATTGCGTACTACACACGCTATCGAGGAAGGTCGCGATTGCGTGTAATGCAAGTCAAGTCAAGGATGTGTGTTGTGCAAGCTCCTTTTGGTGTAGCGTACAACACAAGACATTAATAAAATTAAAAAGAATATTTTTTTATAAAATCTTGGGCTGTTACATTCTACCCCCCTTAAAATGAATTTCGCCCTCGAAATTCGTCGGGGTTATAAATGGTTTACTATTTGAAAGTTTCTTTAATAGAAACCCACATCGTAAAAGGGAATACCAAAACTTGGCTTTAAAAACTAAAGTATGAAATGTAACGATTACCCAAATAAACTAATCACTGGGTTTCCACATAGGTGAAAATATGGATATGGAAGAGAAATCTAACCATCATGTTCTGATGGAGAGTGGTAGAGAACATGGCTATGGAAAATCCAGTAATCACAAATCCATAAATTTGTGACGATCTAAGGTACCATCTGATTCATTAGGTATAAGATCACTAGGACAACATTTTTGGTTTTCAAGATCATTTCCCTAAAGTTGAAAATTTGAATTAGAATAAATACTTACTTTATTTTGATACAATATCACTGTTGTTCGTGCCTTTAACAATTTCCACTTCATCTCTTAAATAAATGAAGTTGAATTTGTTATTCGTGAAGTGTTAGCAGATCATGTGATAGAATGACGGGTCATTCCATCTGTCTCAAAAGGTTAGCAAAATTTATATACATAAGTCGATCTATAGTGGGATTAATCATATATGGTTCCTAAAATGGGCTTATACTTCATATATCATACTGCTTAAAATAATAACACTAGTTTCTACTAAACAGGGACTTCCTGTAGGTCAGTGGTAGGCGATAAAGGCCAGTCGCACTTTGGTTGTGGGTTCGATTCCTACAGCCTTGTCCGAAGCGATGGGCTGTCGCCCGTCCTGCAGGTTGTCCCTTTTTCTAAAACTACGTTACTATAACATCCCATCAATAATATCGAAAATCTTCTATCCTTAAACAATACTAACTTATGTCCAACATAATCCAGTCTAATCTTTAGGCTTATAATACTGCAGTCCACTCTCATAATATAGTGACAACGATTACCAGAGATTTAATACTGTCGTTGATCCCCACATATCATAAGATATGTCTTGTTGGTCACATTCCAAACATTCAAAGTCCTTAATAGTGTATTCTCTTGAATACCTTAGTGAAAACATGAGTGCAGTTAAAAGTTAACACTTTCCACATACCAAAATCCTCAAAATTCTATATACTCAAACCATGATATCACTTAGTCCTTATATCAATCATGAGCTCATGAATACTATTAAACATTTCATTTTCTCATCTTCATTATGCGCATATCATCTTATTTCCAAAAAAATATCTCAATCACTTTGAATACCACATCAATAAATATTGCAATACTCAATGATACAACATTATTTTGGAATCCCATTACATAAACACTTAATCATTCCACCACATCGTTGTCATATTCAACATTGCCAATAGTGATCGCATGTGATTTCCCTTTGTCCTTTGCCTTCAGTGGTTGCTCATGTTGATCATCACTAACCCTTGGATTAGGGAAATTATTAGCATAATGCCCCATTTCCTTGCACTTGAAGCATTGAAGTGTTGGCGGTGCGTTCTCTGCAGTGTTTGCTTTATTCACATCATTAGAAACCCTTTTTCCATTACTTCGACACTCAGCTGCTCGATGACCTTCTTTTCCACACTTAAAACATTTTCTAGTCCCTTTTAGACAATCTCCACCATGCTTCTTTCCACACTTTGTGCATAAGGAAACATTCATCTTCTTTTCACCATTATTCTGAGATTTCTCCTTGAACTATATCTTTCGTTTCTTGTCAAAACCATGAGATGGATATGTAACACCAACTTCCATTTCTACCTTGATAGCACAACGCACAATTTCTTCATAGCTACTGAAGTCTCTTATAGCTAATGCCCTTCGAAGACTTGGTTTTAAGCCACTGAAAAATCGATCAACTTTACTTTCAGGTTGGATGATAATTCCAGAAGCATACCTTGCAAGTCTTGTAAAATTTGCTTCATAGGTACCAACAGATTCATCGTCCCTTTGCTTCAGTTCAAGAAACTCTTTCTCCATCTTTGTTCGAAGAATACGAGGGAAGTACTTACTGAAAAACAAGTTCTTGAACTCGTCCCATTCCATGGACTCAATTTCATCTCTTGGCCTCGTATTCTTGATAAGATTCCACCATTGATCAGCTTCACCTTCCAAACGATATACTGCTAAGATGACTTTATCATGTTCAGAACATTGAAGAACTGAAAATATCTTTTCAGTAGTACTGATCCATTGTTCAGCCACAAGTGGATCAGAAGACCCACTGAAAGAAGGTGGACGTTGCCTCATGAAGGACTCAATAGAATATTGTTCCCTTCTCTGCTCATTTGGAAGTCCAGAATGATTCATAGCTTGTGTAAGTATAGCAATAAGATTTTGCACTCCATCTCCCATAACATTTGTTTGTTCAGGAGGGCAATCATTGCATTGTCCATTGCATTGATCAACACGGTTCCTTCGGGTTCCAGCCATCGTCTAAAACCCAAAAAGAATAGTGTGAGAGGCAAAAATCATGCTAGGGAAAACAACATAATAAAGGGGGAGTACCTTCAATATCCAACATCTTAGGTTTAATTCTATGATCGTTAGCGTAATTCTATTACTATAACCTATACGTATACTTATCCCTAGGGACATCCCTAGACATACCTTAGAAATATCTCTAGGGATCTCACTAAAGTTCTCGCATCCTAGTTTCCAAAGGTTGACTAAACCTTTACTCTGATACCAACTATAATGACCCGAAGCCTAACGTACATGGAAATTACATTACTTTTTCGGAATAATTAGTACATAACAAAAACACACACACAAGGATCGTAATAGTTTAGTGTCTTTGGAAACTCGGAACGTAATCTTCTAAACGTGGTGAAAGATCTTCAATATCTCCCATAAAGATCTTCCTTTTTTTTACCTAAAACCTTTCTTTATATCCTGGGGAAAAGAAAACATAAAAGGGTGAGCTCAAATGCTCAGTAAGGGTATACAAAAGAAAAATCAATCACATCATATTCATAAGAACATAACTTTTGGAAATCTTAACCTGCAAAAGAGAGCATAATTTCATAACATGGGATAAATCATAGTAGTGAAATGAAATCCCAATAATCATAACTTAAAACATGAAACTTTGTGGCATACACACATAATCATAGAGAATCATTTCTTGTTAGTCAAGACTCATTTCCAAGACTATCTTAGTGGACAAAGTCCCTTTCTGAATCGAGTAACCCTCGTTTCAGTCCTGTTTCACTGAACCGGTATAACCTACCATTCCAGCCATGTCTATCTCATGAGATATAAAATCTTTACCCAATGCATTGGAGGGAGATATAGGTCCCACCCATCTCTTAATGAATCCTTTCTTATGTGTGCCACAAAATCATAAATCATACATCATTGCATAACCCATGTAATAAAAATGGGATTCTTAAACAACATGACATCATAAAACCATTCATATAAGATAAAGGAATTCATAAACATAATTCCATCACAAAATAGTCAAATCAATGTAAAAATATGGATAGAAACAGAACCCTTTATTATCTTATATGGAAAATAATTTTGATAAAACACTTGAATTGAATTCTTGAGGAAAATATCCTTTCTTCTTCAAAATCAATTTCTTTTCACAAAACATCATGCAATTTTAAAAGAAAGAGATTTTATTGAAAATAGTCATGAAATCTTTTGGAGGAAGCTTCATGAAAATAAGGCTTTATAAAACCGTAAAAATCCGTTCATGCCGTTTAAGTTAAAAAAAACATTCTTCGTACTTTTGTCGGAAAAGTCAAAAAGTACCTCGTATGAAAAAGCGACAAAAGATTCCTTTCATATTCTTTACTAAAAACTCACTGAAGGGTAAAATTGGCTTTAAACTATTGTAAGTGGATGGAAACAATATTACATATTTAGGGAACATGGATGTGGATGATAAAATACACCCCAGTAAATACTCACGAATAAACAATCTCGGATAAAAATGAGATTGTGATATTTCCCTTACCTTAGGTCCGACTCGCTTTGTAAGTGTCCGAACCTCCTGTATAATGATTTAAATCATGTTATTGACTTATTATAGAATCATATTCATTGTTATGATATCATATATGGTTCACTTATGACATTATATTACCCGTTCTTTTGTAAATTCCATGTTAAAGAAGCGTTTTGGGTAAAATCGTTTCATTTATAGTAGGTGTTTTGACTTGTTGTTCTTGACATCATTATTACTTATATCATGATTTACTTACTTCCAGAATATAAAATATGATTTATATATCATATATATTCAGTATATATATATATATAATAGGTAGATAAATAAAATGGAAAACACCGTTCATGGAGACGGTAGTCCGTACGTACGCATGAACGCTGTTTTCCTTTCCTTATTGTCTTGAAATGGAAGTAAGTAGATGACATACATATGTATATATATACATAAATCCAGTAGCTTTATAATGTCATATATTTCATTATTATTTCTTATATATACATTATAATCATTCTTAAATGGTTAACATGGAGAATGAATCTCATCGCGTCGTGGAGACGGTATTCCGTACGTACGCACGAGCAATGATATCATTTCTATAAATATTGAATTGAATTGGAGTGGGTTATAAAATATATCATAATCAATATGATGTTGTAATAACTATGTATATTTATTCTTTACACCATTATACCCATCCATGTAAGGTGGTGGTGGAAAATAGATTACACCACGGCGTGGAGACGGTATTCCGTACGTACGCACGCGCGGTGATTTCTTTTTCCGTAGGATGGATAGATGGTGAAATAGGGTTGTTTCATACTTATAATAACATATCAGTATATGATTGATACTTATGTTATTACTTCATAATGAAACAACCTAAGAAGAAGAAGTGGAAGAAGAAATAAAGATGAAAGAATTGGTAACGGTAATTACCTCTTCTTTGAAGCGCCTTTTTGAGACCTCCTCTTAGGGCACTAGAATTGGTCTTTGAGGAAGACCAGAACCTCTAGGATGTTTCTAGGGAAGTGGAGAAGAGATTTTGGCAGGGGTTGGCCGAGCTTGAATGCTCAAATTGGTGTGAGGAGGAGGGGGAGGAGGTGTCCTTTTATAAGGGAGGAGAGGGGCACCTTAGGAATATCTCAAAATATTATTTTATATTAAAGTCAAAATCGGTTTATAATGGTTCCAAAGGGTCTTATTTCGAAGCTAAAGTGGGGATGGGTCGAAATACTATCAACCAATAGAATTTAGACAAGTTTAGGATATTATTGTAACCTTATCAATTAGATTTAACTCTAAGTTAAATAATTTAACTTTTACCGTGTCTTTTTGTTTTCTTTCACTATATGGTTAATAAACTTACTATAACATGCCAAACGAACCCCAAATTGTATATTATTAATACATATATCCTTATCTAAGTCATTTGGCCGAACCTTAGATTTTTAGGAATAAAATAACAATTAATAATATAATATTTGATTTAAAAACTATTTTGTGTCAATTTTGACACTATTTGATATATGATTTTTGTGAAAGTCATAACAGAATTAAATGTTCGAACCAAGTTGATTAAATCAACATTAATATATCCTAGTAACCTAGAAAATTAGTGGAATTCATAAAAATTCTCAAATTACATTTATTTTGGTGTTTATAACATCAATTATGTCAATATTTCATAAATAAGATAATTACTGCATCATCTTTGTGTCATAAATTAATTAAATTATTTGATGTCTAAAATTTACAAATAAAATACCATCATTTAGGAAATCTTTTTAGCTTTCTAATGAATATTTATAGTCTAATTTATCTTATGTATATCCCCATATTAAAAATGATTTACTTATTAAACTTTGATTTTAACTATTTTAACCCTTCTTTAAATAAATTAATAATAAATGTCCTAATCTAATCCAAGTGGGCCTAAATGGTCATATTTTATTCCTAAGTTTGTTTTTGGTCGAATTACACTTGTCCAATAGAATTAGGACATGTGTTAGGGTAATATTAATATCATATTTACCATTAGTTACCTTATTTACTATTAACCGTGGTAAAAAAAGTAAAAAGTTACTATTCACCAAAAATTTATTTTCATCTCATTGAACCACATTTTAGTCCTTGATATTAACCGTGTATCTCGGATTTTCGAAATTCCATTCACAGAAGCGGTAAAATTAAGTTTTATGCAAAATTCAGTTTTTAACCTACCACTTAGTAGTTTCACTATTCATCAAAAATTGATGTTTTTCAGAACAATGCCAAAATTTCATCCTAAGCTATATTTCATATTCCGAATTCAAAAATGAAGTCTATTTTACCAAATTCATAACATAAAAGTTGCATTAATTAATTTTATAATTAAATCCCGCTGTTAAAACAAATAGCGTGTTTTTAAGAAACAATATCTATCAAAAGATTGACACTTGTTTATGTCTAGTTTAAATGTGAAATTACATCCAATGACCAACATTGTATTAAATTGTAAAAATATATTCTAAATATACTTTAAAACCACTCAAATTAATGATTTATCACTATTAATTATTTCGATTAAAAAAGTTGTTTTTAATTATAATTTAGTAATTTTCACTATTCATCAGAATATGAAAGTTATCCGAAAAGTACCAAAATTTCACCTTAGGCTAAATTCGATACTCCGAATCCAAAAATAAAGTTCATTTTGAAAAATAAGATTTACTGGATTTCAAAAAGTGGTTATTACTATTCATAACGGCTAGTTTTAATAATATTTTTATAGCATATCGTTGTTTAGTGAAACTCGGTATTGCGTACTACACACGCTATCGAGGAAGGTCGCGATTGCGTGTAATGCAAGTCAAGTCAAGGATGTGTGTTGTGCAAGCTCCTTTTGGTGTAGCGTACAACACAAGACATTAATAAAATTAAAAAGAATATTTTTTTATAAAATCTTGGGCTGTTACATTCTACCCCCCTTAAAATGAATTTCGCCCTCGAAATTCGTCGGGGTTATAAATGGTTTACTATTTGAAAGTTTCTTTAATAGAAACCCACATCGTAAAAGGGAATACCAAAACTTGGCTTTAAAAACTAAAGTATGAAATGTAACGATTACCCAAATAAACTAATCACTGGGTTTCCACATAGGTGAAAATATGGATATGGAAGAGAAATCTAACCATCATGTTCTGATGGAGAGTGGTAGAGAACATGGCTATGGAAAATCCAGTAATCACAAATCCATAAATTTGTGACGATCTAAGGTACCATCTGATTCATTAGGTATAAGATCACTAGGACAACATTTTTGGTTTTCAAGATCATTTCCCTAAAGTTGAAAATTTGAATTAGAATAAATACTTACTTTATTTTGATACAATATCACTGTTGTTCGTGCCTTTAACAATTTCCACTTCATCTCTTAAATAAATGAAGTTGAATTTGTTATTCGTGAAGTGTTAGCAGATCATGTGATAGAATGACGGGTCATTCCATCTGTCTCAAAAGGTTAGCAAAATTTATATACATAAGTCGATCTATAGTGGGATTAATCATATATGGTTCCTAAAATGGGCTTATACTTCATATATCATACTGCTTAATATAATAACACTAGTTTCTACTAAACAGGGACTTCCTGTAGGTCAGTGGTAGGCGATAAAGGCCAGTCGCACTTTGGTTGTGGGTTCGATTCCTACAGCCTTGTCCGAAGCGATGGGCTGTCGCCCGTCCTGCAGGTTGTCCCTTTTTCTAAAACTACGTTACTATAACATCCCATCAATAATATCGAAAATCTTCTATCCTTAAACAATACTAACTTATGTCCAACATAATCCAGTCTAATCTTTAGGCTTATAATACTGCAGTCCACTCTCATAATATAGTGACAACGATTACCAGAGATTTAATACTGTCGTTGATCCCCACATATCATAAGATATGTCTTGTTGGTCACATTCCAAACATTCAAAGTCCTTAATAGTGTATTCTCTTGAATACCTTAGTGAAAACATGAGTGCAGTTAAAAGTTAACACTTTCCACATACCAAAATCCTCAAATTCTATATACTCAAACCATGATATCACTTAGTCCTTATATCAATCATGAGCTCATGAATACTATTAAACATTTCATTTTCTCATCTTCATTATGCGCATATCATCTTATTTCCAAAAAAATATCTCAATCACTTTGAATACCACATCAATAAATATTTCAATACTCAATGATACAACATTATTTTGGAATCCCATTACATAAACACTTAATCATTCCACCACATCGTTGTCATATTCAACATTGCCAATAGTGATCGCATGTGATTTCTCTTTGTCCTTTGCCTTCAGTGGTTGCTCATGTTGATCATCACTAACCCTTGGATTAGGGAAATTATTAGCATAATGCCCCATTTCCTTGCACTTGAAGCATTGAAGTGTTGGCGGTGCGTTCTCTGCAGTGTTTGCTTTATTCACATCATTAGAAACCCTTTTTCCATTACTTCGACACTCAGCTGCTCGATGACCTTCTTTTCCACACTTAAAACATTTTCTAGTCCCTTTTAGACAATCTCCACCATGCTTCTTTCCACACATTGTGCATAAGGAAACATTCATCTTCTTTTCACCATTATTCTGAGATTTCTCCTTGAACTCCATCTTTCGTTTCTTGTCAAAACCATGAGATGGATATGTAACACCAACTTCCATTTCTACCTTGATAGCACAACGCACAATTTCTTCATAGCTACTGAAGTCTCTTATAGCTAATGCCCTTCGAAGACTTGGTTTTAAGCCACTGAAAAATCGATCAACTTTACTTTCAGGTTGGATGATAATTCCAGAAGCATACCTTGCAAGTCTTGTAAAATTTGCTTCATAGGTACCAACAGATTCATCGTCCCTTTGCTTCAGTTCAAGAAACTCTTTCTCCATCTTTGTTCGAAGAATACGAGGGAAGTACTTACTGAAAAACAAGTTCTTGAACTCGTCCCATTCCATGGACTCAATTTCATCTCTTGGCCTCGTATTCTTGATAAGATTCCACCATTGATCAGCTTCACCTTCCAAACGATATACTGCTAAGATGACTTTATCATGTTCAGAACATTGAAGAACTGAAAATATCTTTTCAGTAGTACTGATCCATTGTTCAGCCACAAGTGGATCAGAAGACCCACTGAAAGAAGGTGGACGTTGCCTCATGAAGGACTCAATAGAATATTGTTCCCTTCTCTGCTCATTTGGAAGTCCAGAATGATTCATAGCTTGTGTAAGTATAGCAATAAGATTTTGCACTCCATCTCCCATAACATTTTTTTGTTCAGGAGGGCAATCATTGCATTGTCCATTGCATTGATCAACACGGTTCCTTCGGGTTCCAGCCATCGTCTAAAACCCAAAAAGAATAGTGTGAGAGGCAAAAATCATGCTAGGGAAAACAACATAATAAAGGGGGAGTACCTTCAATATCCAACATCTTAGGTTTAATTCTATGATCGTTAGCGTAATTCTATTACTATAACCTATACGTATGCTTATCCCTAGGGACATCCCTAGACATACCTTAGAAATATCTCTAGGGATCTCACTAAAGTTCTCGCATCCTAGTTTCCAAAGGTTGACTAAACCTTTCCTCTGATACCAACTATAATGACCCGAAGCCTAACGTACATGGAAATTACATTACTTTTGCGGAATACTTAGTACATAACAAAAACACACACACAAGGATCGTAATAGTTTAGTGTCTTTGGAAACTCGGAACGTAATCTTCTAAACGTGGTGAAAGATCTTCAATATCTCCCATAAAGATCTTCCTTTTTTTTACCTAAAACCTTTATTTATATCCTGGGGAAAAGAAAACATAAAAGGGTGAGCTCAAATGCTCAGTAAGGGTATACAAAAGAAAAATCATTCACATCATATTCATAAGAACATAACTTTTGGAAATCTTAACCTGCAAAAGAGAGCATAATTTCATAACCTGGGATAAATCATAGTAGTGAAATGAAATCCCAATAATCATAACTTAAAACATGAAACTTTGTGGCATACACACATAATCATAGAGAATCATTTCTTGTTAGTCAAGACTCATTGCCAAGACTATCTTAGTGGACAAAGTCCCTTTCTGAATCGAGTAACCCTCGTTTCAGTCCTGTTTCACTGAACCGGTATAACCTACCATTCCAGCCATGTCTATCTCATGAGATATAAAATCTTTACCCAATGCATTGGAGGGAGATATAGGTCCCACCCATCTATTAATGAATCCTTTCTTATGTGTGCCACAAAATCATAAATCATACATCATTGCATAACCCATGTAATAAAAATGGGATTCTTAAACAACATGACATCATAAAACCATTCATATAAGATAAAGGAATTCATAAACATAATTCCATCACAACATAGTCAAATCAATGTAAAAATATGGATAGAAACAGAACCCTTTATTATCTTATATGGAAAATAATTTTGATAAAACACTTGAATTGAATTCTTGAGGAAAATATCCTTTCTTCTTCAAAATCAATTTCTTTTCACAAAACATCATGCAATTTTAAAAGAAAGAGATTTTATTGAAAATAGTCATGAAATCTTTTGGAGGAAGCTTCATGAAAATAAGGCTTTATAAAACCGTAAAAATCCGTTCATGCCGTTTAAGTTAAAAAAAACATTCTTCGTACTTTTGTCGGAAAAGTCAAAAAGTACCTCGTATGAAAAAGCGACAAAAGATTCCTTTCATATTCTTTACTAAAAACTCACCGAAGGGTAAAATTGGCTTTAAACTATTGTAAGTGGATGGAAACAATATTACATATTTAGGGAACATGGATGTGGATGATAAAATACACCCCAGTAAATACTCACGAATAAACAATCTCGGATAAAAATGAGATTGTGATATTTCCCTTACCTTAGGTCCGACTCGCTTTGTAAGTGTCCGAACCTCCTGTATAATGATTTAAATCATGTTATTGACTTATTACAGAATCATATTCATTGTTATGATATCATATATGGTTCACTTATGACATTATATTACCCGTTCTTTTGTAAATTCCATGTTAAAGAAGCGTTTTGGGTAAAATCGTTTCATTTATAGTAGGTGTTTTGACTTGTTGTTCTTGACATCATTATTACTTATATCATGATTTACTTACTTCCAGAATATAAAATATGATTTATATATCATATATATTCAGTATATATATATATATAATAGGTAGATAAATAAAATGAAAAACACCGTTCATGGAGACGGTAGTCCGTACGTACGCATGAACGCTGTTTTCCTTTCCTTATTGTCTTGAAATGGAAGTAAGTAGATGACATACATATGTATATATATACATAAATCCAGTAGCTTTATAATGTCATATATTTCATTATTATTTCTTATATATACATTATAATCATTCTTAAATGGTTAACATGGAGAATGAATCTCATCGCGTCGTGGAGACGGTATTCCGTACGTACGCACGAGCAATGATATCATTTCTATAAATATTGAATTGAATTGGAGTGGGTTATACAATATATCAGAATCAATATGATGTTGTAATAACTATGTATATTTATTTTTACACCATTATACCCATCCATGTAAGGTGGTGGTGGAAAATAGATTACACCACGGTGTGGAGACGGTATTCCGTACGTACACACGCGCGGTGATTTCTTTTTCCGTAGGATGGATAGATGGTGAAATAGTGTTGTTTCATACTTATAATAACATATCAGTATATGAGTGATACTGATGTTATTACTTCATAATGAAACAACCTAAGAAGAAGAAGTGGAAGAAGAAATAAAGATGAAAGAATTGGTAACGGTAATTACCTCTTCTTTGAAGCGCCTTTTTGAGACCTCCTCTTAGGGCACTAGAATTGGTCTTTGAGGAAGACCAGAACCTCTAGGATGTTTCTAGGGAAGTGGAGAAGAGATTTTGGCAGGGGTTGGCCGAGCTTGAATGCTCAAATTGGTGTGAGGAGGAGGGGGAGGAGGTGTCCTTTTATAAGGGAGGAGAGGGGCACCTTAGGAATATCTCAAAATATTATTTTATATTAAAGTCAAAATCGGTTTATAATGGTTCCAAAGGGTCTTATTTCGAAGCTAAAGTGGGGATGGGTCAAAATCCTATCAACCAATAGAATTTAGACAAGTTTAGGATATTAGTTTAACCTTATCAATTAGATTTAACTCTAAGTTAAATAATTTAACTTTTACCGTGTCTTTTTGTTTTCTTTCACTATATGGTTAATAAAATTACTATAACATGCCAAACGAACCCCAAATTGTATATTATTAATAAATATATCCTTATCTAAGTCATGTGGCCGAACCTTAGATTTTTAGGAATAAAATAACAATTAATAATATAATATTTGATTTAAAAACTATTTTGTGTCAATTTTGACACTATTTGATATATGATTTTTGTGAAAGTCATAACAGAATTAAATGTTCGAACCAAGTTGATTAAATCAACATTAATATATCATAGTAACCTAGAAAATTAGTGGAATTCATAAAAATTCTCAAATTACATTTATTTTGGTGTTTATAACATCAATTATGTCAATCTTTCATAAATAAGATAATTATTGCATCATCTTTGTGTCATAAATTAATTAAATTATTTGATGTCTAAAATTTACAAATAAAATACCATCATTTAGGAAATCTTTTTAGCTTTCTAATGAATATTTATAGTCGAATTTATCTTATGTATAACCCCATATTAAAAATGATTTACTTATTAAACTTTGATTTTAACTATTTTAACCCTTCTTTAAATAAATTAATAATAAATGTCCTAATCTAATCCAAGTGGGCCTAAATGGTCATATTTTATTCCTAAGTTTGTTTTTGGTCGAATTACACTTGTCCAATAGAAATAGGACATGTGTTAGGGTAATATTAATATCATATTTACCCTTAGTTACCTTATTTACTATTAACCGTGGTAAAAAAAGTAAAAAGTTACTATTCACCAAAAATTTATTTTCATCTCATTGAACCACATTTTAGTCCTTGATATTAACCGTGTCTCTCGGATTTTCGAAATTCCATTCACAGAAGCGGTAAAATTAAGTTTTATGCAAAATTCAGTTTTTAACCTACCACTTAGTAGTTTCACTATTCATCAAAAATTGATGTTTTTCAGAACAATGCCAAAATTTCATCCTAAGCTATATTTCATATTCCGAATTCAAAAATGAAGTCTATTTTACCAAATTCATAACATAAAAGTTGCATTAATTAATTTTATAATTAAATCCCGCTGTTAAAACAAATAGCATGTTTTTAAGAAACAATATCTATCAAAAGATTGACACTTGTTTATGTCTAGTTTAAATGTGAAATTACATCCAATGACCAACATTGTATTAAATTGTAAAAATATATTCTAAATATACTTTAAAACCACTCAAATTAATGATTTATCACTATTAATTATTTCGATTAAAAAAGTTGTTTTTAATTATAATTTAGTAATTTTCACTATTCATCAGAATATGAAAGTTATCCGAAAAGTACCAAAATATCACCTTAGGCTAAATTCGATACTCCGAATCCAAAAATAAAGTTCATTTTGAAAAATAAGATTTACTGGATTTCAAAAAGTGGTTATTACTATTCATAACGGCTAGTTTTAATAATATTTTTATAGCATATCGTTGTTTAGTGAAACTCGGTATTGCGTACTACACACGCTATCGAGGAAGGTCGCGATTGCGTGTAATGTAAGTCAAGTCAAGGATGTGTGTTTTGCAAGCTCCTTTTGGTGTAGCGTACAACACAAGACATTAATAAAATTAAAAAGAATATTTTTTTATAAAATCTTGGGCTGTTACATTCTACCCCCCTTAAAATGAATTTCGCCCTCGAAATTCGTCGGGGTTATAAATGGTTTACTATTTGAAAGTTTCTTTAATAGAAACCCACATCGTAAAAGGGAATACCAAAACTTGGCTTTAAAAACTAAAGTATGAAATGTAACGATTACCCAAATAAACTAATCACTGGGTTTCCACATAGGTGAAAATATGGATATGGAAGAGAAATCTAACCATCATGTTCTGATGGAGAGTGGTAGAGAACATGGCTATGGAAAATCCAGTAATCACAAATCCATAAATTTGTGACGATCTAAGGTACCATCTGATTCATTAGGTATAAGATCACTAGGACAACATTTTTGGTTTTCAAGATCATTTCCCTAAAGTTGAAAATTTGAATTAGAATAAATACTTACTTTATTTTGATACAATATCACTGTTGTTCGTGCCTTTAACAATTTCCACTTCATCTCTTAAATAAATGAAGTTGAATTTGTTATTCGTGAAGTGTTAGCAGATCATGTGATAGAATGACGGGTCATTCCATCTGTCTCAAAAGGTTAGCAAAATTTATATACATAAGTCGATCTATAGTGGGATTAATCATATATGGTTCCTAAAATGGGCTTATACTTCATATATCATACTGCTTAATATAATAACACTAGTTTCTACTAAACAGGGACTTCCTGTAGGTCAGTGGTAGGCGATAAAGGCCAGTCGCACTTTGGTTGTGGGTTCGATTCCTACAGCCTTGTCCGAAGCGATGGGCTGTCGCCCGTCCTGCAGGTTGTCCCTTTTTCTAAAACTACGTTACTATAACATCCCATCAATAATATCGAAAATCTTCTATCCTTAAACAATACTAACTTATGTCCAACATAATCCAGTCTAATCTTTAGGCTTATAATACTGCAGTCCACTCTCATAATATAGTGACAACGATTACCAGAGATTTAATACTGTCGTTGATCCCCACATATCATAAGATATGTCTTGTTGGTCACATTCCAAACATTCAAAGTCCTTAATAGTGTATTCTCTTGAATACCTTAGTGAAAACATGAGTGCAGTTAAAAGTTAACACTTTCCACATACCAAAATCCTCAAAATTCTATATACTCAAACCATGATATCACTTAGTCCTTATATCAATCATGAGCTTATGAATACTATTAAACATTTCATTTTCTCATCTTCATTATGCGCATATCATCTTATTTCCAAAAAAATATCTCAATCACTTTGAATACCACATCAATAAATATTGCAATACTCAATGATACAACATTATTTTGGAATCCCATTACATAAACACTTAATCATTCCACCACATCGTTGTCATATTCAACATTGCCAATAGTGATCGCATGTGATTTCCCATTGTCCTTTGCCTTCAGTGGTTGCTCATGTTGATCATCACTAACCCTTGGATTAGGGAAATTATTAGCATAATGCCCCATTTCCTTGCACTTGAAGCATTGAAGTGTTGGCGGTGCGTTCTCTGCAGTGTTTGCTTTATTCACATCATTAGAAACCCTTTTTCCATTACTTCGACACTCAGCTGCTCGATGACCTTCTTTTCCACACTTAAAACATTTTCTAGTCCCTTTTAGACAATCTCCACCATGCTTCTTTCCACACTTTGTGCATAAGGAAACATTCATCTTCTTTTCACCATTATTCTGAGATTTCTCCTTGAACTCCATCTTTCGTTTCTTGTCAAAACCATGAGATGGATATGTA
The DNA here is from genome assembly GCA_963277665.1 of Viscum album. Classification (NCBI taxonomy): domain Eukaryota; kingdom Viridiplantae; phylum Streptophyta; class Magnoliopsida; order Santalales; family Viscaceae; genus Viscum; species Viscum album. The sequence continues at coordinate 160,626,892 of OY728122.1, read as the reverse complement.
ACACCAACTTCCATTTCTACCTTGATAGCACAACGCACAATTTCTTCATAGCTACTGAAGTCTCTTATAGCTAATGCCCTTCGAAGACTTGGTTTTAAGCCACTGAAAAATCGACCAACTTTACTTTCAGGTTGGATGATAATTCCAGAAGCATACCTTGCAAGTCTTGTAAAATTTTCTTCATAGGTACCAACAGATTCATCGTCCCTTTGCTTCAGTTCAAGAAACTCTTTCTCCATCTTTGTTCGAAGAATACGAGGGAAGTACTTACTGAAAAACAAGTTCTTGAACTCGTCCCATTCCATGGACTCAATTTCATCTCTTGGCCTCGTATTCTTGATAAGATTCCACCATTGATCAGCTTCACCTTCCAAACGATATACTGCTAAGATGACTTTATCATGTTCAGAACATTGAAGAACTGAAAATATCTTTTCAGTAGTACTGATCCATTGTTCAGCCACAAGTGGATCAGAAGACCCACTGAAAGAAGGTGGACGTTGCCTCATGAAGGACTCAATAGAATATTGTTCCCTTCTCTGCTCATTTGGAAGTCCAGAATGATTCATAGCTTGTGTAAGTATAGCAATAAGATTTTGCACTCCATCTCCCATAACATTTGTTTGTTCAGGAGGGCAATCATTGCATTGTCCATTGCATTGATCAACACGGTTCCTTCGGGTTCCAGCCATCGTCTCAAACCCAAAAAGAATAGTGTGAGAGGAAAAAATCATGCTAGGGAAAACAACATAATAAAGGGGGAGTACATTCAATATCCAACATCTTAGGTTTAATTCTATGATCGTTAGCGTAATTCTATTACTATAACCTATACGTATACTTATCCCTAGGGACATCCCTAGACATACCTTAGAAATATCTCTAGGGATCTCACTAAAGTTCTCGCATCCTAGTTTCCAAAGGTTGACTAAACCTTTCCTCTGATACCAACTATAATGACCCGAAGCCTAACGTACATGGAAATTACATTACTTTTGCGGAATACTTAGTACATAACAAAAACACACACACAAGGATCGTAATAGTTTAGTGTCTTTGGAAACTCGGAACGTAATCTTCTAAACGTGGTGAAAGATCTTCAATATCTCCCATAAAGATCTTCCTTTTTTTTACCTAAAACCTTTCTTTATATCCTGGGGAAAAGAAAACATAAAAGGGTGAGCTCAAATGCTCAGTAAGGGTATACAAAAGAAAAATCAATCACATCATATTCATAAGAACATAACTTTTGGAAATCTTAACCTGCAAAAGAGAGCATAATTTCATAACATGGGATAAATCATAGTAGTGAAATGAAATCCCAATAATCATAACTTAAAACATGAAACTTTGTGGCATACACACATAATCATAGAGAATCATTTCTTGTTAGTCAAGACTCATTGCCAAGACTATCTTAGTGGACAAAGTCCCTTTCTGAATCGAGTAACCCTCGTTTCAGTCCTGTTTCACTGAAACGGTATAACCTACCATTCCAGCCATGTCTATCTCATGAGATATAAAATCTTTACCCAATGCATTGGAGGGAGATATAGGTCCCACCCATCTCTTAATGAATCCTTTCTTATGTGTGCCACAAAATCATAAATCATACATCATTGCATAACCCATGTAATAAAAATGGGATTCTTAAACAACATGACATCATAAAACCATTCATATAAGATAAAGGAATTCATAAACATAATTCCATCACAACATAGTCAAATCAATGTAAAAATATGGATAGAAACAGAACCCTTTATTGTCTTATATGGAAAATAATTTTGATAAAACACTTGAATTGAATTCTTGAGGAAAATATCCTTTCTTCTTCAAAATCAATTTCTTTTCACAAAACATCATGCAATTTTAAAAGAAAGAGATTTTATTGAAAATAGTCATGAAATCTTTTGGAGGAATCTTCATGAAAATAAGGCTTTATAAAACCGTAAAAATCCGTTCATGCCGTTTAAGTAAAAAAAAAACATTCTTCGTACTTTTGTCGGAAAAGTCAAAAAGTACCTCGTATGAAAAAGCGACAAAAGATTCCTTTCATATTCTTTACTAAAAACTCACCGAAGGGTAAAATTGGCTTTAAACTATTGTAAGTGGATGGAAACAATATTACATATTTAGGGAACATGGATGTGGATGATAAAATACACCCCAGTAAATACTCACGAATAAACAATCTCGGATAAAAATGAGATTGTGATATTTCCCTTACCTTAGGTCCGACTCGCTTTGTAAGTGTCCGAACCTCCTGTATAATGATTTAAATCATGTTATTGACTTATTACAGAATCATATTCATTGTTATGATATCATATATGGTTCACTTATGACATTATATTACCCGTTCTTTTGTAAATTCCATGTTAAAGAAGCGTTTTGGGTAAAATCGTTTCATTTATAGTAGGTGTTTTGACTTGTTGTTCTTGACATCATTATTACTTATATCATGATTTACTTACTTCCAGAATATAAAATATGATTTATATATCATATATATTCAGTATATATATATATATAATAGGTAGATAAATAAAATGAAAAACACCGTTCATGGAGACGGTAGTCCGTACGTACGCATGAACGCTGTTTTCCTTTCCTTATTGTCTTGAAATGGAAGTAAGTAGATGACATACATATGTATATATATAAATAAATCCAGTAGCTTTATAATGTCATATATTTCATTATTATTTCTTATATATACATTATAATCATTCTTAAATGGTTAACATGGAGAATGAATCTCATCGCGTCGTGGAGACGGTATTCCGTACGTACGCACGAGCAATGATATCATTTCTATAAATATTGAATTGAATTGGAGTGGGTTATACAATATATCAGAATCAATATGATGTTGTAATAACTATGTATATTTATTCTTTACACCATTATACCCATCCATGTAAGGTGGTGGTGGAAAATAGATTACACCACGGCGTGGAGACGGTATTCCGTACGTACGCACGCGCGGTGATTTCTTTTTCCGTAGGATGGATAGATGGTGAAATAGGGTTGTTTCATACTTATAATAACATATCAGTATATGAGTGATACTGATGTTATTACTTCATAATGAAACAACCTAAGAAGAAGAAGTGGAAGAAGAAATAATGATGAAAGAATTGGTAACGGTAATTACCTCTTCTTTGAAGCGCCTTTTTGAGACCTCCTCTTAGGGCACTAGAATTGGTCTTTGAGGAAGACCAGAACCTCTAGGATGTTTCTAGGGAAGTGGAGAAGAGATTTTGGCAGGGGTTGGCCGAGCTTGAATGCTCAAATTGGTGTGAGGAGGAGGGGGAGGAGGTGTCCTTTTATAAGGGAGGAGAGGGGCACCTTAGGAATATCTCAAAATATTATTTTATATTAAAGTCAAAATCGGTTTATAATGGTTCCAAAGGGTCTTATTTCGAAGCTAAAGTGGGGATGGGTCGAAATCCTATCAACCAATAGAATTTAGACAAGTTTAGGATATTATTGTAACCTTATCAATTAGATTTAACTCTAAGTTAAATAATTTAACTTTTACCGTGTCTTTTTGTTTTCTTTCACTATATGGTTAATAAACTTACTATAACATGCCAAACGAACCCCAAATTGTATATTATTAATAAATATATCCTTATCTAAGTCATTTTGCAGAACCTTAGATTTTTAGGAATAAAATAACAATTAATAATATAATATTTGATTTAAAAACTATTTTGTGTCAATTTTGACACTATTTGATATATGATTTTTGTGAAAGTCATAACATAATTAAATGTTCGAACCAAGTTGATTAAATCAACATTAATATATCATAGTAACCTAGAAAATTAGTGTAATTCATAAAAATTCTCAAATTACATTTATTTTGGTGTTTATAACATCAATTATGTCAATATTTCATAAATAAGATAATTACTGCATCATCTTTGTGTCATAAATTAATTAAATTATTTGATGTCTAAAATTTACAAATAAAATACCATCATTTAGGAAATCTTTTTATCTTTCTAATGAATATTTATAGTCGAATTTATCTTATGTATAACCCCATATTAAAAATTATTTACTTATTAAACTTTGATTTTAACAATTTTAACCCTTCTTTAAATAAATTAATAATAAATGTCCTAATCTAATCCAAGTGGGCCTAAATGGTCATATTTTATTCCTAAGTTTGTTTTTGGTCGAATTACACTTGTCCAATAGAATTAGGACATGTGTTAGGGTAATATTAATATCATATTTACCCTTAGTTACCTTATTTACTATTAACCGTGGTAAAAAAAGTAAAAAGTTACTATTCACCAAAAATTTATTTTCATCTCATTGAACCACATTTTAGTCCTTGATATTAACCGTGTCTCTCGGATTTTCGAAATTCCATTCACAGAAGCGGTAAAATTATGTTTTATGCAAAATTCAGTTTTTAACCTACCACTTAGTAGTTTCACTATTCATCAAAAATTGATGTTTTTCAGAACAATGCCAAAATTTCATCCTAAGCTATATTTCATATTCCGAATTCAAAAATGAAGTCTATTTTACCAAATTCATAACATAAAAGTTGCATTAATTAATTTTATAATTAAATCCCGCTGTTAAAACAAATAGCGTGTTTTTAAGAAACAATATCTATCAAAAGATTGACACTTGTTTATGTCTAGTTTAAATGTGAAATTACATCCAATGACCAACATTGTATTAAATTGTAAAAATATATTCTAAATATACTTTAAAACCACTCAAATTAATGATTTATCACTATTAATTATTTCGATTAAAAAAGTTGTTTTTAATTATAATTTAGTAATTTTCACTATTCATCAGAATATGAAAGTTATCCGAAAAGTACCAAAATTTCACCTTAGTCTAAATTCGATACTCCGAATCCAAAAATAAAGTTCATTTTGAAAAATAAGATTTACTGGATTTCAAAAAGTGGTTATTACTATTCATAACGGCTAGTTTTAATAATATTTTTATAGCATATCGTTGTTTAGTGAAACTCGGTATTGCGTACTACACACGCTATCGAGGAAGGTCGCGATTGCGTGTAATGCAAGTCAAGTCAAGGATGTGTGTTGTGCAAGCTCCTTTTGGTGTAGCGTACAACACAAGACATTAATAAAATTAAAAAGAATATTTTTTTATAAAATCTTGGGCTGTTACAGACATTTCACACATAATCTTGGAATAATATAATCAATGAATAAGGGAAATTAACACATTAAATGATATTTAGTTAAGAAGACCTTTACTGCTTTGTTAACATTTAAATAAAAAACCATGGAATGAAATATAACAAAATAAACATAAAATATTTTTAAGTATAATTAATTCATGATATATCACATAAAAGGGAAGAATATACACCATATAAAATAATTTATGTGTATAACATTAAAATAATCCTCAATGAAGGGAAACTGAGACAAAATCTCGTACATTATGCCCTGAATAGACACATTAGTTATTTACCTTATGGAATAATAAACTTATGTTAATTATGTAATTGTTAATAACATTTTTTGTGTTTATTATTCTTTTTATTTCACTTAAATACATGTAATAATTAATTAGTTAATCAATGAACATCACATTAGGCATTTTGATGATATTTAATTCATAATTCCAAAATGACTTTTGTAGGTTGGATATGGTAAAAAGGTATATGGTTCAAATAAATACCAAATATTATTTAGGAAAAAACAATCATTTTTATTCTTAAAAAATATTTTTAAAACCAACCCTAAACTGGGGACATGAAATGAAATATTTTATATCATGAAGGTGGTAGTCTACACATACGCATGAGTAATACTGTTATTATTCAGTGAGAATGTGGAAAAGAAGTTAAGTTTGATTTTAAAATTCAAAAATGAATAATATATCATAAACATTATATTTCATATTTAAAACCATACATATAAGCATCCATGTGAGGTAGTGATGAAAAATAAAATACATCATTTCATGAGGTGGTAGTCAAAATATACACATGATAAATTTATTTATTTTTATTTTGGATTGCAAATAAAGAAGTAGGAAATTAATTTTACCTTACCAAAATTTAATTTATATCATTAATATAATTTTATATCATTTATATCCATAATTTTTCCATCCATAAGAGGTGATTATGAAAAACAAATTACATCAGTGCATAAGGTGGTAGTAAGTCGTACACACAAATGATGGTTTTGTTTCCCATTAGATGAATAATTATATAGATTAAGGTTAACAAATAAACATAATAAAATAAAATTATATGGGTGTTATTGATGTTATTATATCACAATGGTGGAATATTTTGGAATGAGGTATACGAAGAAATAAAATTAAAGTATTCGGTTAAAATTTAAACCACTTCTTCAGACTACTCCCTCTATTTTATAGCTTAAGACCTATGAATCTGGTATCGTACCACAATTAAGACCTCTATGATGTGTAGAGGGATTAGAAGAATGGATTTGGTTAGGTGAGGTCAGAAAAGTATGTAACCAGAAGTGTGGATTGGGAAAGATGAGAGGTTTTATTTTATAAGTGAGGGAGAGGACAAAGTTGGTATTTAATGAAAATTAAATATTGTTATGTTATTTCTATTAAAAAATGATTCAAAAATAAGTAAATTTAGAGATTAAGGTGATAAGGGTTTAAATCCATCCATATATTAGGATTTAGACAAGTTTTTAGTTCATTTTAACCTGTACCCCTTTAGTTTCACCCATGATAAACTTGTTTTAACCTTAACTGTGATAACTTATTTTTACTATTTTTACTATTTATTTTGATCACAAATTAAGATAACATTATTATATAATTATAATTATTCTGATTTAAAATATTAAATCAATTTTATCATATTCAATTTACTAAAGTGGTAAAATTCATTTCAAAACTTTGACAATGAAAATAATACTAATATTTAGGAACATTAAATTTTAGTTTCAAAATATCATCATATTCAACACTATATAAGATTGAATATAAATAATATTTATAAATTTAATGGTTAGTTTAAAATATACTTTATAATCAACACTTTTTTAAAATGATTATATCTACTAATTTTTTAATTAGTGTTTCCTTTTTAAACCAGTTTTATACTCCCTCAAATTAGAAATGATGGCATAAGATTATTTGTAAATATAAACTTATTCTCCAAATACAAAACCAAGGTAAATAATCCATGTTCAATACATTACCCAATTAAGAATAGGAATTACCATAACCAAAAGAAAACAACATCTCTTTTTATAAAACACAACCACTAAAGCATTTAATTAATATATTTAGGAATATATAATGTCATTTGAAGATTTTTAATAATCTAAAAATTTTAAAAATAATAATTCATGTTTTAGGAAAGGTAACATGTGATGAAATTACACTACATAATAATATTTAGGAAAATAAGGATGAAATAAAAAATTAAACCATTTATCAAGTGGAATCTCAAAATTTTAGAAAAAAAAATTCATAGAATAAGACATAAATTAGTGTAATATAAAAGAGATAATAAAAAAACATATAAAATTAATGAAATATTTCATATAAAAAAATTGAGTTGATTTATTAAAAAGTTATATAAAACAATCCGTTATAATTTAAAAAATATATTTTAAAACATTATTTAAGTGTTTTAAATCAGTTAATAGATTCATTCCTGGTGAATACTAATTAAAAGAGTTATGAAGGATTGAGAACACCAACCCATATATTCATCAGAGAGATTTATAGAAAAATATTACTACCAAATAGCTCATTGAAATTCATAAACCCGAATCTATAATAAATTCAATCCATAAAAAATCAAATTCTGTAATCAAATGGGCCAACAAATTAGTATAAAACCTCATAGATCATCCTTATTATATACAAAGCAGCCAAATAATCAAAATACCCAAATATTATACCTTAGATAGACCATAATTTGGTCTAAATTCTAATAAATGTATAGATTAGACCATTAAACAAAGAAATCAACACCAAAATAATCACAAAGTGATACAAAAGTCTATTTTAAGATTAAGTCCTCGATAGAGGTTACAAATCGGATGTATAAGAGATTGATATAGGTGGAAAAAAATAAAGAGTAGTGCAATTGGATCAATAAAAAGGATCTAATTATAACTAGAGGATTCAATGAAAGGATGATGAATGTGGAGCAGTACGTTCAAACTTGGGACAAGATGGATTATTCATTCGAAGAGCTACTCATGGCTGACTCAGATACAAAGCTAAGTGATCTCCAATGGAAATTATATAGGGATAATTATTGGAATAAACTCAATATTAATTTAAATGGTTTAACTATTTCTTTTTGGTTTATGATGCTTTTGTGGTTGAATATTTGGTTTCTCACATTTCTCCTCAAAATTGTGTGGAAATAAAAAAAGTTAATTTTCAGTCACATACAAAAAAACAACTCCTCAGACTGAAAATATTTATGATGGGTGGAATAAGAAATACCTCACTTTATTGACTTTATACATCATGATTCATGAAATGATGAATGGAGAAGAAGATGAAGAAAATGAGTAAGCTTTTAATATCCTTGTTCGGAGTGTCAAGCAGGTCAAAGCACCCCTTAGGTTGTCCCTTTTTTCCATTCAATTCAGTCCCCTTATTCCCCCTTCATTCTTACATAAAAATAATGAAAACAAAAACAAAAAATAATATTTATTATAATAAATAATATTAAAACATATCATATTTAAGCTAGTATTCCCCCTGTGAATTTTCATGGGACGGAATATCTTTTAAAACTAATAAAAATAAATTTTATTTATAAAAAATATATGTTTATCCATTTACATAGATGTTGTATGAATATTATATGTATACAAGTTCCTTTATATTATTGTTTTTTTAACATTGTGATTATATGCAATCTGTACATATAAAAATCTATGCATACTAAAGTTTTTGATGAAATGTGTATAATTGTGTATATGTGTAAGTAAATTCAAACAATGTATATAGTATATGCATACAAGTGAATGTAATTTCAAATTATGTATAATGATTTTATACATGCTGTGTGCATATTTTATTAATGTGATGCATGGTATATGCATATTTTATGCAATAAATTAATATGGAAGAGGTATGTGAGGAATACTAAACTGCATACAGAAGCTTTATGAATACTTTAATTTCCTACAGAATATAGTGTAATCACATTATATAAGTGCATACTGTAAAAATATTCTTACAGGTATAATTTCACCTACTGAAGTATATTCATGTGCTATAAAAATTTTCAATGTGTGTATATATATACTTGTTTAATTTCACTAATTAGTGTTGTAGAATAAATAATGTAACTAGATTATGTATATTCTAGTTATGAAATCTATTTTCAATTACATAAATTAGTTATGGATCTTATAGTTTCTAAAATTAATAGAGAAAGTGGAATAATTTATTTAACTTATTTATTCTACTAGATATGATATAAATTGAAGATTTTATTTCTAATGATATAACAAAATTCAATGATATTGTATCTTAATGAATTATGTAAACTATGTAACCTGATTATGCATAACATAATAATGATCTAACATAGTGATTATTTGAAATTGTTAATGAAAATAATAATAATAAATGGAACTTTTATTTATATTGTGCATAAATGAATGTAAATGAAAAATATACATTCCATAAAAATAAATGCAATAAAAAAAATTATTTTCATTACACTATAGATACTGGAGAAAATATAAAAGTAAAAATTATAGACATCATTAATCTTGTAAAAAATAAAAACAAAATCATCAATAACATAAATTCTAAATTTGATTACATATATACCTGAACATATATATATATATATATTTAAAATAAGTTTATCTATGTGTCTGAATATATATATATATATATATATCATAATATATGTATTAAGAATATACATATGCAGAATATATATATGATTATAGTCATAAAATATATATATCAGAATATATATCAAAACATATCAAAATACGTATCAGAATATATATTGAGAATATATATCAGAATATATCAAAATATATTTCATAATATAAATCAATATATATATTATAATATATATATAAATATATATCAAAATATATTTATAAAATATACCTAAATTTAGAATATTTATATATTTAGAATATGAAACATAATATATATCATAATATATATTATAATATATAATAAAATATATGTTAGAATATATAACTAAATATAAATCTAAATATATATATTAACAATGAATTAGAATATATATATATATATATATATATATTTGAATATAAAACATGTGTGTTTATTCCATAATATATTTATATAACATATATAAATAATCAATACATAAACTTTAAAAATAAATTTATGTTGAACATATAATGATTAGAGTAATTAAACAGAGACTAGAAATAAATGGATAAAGTTGTAAGATAGAATGAGAGTAAAATAATGATATTTTTACCATATAATTTCAAAATTCTACTTTGATAACTCCATAAGATGGGTCTAAAAACCTATGGAATCATTCCAAAAAAATTACAATTTAGAAAGAAGCACCTAACTTGATCGGGAATGTTCAGAATTAAATAATACATATGAAAAAACTATAAGAAAACATGTAACTAATAGTCAAAAAATAATATTTTCTAGACCTTGTTTTTAAAATAAATCAAACAGATTAACATGATTTTAGTGTCAAAATTAATTTATATGATGGAAGTTAAAATTGAAAAGCTATATAAATTTTATACACTTTTTACTAACTCAAAAAAATCATAGCCATCTTACCATTGAGCTCACCTTCCAAACTATCGTGTTTAATCTTCTTTCCTTATATTAGTTTGATATAAATTTTAAAATACCACCACATTTTAGAATTCCCATTAAAATGATATATTGGATAAAAATAATTCAACAACCTGAATAAAAACACAGAAAAGAAACAATGAAACTGAAATTCCTTAGAACATGGAAGTAATGAATTTATAGATATTTTTTGTCTTCATCAGAACCAATAAAAACTGAAAATAATGAATGAAAATTAGGATATTGTGTAATTTAAATTAATTTAGAAGTCTATAGTAACTAAAAAAATACATGAAATATCATTTTTGAGGAAAAATATGATAAATTGGAATGGATTCATTATTATCATTATAGTTTTTTGTAAACCAACAAAAGTAAACAATACATTTCAATTTAATCCCCATTTATATGGTATAAATATATTATGGACTTGCAATTTCAATTATCCCACATGAATATAGATTATAATTCTCTTTTAAAATCAACACATATATTGTTGATTTCATATTATGTATGTTTATTTTTGTGATGTTAAAGTTAATCCAATACAGTAACCTAGAATTTAATAATGGAAGTTTGTGATTTTAAATAAAAATTAAATAAAACATGAAATAAAACATATATTAGAAATAAATTTTTTTGATGAAATATCTAAACCTAGGTAAGTAGATAATTTCCTCTGCATGATTAACAATCTAATTTTTAATCTCACTTTCTTAGAGGATGTTTTGTAATATAAATGTTTCACCCTTTTTATAAATATATCAATAAAAAAATACAAATGGAATAAAAAATAACAATTGATATGGTAGTGTGCATGTAATATCCCACTCCTCACCCATTTCCATGGGAAGAGGTGGAGGTGCTACCAGACTTAGTTGACACCCCCAAGATACCAAATTATAGAAATATATTCCATGGGCTTTATAAAAAACTAAGGGATGATTTTCCATTTTGACGTAAAAACAACCAAAAAATAAGATGAAACAAAACAAACCACTTTATGATGCATGAGTACAAATAAATACAACTGAAAGTATAACTGAACTAACAACCGTGTTAGAGTAAAAAGTTGAAACCAAGTGACATAACCAAAAGAGTTAAGAGACAACAAAACCCAAAGACCCCAAAGACATATTCCAGAATATCCCAACCAGATCCAACCTCCAATTTGATAACCCATATCCAAGGTATAATAAAACATCACTAAAAATTGTGATACCTTTCTTTACTAGTGTACCAATAGATTAAATCTAAAAATTCACAATAGTGACCATACATGGGGTGATTATAAACTCAATAATATTTACCCAATGACTTCTCAACTCATTCCACTATGAAATAACATGTTAGAAAATTTACATAAAATAGTTTAAAATAAATTTACAGAATTTTCTATCAAAACCAAAGAACTTTTCAATCCAAAATAGTTATACGTGGAAAGATATAAACAAGTCATTAAGGAATTTCTAAATTAAATATGGAATTCCCAATACACATATCAACACATACTTGACTTGGTGAAATTTTCATACTCACGGGATTTATATTATTGATATAATTTTTTTTCAGAAAGTAACAAATACTAGATTCACCAATGACACATGCCCCTTATATAGGGTCCCACTTAATGGAAATTAAATAACACCAAACAAGTATGCTAAAGACCATGTCAAACCATCCATGCCAATCAATTTCATTAAAAAAATCTTTTATTGAAAAAAGTTTCTATGAAAATTTTCATTGTAACAAAACCAAACCATAATTTTAAAAACATCATATTGAAATAATAAACCAAAATCAATTTCCAAAAGACCAACTAATTCCGAAAATTTCAAATGAAACATCACTAATGAGTTCTCCATAAAATCATAGATGGTTTTAAAAAAAATTAAATAAATTTAATCAATTTGAAATCAAGTCTTAATGTTCTAATCAATAGGAGTTGATAGAGTAACAACCAATGTATCAAAATTTTGAGAAAACAGTGAATGAAAAAATAAGTTTGAAAACTATTCTTGAAACAACTAAAAACACGGTAAAATATTTTTCCATTAAAAAAAATCATATACCATCAAGTTTAAAATAAAAAAACATGGATCTATACCCAAGAAAATAGATATATAATTCCAAGAGTGGGAAGAAGAAGAGATATAAGGATAATGATGAAGAACAAGCATTTATCGATTAATCAGGTCCCCTAACGCGCATAGATTCACCTAGGAATCACTCCCAAAATGAAATGAATTGTATATAAAGCCATGGGAGGAATAAGAATTTTAGTTATGAATACGGTAGAGGAAAATAAATTCTTAATGGGATAAACAGATTTAGTTCTAAAGTTTTTGGATATCAATTTTAATAGTGCATGATTAGGGAACACTGTTAGGAAAACCATGATCTAACGATGCATAATATACTACATTGAGCAACACCTCACATAGTTGGATCACATGGTTAAAAAAAATCTATGCCAACTGTGCATTATCCAATATCTCAAATGACTGTTGGATAACACAATTTCTCTTGAGCATTTTCACATTTTGGCCAAACTCAGCACCAACCATGCTCCCTTCTAGTGACCTCTTTTTTAACCTGTATGGACTTTTAGAGTAATTGAATCGTTTATACTAACAATTTTGAAATCATTAACTTATATAAAATTCTTCAGAGCATGCCAAATATCCTTTGAACCACTTGAAACATAGCCCAATCATTTTATATACTTAAAATACATAAATTAAGGGTTAAGTACCTAAAAATGGGTGTGAAAAATTATCCCCACCATTGGTATTTATGTCCCTATAAAGTAGAGAAATAAAGTTTTCTTTGAATATTTATGTCATTTTCTCCACCATTTCTTTCTCATGCTCCCATGATTCTTCCTGAATCCATCCATGATTCCATAGAACCTCTACTAAACTAATTATTTTCTAACTCAAGATATTGTATTACCTATTAAAAATACATAATGAAACAAGAACCATTTTAGAATATATATATTATTCAACACTTTATTACCCAAAAAATTACCATATTTTCATTATAGAAAAAATTTAATTTTATTGATAGCTTACAATGCACGCAACACCAAGTTTAAACAAATCACTATTTAGTCACATTTTTCACAGTCAATTAAATTATAACACATATATAGAATTTATATAGTTAATTCATATGTTATATATCTGATAAAATATTTTGAAATTCATCCAATATATTTTATAGGCATAAGATAAGAACAAACTAAATATTACTCAAAAAATTAAATATTTTTATAAAAGCTGTTTTATTGCCATTTGATGGAGAACCCATTTTTAATATAGTATCTGAAATTTTTATATGTTATATTTGAAAAAATAAAATTCTTACTTAGAATTAGAGTAACTAAATTTACTTTTGTCATTTTTTTATTTCTCTGAGAACTTTCATATTTTAATGAATTGTGAAAAATAATACATTTTAATTCCAAACTACATTTTCATCAAATTTATTTATATAGTTATATTATCATTTTAATTAGTTTTTAAGAATAATTAAATATTTTTTTATCATTTAATCCAATGTTTTACATTGGAATAAATTTCACCCAGAAATTGGATATAAAAAATTGTGAACTTTTGAGAGTTTTTACTTTAAAAACACATTTTCTCGATCCATCAATGAGATTAATGTTACCCGGATTTTTTTCCAAATATTTGTTTTTAATTTTGAAAGAAATAATATATTATTGTAATCAGTATAAAATTCATGATATAATGGGGTGAAAATAATTTTTTGAAATTATGAACAATAATTTAGTAATTATTTTTATTACCACTATTAAGGGTAAATTAGGTAATTAATGGTAAAATAATATTATAAACAATATAAAACCACCCCAAAACATATTATAATTTAATTACATGTGTGTGTTTCAACATAAATAATCCTTTTTTTGATACTATAACCTTTGGAATCTACTTTGGTGTGAGTAAGACATTTATATTATTATATTCAAAGAGAAGACAAATTCTTTCACAATCATGTTTTTAACAAGTCAAATTTTTTAATATGGTTTTATATAAGTGATATGTTAAAATATAAATAGTATTTGGAAATATAAAATGTTTATATACATCATGGTAATTTATTTATAATTTTTAGGAAATAAATAATTAAATTAAATGGTGACACAATGATGATGTAATAATTGCTTAATTAATGGAAGAATCAAATAAATGATAATAAAAATGTTAAAATAAATATAATTTGAATTAATTGATTACATCCATTAATTTTATGGAATAATTTGAAATTTTAGTGATGTGTTAATGGAGTTTTATTGAAGTTATAAAGTTTTTATGATATTTTTATAAAGTTAAATATTGAATAGTTTCAAAATTGACACTAATTATGTTTTAAAATATAAAATCTTTTAATAAATGATATGGAATTTATAAAATTAAAGATTCACTAAAATAGTTTTAATAAGTTTTATAATTTCATACATGTCTCATTTATTGGTCTTTTGGAATTTTATAGTAATTATATTAATTCTCAATTTTTAAATTACATGATATCACTATAAGGATTAATAAGGGTTAAAACAAAAACATAACAATTAAAAAATAGTTAAAAATTATAGAATATTAATTGGATAAAATTATTTTACCCAAAATAATATTGTATTATAAATTAGAATTTTTGGATTATTTATGAATAGAAAATAAATTTATTTTAATTTAATAGTTTTTGAGTCTCCAAAAGTACCCCTTGCCTTCCTTATAAAAGGACCCCCTTCATCACTTCCTCACACGTCGAAATCCACTTTGGATCCACCAAGATCTTCCCAAATAAGATCCCAAATTACAAACTTTCATCCTTGAATCCTAAATTTTGTAAGAAATACATCAAAGTAATCCTTTTGGTATAAACCAAAAGGAGTTACCTGAAAACAAGGTAACATTTTTCAATGATCACCTTAGTTTTATTTCTTTCCCCAGTCCTTCATTTATTATTGTTTCATTTATAAATAATAACCTCAGTATCCTAAATATATTGATATGTTTTTATATAATGTTTTAGACTTACACTTATACACAATTCCATCTAATGGGAAACGAACATACGTTTTCTGTGTATGGCAAACTACCGCCTCACAAAACGATGATTGGTCTATTTTCATTTACCACCTTTCATGGTTTTTCATTATAATGGAAACTCTATTTATATATATTATATGTTATATTTATTATGTCTTTATTATCCTATAATTATTTTATAATACATACCCTTATACATATCATTTTTTATAAATATGGTAACATTGTTTGTGGAAGTATGGACTTCCACCTCCTCAAAGTAATGTGATTCAATAACTCTATACACGGAATGTATAATGGATGGTTTTAAATAAAAAATATTAAATATAAGAAATAAATATGATAATGAAATTATAATATACATATATATCATTCATGTTTCATTATTTTAATAAAAAATGAAATGAAAGTAGCATTCATGTGTACGTACGACCAACCGTCTCCATGAATGAAGCATTTCATTTCCTATCACCAAATATTATGGATTATTATAAATATATATATATTGAATATATATGATTTTTATATCATGTTTTAAATTTTTGAGATGATTAAATCATGAACTATATAATAGGAACAAGAAATAACAAGTCGATACATACTCAAGAAACTAGAAAATTAACACCCAAAATAGTGAAAATGATTAATAAACGAGTGATAAAATAATATAAGAAGATCATACATGATATCATAAATATGAATAAGGTTCTAATATAAGTTTATAATATGATTAATATCATTATACATGAGGTTAAATTATGTTCACCCAAAATCCACCACAAGTTAAGGGATTTTCATCTCAATTTTTACATCTGTGAGATAAATATCATATTCCCCACTTACTTATTTTGTGTTGGGTGTCTATTTAACATTTTCATATATTATTTCATGAATCATTTTATCTTCATTTTATTCAATTTTTTCAATGTTTTATAAGATAATTCTATTTAAAAATCACTTTTTAATATCGATTATTCAATAGATGAGTTTTGATTTAGACATGTACCATACAAGTTGTGGACCATTTAATGCAAGCCCCTCGACGCATCAGTAGTCTCGTGAGAAGAATAAATTGGAAAAATAATAATAGTCTAAACTATCTTATCTTAAAGTTAAAGGTTTCATGTTCCATGGAAACATGAGTTCCAATAATTAATCCTTTTTATTTTGGACAATTAATTTATTATTATTTTCCATGAGATTTTTTTTCAGCTACAAATATATGGATGAATTTAATTATCATTTTATTGAATAAATGAAATGTTTTATAGTTTCTTAATTTTCTATATTTATAATTCCTTATCTAGTTTATTTTAATGGCATGAGTTATCATTTATTTATCTTACCAAGTTGAAATACTCTCATCGATTCTTTACTGCTTCCATTGTACTTTCCCTTATTGAGCATTTCAACTCACCCTTATTTTTTTATTTCCCCACTATGTGAAAAAAAAATACTTGAATAAGTTTTGAAGGATTTAGTTTATTTCATTTTTTTATGTATCATGTTTTATTTTCTATTTCCCTGTGTAATATGTTTATTATGTATATAATCAAGCTTTCTAGGACTACTAAATTTATTGGTACATTGGGATTTGATTCCATAAAATCATGCCAATATAATATATTAATGTATCATTTCTAGGCTTCTGTTTTGGGGAATTATAATTGGTATCAAAGGAATATTAGTATAAACCCTCGAAACTAGATTTAGGAAACATAGATTAGGTATCACAACTCTATGATAAAAATTGAGGATATATATATAAGAACATCCTATAATTTTGGTAAGGTAGAGATTATATGGGTATTACTAGAAATAAATCCATATCTAGATACAACATGTTTACATGGTTCTGGAATATATGTACCTAGGGGTGACAACTCCGACATGGTGTCCCAGGTCTGTATCAGGGTAACCTGGTACATGACAATAAGTCTTACTACACACCCAGTTTGAAACTCCCAAGTGATACACTTAGGATAATTCACAATATATCTACCTACCACTATGATGTATTTTAAAAGTAAAAAAGTACTCAGTGTTACCAAAGTAATGATTTACAATGCATAAAATTTTAAAATATGTTGAGTGTTATAGCATATTTGAAATTCAATAATTTATGATCTAGTCTAATATATTCCATTTTTTTTAGAAATGGAACATGGAAGGAAAAATGTTATTAATACATGTGGAAAATATAGAGATTAGCATGGTGAGGAAACCAATACAACTTTTATTAGAATGAATAAAATTATAGAAGTTTTGTGGAAACATAATGATGTTATGAAAAATAAACTTGATTGAATGGTGAAAGCTATTCCAAAAAGAGAATCCCAGATGTTGAATTACATTATATGATAGAATCCACGATTATTTAGTGGGACATATAATCTGATTGTAGTTGAGAAATGTATTAATTTATTTAAGAAGATATTTATGGGCTTGGGATGCAATGAAATGTAAATGGTCACACTTGTAGTTTATTTTCTCCAAGTTGATACTAATAAATGGTGGTATTTGATCTAAAATTATCAAGAGGGGAAAAAATATAACTCATGGAATAGAGAACATTTAAAGAGACATTATATGATAAATAATTCCCTCATGATCAACAAATTGTGATGAATAAGATGTCCCTTATCTTAAAACAAAAGGAAGAATAGAGTGTTAATGATTATGAAGATACCTTTACATGGTTAGATAGGTATGATACAAATTATATATGCAACATAGAGTGAAAAAATCAACCACTTATTTGAAGGTCTTAATCCAAATATTTGAAGGGCACTGGTTTCTCATAATTTTTAATCATATGAAGAAATAGTATTTTTCACCATCAAAACAGAGAAGTAATTATCAATACCCTACTTATTAAATGGATTCAAAGAGAATAAGAGGTCTTTTGGACATCATGAAAAAGGGAATGTTTCAAAGAAGAAAAATGGGAAAAATAAATTCCCACCTCATGAGAACTGTGGAAAAAATCACTCTGGGAAATGCTTGACGGGACTAAGAGTTTGTTTTAAGTATGTAAAAAAGGGTCATTATATCAATGACTATAAATGGAAGTATGAAAATGAATATATTATGTGTTTTAACTATATTGATATGTGGAACTAAAAAATATAATTCCCTAAGTGTTCGGGGAATCTACCATAGAAGAGGCTAAGGGTGATGGAAAATATTATGTGATCACTACAACAAAGGTAGAAGTACCCAATGATGTGGTAGAAGGTACATTAATCTTATCTCCAAATTTAGACAATGCCTTATTTGATTATGGATCATCACAATCTTTTATATATACTTAGTTTTCAAAGAAAATTAGATATTTCTCTTTTGATTTAATAAGGTAGTTGTCAGTAAAATATCTGAATGATGGAATTATTTCAATAAATATGTGTCAGAAAATCCCAATTATAATAGATAAATATTATTTACCTGCTGGACTTCTTATCATACCCATGGTTATCTTTGATATAATCCTAGGTATGGATTAGCTCACAAAATATGGTGGAATGATTTATTAAAAGAGTAAGGAAGTTATTATTTTTTAGGAATATATGGAATCCCATATCTTTAAAGTAGAAGCTTTCTTACATGAGTATTATCTAGATCCACTCCAAGTAGCTCTACTGAATGAAATTTTTGTGGAAGATGAGAAAAACATCTAGTGATGAAGGAGGTAATCATTAAATTTTGGTCGTACCAATTTTGTAATAATACATTGATTTATTTCCTAATGAATTATCTAGACATCCCCTAGAGAATGAGGTTGAATTTTCCATTGATTTAATCATTGATGCAAGGCTAATATCAAAGAATCAATATAGAATGGACCCTTTAGAATTAGTGTAGTTGAATAAAAAAATAGATGATTTGGGTATTAAGGGGCTTATTCACACTAGTTTTTCACTATAGGGAGACCATTTTCTATTTTTAAGAAGAAAGTTGAATCTATGAGGTTATGCATTGGTTATAGGGAAATAAATTCCATTACAACAAATAATAACTGTACATTGCCTTGGATTGATGACTTGTTTGATCAAATTCACCAAGACCAATATTTTTTAAAGATTTATCTACATTCTGAGTATCACCAATTCAGTTTGAATAATGAGGAAATTCTGAAGATAAATTTTTAGATGAGGTATGTACATTAAGAGTTTACAATAATTCCATTTGGATTGACTAATTCACCCTTTGTGTTTATGGACCTAATTAATAGAATATTCAAGTAATATCTTGATGTTTTTTTGGTATTCATTGATGATATTTTGTTTAATTCTAAAAGCTATTAGGACCATGAGAATCACTTTAAGATCATTCTTAAGACTCTAAGAAGGGAAGAGTTATATGGTAAATTTATAAATTGTGATTTTTGGCTTTAGGATGTTCCTTTTCTTGGTCATATTGTCTCCAAGGATGGGATTTTAGTTGATTCTACAATTAAAAGGGATTTCAGAGAGTGGACTATGCCAACAAACATAACTAAGGTACATAGTTTCATTGGGTTTTCAGGTAACTATTGGTGATTCGTTCAGAATGTTGCTCAATTGGATAACCCCTTAACCAAGCTTAAAAGTAAAGGGGTTATGTTTTGATGAAAAAGGAATATAAAAAATAATTTGATAAACTAATGATAATACTTTTCAATGAGATGATATTGGATCTACCATATAGAAGTGATGGGTTTTTCGTTTATAGTGATGTGTTGAAGAAGGGGATTCATTGTGTCCTAATGAAAAAATGATTATTATATATACATCAAGGAAACTAAATACTCATAAACAGAACTATCCAACCAATGATCTTGATTTAGTAGCTATAATTTTCTATCTAAAAATATGGAGACATTATCTCTATGGTGAAGGATGTGAGATATACATGGATCATAAAATCCTCAAATACATCTTCTCATAGAAAGAGCTCAATATGAGACAAAGGAAATAGCTTGAGCTACTCAAGGATTTTGATTTCTCAATACACTATCACCTAGGAAAGGAAAATAAGGTAGAAAATGCATTGAGTATAAATGATCATGGAGTTCTAACCCAAATGACGATCAAGAAGGATCCTAGGTTCATGGATCTAGTAAAAATGGATATGTGAATTTATAAGGAAGGGGATGCATCAATAATTTTTCAAATAATTTCATAATCATCTTTATTAGAGAGGATATATAATTTTCAATTTTATAATGAGGTCTCTTAGAAGAATATTAATGTTACGAATGATTGAAATTTAATATAATTTTTCTGTGAAGATGGTGTTCTAAATTTTGAAAAGAGGACATGTGTTCCATCTATACCTAAGCTAAAAAGAGAATTGTTAGAAGATTCCCATAGCTCAAATTTCCTTATACACCATGGAAACACAAATATTTATAGGTAATTGAGGAAATAATTTTGGTGAGATAACATGAAGTGTGAAATTACTGATTAGGTGTCTAGATTTTTGGTTTTTCAACAAGTGAAAGCTTTGAGGCAGCATCCAAAAGTGGTCTTGAAAGCTCTTCTTATTCCTATGTGGAAATGTGATGAAATTACTAAAGTATTTTTTAGGAGATTACCAAGGACTCCTATAAGCAATGATTTGATATGGGTTATTACTGACCGCCTAACCAAATATGCACATTTCATTACTATATGAGAAGATATGCCCCTTGAGCACCACACTAGGATCTATATTAATGTAATTGTAACACTTCATTACACACCTCTATCAATTTTTTCTAATCAATATCCACAATTTATATTATAATTATGGAAAATTATTAAGAAGGATCTTGGCACTGAGCTTCATTTGAACACTTCTCACCATTCTCAAACATATGGAAAATATGAAAGAATAATTCAAACGATGGAAGATATTTTGAGGTCATGATCTCTAAAATTTCAAGGTATGTGGGATAAATACGTAACTTTTGTAGAGTTTTCCTATAATAATAGTTTCTATAAAATTATTCGAATAGAACCATATGAAGCATTATATGGAAATAAGTGTCATACTCCAAATTATTGGGATAAAGTTTCTTAAAGGAAACTCAGAGGACCAAAACATGTTGAAGAGATAACGATGAGGGTAAAGGCTATTCATGCTCATATTAAATTGGTTCAATGTAGGAAAAATAATTATGCTGATAACTGGAGGAATGATTTGGAATTCCAATTGGGAGATCTAGTATTCTTGAAGGTATCTCCATGGAAGGGAGTTATAAGATTCAGAAAGAAAGGGAAACTGAGTCCCACATTCCTTGGACCCTTTTAGATTCTTAAAAGGGTTGTAATGGCGGATTACTGTTTAGAAATTATGCAAAATATTTCAAAAGTACACGATGTGTTTCATATATCTTTGACAAGGAAGTGCATGTTTGAGCCAACACATGTGTTCACCTTTGATGAAATTGAGTTGGAACCTGACCATTCATACTATGAAGAACCCATCCAAATTCTTGATACTGGATATCAAGTATTGGGTAATTGGATGACTCACCTGGTAACGATACTATCAGGATATTAGAAAATGGAAGAAGTAACATGGGAATGAGATGATTTTATGAAGCCAAATTACCATAATTTTTTTTGAAGGTAATACCCCTAAAATTTCGAGGATGTAATTTTTATAGGAGAAAAAAATGTATCTCCATAATATATTACCATATTTTCCTATTAGAATAAATTTAATTTTGTTGATATCTTATAATGAACACTACACCAGGTTAAAAAAAACTATTTAGTCTTGTTTGGAACTATCAATTAAATTATAACACTTATAGATAATTTATATAGTGAATAAATATGTTATAAATAAAATAAAATATTTTTACATTCATCCAACATGTTTGATAGTCATAATAGAAGAAGAAACCCAAAATTACACATAAAAATATATATCTTAATAAAAGAAGTTTTACCATATTTTCACAGAGAACCAACTTTAAATCTAGTTTTGAGACTTTTATAAATTTTATTTGTAAAAATAAACTTCTTATTTATAATAGGAGTATTGAAATTAAGTGTTTTTTTGAATTTTTTATATCTTTCTTAGAACTTTCATATTTTAATTAATCGTGAAAAATACTTGGTTTTAATTCCA
Organism: Viscum album; assembly: GCA_963277665.1. NCBI lineage: Eukaryota > Viridiplantae > Streptophyta > Magnoliopsida > Santalales > Viscaceae > Viscum > Viscum album. The sequence continues at coordinate 160,603,895 of OY728122.1, read as the reverse complement.
AAATTATTTTTTTCCTAATTTTTTTAGGATATAATTTTATTTGGGTTTTATGTAAAATTAAATCATTTTATTTCATTGGAATAAATTTCACATTGAATTTGGATATAAAAAATTTGTGAACTTTTGAACCTTTTTACATAAAAAACTCGTTTTCTAGATCCGTCAACTGGATTAATTTTAAATTAATTTTACCCAATTTTGGGTTTTGAATTTTGAAAATAGATATAAAAGGTTTTAATCATTATGAAATTTATGATCTACAAAGATCAACTTAATTTTTTGAAATTATGAATATTAAATTTAGTAATTATTTTTATTACCACGGTTAAGAGTAAATTAGATAATTAAAGGTAAAAATAATATTATAAATAATTTAAAATAACCATAAAAAATATTTATATTTAATTTTATTAGTTTTTTATAATAAAAAAATTCTTTGGTCTAATTTATACCCATTTTATACCCCTTAGGTGTGAGTAAAACATTTATTATATTATATTAACAGAGGACAAATTTTGTCACACTGTTGTTTTTAATAAGTAAAATATTTTTAATATGGGGTAATATAAAGTATATGTTAGACTAAAAATAGTATTTAGAAGGATAAAATATTTATCTACATCATGGTTATTTATTTATATTTTTTAGGAAATAAATAATTATATTAATTGGTGTCCCAATGATGATGCAGTAATTGCTTCATTAATGGAAGATTCAAATAAATGATATTATATTTTTTAAAATAAATATAAATTGATTTAATTAATGTCATAAATTAATTTTATAGATGGATTAGACATGTTAATATTGTTTTAATGGAGTTTTTTGGAAGATATCACGTTTTTATGATATTTTTAAAAAGTCAAATATTGAATAGTGTCAAAATCGACCCTAATGATCTTTGAAAATATAAAATCTTTTAATAAATGATATAGAGTTTATAAAAATATAATATTCGGAAAAATATTTGAAATAAGTCTTATAATTTCATAAATGTATTGTTTATTCATCATTTTCATGTTATATTAATTAAATTAACCCTCAAGCTATAAATTACATGATATCACAGTATGAATTAATAAGGGTTAAAACAAAAACCTAGTGATTAAAAATTGTCAAAAGTTTTCTCATATTAAATTAATGAATATGATTAGACCAAAAATCATAATATATTATAAATAAATTATTTTTCATAATTTTGTAACATAAAATGAATTTATATTAATTTATTAGTTTTTGAGTTTCCAAAAGTACCCATCACCTTCATTATAAAAGGAAACCCCTCCATCACTTCCTCACACATCTGAAGCCACTTTTACTAGATCAATATATTCCCAAATAAGCATAAAAATTCCCATTATTCATTCTATAATCCTACCTTTTTACATAAAAACATCGAAGTGAGACTTTTGGTATAAAATAAAAGGAGTTTCCTGCAAATGAGGTAACATTCTTCAATAATAACCTTATATTTATTTCTTTCCCCACTCTTTCATTTAATATTATTTCAAGTTTATATAATAACCTTATTGTTATAAACATACTAAAATGTTTTTATACTATGTTTTTGATCAACACTTATACACAATTCCATCTAATGGGTAAAAAACATATGGTTTCTGTGTACGATTAACTATCTTCTCACAAAACGAGGATCGTTCATTTTTTCCTTTACCACTATTCATGGTTGGGAATTATAGTGGAAACTCTATTTATATATGTTATATATGATATTGGGTATTTATTTATATTCCTTTAATTCTTTCATAACAAATAACCCTATTCTTTTTATTTTTTATAAATAAGATAACATCGTTTCTCGAAGTGTGGACTACCATCTCCTCAAAGCGACGTAATTCTTTAACGCAACAGATGGAATGTATAAAGGATGGTTTTAATAATAAAATGAAACATATAAGACATAAATATAATAATTAAATTTCAATATATGTATATATCATTTAATTTTCATTATTTTAATATGAAAAATAAATGAAAGTAGTGTTCATGTGTATGTACGACCTACCGTTTCCCTAAACAGTGCATTTCAGTTCATATCTCCAAATTTTAAGGATTATATATATATATATATATATTTAATATATATGATATTTAAATCATTTTTTACATTTTGGAGATTATGATATCCTGATCAAAGTAATAGGAACACGAAATAACAAGTCAAAACATACTTAAGGAACTTGGAAATTAACACCCGAAATAGTGAAAATAATTAACGAGTGATAAAATAATATAATAATATCATATATGATATCATAAATATGAATAAGTTTCTGATATATGTTTATAAAATCATAAAATCATTATACATGAGGTTAAAGGATGTTCACCCAAAATTAAATGCAAGGTAAGGGGTTTTCATCTCACATTTTACATCTTTGAGATAAATGTCATATTCACCACTTACATATTTTTTGTGGTGTATATACTTCCCATTTTGATATATTATATCATAAATCCTTTTATCTTCATGGTAATAAATTTTTCCAAAGTGTTATGGTACACTTTGATTTAAAAATCACTTTTTAAATAGATTACTCGATATATGTGTAATGTTTTGGACTTGCAATATACAGGTTGTGGACTAGTTAATAAAATCCCCTTAATGCTTTAGTAGTCTAATAAGATGAATTATTTGGCCAAATCATAATATTTTAAACTTTATTATCTTGATGGTAAAGGTATCATGTTCCTAGGGAACATGACATCTAATAATTAAGCATTTCCTTTATTTATAATTCATTTGTTATTATTGTCCATGAGATTTTTTTACATTAAAAATCTATGGATGAATTTTATTCTCATATTATTGATTAAATGAAATGTGTTTCAGTTTATTACTTTTTCATAATGATTATTCCTTATCTATTTTATTTTAATGGAATGATTAATTAGTTATTTACCTTTATATGTTTAATTTCTCTCATCAATTTATTATTGCTTCCAATGTACTTAAATTTACTGATATTGTGAGCTCACACTTATTTTATTTTATTTCCCTAGGATATGAAGAAGAAATATTTGAATAAGATTTAAAGGATGTATTTTATTTCATTTTTTATGTATTATGTTTTATTTTCTATTTCCAAATGTTATATGGGAATTTTTCATGTATTCTAGATTTATAAGACTACTAAACCGATCGATCAATTGGAGTTTGATTCCTTGTAATCATGCCAAAGTAATATAATAATGAATTGGATCTGAGCTTCTAGGTTAGGTAATTAAAAACCCAATCCCATCAAATCACATTGTCATGATTCGGTTGATAATTTTTCATTTGGGATACATGAAACATATTATGAACAAAACTGAACCTTGGTAGAAAATCCAATCAATATTACACCTAACCAACCATTTAAAGTATCTAAAAAGAAATATATAATGATGATATAACTTTTAGTTATTCCCAAAATGATGATTTCCATGTATTGGAGATATTCTCAGGAAAAAATGATTACTCACCTCGAATGATAGTTTCCATCGATGAGGATTTGCATACGATTTCTGATGACTATGAGAAATATCTATCATTTTTCTAATCAATTGATTCTTCTCTATTGTATCTTTAACATGGGTTGGTCCAACCAGTTAAGTCTCAACTATTTCCACCCAACAATATGGGTAATGATAAAGAAATCCATGCAATTATTTAAATGGGTAAATATGTATTGATGCCTAATAATTGTTGTTTTACGAGAACTCCACTAACAATATATAGTCCTCTAATGAGACAAAAAAATACATCATAGAACCCTAAGAATGTCCTCTAATATTTGGAACATCCTCTCATATTGTCCATTTTTTAGAGTAATATAGGCCATGTTCATAGTCAAAAAAGTCCCAATGGATTGCGGTAAGGATTTCCAAAAAATGAGACCCAAATGCCAGATCATGGCATGATACTATTGAAACTTCTATGTCATGTATTTTTACCACTTCTCATATATAGATTTTTGAAAATACCTACATTTTAAGATCCTTTGTTTTTATTAAGGTACATATCTTCCTTTTTAGGTTAAATGTGTTTACTTTCCTTTTTGGCTTATACCCTAAGTCAGGTCATGGGCTGGTTCGGTTGTTTTTGGGAAAGGGGAAAAGAGGGTGAAAGAGGGCTGCAGGCCAGGTACACATCGTGTACCAGGCCTACATGCCGTGTACTTCCACTATACGTCATGTACTAGCCCGTCACAACATGTAGGCTTTCTGGTTCAGAAAAAAATATTTAAGTACACACCATGTACTTGAACCACACGTTGTGTATAGACCTGCCAGATTTTTTTATAAAATAGGCAGTAGCCTCATTTTTCTTATGTAAAATATTTTCCTCTTGGTTTTGAAGCCTAAAAACAATATAAATGGGTTTTCAGATATAGAATCCATCTAAACTCAAATTCAAGCATGGTTTGTCTCGTTGGAACTGTATCAGTAAGTACTCGATTCCTTTTTAGTCATTGTTGATTCTTCAGAACAACAATTGTACTATTTGGATTTAGGCTCATATGCCCTAATATTATGTTCTTCATAAATTCTTCATATTTCTTCCAAACCAGGATGAATCAAGACTTGATACTGGATGAGATCTCCACTAATGAGTCTAGGTAGGTGGTATATAATTTCTTTCATATTTTTGGGTGATTTTAAAGCATTCATTATTTTCACCGTCCATTAGACTTTTCAATGAAACATCATTTTTGAGTGAGTTACTTGTAGTAGTTGTAGTCAGACCTAGTGAGGATGTCTGTACATTCTGTTTAGGTGCGTTGGCACCCGTTACTCGTTTCAAGGTCACCCAATGGGCATGACTAGTGGTATTAACCTCTTTATTCCTATTTAAACAACCCAAGGGGAGTGTGCTTGTGCTTTCATAGGTAGAGGAATCCCCTTAATTCTTTGATAGCTTTAATATCATGCTTATGAGATGTACTGCCTCATTGGTTTATGAATATATTGTTATGCCGTGTCTATTTTGATATTTTGGCATGTTAATGGATAATATGGCTGGGTATACCTATATGAAATGACTAATGGCATGTTAAATTGTTCATGTGGGAGGGTAGGCCCATATGATTTGTAAATGATAAATGGTTTACATGAGTGGGCATACTTGTGGCATGTTCTTGTTGATGTGAGTTTGAATACTCAAATGGGATGATTTTTTAAATTTAATGAATTGACTACTTTGAATGAATGGTGTGATAGATGCCACAGACTGCTCACCATGGATTAGGAATGTGGTAGTGGACACCTTGTGTTGAATCTGCCCCTTGGGTATTGATTATGTGTGATGTGCCAGTCCTTTCTACCCTATGGATCCAGATTTCTTAGGCTCACGTAGGACATACCTTATCCAGGCTCTTAGGACCCTAACTAGTTCCTAACTAAGTTTCCACTAGTATTCCCATGTGACTTGATTGGATGCCTTGGAAAAGCTCCTTGGATCATTCCCTTCATGGTCTAGATTTATTACTTGGATGCCATGGTACACGAAACCTTAGATACGACCCTTAAGGTCTATTTTTGACAATATGATGTTGTCATGGGATTCATATTTTTACTATAAAGCATGGTCGTGGGATTTTACTTTTAACTATATGGAGTGGATGTTGGATTTACTACTTCTTTATAGACCATGTATATGGTTTGATTGATATTAATGGATGTACAACGTGTCTTTGTGACTTGTATACTATTGTTATAACTTCTATGTTAGGAGCTCACTTTTTTGTAGAAAGCCTTGAGGGTCATTTTAGTATTTTGTATTGTCGTAGACTTATGACATGGGAATTCACTTTAAATTTCTACTTCATTTACACTTTCTAGAACTTTTGTATAATTGTTTTTAGAACTGCATAAACACAGGTGGTTTCCTATAGGTATGTTTATCTCACACCCTGTTTGGGCCCCCATATGGACCGAAATAGATTATATGGTTGCAGGTGATGATAGGGGAATGTGACTTGGTATAGGTTATTAACTATGGCTTTGGAGAAGGGGAGAATTTGACAAAGCTAAGGCTTGCGATACTGGGATACCATTTTGGTATTTTTATTTTTTTGGTACTTGTACTGTATTACATTTCCATGTACTGTTATGGATAATTTCCACATACTTGTATCATCTATATAATTTTTTATTTGAAACACATCTCGTTATTATTATGTATACCTATCTTTCTTGTATTACTTTTAGTTGACACCTGTTATTTTTCTACTGATATTTATTCTGTTAGAATTTCATTGTGATACTCTGGTAATGAGGGAATATTTTTCCCATAGACTCACCTAGGTCCTCTCTTCTAGTCTCCATCCTCTGTCATTTGGGGATATGTGCTTGAGGTCATGTGGTCAACCAGGCTCGAGGCACCATAGGGTGGAATCTGGGTCTAGGACGTTACAAAGTAGTATCATAGGAGTCTTTTCTAGTTTAACTTAATGTTTTGAGACATTAAGCAGGGATATGAAGGAAATAGAGTTTGTTAATAAAATGAGCCAAGTAGTAGCTACCCCGCATATAGGGAAAAGCCAAATTGGTTTGAATTGAGTTCTAATTTTCTATATTTTGACTATTATAGTTGATTTTATTTCACTGTTGGGTGACACACTTGATTTCTGCTATTACTATTGATGAAATTGTGGGTTCTATTTCTATTTCAACCCCATGAGATGAGGGTATTCCATGTCATGTATTATATAGGAACTTGTTAGAGAATAAAAATTCATGAATTTTTCCATTCCATTTACGATGCATTAGATATTTCTTGTTGTTGTGATAGTTGATGTGATATGCGTTCTTGATGTTGTGTTAGTTTTGGTGTAATGGATAAAGGAGTGACATAATAATTCAATTATTAAGGTGTATGGGCCCTTATGAGTTGGGAAAATATGTAACCATGAAATGAACAGGCTTAAATGAGACTGTTATATGTATGATTTGAATGGGAGACAAGTTTGGGTCCGTGAGGTGTTATGGGCCCTCATGGATTTGGAATTGGTAACCCTTGGGGAAATTTCTTGGATAAATAAACGTGAACTCGAAATGTAATGGAACATGAAATGATGAATAAATTCTTGACCTAGAACCATATTTTATGTTAGAAAGAGACATAGTTTCTTGAGTTGTGTTCTTTGATGTTTTTCTTTCTTGAGGTGTGTATTTGGAATTGTAGTGACATTCTACCATGATGACCTCCCATGGTACGCCGCAAGGGAGATGATGAACATACATCAAAGATGGTGGGACATGGGATATTGGTTGATCCTCCTATAGTTCCAGCTACAACAATAAAGGTTGTTTCATACATAGGTGCTATGGAACAGTCCTATGAGGGTTTATTTCAATATATGAAGACGATCTAGGGAGCACCACACCCAACCTTGAATATAGCTGAGCTGAAACAGTTGTTCCAGTAGTATCATCCTATTACATTTTCAGGGTATACTAGACCACATTCTATAGATATATGAATAGATATAACTTTATCAATTTTTGATAATCTAGAGATTCCCCTGGAGTGGAGCGTCAATCTTGCAATTTACATGTTACATGGAGAGGCAAAGTGCTGGTGCGATGTTTTAAACAAGGTTGATGGGAAAACATATGGGTTGAGATGAATTCCAAAAACAATTATTTGACAACTTTTACCCCACAACTCTGTGAGAAGAGCGGGCTAGTGACTTCATGCACCTGGAGTAGGGTGCGATGACAGTTCTGGAATACTCGGCACACTTTATGGAGCTACAAAGTTTTGCACAGATCTATCTTACAAATGAGTTTTCAAGGGCAAGGAGATTCAAGGAAGGTCTTATAAATTCTATAAAATCCCAGGTGAATGTGTTTAGGTTGACTTATTTCATCAAGATTGTGACTGAGGTGCTGATCACAGAGCAGAACATGAGGGAAGATGGGGGTATAGAACAAGGGAGTACTATTTCTCACCTCATTAGAACTACATATTCTAGAAGGAAGATCCATTTTGAGGATTACCATGATGTGAATGTTAGTCAGGATGTGGGTGCAGGTAGCTTGGTATATTGCTATCAGTTTGGTAGGATATTCCACATGAAAAATCAGTGCAACCATGACCCAATCGAGTGCTGAGATTATGGAAGGATGGGGAACATGCATCTATTTTTTTGGACCTTCCCTCCAGCTATGAGTGGTAAGGGGTCAGCATCAATTCCAGTTTTAGGAGAAGGTTCTTCAGCTCTACATCAGGGTAGGTGCTAAAGTAGTGTAGGTAGGTCAGGGTAGGGTAGTGGTGGTCATGGTTGTGATAGCCAGACACCGGGTTCTCTGAGACAAAAGGGTGCATCAGCTCAGTGTATCCATGCAGGGTCACATGGATGTGGCATAAGATAGACTTATGCAGTGAAAAATACCCAATAAGATCAAGATCTTATATTACCTACATTTAGAGATATGATATTAATAACATGTAAACTTTCATCTCCTCTTTTCATTACATGTTCATCACACAATTTTATATCTATATGTGGGGTTAAAAACCTTAGGATTGTGTTTTTTCTTTCTGAGGGCGTGTTGATTATAGATACACCATTGGAATTCAAAACAGGTGATGTGTGATAGTGTATGGAGTGTCCGCTTTAGGTTGGATGGTTTAACTTTATCTTTGATCTTTATTTCCTCGAGATGATATGTTTTGATGTAATTCACAGAATGGAATGGCTAGTAGCTTATTGAGCATTTGTTGACTGGTATTGCAAGAGGGTGACTTTCACATCACTAGAGGGTGTAGTTTTGATTCAAAAGGGTGAATGAAACTTCTAGGAGAGTATAGATAGACCTGATCATTTTGGGAATGCTAGGATGATAAACCTGATTTCTAGTTTGTTTCTAAATGACTAGGGATTAAGTCAAGCTGACTTCCCGCAAGTGGTTGAATGCTTCAGGGGCTTCTATCCTAATGACTTTCCTAGGTTACATCTTGAAAGAGAGGCATAGTTATCCTTCGAGCTAGTTCCAGGAGCTGTTCTAGTATCCATTCCCCCTTATAGGATGGCTATAATGGAGTTTCAGGAGATCAAGAGATAGGTAGAATATTTGGAGGTGAAGGGGTTTATCAGACCTAGTATTTATCTATGGTTTTCATCGGTCCTTTTTAAAAAAAGGGGGATAGAACTCTTAGGCTATGTGTGGAATATAAAAAATGAACCAATTGATGGTAAAGAGTCGATATCCTTTTCCATAGATAGATGACCTGTTTGATCAGATTCGAGAAGCTCGAGTGTTCTCAAATATCAACTTGAGGTCTGGATATCACCACATGCATGTTCAACCACTAGACATACCTCATACAACCTTTTATAACAGTTTTGGGTTATATGAGTGTCTGGTTATGCCATTCAGTCTCACAAATGTGCTAACAGTTTTCATGGCACTGAAGAACTGAGTGTTCCATCATTACTAGGAATATTTTGTCGTGGTTTTCATGGAATATATCTTGATGTATTCTCAAAATTGACACAACCATGCCAAACATATTTAGATTATTTTTAATACACTGATAGAGAATATTATATGATAAAATAGTGAAGTGACACTTTTGGATAGATCATATTCACATCCTAGGTCACACTATATTAGAGAAAGGAAAGTCAGTGAACCCAAAGAAGGTGAAAGTAGTAGTTTCCTAGGAACAACCCAAGAATTTCTTTGACATATGGAGTTTTTTGGTGCTAGATGGTTACTATAGACATTTTATATAGTACTTATCATGCTTAGTATCACCATTTTAATGCTTAAATAAGAAGGGTGTGAAGTTATTTTGGTCATATTCTTGTGAGATAGCCTTTCAAGAGTTTAAAGGAAGGTTGACTTAAGAACCTGTCCCGATACTTCCAGAGAGGGGAAAGAGTTACATAGTTTACTCTGACGCTTTAGTTATTGGGTTGGGGAAAATGATAATGTATGGATAACGAGTCTTGGCATTTGGGTCTCGGTTTTTGAGGCCTCACGAAATGAATTAACCTATGTATGATCTCGAGTAAGCTGCAGTGATTCACATGTTACACTGTTTGAGGAGTTATTTATTGGGAGAGGTTTTTTTTGGTGTACACAGACCACAAAATCCTCAAGCATATCTTTACAGAACGTGATCTGAATCTGAGGTATTAGAGATGGGTGGAGTAACTAGAGTCCTTTGACTTCGATCTTGCCTACATGCATGGTAAGGGAAATTCAGTGGTCGATGCACTGATCAAGAGGACTTAGATACTGGTGGTGCAACATGCCGGTAATGAGTGGCAGCTTATGGAATTGTTCTCTGAGACGCATCTGGAGGTGAATAATAGACAGGGGTAGACTTACCTATCATCCTTAAATGTGACCTCTACCATACAAGACAAAGTTAGGATGAGGTAGCTATCAGATTCAGAAGGACTAGATCTATAGGAGTGTGTGGTAGTTGACGACTCTCCTCCTGGTTGGATGGTAGGAAATTATGAGATCCTATGTATCCATGTAAGTGCTTGGGTTCCATTAGATATATGAAAGGAGATGATGCGGGAGTTTCTTGCTTCAACTTGGGCAATGCATCTCAGGGTCACCAAGATGTATCGTGACTTGAAACATCAGTTCTAGTGGCCAAGAATAAAGTGTTAGGTGGCTAGTTTTGTTGCGAGGTGTTCCACCTGTCAGTAGGTGAAGGTGAAACATCAGCGATCAGCTGGAATTATATAGTAGTTACCAATCCTAGAGTGGAAATGGGATGATATCAGGATGAATTTCATAACTGGTTTACTGAGGTCTCCTTGAGGTAACAATGTTTTGTGGGTTGTTATTGATAGGCTTATTAAGGTCACATATTTCTTGACGATCAAGGAGACCTTCAGGGTTGATGATTTTGGAAGGTTGAACATCTGAAAAGTGACATGACTACATATGGTCTCGTACACTATCGTTTTGGATAGGGATGACCGCTTTACATCTCATTTCTGGCAGAGTTTTCAAAGGGTGCTGGGTATACAGGTGATTCTGAGTACAACATACCAACCATAGATTTATGGAAATTCAGAATGTACGATGCAAGTTTTTGGGTACATGAAACGAGTATGCATCCTAGATTTTGGGGGCTCTTGGTGGAGGAACATTCCCATGTTTATGTTCTCCTATAACAACAGTTATCAGGAAACTATACAGATGGAACCTTACAAGGCTTTATAGGGTAGGCCATTCCATTCTTCCCTATGTTGGATTGATGTAGGTGATGCAACTTTATTGGGACCGTGTCTCATGAAGGAGACTTCTTTGCAGGTCCAGTTGATTCAGAAGTGGATGGATACTGCACAATATTGTTACAAATGATAAACTGATCACCATAGAAGACCTTTGGAGTTTGAGGTTGGGGATAGTATTTTCCTTTGTGTTTCCCAGAGGTTGGGACACAAGTGGATCCTGAAACTTGGTAAAATTTAACCGCAATATTTCAGGTTGTTCGAGATTATGAAGAGAGTCGGTTCTGTTTCCTATCAGTTGTATTTACGTAAGTTGTATAGATCCATGCATAACATATTCTATGTATTTTAGCTTCCCCACTATCACTTAGACCCTTATCATGTTTTTCAGCTTTAGGAAGTTTATATTTATGTTAATACATCCTTTTAAAAGTATCTAATTCTTATCATTAAAATGAGTGTGGTGGTTCTCTGAGGTCGGTCAGTTCCTCCAATATAGGTGCTATGGAAGAACGACTATTTATATGACAAGACATGGGATAGGGAGTCAAACGTACATACTTAGTGGCAGATTTTTTTTTCATATGAATATTGACCACCCTTCATAGAGAAATTCTGGGGAAGATTGTAAGATCCTGAGATTTTCTTGTTGTTTGGATCTTTCCTTTAAGGTTAAATGTGTTTACAATACTTTTTGGATTAAACCCTAAGCTGGGTCGTGGGTCGGTTGGTTTTTTTTGGGAAAGAAGGGGGAAAATAGGTTGAAAGCTAGCTACAGGCTAGGTACACATCATGTAATTCTAGTACACATCATTTACTGTCCTATCACGATGTGTAGCCTTTCTATTTCAGAACAAATATGGTATTATATGCCATGTACTTGGCCTACACGTTGTGTACTGGTCCACGATTTTTTTATAAAATAGGCAGTGCCCTCATTTTTCTAACATAAAAGTTTTTCCTCTCGTTTTTGAAGCCTTAAAACCATATAAAATGTTTTTTCAGATATAGAGGCAATCCGAAATCTGATTTGAGTGTGGTTTGTCTCATTGTAATCACCTCGGTATGTACTTGATTAATTTTTAGTCATTCTTGATTCTTCAGAATAGTGACCATGCTATTTGGATTTAGGATCATATGCCTTAATATTTCTTTATTTGTCCATCTATAAGATTTCTTCCAAACCAAGATGAATCAGGAATTGATACTCATTGAGATCTCTAATAATGAGGTGAGGTAGGTGGTCTATACATTCTCTCGGATTTTCAGGTGATTTTTGGGCATTCGGCCTTTTCAGCATCCATCATAATTTTTGGAGTGGCCTAATTTTTGAGTGAGTAACTTGTAATAGTTGTAGTCAGACCTAGTGAGGATGCTGGTAAGTTCCATTTAGGTGCTTTGTCACCCGTTACTTGTTTCAAGGTCACCCATGGGGTGTTCCTTTTGGTTTTAACCTCTTTATTCCTATTTAAACAACCTAAGGAGTATGTTCTTGTTCTTACCTAGGTAGAGGAATCCCCTTAATGATTTAATATCTTGAATATATTTATTAGGATATGTAATGCCTCCTTAATTTAAAAATATCTTATGATAATAAGTATATTTTGATAGTTTTGGATGTTAATGAATAATATGGGTGGTTATACCTATATGAAATGACTAATACCATGTTAGATGGTTTATATGGGAGGGGAGGCCCATATTATTTGTAAATGATAAATGGTTTTCATGAGTGGGTATACTCACATGGGATGATTTTCTAAATTGAATGAATTGATTTCATTGAATGAATGGTTTAATAGATGCCATGGAATGCTCTCCATGGATCTGGAATTTGGTAGTGGACACCTTGGGTTGACTCTACCCCTTGGGTCTTGATTCCAGGGGATGTCTTATCCCTTAATACCCCATGGGTCTGGATTGCTTGGGATCACATAAGACATTCCATTTCCATGGTCCTAGGACCCCAACCAGTGCCTAACCAAGTTTCCACTAGAACTCCCATGCGACTTGATGGGATTCCTTGGACAAGCTTCTTGGATCTGGCCTTTTGTAGTCTATATTTATTACATGGATGTCCTGGTATGTGAAACCTTTGATCCACCCTTCGGTGTTTAATTTTCATTTTACGGTGTGGCCATGGGATTATTCTAATTTACTATATAGTGTGGCCATGGGATTATTATTTTTACTATACAATGTGGCTGTGGGATTCTACTATTCACCATATGGTGTGGTCATGGGATTTATTACTTCTTTACACATGGTGGATGTGGTTTTCATAATATGAATGGATGTACAATGTGGTCATGTAAATTATTTACTATCTTTATAGATGCCTTGTTAGGAGCTAACTTTTTTATAGGTAGCGTTGAGGGGATATTTAGTATTCCTTATTGTAAAAGAGTTATGTAATGGGAATTCACAATACTTTACTGCTTCATTTACACTTGCTAGAACTTTTGAAGAATTGTTGTTAGAACTGTATAGACCTAGGTGGTTGACTACTAGAATGTTTACCTCACACCCTGTTTGGGCCTCTATAGGGACCCAAAAGATTATATGGTTTTAGCTGATGATAGGGGCATGTGCCCTGGTATAGGTTTTAGACTTTGGCTTTGGATAAGGGGATCATAGGACCAAGTTGAGGCTTACGATGCTGGGATACCTTTTTTGTATTTTGTTTTTTGGGACTTGTATTGTATTATATTGTCATGTACTATTTTGGATGCTTCATAGATACTTTTATCATTTGCATATTTTTGTATATGAGACACTTATGGTTATTTTTATGTATACTTATATTTATTATCTTACTTTCAGTAGACTTCTGTTATTTGTCTTCCACTATTTATTATGTTTCACTTCAACTGTGATAGTCTGGTAAAGAGGGAATAGTATCCTCACTGAATCACCTAGGCCCTCACTACTAGTTGGTAGCCTCTGACATTTGGGTATATGCACTTAAGGCTATGTGTCCAACGAGACTTGGGGCAACATAGGGTGACATTTGGGTCCAGGATGTTAAATACATCATATGATATTCAACAATGCAGATAAAATGTGATGATTTCAAGAGATGATCCAAAATTATCCATATGGAATCATGTTTATGAACCATCCTTTGGAGACCTATCACAAAATACATAGCCTTCTTCTCCCATTTCCAAATGATTATTGGTAATGATTTCAACATGCTTGCTGGTCATTGGAATTTCTCCCTTAACTTCTAGTAGGCAAGTAATCTCAAAAAAATATGCCAGTAACCTTTTCATGCCAACCCACTAAAACTTTTCTTTTATTTACTTATACATATTTTGTATTCCAGGATGAACACACCATATTGAATGGTAGTAATCTTGGAGAATTTGTTCCTGACAATCCATAAGTATGACCTTCCAATCTCAAAAAAACAATAGTGATTCTTAATAAATGTTTCATCGATCAATGGTATCACCAAAATTGAGTTCTTAAATCATAGAAACACATTCAGAATCAGATTTATATGCCTCTTTAACTATCTCAACCAAATCAAAAACAAAATAATCTTGATAGAAAACTACAACACTACCTTGGTCTTCACAATATATGTCCATATTGACTATTTATAACATTAGATTCCATTGATCTGAGGCCTCTTTCACCCACCAACTATAGTAATTTATAATTCATGCATCATCCATAGAGTTCCCTTTACCCGTTATGTAAATTAAGTCGAATTCAAACATTTGAAGATACTCCATCCATCATCTTTTTTTTAGATTCAATTATCTTTGTGATATTTTTTTTCAAACCCCTGTGATATGTAAACATCGAGAATTTATCCCTAAATAGGTAACAAGAGAAGGTTTTTATAACATTTACTATCATATCTAATTCCAAATCATATGTTGGGTAGTTATTCTCATGCAACCATAACTATCATGAGCCATAAGCAACAGTTTGATTTCCATGCATGAGAACACACCCCAACCTAGATCCTTAAGCAACATAATACACCACATAAAATTTTCCATATTTTAGAAATATGATGAATAGTGTTTATATAAGGTGAACTTTAAGCTCTTAAAATAACCTTTGGTATTCATAATTCCATTGGAATAGAACTTTATTCCTTATCAAAGTTGTTGGTAAAGCTAGTCATGAAAAGGCATAAACAAAATGTTTGTAATGACATTCCAAGACAAGGAAAATGTGTATATTAAAGACATTATTTTGTTTCTTCCAAGAGATCACATCCTCTAGAAATTTTAGATCTATAAAAAAACCTTTTCTGAAATTTCATCGACAAGAAAATGTACATACTGTATCTTGAAATCACACTTTGATAACATGGAATATAGAAAATGATCCTATAAGATTCCCAACACTATAGTCAAGTGTTTCTCATGATATTTATTTTTCCATGAATAAAAAAGTATATCAACCAAAAATTGAACCAAAAAAGAACTCAAATACCTTTGAAATATTTCATTCATCAATGTCTTAATGATTACTAGTACATTCTTAATACTAAAAGGCATAATAAAGAACTCATCATGGACATAAATTCTTATGAAATTTTCCTTCGAAATATTCTTCCCTTAGACCCATAATTATTGATACCCTAGAGGCAAGTAAGTTTTATAGAACCAATGGGAACCCTTAAATTGATCAAACATATTATAAATGTGTGGAATAGGACACATATTATTTATCATAACTTTTTTAATCTTATGATAATGTAAAAAATTCCATAGAGTTCCATAAACCTTCTTCACAAAACATAGATGTTGACCATAGAGACATGCTCGATTAGATGACCCATTTACTTCACATCTCTTCTACCTAATCCTTTAATTACCTCAATTCATTTGGTTCTATCTAATAAGAAGAAAGTCAGATAGGATTGGTCCCTGATATGTGATCAATCATAAACACTTCTCCTCTTTTTTATTTCAACCCTGAGAATGTGTTAAGGAAAACATTAGGAAACCGATCCACTATGGTTGGAAATTCACTATCTTTGATCTCATATACCGATTCCAATGAAACTGTTGTCAACTAATAAGAGATATTTCTAAGTAGTGGTACCAAGGTTATTGATCTACATTCATAAACCTCAAAATATCCACTAAAGATATGTATAACCCCTTTAGAAGATTTGAAACTCAAATTATATGAATAAAAATCTCTATTGGCCTTAAAGCACATCAACCAATCTATTTCCATAATTAAGTCATCGACGTCCATCTCTATTACTATGAAATATAATACCAACTAAGTCTCATCAATTGTTACGAAACACACTACAAATTTCAATGATTATAATTTTCATTATCCCAAAGGTGTTTGGAATTTCAATATGGAAGGCATCATCTCAACATGTAAACCCAGAAGATTAATAACACAAGAATAAAAAGACAAATGTGATGCACCTATATCATAAAAAGCTTTCATAAGTTTATAATTAAAAATAATCATACCTATCTCTATTGAAGGTCATGATTGACCTTCAATGATCTCTTTATCATATCTATAAAATTTATTACTCACTTCACTTTTCTATTATATATCATGTTGAGATTTCACTAGTTGAGGAGTCATGGTGTTCCTAGAATCGTCACTTCTTTCTTGGTTTTTTTGATGAGATCAATTATACATCACTCATACCATCAAATCATATGATTACTGAGAAGCATGAGATGTTTCCTTGTCACCCGAACTTGGAACACTATAAAAATAGTGATAAACATGTCCCATATGGTTGAAATTGTGATATGATCTAGGTGGTACCACACAATCCCACTTTGTATGATCAAAATTACCACACTGGAAACATGTCATCTTACTCTTAGGTCGAGGAGGTAAGTCGACTGATATAATCATTTGATTCTAAGATATATTACCCCCTTGAGAATAGGTGTGCCTCTTCTTATTATTCCCAAAATTGGAGTTCCCATCAATTCCTCTATGAATAAACATAGTTCCTCTAATCGTATTCCCCAAGATATCTATTTTTCCCACTTTCACTCTATTCACTATCTCCATATAATCTTTTATAAAATACATATAAATATTTCAGGGAATTTGTGGTTTCAATAACAATTTAAAAAATTATTCCATTAAGGATTCACATGCACAAAACACCAATAAAAAGAAAACTAAATTCATAAATTTTGTTGCATACTCTCTTATAGAGAGGCTATCCTGCTTAAAACTGAAGAAGTTTGTTGTTATAGAAATTGAGGACATTTGAGGATATAATTACTTGTTGAACAATTATTAAAATTCATCCCATGAAATAATTTGGTCCAATTTAGCTTTAAATACTAAATCCCACCACTGGTTTGGTGGATCATCAAATATATAGGTTTCCATCTTGAATTTTAACTCAGCTAGGGTCCCAAAGAAATCAAAGATTCGATTCATCATTCTCAGCCACACCTCTATTGTTTTGGCTCCGAATCACCATGAATGATAGATGGAATATAATTTTAGATCTAAATAAAATTATACACATTTCTTGGGTCATAAATTATATTTCCTCTATCTTGAAAATCATAGACAACACTCTAGACTAACAATTGGTTAACGTGTTATGTAGGTGCAACCAAATTCTCAGTAGCCGATTCCTATTGGCTTCACTAACACCAACTTAGTTCCATTATCTATACCTAAAATAAAACTCACTTTAGCCTCACTCTCTAGAAACTAAAGGCTTAGTAATTTCAAATTTACATCATCAAACATATCACAACAAGTCTTTCTAATTTTAACAATCTCCTCTTTCAAACAATTTTTTTTGAGAAAATCCATCATGCATTTGAAAACCAAACCATTAAACCTATATTCAAAAATCAACTCTTTTCTCCAAATCATAAACCATTACTCAAAATGAATTATTCTCCCCTAGTGGTAATTCATTACTATCAATTAATTTCATCCTCTTCTCATTGTCTAAACCCCTGATGATGAGGTTACAACTCCTAAAAGTTCCTCAAAACCCTTATATACCCACACTCCTTGGTAACTTGAAGTTCATCACAAATATTTTAGTTATGACTTTTTATGATCCTCATTTCAAGTTCAAAAAATTATACTCATTTGTACCATCCTAAGAGATTGACTGACACTAGTACCATATAAAGGATTGAGCGGACTGATACCATTTGTTACATACCACCCTTACCCATTGGCTTGGAAAGAGGTAGAGGTGCTACTAGCCTTAGGTGACATCCCTAAGACACCAATGGCTTGAAATAAATTCTAAGGGATTCATAAAAATTTTAGGGATGATTTCAACTTTTGAAATAAAAACAACCAAACCATATGGAAAAACCAAAAAAGACACTATACGATTCATGAGTATAAGAAAATAAAACTCAATGATTAACTGAACCAACAACCATGTCAGATTAAAAAGCAGAAACCAAATGACATAACCAAAAATGCCAAGAGACAAAAAAACAAAAGATACCAATGAAATCAACCAGCAACACCCAACAAGATCCAAGATCCAACATGACAAGATAATACCAAGGCATCAAGATGCATCATGAAATAACAGCGATACCTTACCTTTACCAGTGTCTTGATAGATGAAATCATAAAAATTACAACAATAAACAAGTAGGGGGTGAGTTTAAAATTATTAGTATTTACCCTATGACTTACCAAATCACACCACTAGGAAATATCATATTATATTATTTAGATATTAAATATTTTAAAATCAATTATTTAAGTTTATATCAAAACCAAAAATATTTACTGACTAAAATAGTTTTCCATGAAGAGTAATAAAACAAGTAATTAAAAAGATTTCTCAAGTCCTTTTGGAATACCTATTACACACATCCACACATGAATGACCAGGTGAAAGTTCCATACTCACTAATAAAAATTCGGTCTATAGTGACCACCATTGGCGGTCGATCTAGGCCTCTAGAGGCCACCCAGCAACCTCCATTGGCCGTCGCATTAGCCTCATCGCAATAGGCGAATAGGGGCCGCCAATGGAGGTCGCTCTAGGTGGTTGAAATTCTGGCCTACAGCAACCGCCTGGCAGTCGCTGTGCTATTGTTGGGTCAACATTAGCGACCGCCATTGGCGGTTGCTAATGTGTGTACCAGGAAACCTATAGTGACCGCCATAGGCGGTCTCTAGGCTGGGGAATATTTTTTAAAAAAAATCACGGAGCAAAATCAGAGATAAAACAAGGTAACAATCATAAAAAACAGAAAACAATTTCAAACAACATAAACATCAAGATCGTCATAAACAATAAATGATAAACGTGCTTCAACGATCCGAACAGGCCAATCCATTTCAATCTTCCACTTCAATAAACCTTCAACAAGACAAAAAAACAACTAAAAAAACAAATGTAAATTAGACATATTTATTCAGTTATTATATAGATATAATAAAATTACATCTAACATCAAATCATGGTGCTATAATAATTTAAAACCCCCTATTTAAGAAATGCTATCATTTAAGGATTTTTTTCTTATTTGGTTTAGTTTGTGAAATTGTTTTTTCGTCTAAAAAGGAATGTTCTCCATGCACACCACACGTTCGATGGGCATTCAGTCTCCTCCTACATGTCTCAAAAAATATTCCTATTGTTTCCGTGTGGTTTCCGGTCATTCAGAGCATGTTTGCTCAGAATACGACTGTCTCACGCTGTTTTAGTGTTTTATGACTCTAGAAACAAGTTTCCAGTCACTACGGTGAAATGAAACCTCTGATGGACCTGTCGTCAATCCGAAAATTTCAAAATTCACACAGCTGCTGTTTTCGTATGATTTCATGGAATTCCGAGGTCGTTCGGCTGGTTTTGACCCCCCAACGCGCCCTTTTAGCGCGCGTCGAACTGCTGAAAACGAAACAATCGGTCGTACCGCACACACCGCACGTCGGATGGGCGTTCCGTCTCCTCCTACATGTCACAAATAATATTCCTATTGTTTTTGTGTGGTTTCAGGTCATTCGGAACACGTTTTCTCTGAATTCGACCATCTCACACCGTTTTGGTGTTTTATGACTCCAGAAACACGTTTTCAGTCACCACGGTCAAAAGACACCTCCGATTGATGTTCCGTCTACCTAAACATTTCAAAATTCACAAAACGACTATTTTAGTATGATTTCATGGCATTCTGAGGTCGTTATGGTGGTTTTGACCCCCCCAACGTGCCCTTTTAGCACACGCCGAACTGCTGAAAACGACACAATCAGTAGTACTGCATGCACCGCACGTTCAATGGGTGTTCCATCTACTCATACAGGTCACGAATAATATTTCTATTGTTTTAGTGTGGTTTCAAGTCATTCGGAGCTCATTTGCTCTTAATTCGACCGTCTCACGCCGTTTAGGTGTTTTATAACTCCAGAAATGCATTTCTGGTCACTGCGGTCAAAAGACTCCTCCGATTGACATTCTGTCTACCCAAACATTTCAAAATTCAAACCACGGCTATTGTCGTATGATTTCATGGCCTTCCGAGGTCGTTTGGGTGGTTTTGACAGCCCAACGCGCCATTTTAGCGCGCACTGAACTTCTAAAAACAACACAATCGGTCGTACCGTCCGCACCGCACGTCCGATGGGCATTCTGTCTCCTCCTACACATAACAGATAATGTTAATATTGTTTTCTTGTGGTTTTAGGTCAATCAGAGCACGTTTTCTCCGAATTCGACCGTCTCATGCCGTTTTGGTGTTTTATGACTCCAGAAACGCGTTTCCGGTCACCGCAGTCGAACAACACCTACTATTGAAGTGTCGTCTACCCTACCATTTTAAAATTAACACTATGGATGTTTTTGTATGATTTAATGGAATTCTGAGGTCATTCGGCTGGTTTTGACCCCCCAACGCGCCCTTTTAGCGCGCGCCGAACTGCTGAAAACAACACAATCGGTCGTATCGTGTGCACCGCATGTCCGATGGGCGCGTCATATCCTAAAAAACTTCAAGAATAATATTAATATTGTTTTCGTGTGGTTTCAGGTCATTCGGAGCACGTTTGCTCTGAATTCGACCATCTCACACCGTTTTGGTGTTTTATGACTCCGGAAACGCCTTTCCGGTCACTACGGTCAAACGAAAACTCCGATTGATGTGTCCTCTACCTGACCATTTCAAAATTCACACAACCGCTGTTGTCGTATGATTTCATGGAATTCTGAGGTCGTTTGGGTGGTTTTGACCCCCCAACGCGCCCTTTTAGCGCGTGCCGAACGACTGAAAACGACACAATCGGTCGTACCGCGCGCACCACATGTCTGATGGGAATTTCATCTCCTTATACACATCAAAAATAATATTACTGTTGTTTTCATGTGTTTTCAGGTAATTCGGAGCACATTTTCTCCGAATTCGACCGTCTCACGCCGTTTTGGTGTTTTATGACTCCGAAAACACATTTCCGGTCACCGCGGTCAAACGATAGCTCAGATTGACGTTCCGTCTATCCGACCATTTCACAATCCACACAACGGCTTTTGTCATATGATTTCATAGAATTCTGAGGTCGTTCGGGTGGTTTTAACCCCCCAACGCGTCCTTTTAGCGCGCGCTAAACTGCTGAAAACGACACAATCGGTCGTACCGCATGAACCACACGTCCGATGGGAGTTACGTATCCTCCTACATGTCACAAATAATATTCAAATTGTTTTTGTGTGGTTTCAGGTCATTTGGAGAACTTTTGCTCTGAATTCGACATTCTCACGCCGTTTTGGTGTTTTGTGACTCTGAAAATGCCTTTTCGGTCTCCGCGGTCAAATGACACCTCTGATTGACTTTCTTTCTACCCAACCATTTTTAAATTCACACCACTACTTTGTCATATGATTTCATGGCATTTTGAGTTCGTTCGGGTGGTTTTGACCCCCCAACGCGCCCTTTTAGCGCGCGCCGAACTGCTGAAAACGACACAATCGGTCGTACCGCATGCACCGCACGTCCGATTGGCTTGCAGTCACCTCCTACATGTCACAAATAAAACTTCTATTGTTTTTCGGTGGTTTCAGGTCATTTGGTTCACGTTTTCTCTGAATTCGACTGTCTCACGCCGTTTTGGTGTTTTATGACTCTCGAAACGCATTTCCGGTCACCACGGTCAAACAAAAGCTCCGATTAACATGTTGTCTGCCTGACCATTTCACAATTCACAAAACAGCTGTTGTTGTATGATTTCATGGAATTCCGAGGTAATTCGGGTGGTTTTGACCCCCCAACACGCCCTTTTAGCGCGCACTAAACTGCTGAAAATGACACAATCGGTCTTACCGCACGCACCACATGTCCGATGGGCGTGTCGTCTCCTCCTACACATCACAAATAATATTCCTATTGTTTTCATGTGGATTCAGGTAATTCGGAGAATGTTTACTCTGAATTTGACTGTCTCACGCTATTTTGCTGTTTTATGACCCCAGAAACACGTTTCCGATCACCGTGGTCAAATGACACCTACGATTGACGTGCTCTCTACCCGACCATTTTACAATTCACACAACAGCTATTTTCGTATGATTTTATGGCATTTTGAGGTTGTTTGGGTGGTTTTAACCCCCCAACGCGCCCTTTTAGCGCGCGCTGAACTGTTGAAAATGACACAATCGGTCGTACCGTGCGCACCGCACATCCGATGGGAGTTCCGTCTCCTCATACATGTCACGAATAATATTCCAATTGTTTTCGTGTGGTTTCAGGTCATTAGGAGCATGTTTTCTCCAAATTCGACAGTCTCACGCCGTTTTGGTGTTTAATGACTCCGAAAACGCCTTTCCAGTCACCGCGATCAAACGAAACCTCTGATTGATGTTCCGTATGCCCGACCATTTCAAAATTCACACCACTACTATTTTCGTATGATTTCATGGCATTTTGAGTTCGTTCGGGTGGTTTTGACCCTCCAAAGCACCCTTTTATCGCGCGTCGAACTGCTGAAAACGACACAATCGGTCGTACCACACGCACCACACATCCAATGGGCGTGTCATATCATCATTTACATCAAGAATAATATTCCTATTGTTTTCGTGTGGTTTCAAGTCATTCGGAGCACGTTATCTCCGAATTCGACCGTCTCATGCCGTTTTGGTGTTTTATGACTCCTGAAACGTGTTTCCGGTCACCACGGTCAAACGACACCTCCGATTGACATGCCATTTAATCGAATATTTCAAAATTTACACCATGTCCATTGTCGTATGATTTCATGGCATTCCGAGGTCGTTCTAGTGGTTTTGACCCCCCAACGAGCCCTTTTAGCGCGCGTCGAACTGTTAAAAACGACACAATTGGTCGTACTGCATGCACCACACGTACGATGGGTGTGTTGTCTCCTCCTACAAATCATAAATAATATTTATATTGTTTTCATGTGGTTTCAGGTCAGCCGAAGCATGTTTGCTCAGAATTTGACCATCTCACGCCGTTTTGGTGTTTTATGACTCCGGAAACGCGTTTCTGGTCACTACGGTCAAACGACATCTTTGATTAACATTCTGTCTACCCGAACAGTTCACAATTCACACCACGGCTGTTGTCGTATGATTTCATGACATTTCGAGGTCGTTCGAGTGGTTTTGACCCCAACACGCCGTTTTGGCGCGCGCCGAACTACTGAAAACGACACAATCGGTCGTACCGCGCGCACCGCACGTCTGATCAGTGTGCCGTATCCTCCTACACGTAACGAATAGTATTCATAGTGTTTTCGTGTGGTTTCAAGTCATTCAGAGTATTTTTTCTCTGAATTTGACCGTCTCATTCCGTTTTGGTGTTTTATGACTCCGGAAATGAGTTTCGGGTCACTGCGGTCAAATGACACCTCCGATTGACTTGACTTCTACCCGACCATTTAACAATTCACACCACAGTTGTTGTCATATGCTTTCATAGCATTTTGAGGTTGTTCGGGTGGTTTTAACCCCCAACGCGCCCTTTTAGCACGCGCCGAACTGCTAAAAACAACACAATCGGTCGTACCGCGCACACCGCAGGTCCGATGGGCGTTTTGTCTCCTCCTACACGTCATGAATTATATTACTATTGTTTTTGTGTGGTTTCAGGTCATTCGGAGAACGTTTGCTCTGAATTCGACCGTCTCACGCCATTTTGGTGTTTTATCACTCCAGAAATGTGTTTCCAGTCACCGCGGTCAGACGACAACTTTGATTGATATGCCTTCTGCCCGACCATTTCACAATTCACACAACAGATGTTGTCGTGTGATTTCATGGCATTCTGAGGCCGTTCAGGTGGTTTTGACCCCCCAACGCGCCCTTTTAGCGCGCGTCGAACTGCAGAAAACAACACACTCGGTTATACCGCGTGCACCAAACGTCTGATGGGAATTCCGTATCCTCCTATAGATCACGAATAATATTAATACTGTTTTCATGTGGTTTTAGGTCATTCAGAGAACATTTGCTCCAAATTCGACCGTCTCATGCCGTTTTGGTGTTTTATGACTCCAGAAACGTGTTTCCGGTCACCGCGGTCAAACGACACCTCTGATTGACGTGCTATCTACCCGACCACTTCACAATTCACACCACGGATGTTTTCGTATGATTGCATGGAATTTCGAGGTCTTTTGGGTGGTTTTGACTCCCCAACGAGTCCTTTTAGCGTGCGCCGAACAGCTGAAAACGACACAATCGGTCATACCGCATGCACCCCACGTCCGATGGGCGTGCCGTCTCCTCCTACACGTCATGAATAATATTACTATTGTTTTTGTGTGGTTTCAGGTCATTCAGAGCATGATTGCTCTGAATTCGACCATCTCATGCCGTTTTGGTGTTTAGGACTGCAGAAATGCCTTTCCGGTCACCGCGGTCAAATGATACCTCTGATTGACATGCCGTCTGCCCGAACATTTCACAATTCACACCACGGCTATTGTTGTATGATTTCATGGCATTCCAAGTTTTTTCGGGTGGTTTTGACCCCCCGACAAGCCCTTTTAGCACGCGTCGAACTGTTGAAAACAACACAATTGGTCGTACCGCGCGCACCGTACGTCCGATGGGCGTGCCTTCTCCTCATACAAGTCACAAATAAAATTCCTATTTTTTTCATCTTGTTTCAGGTCATTCGGAGCACATTTGCTCCGAATTAGCCCATCTCAAGCCTTTTTGGTGTTTTATGACTCTAGAAACGCATTTCTGGTCACCGCGGTCAAACAACACCTACGATTGATGTTCAGTCTACCTGACCATTTCACAATTCACACCACGGCTGTTGTCGTATGATTTCATGGCATTCTGAGGTCGTTTGAGAGTTTTTAACCCCCAACACGCCTTTTTAGCACGCGCCGAACTACTGAAAATGAAACAATCAGTCGTACCGTGTGCACCGCATGTCTTATAGGCATGTCGTCTATTTCTACACGTCACAAATAATATTCCTATTGTTGTTGTGTGTTTTCAACTCATTCAGAGAACCCTTTCTCTGAATTTGACCGTCTCACGACATTTTGGTGTTTTCTGACTCCGAAAACGCATTTTTGGTAAATGTGGTCAAACGACACCTCCGATTGACGTCCCGTCTACCCGAACATTCCAAAATTCACACAAAGATTGTTGTCGTATGATTTCATGGCATTCTGAGGTCATTCAGGTGGTTTTGACCCCCAACGCGCGCTTTTAGCGCTCGCCGAACTGTTGAAAACGACACAATCGGTCGTACCACGCACACCACATGTTCGATGGGTGTGTTGTCTCCTCCTACACATCATGAATAATATTACTATTGTTTACATGGGGTTTTGGGTCATTTGGAGAATGTTTGCTCCGAATTCAACCATCTCATGTCATTTTGGTGTTTTATGACTCCAGAAATGTGTTTCCGGTCACCGCGGTCAAACGACACCTCCGATTGATGTGTCATCTGCTCAACCATTTCACAATTCACACAACGGATGTTTTAGTATGATTTGATGGCATTCTGAGGTCGTTCGGGTGGTTTTGACCCCCCCAATGCACCTTTTAGCACGCGCCGAACTGCTGAAAACGACACAATCGGTCGTACCGCATGCACCGCACTTCCGATTAGCATACTGTCTCCTCCTACACATCAAGAATAATATTTCTACTGTTTTCATGTGGTTTCAGGTCATTTGGATCACATTTGCTCTGAATTCGACCGTCTCATTCCATTTTAGTGTTTTATAACTCCAGAAATGCGTTTCCGGTCATCGTGGTCAATCGACACCTCTGATTGACGTGATGTCCACCCGACCATTTCAAAATTCACACCACAGATGTTATAGTATGATTTCATGTCATTCTAAGGTCGTTCGAGTTTTTTGACCCCCCCAACACGCCCTTTTAGCTCGCGCCGAACTGCTGAAAACGACACAATCGGTCGTACCGCGTGCACCACACATCTGATGGGAGTTCCGTCTCCTCCTACACGTCAAGAATAATATTATTATTGTTTTCGTTTGGTTTCAGGTCATTGGGAGCACATTTGATCCGAATTCGACCGTCTCACTCCGTTTTGGTGTTTTATGATTCTGGAAACGTGTTTCTGGTCACCGCGGTCAAACGACACCTCCGATTGACGTGACGTCTACCCGAAAATTTTACAACTCACAGCACGACTGTTTTCGTATGATTTCATGGCATTCCGAGGTCATTCAGGTGGTTTTGACCCCCCAACGCTCCATTTTAGCGTGCACCGAATTGCTGAAAACGACACAATCGGTTGTACCACACGCACCGTACGTCTGATGGGCGTGCTGTCTCCTCCTACATGTCAAAAATAATATTCTTATTGTTTTCATGTGGTTTCAGGTCATTCGGAGCACAGTTTCTCTGAATTCGACTATCTCACGCCGTTTTGGTGCTTTATGACTCCAGAAACGCATTTCCGGTCACCACGATCAAACGACACCTCCGATGGATGTGTCGTCTACCCAAACATTTCACAATTCACACCGCGACTATTGTCGTATGATTTCATGGAATTCTAAGGTCGTTCGAGTGGTTTTGACCCCCAACACGCCCTTTTAGAGCGCGCCGAACTGCTGAAAATGACACAATCAGTCGTATTGTGCGCACTGCACGTCCGATGGCAATTCCGTCCACTCCTACAAATCACAAATAATATTCCTATTGTTTTTGCGTGGTTGAAGGTCATTCGGAGCATGTTTTCTCCAAATTTGACCTTCTTACACCGTTTTGGTGTTTTATGACTCCGAAAATGCGTTTCCGATCACCGCGGTCAAACGACACCTCCAATT
This sequence comes from Viscum album, assembly GCA_963277665.1. Classification (NCBI taxonomy): domain Eukaryota; kingdom Viridiplantae; phylum Streptophyta; class Magnoliopsida; order Santalales; family Viscaceae; genus Viscum; species Viscum album. The sequence continues at coordinate 160,576,425 of OY728122.1, read as the reverse complement.
GACGTGCTGTCTGCACGACTATTTCAAAATTCACACCTCGGCTATTGTCATATGATTACATGGCATTCCAAGGTTTCAGGGTGGTTTTGACCCCCCAATGCACCTTTTTAGCGCGCAGAAAACTGTTGAAAATGACACAATCGGTCGTACTGCGTGCACCACATATCCGATGGGTGTACCGTCTCCTCCTACATGTCAATAATAACATTACTATTTCTTTCGTGTGGTTTTAGGTCATTCGGAGAAAGTTTCCCCTGAATTCAACCGTCTCAAGCCGTTTTGGAGTTTTATGACTCTGGAAACGTGTTTTCGGTCACCGTGGTCAAACAACACATCCAATTGAGGTTCCATCTACCCGACCATTTCACAATTCACACCACGACTATTGTCGTATGTTTTCATGGCATTTCGAGGTCATTTGGGTGGTTTTGACCCCCCAACGCGCCCTTTTAGCGCGCACCGAACTGCTAAAAACGACACAATCGGTCGTACCACGCGCACTGCACGTCCGATGGGCATGAAGTCTCCTCATGCACATCACGAATAATATTCCTATTGTTTTCATGTGGGTTCAGGTCATTCGGAGCACGTTTGCTCCGAATTCAACCGTCTCATACCGTTTTGGTGTTTTATGACTCCAGAAACGCTTTTCTAGTCACTGTGGTCAAACAACACCTCCGATTGATGTGCTGTTTGCCCGACCATTTCACAATATACACCACGGTAGTTGTCGTATGATTTCATGGCATTCCGAGATCGTTCGGGTGGTTTTGACCCCCCAATGCGCCCTTTAGCGCGCGCCAAACTTCTAAAAATGACACAATCAGTTGTACCGTGCGCACCGCACGTCTGACGGGCATTCCGTATCCTCCTACATGTCAATAATAATATCTCTATTAGTTTCGTGTGTTTTTAGGTCATTCGGAGCATGTTTGCTCCGAATTCGACCGTCTCATGCCGTTTTGGTGTTTTGTGACTCCGAAAATGTGTTTCCGGTCACCGTGGTCAAACGAAACCTCTGATTGACATTCCATCTGCCCAACCATTTCAAAATTCACACCACGGCTGTTGTTGTATGATTTCATGGCATTCTGAGGTTGTTCATGTGGTTTTGACCCCCAACGCGCCCTTTTAGAATACACCGAACTGCTGGAAATGACACAATCGGTCGTACCGCACGCACCACACATCCGATGGGCGTGACGTCTCCTCCTAAATGTAATGAATAATAGTCTTATTGTTTTACCATGGTTTCAGGTCATTTAGAGGATGTTTACTTTGAATTTGACCGTCTCACGCCGTTTTGGTGTTTTATGACTCTGGAAACGCGTTTCTGGTCACCGCAGTCAAAGGACACCTCTGATTGATGTGCCATCTGCCCAACCATTTCACAATTCACACCACGGAAATTGTCATATGTTTTCATGGCATTCTGAGGTCATTCGGGTGGTTTTGACCCCCCAATGCACCCTTTTAGCATGCGCAAAACTGCTGAAAATGACACAATCAGTCATACCACGCGCACCGCCCGTCCAATGGGCATGTCGTCTCCTCCTAGATGCCACAAATAATCTTCCTATTGTTTTCGTGTGGTTTCAGGTCAATCAGAGTATGTTTGCTCTGAATTTGACCATCTCACACCGTTTTAGTGTTTTATGACTCCGGAAATGATTTTCCAATCACCGTGGTCAAACGACACCTCTGATTGATGTGACTTCTACCCAGATATTTCTCAATTCACACCACGGCTGTTGTCATAAGATTTCATGGAATTCCGAGGTCGTTCGGGTGGTTTTGACCCCCCAACATGCCCTTTTAGTGCGCGTCGAACTGCTAAAAACGACACAATCGGATGTACCGCGTGCACTACACGTCCGATGGCTATTACCTCTCCTCCTACATGTCACGAATAATATTCATATTGTTTTCATGTAGTTTCAGGTCATTCGGAGCAAGTTTGCTCCGGATTCGACCGTCTCATGCCGTTTTGGTGTTTTATGACTCCAGAAATGTGTTTCTGGTCACCTCGGTCAAACAAAACCTCATATTGACATGCCGTCTGCCCGAGCATTTCAAAATTCACACAATAGCTATTGTCGTATGATTTCAGGGAATACCGAGGTCATTCAGGTGGTTTTGACCCCCCAACCCGCCGTTTTAGCACGCGTCGAACTGCTGAAAACGACACAATCGGTCGTACCGTGCGCACCACAAGTCCAATGGGTGTGCCACATCCTCCTACACATCATGAATAATATTCGTATTTTTTCATGTGGTTTCAGGTCATTCGGAGCAAGTTTGCTCCGAAATTAGACCCTCTCAGGCTGTTTTGGTGTTTTATGACTTCAGAAACGTGTTTCCGGTCACCGCGGTCAAACGACACCTCCGATTGACATGCTGTCTACCCAACAATTTCAAAATTCAAACCATGGCTATTGTCGTATGATTTCATGGTATTCTGAGGTCGTTCAAGTGGTTTTGACCCCCCAACACGCCCTTTTAGCGTGCTCGGAACTGCTGAAAACGACACAATCAGTCGAACAACACGCACTACATGTCCGATGGGTGTGCCGTCTCCTCATACATGTCACGAATAATATTCCTATTGTTTTTGTGTGGTTTTAGGTCATTCGGAGCACGTTTGCTCCGAATTTGACTGTCTTACGCCGTTTTGGTGTTTTATGACTTCGGAAACGCGTTTCCGGTCACCACGGTCAAACGACACCTCCGATTGATGTTCCGTCTGCCCGAACATTTCACAATTCACACATCGGCTGTTGTTGTATGATTACATGGAATTCCGAGTTTGTTCGGGTGGTTTTGACCCCCCAACGTGCCATTTTAGCGGGCGACGAACTGCTGAAAACGACACAATCGGTCATACCACATGCACCGCACGTCCGATGGGTGTGTCGTCTCCTCTTACACATCACGAATAATATTCCTATTGTTTTTGTGTGGTTTCAGGTCTTTCAGAGCACGTTTGCTCCGAATTCACCCGTCTCACGCCGTTTTGATGTTTTATGACTTCGGAAACGCATTTCTGGTCACCGCGGTCAAACGACACCTCCAATTGACATGCCATCTACCTGACCATTTCACAATTCACACCACGGATATTTTCATATGTTTTCATGGCATTCCGAGTTCGTTCTGGTGGTTTTGACACCCCAACGTGCCCTTTTAGCACGCGCTGAACTGCTAAAAAACGATACAATCGGTCGTACCGCGTGCACCGCACGTATGATGGGCATGTCATCTCCTTATACATGTCACAAATAATATTCCTATTGTTTTCGTGTGGTTTCAGCTCATTCGGAGCACATTTTCTCCGAATTTGACCGTCTCATGCCGTTTTGGTGTTTTTTGACTCCAGAAAGTCTTTTCTGGTAACCATGGTCAAACGAAACCTCCGATTGAAGTTCCATCTACATGAGCATTTCACAATTTACTCCACGGCTATTTTCATATGATTTCATGGCATTCTGAGGTCGTTCGGGTGGTTTTGACCCCCCAACGCGCCCTTTTTGCACGCGCCGAACTTCTGAAAACGACACAATCGGTCGTACTGTGCACACCGTAGGTCCGATGGGTGTGTTGTCTCCTCCTACACATCAAGAATAATATTTATATTGTTTTCAGGAGGTTTCAGGTCATTCGAAGCACGTTTTCTCCGAATTTGACCATCTCACGCCGTTTTGGTGTTTTATGACCCCAGAAACGCATTTCCAGTCACCGCGGTCAAACGACACCTCTGATTGACGTTCCATTTGCCCGAACATTTCAAAATTCACACCACGACTATTTTTGTATGATTTCATGGAATTCTGAGGTCATTCGGGTTGTTTTGACCCCCCAACGCGCCCTTTTAGCATGTGCCGAACTGCTGAAAACGACATAATCGGTCGTACCGCACGCATCGCCCATCCGATGGGTGTGACGTCTCCTATTAAATGTCACAAATAATATTAATATTGTTTTCCTGTGGTTTTAGGTCATTCCGAGGACAGTTTCTCTGAATTCGACCGTCTCACGCCGTTTTGGTGTTTTATGACTCTGGAAACACATTTCTAGTCACCACGGTCAAACGACACCTCATATTGAAGTACCATCTACCCAACCATTTCACAATTCACACCACGACTGTTTTCGTATGTCTTCATGGCATTCTAAGGTCGTTAGGGTGGTTTTGACCCCCCAACGCGCCCTTTTTGCGCGCGCTGAACTGCTGAAAACGACACAATCGGTCGTACTGCACGCACTGCATGTCCGATGGGCATTCCGTCTCCTTCTACACATCAAAAATAATATTCCTATTGATTTCATGTGGTTTCAGGTCATTCGTAGCATGTTTTCTCTGAATTAGACCATATCACGCCGTTTGTGTGTTTTATGACTCTTGAAACACTTTTCTGGTCACCGCGGTCAAACGAAACCTTCGATTGATGTTCTGTCTCCCCAACCATTTCAAAATTTACACCACGACTATTGTCGTAATATTTAATGGCATTCTGAGGTCATTCGGGTGGTTTTGACCCCCCCCCCCCCGAATACATGTTCGGCTTGTGATGTCAAAATGAATGGTTCATTATCAACTCGTTCATTTCTGTATAACATATAGTTAAAATTCATCAATGAAAAATGATATGGATCGACTTTACATCCACGCACTAGATCAACCCAATTACACTTTAACAATATGTACTTCAACCCGTGTGTGTATACAACTTCAATGATGTATATCAATTGACCATAGTAATAACCAGAATCGAAAAATGTACAACCGATGCCACTGTTTTGTGTTGCTCGTTTGTCGTCAACATCTTTAATGAAAAATCAAAAACCATTAGCATGTATAGATTTATAACGATGAGCCATTATAGATGGACCCTTAGCCAGTTGGATAAATTCTTCAGTTAGTGTGGGGTCCCCTAACTCCCTTAGCTTATGAACCTACATAATTCTTCGAATTCAATAATGATATATGCAGAAAGAAATTACTATAATACTTCACTCATAATGAAAATAAATTTATACGTACATAATCCTTGAACCAATCATGAAATGACGCATAATGAGATTGTTGAATTTGCAACTCAGTCGCATGATACATCTCTTCTTTTATCTCATTAATGTGTTTCCTGCAAATGATAACGCAATGTTTAAATGATCAACTTATGCAAACAAAACATGTAAAAGTTAAACAATAAAAGTGATAAGATACTTACTGCATTAATGGTGAAACTGATGGAGTATTGAACAAGATATATCGACGCTCTTGTATCCACTCGATGTTGTCCATATCATATGTGGTTCCTTCTCCAACTGGACCATCATGAATCCTAGAGGGATTATCTAATTTTGTTTCAATATCCATATGATATTATGCACCAAAATTAGTACACTCATCCATCAAATAACCATTGGCTATTGATGCCTCCGGACGAGCTCTGTTGCGTACAAATAATTTCAATGTACTCAAATACCGCTCAATAAGATACATCCACCTAAATTTCATTGGACCAACAGCCATTACTTCATCAGTTTGGTGCACTGTCAAGTGGACCATAACATTGAAAAATGAGGGGGGAAATAGTTTCTCAAAGTGAAAAAGCGTACGTACAATTTGGTCCTGTAAACTTTTTAAATCACTCATTCATTGATTTCTTAAACAAAACTGTCTAAAAAAATTACTCATCTCAATAAACAGCTGAACAACATTGGGGGATAAACAATCACAAATTGCGATTGGAATCAACTGTTGAAGTATTATTTGATTTTCAGGAATTTACAACCCTTGCAATGTCTTTCTCGTCAGATTCACACACTTTGAAATATTAGAAGAGTAACCATCAGGCACCTTGAGCATATTCAAAATGGAAAGAAATGTCTCTTTCTCCTTTGTAGTCTTCGTATACTGTGCACCAGGCATATATTCCTTATTTCCCTCAGCTAACTATAAATGCAACTGTTTCCTTAAACCCATTTCTTCAAAATAACGACATGCATTAACATCGTCCTTTGATTTTCCACTAACACCTAAAATGGTCTATAATATGTTCTCACAAACATTTTTTCCAAAGTGCATGACATCCAAATTATGCCTCAGCATTGTAGTTTTCCAATACGGATGACTATAAAAAATACTTTTCTTTTTCCAATTGTGACTGCGCTGTGTACCCGCAGCACGAATATTACGTACTGGAGGAGCCACCAAATCCGGAATTTCATATACCGTGCGGATGTATTCTTCCTCAATCTGTGATAACATTTCGACTCCTGTCATGATCTTTGGTGATGGTATGAACTCTCTAGAACCATCAAATGCCACTCTGTCCTTTCTGAACCTGTGCTGAGGGGGGAGAAAATTTTTGTGACCCATGTATGCCCATTTTATGGAATGATTAAGCCATACAGATTTTTTACTTTTATTGCAGCAAGGGAAAGAAAATTCCCCTTTCATACTCCAACCTGATAAATTTGCATAAGCTGGGAAGTCATTGATTGTCCGCAATAAAGCAGCCTGTAGTTTGAACATTTCATTCGTTTCACTATCATAAGTCATCACACCATCACCCAAAAATTCATTCGACTCATCAATCAATGGAAGAAGGTAAACATCAATCTTATCCCTTGGACTTTTAGGTCCATTAATAAGAGTGTAATGTAATATAAATTGTTTCTTCATACAAAGCCATAGAGGAAGATTATACGGAACCAGCACCGCAGGCCATGTGCAATGAGTTGCACCAACCATAGAGTTGAATGGATTGAAACCATCTGCTGCCAATCCCAATCATTCATTACGAACATCTTTAGCAAAGTCGAGATTTCTCTTATCAAAATCCTTCCATGCATGAGAGTTTGTCGGGTGGGTTAACATATCAATTTAATGAACTCTTTCTTCGTGCCATCTCATTAAATTAGAAACTTTAGATGACATAAAAAACTTTTCAACCTCAGTTTAAGGGGAGAGTAACGCATTTGCTTTACGACAATCGGTTTCCCCTGTATCACAATCTGACTTTGATGAGTCTAATTTCCTCTGTTCTCTTTCCACCTGGAAGCACCACAAACCGTACAAATATCCAAATGGGCAGTTTCCTTTCTAAACAACATACAGTTGTTTGCACATGCATCTATCATCTCATATGTCAAAACTAAGTTCTCTGTCAACTTACGCGCATGGTAATATGACTCGGGAATCTTAGCGTTGACAGGAAGAACCTTTTTCAATAACACCAACAACATATCAAATGATGTGTCTAACCAATGATTCCAAGTCGTCAAATGAAACAACCCCACGATAAACAAAAATTTATTATAAAAAGTACATCTAGGATATAATTCTATTTTTGCATCATCAGGTGCTTCAAAAAACCTCCTCGAATCACGATCTGCGCCAGAGCGAAGATTTATCTCACCGGTCTCAATATTCTGGATGTCAATGCCTTCAGGATCCAACCCACGTACCATTTCAGTCAGCATTTCATGCATTGGATCATTCATCCTTGCATCAACATCCATCTAAACTACATCCGTATTTTGACAACGAACATATTCTTCTCCAAGAGGAGTCCAAGTCTTATAATTTTTCAGAAATCCATTAAAGAATTGGTGCTCCCTCACAGTATATCATGTGAATTGATATCTGTTAGCACATTTTCCACATGGACAACTAATATAGTCACTTTAAAATCCTCTGGTGAAGTCAATAAACTGCATAATGCAATTGAAATATTCTCTAGATGTTCGATTTAGAAGATCAATCCATCTATTATCCATAATAAGATCTCTATAATAAACATTTACACAAGAATTATTACATTTTCATTTTTCATATCAAATATATTTAAAATAAATACTAATTAATTGTTTTTGAACCATTTATAAAATAATAATGTAAGTGAAATCCCATGTCATACCTGATTGCGCTACAAACCTGGAAAGGAGGGGAGCCGAAGGCAGTACTGCGAGGGAGAGGAGAGGCAGCGGAGGGGAGCCGGAGCCAGAGGCGGTGCGATGAGGGAGGGGATGGGCGGCAACGGTGACGGGGAGCCAACGGAGAGGAGGCGGTGAGGTGGCGATAGTGCAGCGAGGGTGGGACAACGAGAGAGGGGACAGAGGACAGGGGGAGATGGAGTGGATGGGCGGCAGTGGTGAGGGGACGTGTAGCGGCCGTGAGGGGAGGGAGGGGACCATGCAGCGGCGGTGCGGCAAGGGAGAGGACAGTGAGGGAGGGGATGTGCGGCGGTGGTGCAGTGAGGGAGGGGCCGAAGATGGAGGGGATGAGGGATGACGTGGTGCGGGGGGGGGGGGGGGGAGTAGGCGGAGGGGGGACGCCGGAGGGAAGAGGGGTCGGAGGCCGGAGGCGGTGGAGGCCGAAGGTGGGTGGCGGGAGGCCAGAGGGCAGAGGGAGGCTGGAGGGGACAAAGGGCATGGTGGAGGGTGGCCGAGGCTGGAGGGCAGAGGCGGAGGAAGGACGAAGACAGAGGGCAGGGCAGAGGGCGGAGGGCGGTGAGGGAGGGAGCACGACGATGGGGGAGGGTGGCGAGGGAGGGCGCGAGACGACGGGGGAGGGTGCGCGGTGATGCGGGAGGGCGGCGAGGGAGGGAGCGCGGCGACGATGGAGGGCATGCGGCGAGGCAGGGAGGGGGAGGAGGGTTCGGGGGGGGGGGGGGGTGCGAAGCCCCCCCTTTTTTTTGGAAAAACCTAGAGACCGCCATTGGCAGTCGCTATTGGTAAGGGGGATCCAAAGCCTAGTTTTCTAGTAGTGACTCATGAGTTGTCTCTCATCGATATACAAACTCTGTACAAGGTAACCAATACAAGGTCCCCCAATGACACACACCACTCCCACATGCCCTTGTCTATTGAAAATGAACTCATGCCAACCATGTATTCCAAATACAATGTTGATTAGTTTCAATAAAAAATTATTTTATTGAAAAAAAATGTCTATGAACATTTTCCACATATCAAAACAAAACCATAATTTTAAAAAATCATTATTCAAAATCAAATTCCATAAAAACCAACCAATTTTCAAAATTTCCAAGAAAACATCTCTAAATAGGTATCCATTAAATCACAAAGGGTTCATAAACAATTTCATGTAATTCACTCAATTTCAATTCAATCCTTCAATTTCTAATCAAGAAGTGTAGAGAGAGAATCCACCAACCACTCAATAGTGGAACAAAATTAATAACAATAAAATAACATGAAAAATCAGCTTGAAACTCATAAAAACATATTTATATATTGTTTCTTTTAAACAAAACAATAATATGCCATAAAGATTTATATTTGACAACATGGATATATCCCCAAGAAACTAAATCCATTATTCCATGAGATATAAGTATAATAGATCTAAAGAAAATAATGAATAATGATAACTTATCGATAGATACATGCCTCTATCACAAATAGATTCACCAAGGACCTAATACTTGATCAAAAGAAAATGTCTTCACATCCTTGGGAGGAAGATAAATTAGAGTTTTATTGGATTAAGGAAATAGGAGTGCTTAAGGTTCAAAATTGATTTAGCTAAAAGAATTTCAAAAATGATTTTAAAATATGCATGGTTAAGATGATCGGTTTGGAATTTTTTTCCTTAACTGTAAATGAGATACTCACATAAGAAACACCTCATAATATTGGCTCACATAGTTAGAAATATTATGTTCCAAATATTAATTATCCATTATCTCGAATGAATTTAGGATCGCATGGTTCCTCCAAGTAATCCACATGGTTTGGTCAGACCATGCACGAACCATGCACCTACCCAGTGACCTATTTTTCCCTTACATGGTTTCTGGGAGGTACTTCACAGTTTCTACTAACTGTTATCAAAACATATAGCTCCATTAAAGTCTCAAAAATAGTTCAATTCTTTTTTTAACCTCCCGAACATAAACAAGTCATTTTATATACTTAAAATACAAAAATAAAATGTCATATACTTGAAAACGAGGGTCCTACAACGCACTATAGAAAATTAATCATAAACAAAAGAGACTAAATTTCGAATAAATAAAAAATATTCTTTTCATAATAATGTTATAGAGATCAAATAATTCTTAAAAAGGATATGTGAAAATGATAACAAAGAAAGATATTAATACAATTGGAGTCACAGATGAGTATGGAATAACATGAATGTTATTTTTTTGATGAAATAAATAAGAACACTTTAAATTACCATACCATTTAGAGATTCTAAATAGGGGGAAGCCAATTACTCCATGGAAGAGGAGATGAGATGTAAGATGCATGTGGATGATATCCATTGGTCATTGGAAGAAAAGATGAGACATAGTAGTATTATAAGGAACATGTGTATTTTCAATAGGTGTTATATTGATATTATCAATCAATAATGTAATTATATTAAATTTTAGAGGTAGTTGTAATTTCTGAAGACTTGGTATCCCAAAAAAAAATAAAAAAACACAAACATATGTTATTTCTATAATAAAAAATGTTAAAATATTATTATAGTATAGAGAATGGAAATTAGAACATAAAAAATTAGTATCAATATAAATATTACCTCATAATAGTTTTTAGTTTGATGTAAACTTTTACTTATATTCATTGAAAATTGGTTGTGATATATATTTGTTATAAAAAAATATAGAAAATGTTCTCAATATTTCTGTCATTCTGAGTGAAGTAAAGCTAAATGTATCCAAAATTAGAAAATATGAATTGAATAATATCTCACATGAGTGAGGAAAATATTCCATAATCGTGAGATAATATCAAGAGTATAAACCTATGAATCAGACTAATATGGAAAATATATTTTTAGTAGTGAATTGTAAGTCATCTATAGCATTAAATGAAATATATAATGAAAAAATGTAATAGTAGTGAATAGAAACACATATAATTCATTATATTGATATTTCCAATGTTGTAAAATAGAGTTTTCAATAGTTAAAACATGATAACAACATGTATTGTAAATTCATTAAATACAACAATATTATATTGAATTAACATGTACTAGTATGTGGTTATAAAATTTATACCTTGATAATTATAAAATATAAGTTTTTTATGTTCATTTTATGATAAAAGTATACTTATAGTGACTAAAAAATTCTAACAGTGAATATGGACAACTAAGATTGCATGAAAACACATATGAAACAAGCTAAGAGCATATACTATTGATTTAGTGCACACATCATATAATAATGTCTGGAAATAAATACATAGAATTCTTACAGTGAATATAAGTATATACTCAACATGAAAACAGTATCATTAGAGTGATTATATAAGTGTGTATGGTAATAGTATATGTAGTTAGATAATAGGAAATTGAATTTATTGAGAATACACAAAAATATGATATTTTTACATTAAACATATATGTAATGAAATTATTTTTATCGAACAAATTATAGTTTTCAGTGAACTACAATATAGATAGATTGAAATTTTGGAGAAATATATTATATAAAATTTCATAAACCTACCAGGGTTAGGAAGAGACAGTCACATTGAATTCAAACCTATTATGATGAAATGGATAATTAAATTTAATTTGAATATTCCACATTGAATTCAAACCTTCTAGGGTGAAATGGATAATAACTGAATATATAGTCATGTTGAATGAATATTCATGTCGAATTCTAACCCTCTAGAGTGAAAAAAAATCAAAACCCTTTAATAGTAGGATTTATTGACATCGATGTAAAATAGGTAAATATAGAATCCATAAAATCTAGGGTGATGATGATCCCATAGTCACAGAGGATTCATTTCTTAGTTTAGGAGCCAATAGTCAAAGAGATGGTTTTTGTAGTAGATGGATTAGTACTGAAAATAGATATATAGTCATGGAAATCATCATTAAAATGTGAAATAGAATTAGGGTTACTTATGAGTTCTAGTACAATGGTAGATGATGGGGATTAGAGGCCAAAAAATGGGGATATAGTGACAAGAAGGTGGAGAAATTGAGTTAGAGGTTGAGAAGGTAAGGCGGGGTTGGAGGAAAAGTCCAATAGATGGGGAGTCAGAGATAGGTAGGTGGACTCCTGTAGATGTGGAGTCAGGGAAGAGGAGGTGAAGTCTAGTGTCTATGGAATTTGGGATGTGGAGCTATGATAGATAAATATAAAATATTGGGTTCGGGATAATCATGAATTGGTATGGGGGTGTCAAGTGGGACAGGGGATGAGGGATACAGATGAGGGATAATTATTGTAGGGGAGGTGGGGAGACAAATGCAATGATATCATATTAATCTGAGAGGGAGTTGGGTAAACAATGTAATGGAAAATTAATTGAAAAAATGGAACAAAATAGTTAACATTAAGATAACATGTGTATAAGGAATTCCAAATTGTAGTATAATTATATATTATATATTCTAACATAACATTAATTCAAATATTAATAATACACATATACATATCATATCATAATAAAAATAAATTAATATTATAATATTGGATTTATACATATATGTATGTAAAAATAACAATAATCATAATAATGTATTTATAAAAATATGTATTCACAAATATTATTTAGTATCTATTAATGACACAACATTATATTAATATCAATAATAACTCTTAATAATTTAATTAATAAAATAAATCTAATATGGTTAATTAAATTAACTTCATTGTCTAATTATCATTTTAACACCAATAATAATATAACATAATTCAATAATTAAATAATAAAATGAAAATATCTGTAAAACAATATTTATTTATATGTCCCATATTTATCACTTGATATGATTACATGATCATATCTCCCATACATTTTCAAAAATATTATCATAATTCATTTTAAATTTAATTACCTGACCCATCGGGCCCCCCAATGAAAAGTTTTATGTTGAGTGTTACATGTCCGAACCTCCACCCATAGGCTAGGGGTTGGAGACTAACATAGAGTAGATATAAAAATCAAATGGGATTCTTTATGATAATATACCTATTCATTTCCTCACAACTAATATCCATGAGATAGAGAAGAGTAATAGTAATATGGAACCTTTAGAGTGTGAACAATTCATAAAGTGTCCTCTCAAAAAAGAAATAGAGTAAAATAATAAATAGAAAAGAAGAAAAAATATATACCCGACCAAGATGTGTCACAACCTGGAAATAAAAAGGGAAAAGTATCAGAGAGTACAACTCATGATATTTTAGTTTTACCACCAAAACATTGTTAACACCTCCACATTATACTATGCTCATCCAACACTAGGTCCACTATAGTTTTTGTTAATATATATGTCATCTACATAATACAGGACACTTGTGGTCAAGTAAAATTTAGGGTTGAGTACAAACATATTCATAAGGATGCCCAAAAAAACATAAATAAATAGTAAAGTTAGTGGTCAACTTAACCAAAGAAGAAAATAGTAGGTAGAAACCAAAATATATTTATATGATCATAATGATACCCCAATTAATGAGAGAGAAAAATCAATCTTCAGAACTAGCATGGAATGATGATTTAGTCAGTTCCCCATGAGCTAGTTGTTCCCAGATGCTTGACGTCCAACTTAATCATCATCAAAATATATGGGAGGACTCACACCTTATCGGTAGATGCCTTAAATAATGGATTTTGAACTCTATTAGAGGACCATATCCCCATCAGAGCCCATACCACCACAAATGGAGGAGATTCACCCTCATCAGTATGGTGAGTGATGACTCCAAATGTATAAAGAATATGAGGGACTTATTCCCTAAGAGTCTCACCATCATGGGAGTACCTAAGAAAACGTCAACACTAATAATTTCACCTAAACCCAATTATCCTCTTAAATAGAGGTCTAGAACCAAAAACATTTTGCATCATGTATCATTAGTTTTTGAGGTTGTCCAAAATGATCATGTCATAAAAAAACATAGAAAAAGCATACCAAGAACACATTTTCTATATTGTGAAAGTGGATTTTACACTATAAGTTCACCCTGACCAATTCATGATGTGAAGGATCCATTCAAGTTGTGAATTAAATTTTGAACAAATGTGTGAAATTGGTCTTGAACATTCATAGTTTGATGTAGTATTTCAAGCCTTGAACATGAACTCTAAATAAATGGGGTCCCACTAAACATAAAAATATTTTATGAATCAGTTACGGTCTATGTTGAAATCCTCTTAAGACATATTGATTAGCTTTTTACCTCTATGGACAACTGTTTCTAGCAACCCATCACTAGAAATAGTGATTTAAAACCATACACATAGCCTAATTATCATCTATAATATGTTTCCCATTTAAGAACCTACCTATCTCAGACATTAATTCACATCCATCATTACTATGAGCTACGAACTCATCAACAGACATGGGACCCCATGTTCATAGGGGTTTTGTAACAACCTGAACATTTATGAATAAAATTACATTTATTTTAATGTCTTATAGATATTGAAAACACATACACTCTTTTTTTATTATATTTGGGTTTAAATTATTGTTATGTATCATTACCTTTTATAATATAGACTTTGAACAATTATTACACAACTAATATAAATATAAGGTTAAAAAAAATAATTTCAACATAGACAAAGGAGAGGATCAACTCATCTAGTAGACTCAGGCTTTACGAAGCTCATTTTTCAGAGCTTGGGAAGGAGGTAACATCATAGGGATTCACACTTGACCAAGCACAGGCCGAGCTTCAACATGTTAAGATTGAACGGAATATCGTACAGGATAAGTTCAAGTTAATAGAGATTACCACTCGAGCGTTGTTATCTAAGCCACCCCAAGAGCCTGTCACCATTGCACACCATACCATTAGGTCTTATGAAGGTGTTATAAGGGGTAATGTAATATGGTATTATTTACTTATTGTGCAATCCCTTTTTATAAATAAAAGTCTTATTCAATCAATTCCTTTATGAGAATAGTTTTTCTTAAAGGAATGATAAATTTTATCAATGGAGTTTTTGGGTAAAAATGGTAATTTTGAGAAATATATAAATTATTATATTAAAATATGTCTTTATTAATAAAATTTTAAAAATTACTTATAAATGAAAATTATATCATCTATTTATTTGTTAATTATTAGGTAATAAGTTTGATAAGAGTTGTATTTTTTATATGATAAAACATAAAGTCTATTTTTTAAAGAATTTATTTTAAGTAATTAATAAATTTTTAAATAATTAATATTTTAATAAAATATTATCATCAAATTAATTTTAAGAATAATAAATGATTATATAATTTTTATGAAGTAAAATGAAATTTTTATTGTAGGTTGAAAACAGTTTTTGTCAAAACCCGTGAATTTTCAATAAATGTCGGTTTTAATTTTAAAAGTGAAAATTAAAAAATTTAGAAACTTATTTATATAAAATGAATATTATTTTTGGATTCATAATGTCAACATTATCTAATGGTTAATTTTTTTTAATTTTCCGAGACAGTTTAATTTTTGGGTAAAAATTAAATACCGTATAAATATATAATTTGTTTTATGACATCATAATGACACAATAGTGATGTAAAAAAATACTATAAAATCCATATTCGGCCAATATTTGTTTTAAATTTAAAATAAGGTAATTTTAGATTTGTTTGATTAATTTTATAATTCATTAGTGTACCCTTCAAGACTTATAAAATATTTTAACATTTTAAAAGGATTTACTTGAGAGTGTGAGTCACCTCCACATAAGAAAGCCTAATATTTTAATATGTTCATACCTTGGACTTATAAAATATTATATATCACTACCCATTTTGAGAAACCATCATAAAAAATCATGTAATAGTTTGTGATTTTGAATAGTTTAATGTGTAGTATCTAAAACCTAAATAATAAATAATTCCCTCTAATTTCCTATATAAACCCACCCAATATCCCATTCCTCTTCACTCAAACCATTTGTATCTTGACCAAACTCTTACCCATATTCTATAGAGTTCACCCAAGGCACACCAATCTCCCAATAAGCCTCTCTTAAGCCTCTCCTAAGCCTTTGGGATCACACATAAAAGTAAGGGATTCCTCCCTTTCTCATTATTGTCCAAGTTTCTTTATGTTTTTATACAATTTTATTTTCAATTAAAGATATTGGTGTATGATTTAACTCCTCCCCTGTACTGCCCTCCTTATTTTTGAATCAAGATATACTCCTCTATCTCTCATTAATGCCTTTCGTGTACACCTGTTACCATTCCAAAAGTTTTTAAGGGATTTCTCTCTTCTTATTTCCATCCAATCATTTCTTTTATATTATATATCTAAATTCCTTCATTTATCATTTTTTACAAGTTTCTATATGTTTTTATACTATTTTATTTTCAATTAAAAATTTTTGGGTATGATTTTTAACCTCTCCATACTTCCCTCCTTATGTTTTAAGGATGAGAGACCCCTTTCTCTCTCATTAAGGCCTTCCGGGTACACCCGTTACCATGCCAAAATTCGATACGGGACTTCTCTCTTCTTATTTCTATCTATGAATTTATTCTATATTATGCATCTAAATTACATTTCATATGTTGGTATATTATGTTACATGATTCCCTTATTGTTTATTTCATGTATAAATGACGAGATACCCCTTTATCTCTCATCAAACCATTTTATGAATCTCCATATAACGCTATTATGCTGTCAAAATCGCACCGTGACATTCCAAGAAAAAATCATCATGTAGGGAATACCATACCAATTTCTCTATAAATAGTATTTACCTTTATGCACATATACATATTTAATGATACTTACATGTATGTATTCCACATTCTTTGATCGTGAAAAAAAAAACGATAACATTGAATGTATCTATGTTATATGATATATGTGGCACACTTAAGAATGAGATTAAATTGTTTACGATGGGTGTTCCTAGATAGCACTGAAATGAATCGGGTAATGTTTAGTATCAAGATATGTCAGGTTGGGATATGGGTTTTTCTGATTCATTTTATGAAATTTTTCCACCATGTTGGGACATGGGTTTACCTGATTCCTTTATGTTAATGATGCAATGTTTTAAGTTGTTTCCACATTTCCATGTTATGATTATCATGATATATCGTTACTTTATGTTCATGTTTATCTTATTCCCCATTGATATTCCTATCGAGTAACAAGTATTGTATTCTTTATGTTATTCCTTGTTTACTACCTTATGGGGATTTATAGCTCACCCTTTTCGTATGCATGTTCTCATGTTATCCCATGAAATGCTATGTAAGAAGGAATGTTGTGGTCATGTAAATGAATTTTTCGATAAAGATTTTGTATTTTATGTCTTAAGATGTCATGTAATGTTTCTAAAACCCAAATACAATAGACCTATCGATCTTCTGGGTTTTATTAAGTTCATATTTATTTATTAAATCAAGTTTAAATATGAAATAAAGAGAATGATTTTTATAGTTGGTATCAAAGGATATGTTTAGTTATTTTGGGGATTAGGGTTATAAAACTATAGTAAACTATTTAGGGATAATACTAAGTATAATAAAATAATCCCTATATTTTGGTGTGAATATAATAAGTGTTTTATCAAACAAATATATCCCTGTCTAGATATGAACAAGTAGAGGTGTCTCTCGCACAAATGTATCTTGGGGTAAAACCCGAAAACACCAAGTTGATCTAGAATTGAACGGGAACTAGTGTATGAAAATGTTCCTTGCTGCACAATTGGTTCGACACTCCTTGGGGATATGCTTCAGTAAATTCATAATCTTAGTATGAACCATTATTAAGGGAGAAATAAAAAAATACCATAAGAATATACGTTAGGAAACAGATCATGGATAACATATATTGAAGCATATAAATTTATAAGTTAAGGATATAAATTTAATTCATAAGTTATCTATTTTTTCATTGTATTAATCTTTATGTGTTTAATAGTTTAAAATACTTACCCATAAATTTCCTTTTATTCTATCCAATGTCCGGTAATTGGGGGACTCGGGCTAACAACTAATGAAAAGATTAATTTGATGACTGTTCCAAGGAGATGCCCAATCTGATTGTAGTGGGAATCAAAAACGTTGTCATGATACTCTCTGTTAACTCATGTTTTAAATAGAACTATGGGTCAAGAGGAATGTCCACCCCCAGGATATAACAAGTCTCAATCGAGAGATCCATGAGAAAAAGGCCTCATACATTCAATAGATAATATGATCCCTCAATTTCCAAATAGTGGATAAAATCCATTGAGAAGATCTTCTCTATACTTCAATGTATAAAAATAGAAGACTCTTCTGGCTGATTATTGTATGGGGGTGAAGCTAATCAATAGTGTACATTGATAAAAAATATGAAGCCATGGGAAGAGATCGATGCGTTAGAATGGAAGGATTTCCAGAATTTTTTTATAAATATTTTTCTCACACCCTCCAAATTAAGATAGAAAGGGACTTCCTTTCCCTCCAGAAAAATGATAAGGAATCCATCAAAGCATATGAGAAAAACCTCAGAAGGCTTTCATGATATACCTCATTCTTTTTTGTTACCCCCTGAATTCAAGGTTGACTGCTTCTTTGGTGGGATAAAACCTAGCCTACAAAAAGCCATGATGATCTACAACATTGAAGGCTATGATGAGATTTTCCGATGTGCCCTCAGAGTTGAGATGGATATTGGAGAATCTTATGTGAATCCTGGGAATAATAAGTGAAAAGTGGACTTTAATTATGGTTGTCGGAAAGACAAATCCTATATTGCTAAGAAATTATTGCATTCCACTTTCCAAAGGATCAGGAAGAAGAACCCTGGAAATTTCTTAAAGGGTATGAGGAAATGATTTTGGTGCAGAAGAGATGGGCACCTAGATAACAATTTCTGACATGAAAATCCCACTAGTGTGGAAGAGGAAAGTAATGCTCTGGTCAAGCCTCAATGGATTTTTCATTACTATAACTTCATGGAAGAAGGACACTTTGAGAACCAGTGCCCTAAGCCAAGGGTAATTGGAGGCAACCAACAACCTCCAAGGTAATAATGGAAATATTTTTCCATTAATACTACCGAAGTGAATCCTGATAATGGAGTGGTGAAAAGTATTCTAGTTATTCATTCAAGAATAACAAACACACTTTTTGATTATGTTTCTATGCATTGTTTTATATCTTGAAAGTTTAGTAGAACAATACAAACACCACCACAAATCACAGAAGTAGAGATGTTAGTTAGAAAGAAAAATAGGGAAATTATTTCATCCCATGAATATAACTCCTCCCCTATCACAATTTGTGTATTGAACTTCCCAGCGAACCTCGTCAAACGTCCTTTGGTGGAATTTGAGGTAATTTTATCCATGGATTGGATTTCCCAATAAAAAGCCAACATAATGAGAGGAAAATCACTCTCCATATGGTGAATCGACCCCTAATTCTATACAAGTGAAAGAGGAGGATGAATCTTCTTTTGTACCATCATCTCAAGCATATATATTACTTCCCTATGAGAACATGTATCTTTCTCAGATTATTGAGTCTAAGGGAGGAACCATCCTAGAAGGAATGCCCATTTAAAGGGGATTTTCTCATGGTTTTCCCAAGGAATTGCATATACTTCCTCCTGGAAGAGATATTGAATTATCGATTGATATTATATCTGGGGAATTTCCAATATCCAAGACTCCATATTGAATGGCTATTGTGGATCTTGAGGAGATAAGGAAACAAATACATGAGAATCTGGATAAAGGGTTTATATACCCAAGTGCTTCACCATGGGGTGTACCAGTCCTCTTTTTAAAAAATAAGGATGGGTCAATGTGCCATTACATTGATTATGGTGAGCTCAATAGAATCAAAATAAATAACAAGTATCCTTTGCCACAAATTGATTACTTGTTTTATTAGCTACATGGAGCATAATTCTTCTCCAAGGTGGATATACGGTCTGGATATTACCAATTACGGGTGAAGAATGAGGATATCCACAAGACTACTTTTCTTAAAAGGTTCATGCACTATGAATTCATAGTAATTCCTTTTGGACTCACTAACACATCATAAATCATCATGGAATTGATGAATAGAGTCCTTAGATATTACCTCAACAAATTTTTGGTAGACTTTATTGAATATATTATAATATACTCTATACACATGGAGGAGAATGAGTAGAATCTAAGTATTGTACTAGAGACATTACAAAAGGATAATCTCAATGAAAAGTATAGAAAGTTTGAGTTATATTTGATGGAAGTCTTTTTCATGGGGAATATAATCACAAGAAAAGATATATCTGTGGATCCTTCCAAAAAAAAATTAAATTGAGGGTCGAATGAGGCCAAAATCTATGATATATATCCATTGATTCCTAGGGTTAGCTGGATATTATCACTGATTTGTGAGAAAGTTTTCACGATTGTCAAACCCTCTTACCAAGCTAACTCGGAAGGGAGTAAAGTTTTCATGGAATGATCAATGTGAATAAATGTTTATGGAGTTGAAAAAGAGGCTTATCAATTCCCCTATGCACACACTAGTCGTAAGTGGGTTTCTTTTCATAATCCTTAGCGATGATTTAAAGAAGGGCCTGGGCTGTGTGTTGATGCAGAATGACAAAGTCATCACAGATGCCTCAAGGAAGTTGAAAATTAATGAGGAAAACTATCCCATGCAAGATCCGAAGTAAGCAGTTGTGATATTTGTATTGAAAATATGGTGGCATTATCTCTTTGGGGAAAGCGTGAAATATATACGGATAAAAAAAGTCTCAAATTTATATTCACATAGAAATAGATTCACTTACGCTAATGAAGATGGTTAGAGCACATCAAAGATTACGATTGCTCAATTCATTACCACCTTGGGAAAGCGAACTACATGAAGAATGATCTAAGTAGAAAGGACCCAACAATTATATCATAGGCAATAATTAAAAAGGATAAAATCTTATTATATTTGATGAATATGGGCATGGGAATCATAAAAAAGGGAACATAATCAGTCATTTCACAAATTAGTTCTGAACTGTATCTTTTGAAATGGTTAAAGGATGATAAAAAAGATGATGTGGGAATTCAGAATAAGGTGGAGTCTATCAAAAAAGGGAAATCCTCAGAGTTCAATATTAATGAATAAGGGATTGTGATATTTGGGTCCAAACTATGTGTTCTATAAAAATTCGAGTTAAAGAAAGAACTTTTGGATGATTCACATAGTTTGAATTTCTCCATCCACCTAGGAAACATAAAGATGTATTTGGATCTCCGAGAGAATTGTTGGTGGGATAAAATGAATAAAGATATATCCAAATATATGTCAAGGTTCCTCGTATATCAGCAAGTGAATGATGAGAGGCATAAGTATAAGGGGATGATGCAATCATTACCCATACTAACATGGAAATGGGTGAAAGTCACCATAGACTTTTTCACCATAATTCCAAAGACATCGAAAGGAAAAAATGCTATCTACGTTTTTGTGCATCTTCAAACAAAGATTTCACACTTCATTGATATTTGAGATGATTTTTAATTAGATTAACTAGAATGGATATAAATCATAAAAGTGGTAAGGCAGCATGGTGTACCACTATTGATTGTATCTGATTGATATCCAAGATCCACCTCTATGTTCTTGAAGAGTCTCTAACATGCTCTAAATAATAAGTTAAACATTACTATGTCTTATCATCCTCAAACTGATGTCCAATATGGGTCAACTATCCAAGAACTTGAGTACATTTTGAGAGCATTCTCAATGGACTTTAAAAGAGGATGGGATCAAAATATTCTTATGGTTGAGTTCTCTTACAACAATAGTTTCCACTCAAGAATCCAAATGGCTCCTTATGAAGCCCTTTATGGGAAGAGGTGAAGAACACTGACATGTTGAGATTAAGTTGGGGAGAGAAAACTTCTAGGTCTAGAAATGGTTTAAGAAATGGTAGAGAAGGTTAAGACCATCCAACAACACATCAAAGATTCTCATAGTTGGAAAAAGAGGTATGCTATTAACTGTCAACGAGACCTAGAGTTTGATGTTGGGGATATAGTATTCCTCCACATATCACCATGGAATAGAGTTATGAGATTTTGGAATAAGGGAAGGATTATTCTAGGGTACATTATCCCTTTTGAGATCCTTATTCACATTAGAAAAGTGGCCTATAAACTTTCAATCCAACTAAAAATATCTCAAGTACATGATTTATTACATGTATAACATTTGAGAAAGCACATACCTAACCCACGACATGTAATAAATCCATAGATGGTACCATTTTAGAATTAAATTTACTAAGAAAATAATCTAGTTAAGATAATAGATTATAGAGAAAACGTTCTATGAAATAAGACAATACCCCTTGTCAAAGTGTTGTGGAGAAATCATATGTTTGAAGAAGAAACATTGGAACCGGAGGAAGTGATGAGGCAGAGTTACCCACATCTATTTTAGTGCTGGAAAATGAAATTTTGAGGATGAAGTTTCTTAAGGGGGTAATGTTTTAACGACCCGAACATTTATGAATAAAATTTTCTTTATTTTAATGTCTTATGGATTTTGAAAACACATGCACACTTTTTTTATTATTTTTGGGTTTAAATTACCATAAAGTATCTTTATAGTTGATAATATAGTCGTTGAATAGTTATCGAAAAATAGACACAAATATAAGGATTAAAAAAAATACTTTCAACACAGACAAAGGAGAGGATACCCTCATCCAGTAGACTCCATACATATGATGTTATTTTTTAGGATCTTGGGAAGGAGGTAGCATCATTGGGCTCCACTCTTGACCATACCCAGACTGAGCTTCAACATATTTTGATTTAACAGAATATCCTATAG
Organism: Viscum album; assembly: GCA_963277665.1. Taxonomy (NCBI): domain Eukaryota; kingdom Viridiplantae; phylum Streptophyta; class Magnoliopsida; order Santalales; family Viscaceae; genus Viscum; species Viscum album. The sequence goes on along the minus strand of OY728122.1, from coordinate 160,553,603 downwards.
GAGAAGTTCAAGTTAATAGAGATTACTACCCATATGATGTTATCCAAACCGCGCCAAGATTCTTTCACCATCACAAACCTTACCATTAAGTCTTATGTTGGTTTTATAAGGGATTATTTAATAAGTCATTATTTAATTTTTGTGTAATCCCTTTTTATAAATAAAATTCTTATTCAATAAATTATTTTATGAGAATAATATTTCTTAAAAGAACGATAAATTTAATAAATTGAGTTTTTGGGTAAAAATGGTAATTTTTAGAAATATATACATTATTATATTAAAAAAATTTCATAATGAATAATTTTATAAAAAAAATTCTTATAAATGATGATTATATCATCTGTTTATCTATAAATGACTAGGTAATCAATTTCATAAGAGTTATATTTTTTATACGATAAAAGAGAAGGTGTATTTTTAAAGAATTTATTTTAAGGAATTAATGAATTTTTGAAATAATTAATATTTTAATAAAATATCATCATCATATTACTTTTATTAATAATAAATGAGTATATAATTTTTATGAATTCAAATGTATGTTTTATTAAGGTTTGAAAACTATTTTTGTCAAAACCTATGAATTTTCAATAAATTTTGGTTTTCAATTTAAAAGTGAAAATTAAAATATTTGGAAAATTATTTATATAAAATCAATATTATTTTTTTATTTAGGATGTCGAAATTATCTAACAATTAATTTTTCATAATTTTCTGAGATAGTCGATTTTTTGGGTAAAAATTAATTACCGTATAAATATATAATCTGTTTTATGACACCATAATGAAAAAATAGTGATATAAAAACATACTATTAAAGGGATATTAGGCCAAAATATATTTTACCTTTAAAATAATGTGATTTAATATTTTTTTATTAATTTTATGATGCCTTAGTGGACCCTCCAAGAATTATAAAATATTTTGACATTATTTAATGATTTCCTTGAGAGTGTGACTCAACTCCACATAAGCAAGACTGATATTTTAATATGTTCATATAGTGGCCTTATAAAATATTTTATACCACTACACTTTCGTAGAAACCATTTTATAAAACAACAGTATGGTTTTTTGTTTTGAATAGTTTAACGTGTAGTGTCCAAAACCTAAATAATAACAAATTCCCTCTCATTTCCTATATAAAACAACCCAATCTCCCATTACTCTTCACTCAAACCATTTGGAGATAGAAACAAATCATGAAATTACACTCTATAGTCCTCCAATGGCACCCAAATCTCCCAAGAATCCTCTCATAATCCTCTCCCAAGCCTTTGGGATCACACATCCAAGTAAGGGATTCTTTTCTTTATCATTTTTTCCAAGTTCTTTATGTTGTTATACTTTTTTATTTTCAATTAAAATGTTAGGGTATGATTTAAAAACATCCCCATAGTTCTTTCCTTATTTTTGAATAATGAGAGACCCATTTATCTCTTATTAATCCCTTCCATGTACACCCATTACCATGCTGAAATTTTGTAAGGGATTTCTTTCTTCATATTTAGATCCGAGCATTTCTTCTATATTATGCATGTAAATTCCATTTCATATTTTGGGACATTATGTTCAATGATTATATTACTTTTTATTTAATTTATAAATTATGAGATAATCTTTTCTCTCTCATCAACCCAATTTATGAATCTCAATATAATGCCGTTATACTGCCAAAATTGAACCACAACTTTCCAAGCCAAAATCTTCGTGTAGTGAATACAATACCAATTTCTCTATCAAGGGTATTAAACTTTATGAAAATTTTATTTTTTAATGTTAATTAAATTTATGTATTCAACATTATTTAGTCTTGGAAAAAATTATGATGTAAAGGAATCCAGGTTATATAATATATGTGGCACACTTAAGCATGAGATTAAAATGTTTATGAAGGGTGTGCCCTGATAGCTCTCTAATGCATTGGGTAATGTTTAATATCATGATAATTTATGTGGGGAAAATGGTTTAACTAATTCCTTTTATGAAAATTTTCCACCATGATGGTACATGGGTTTACCTAATTCTTTTATATTAATGATGAAATGTCTTAAGTTATTACCAAATTTCCATGTTATGATAATCATGCGATATCATGTCTTTATTTTCATGTTTCTATTGTGATCCATTGATATGGAAATTTCATAACATGTATTTTGTTCTTAATTTTATTCCTTTCTTAATACCTTACCGAGATTTATAGATCACCTTTTTCTAATTTAAATCCTCAGGTTACACCATGCAATGCTAAGTACGAAGGAATGTTGTGGTCATGAAAATGAAATTTTCAATAAATATATTGTATTTTATGTATTAAGTTGTCATGTAATGTTTATAATCCCCAAATAAACTAGACATATTGATCTTTTGGGTTATATCAAGTTCATTTTTATGTAATAAATATTGTTTAAATATGAAATATAGAGCAGGCTTGTTATAGGTTTTCACATAAACTGTATAACTATAGTGTGAATTCAAAGGTCCGATTAAGATTGAAACAATCCAAAAAATGTTGAAACACCAACTACATGGGACAATGATGAAAGACACCAATAATGGGTTTTATTTACATCAAAATCCATTGTCAATATCCTCATTGGACATTATGGTCTGGATAACAATCATCATTGTGAAAACCAATGAATAGGGAAAAGACACCGTCCAAATATAAAAGAACAACTCTGAAAATAGTGGTGAGATATAATAGTATTCTCTATAGATAAACCAATATAAGAAATAATATATAAAAACATATTATGAAATAATAAATAAAAAAATCCATACATCCTTGTTAGATTGATCTCTAATGAAGAATGAATCCGTAGTGACACCTTGGGATATTTATAAGAATTTATTCATCAATAGAGATCCCCAAACAACATTATTTTACAAAAATTTTATATTTTGATTATACGGATCAAATGTAATAATCTAAGGCTAAAATATCTCCAAAATTAACCCTATAGTCACTTGATGTTTGATAGGGTTGGAGGTTGAATGAGGAAAATTAGAGGATTTTGGAACTTATAGATAGGCTGGGATTGACATGTTTATGGTATGAATACTTGGTTCCTGGTGTGAACTTCATGTGGTTTTAATCCACAAAAAAAATCAATCACAATATTCATAACTGATGAATGGATTTCATGCAGTGAAAAAATTTATTCACACTATGAATCCATTGATGCCAGCACCTCTAGAAACTCTTCCCTAAAAATTCACACTGTTAATTATGTATTGACACTATGAAATACCAAATACAGCTGAAAAAAGATCCAATTGATTATTATCTTCCTCAAAATCCATATAAGAACCCTCTTTACCAGAAAAATAACAAAAAAAGGATTGGAAGGTCCCAAGATGACACTAAAGAAATGATTTCATAAATAAAATGTTGAAAATATACTGACATCAAAACTAGATTCATCACATTCTCCCCTCCAAGGATTTTCACCCAAAAAAGTAAAATCCAAATAAATAGGTTAGGGTGATTCACCCCATCAAACTTTCATGCTCCCATGATCTCTCCTGAAGATTCTTGTGATGCCAAATGACAAGTAGCATGGGAATGGTCTGCCCATGATGTATCCTCTCCGGCTGGTCCTCAATCACCATCGAGTACTCTAAAATGGTGTCTCCCTTAGTTAAATATAGCTCAACCTAGTTGATAATTTGTGATGGGTCATTTATAAATCTCTTTAGCTATGACACATGGAAGATGTCATGCACTTAGTCCAACTATCGGGGTAAGTCCAAGTGGCATGAAACTAACCAAATGTGGTTAGTATTTGGAATGACCTCATGAACCTCGATGATAGCTTTCTTCCCATACAAATCCTTATAAAAACAATTCATAGAGAGACCTTTATTAATACAAGGATTCCTAACTCAAACTACAAGGGACTACGATATAAGTATATGTATTATTTTTTTGACTCATAGAAATCCTCATATGCTCCTGGATCACCTAAACCTTATTTTCCATCACCTACACCAGTTATGCTCTAAGAAGATATGTCTCCCCAATCATAGTCCAATATAAGGGTTACCTTCATGGCCTACTATATAGAGCCGAAATTTTTTCCATACAAATAGTGGAGTGAAAACTATTATTATAAGTGAACTCCATCAGCGATAAGTGATCATCCCAGATTTGACAAAAGTCTAATACACATGATCTTAGCATGTCCTCCAGAGAATGAATGATTCATTTAGTTTCTCTATTCCTCTTAGGGTGAAACAAAATTATAATATATAACTGGGTCTTTAAGGGCTCTTGGAAACACCTCCATAACCAATACATGAACCGAGCATCATGATCAGAGAAAACTATCAATGGTACCCCATGAAGTTGGATGATCTTCTACATGAATAAACACCCCAAAAAATCAACTAAATTTTTTTCTTGGATGGAAATGAAGTCTTTCATATTGGTACTTTGACAAATAATCACTCATATACCACTATATCACTCAATATAGGTGTAAACCCTATTAAAAAAATCCATCAATATTCCATCCCACTTCTATTTTGGGATCTCAAGAGGTTGATCGAAACCAACTATAACCTAGTGTCTCTCCTCCATGGTAACAACCCAAGATATTGGTACATAATTACCTTTAATTCAATAATATGATTAATGGATCTGAACACACACAACATCAAACTAAAATAAAAACACAATAATTTAAAATAAAAACACAACAATTTAAAATAAAAAATAAAAAAATTACTATTGTAAACATAACTGTTAAATTAGAGAGTATAAAAGGGGTCACCATATTAAAAAATACATTTGAAAAAATAGGTAATATGGAATGAATCAGAATGTGTCTTCCTCATGAAGACCATTTTTATGAGCTTGGGAAATATGTGGCATCAATAGGGTTTTCCATAGACCATGTCCAAGAAATTCCCTAACATGTATAGTTTGAGGGAAGCCTTTTATAAGAAAATGTTAGGCTTATAAAACTCGATGTTAAATACATGATAGATAAATTACCACTACCAATTATCTTAACGTTATCTCTGATATAGAGTTTATATGGGGTTTTTAAGTATTAATTAGTATGTTATCAACATGTAATTATTATCTATAAAGTTGAATGGGTGTATCAATATAAAATTCATTTTAAGATTAATAATTTTGTTTGAGTTATGTGTTTGTATATTAAAATAAAAATATATAACTTTTAGATATGATTTTAATATACATAAAAATATTTTATCATCCATCCAATGGATATTTCTTTAAAATAAATAAGAATAAATTCACATTATACTTAAAAATACATTTTTTTCTAAAACAATTGTCTCATGTCATGTAAATTTATATTGTAATAAATTTATTTATATTTTTGAATTTTAAATTAATAAAATTAAATTTATTTCTTAATTCAGAGTATCAAAATTTATATAGTTTTAATTTTTTATCTTTTTCTAAAAAGGATGATTTTTAGTTGAACAATATCATTTTTACGAAACATATAATTTTTTGTCTATATAAGTATGACCCAGAAGATTAAAAACACTTTAAGAAAACAATTATGAAATTACGGAATAAAATTATGTATTTTAAAATATTATTTGAACTAAAAAAACCTACGTCCAACATTTTTAGGACTAAATTAAAATGTCACTTTCATAAATATTGGTTTTAGTATTTCCATTTAATTAGGAATTATAATGTTGATATTGGGTTATAGATTGATTTGAAAGAATCCTAAATTTTATTTTATTTATAATAAATCAATTTATGTCTTTAAAATTAAGTAAAATTATAATTTTATCAAATATATAAATTTGATTCGGAAAATTTTAATTTTCTAAAAAAATTTCTTACATGAATAAATGTGTTTATTTTAAAATTATTTTAAATTTGAAGTCATAATTTTAAAATTTATAAATATGTTCAACTTAAATATTTGTTATTAAAATAAATTACTAATATTCAAAAGTAATTACTCAGGTAAAAGAAAATTAGGGTAAAATTTAAAAAGCTAAAAAGAAAAGGCATAAAACACTCTAGGATATCTCAAAAATTATGGCATGGTGATAATATAGATATAAGACCACTTATAATCTAATTTTCCACATTTATTTCTGTTTACATTTTAAAATTAACATTAAATTATTTAAAATGTAATGCTTACTTCTAAAACAACCCTTCTCTTCACTTATAAAAGGGTTACACTTCCTCCACTTGAAGACTCACCTATCTTGAACATTTCTTCTTTAATATCCGAAAACATACACCTTCCATGTCCCTAACACAAAATATAAATATTATGGTTACCATTAGTTATCATAAATCCTTCATTTCGAAGGATAATTCCATGTAAAATTCAAGACCCCTGACGTGAGTAGCATCAACTACATAGATTTTCTTCTGATTTATCCAGATTAAAATTTATTTTATCCTTACAAATTTGCTGATATTAGTAGGATTTATATAATATAATGTTATTATATTAATATTATTATCATTATAAATTCATTTATCTATCCATTAAGAAAAATGAAATCGTCGACCATGTGTACGTGCGTACTACCGCCTCCACTTGGTGTCAAGATATGTTTTTTTCGACATCACCTATCATGGTAGGTAAAAAGGGTGTATTGTATTAATATATATTATATTTAAAACATTATTAGGATTATTAAATAATTTTTTTTCAAATATCATCATTCCATCCAATTATTGGGAAACTTGATCATTAATCAGGCCTATGTGCGGACTACCACTGTCACGAGCAATGAAATTCATTTTTCATCACCAGTCATCATGGATGGTTACATGAATGGATTTAATGAGGATATTTTATGATTATTAAATGTTTAATATATTTTTAAAACTATACAATCATTATCTAAAAACATTTCCTTACTCATTGTATCATTATGGAAGGATCTCCTTTGGGTTGGTTTTCCACCTACATGAATGATGTTATAATGTTTTTTTATGAAAGATAATTATTGTTATATAATGAAAATATCAATTTATAGAAATTATTTTATTATGTATTAATTATTACTAAATGTATTTATTAGTATTTAAATTATTTATTAATATATCACCTTTCGATCATTAAACACACAGAAACTAGTTTATCATTTTTCCATTTTAACAAATCACATTCATGTATCTCACATAATAAAAAAAGAATTAAGGTATAAATTAGAAAAAATTATTATATCCTGTATAATATTGGAATGAAAAATTTGGAACCAATATGTAAGGATTAATCTTGTCACCACTATTTTTTTATGAAACAAAAAATCAAAATTTCAAGCACCCTATAATGAAAGTAGATATAATTGAGTGATATGTTAAAAATATATGATTATAAACAAGGTATATAAAGCATATTTTTTTGGATAATATTATTAATTAATTAAGTTATTTTTTTTCATCTTATAAGAGGATAGAGCATGGTCGAGTTAGAAGGAATTCAAGGTAAGGTTTTTCTTACTCTCAATTGGGATTCTTTGAGACATGTTACAAGTTATGCCCCATGTTTCAATTATATAATGTTCTATTTATATAAAATCCCATGAGTTTTATCTACTTTATTTCTTTTTAATTATTGATATATAAAAATCCAAATCATTTTATTTTCTTCAAATGTATTTTGACTTAAGTGTTACCACAATTGTAAGATTTTTTGGTAACTCTATTTTTATTCATTAAGTTATGATAACTCTCTTGGACTTATTTCATATAAGATTGGTAAATTATACCTTCTAATTGTATTATGTTGAATTATATAATTTTTTACATTTGTAACAAATAAAAAACTTTTACAATATTTCATTCTTCAAAGAGTATGTTTTTCATAAGGGTTATTGATAACTCAAATATATTTTCCCTCAGTTATAATATTTCTTCATGAACTTTATTCTTTCGTGATGGGTTCTCCCACTATATTAATTTATAATGTGGTATTTAATAATCCTATTTGAGAAAATTATTATTTTTTAATTCCAATAAGGGTATATTACTCTTTTTACAATGTGGGATATCAACAAAGTCATTTTGAAATGATTAAAATGGTTCTTTTCATAATCAAATGTTTTGACTTTGGATCCAAATTTTCTATAAAAAAAATTATGTCATTTTTTAGGCCCCATTATTGATGATTATTTCTAAAATTAAATTATTTAAAATTATTCACTTCCCCATTTTAAAATTTACTTTTTAAATGGATATGTAAATTTATATTTTACATAAATTTTAACAATGTATTTCAAATAATATTTTATGTTTTCAGCTCCATTTTAATTTTCATATGCAAAAGGATTTTACCTTATGGTATTTTTGATAAAAAATTTATCCTATAATAAATAAGTATATATATATATATAATTTGGAGAATTAAAATCACAATTTCAAACAATTCGATTCTTATTCCTTTATTGCTAGATACCATTCAAAGTATTTTTTTGCAAAGGTGTTTTTTCTATGTCAACATAATTATAGGTTTCCTTTGTTACACTGGGGATATGTTCTTTAACATCCATTCATGTTCATTCTCTCGATGGATATTTTAATATTATTTTCTATAAAAGATATTATCCCTTCCTACAATTGTCTTGACTGACTATCCATTTTGAATATGTACATAGTTTCTTACAATGCATTTTATTTTTTGAATAATCTATATTTCATTCCATTGACTGAAGGGTGTTCAGTAAGATTCTATTAATCTATTGATTGGGGAGATTATTTATTTATCAATATACCCATTATCTATATAATGTAAATACTATATGATTTATTTTCTTGATTGAATGGTATTCACACAGATTTTTTTTAATTATTTTTGGATACCAAATTATTTTCTATGGCTTTATCACATTGATTATTTCTTTATGTGAATTCATTTGAAAGGAATATGAAAAAAAATTGCATTCTATGAGTTATTTATGATGTGATAAGTGATTTATTTTCAACTGACAGTCATAAGTACAGATGATGATGCATGGGGTCCAATATCTCCTTCCAATGCATTTATTAACAGTTTCTATCTCATGATATAGTTATTAATGAGTATTGTTTAGTTTCTCATAAGCATGATAACTGATGGTCTGTCCCATAAAATCCATGTTCCCTGTACAAATGTATATTCTATATTTAAATGGTTTTTTATAGTTTTATGTTTATTATCATGAATATATTATAATATCATGGTGCATGTTTATTTACTCTATTATATAATTCATGTATTATTTTATTTCAAACATTATTATATGATTCAATACCTAATATTTTTTGGTTATAATTTTATTATGTGCCTTTATTATTCCCATATGCTTATTTTTTCTCACTTACAATATTTGAGTATTATTACTTATGTTTACCCTTATAGAGTATCTGATATCACCCATTTATTATGTTTCAATTTTCCCAGGGTATAAAGATGACAATATCTTTTGGAATGCCTAAAACATGTTTTATATTATAGAAAATTGTTCGTAACATTGTAATAATGGTTTTGTGTTACTAGTCTCCAAAGACACTAAACCATTACAATTCTTGGTATTTATGAGTATATTTCTTAATATTATGTATATGTTGTGAACGATTTATTAAAGTAAAGATGTGTTTATTTTGGGTCACTATATTCACATGTTTAAATGTGAGGCATAAAGAAACAAAATCAGCAACACACATTCTCATGCCAGACCACCAAACAAGTCATTGAAGGTCTTGGTACATATTTGTTACTCTAGGATATACCACCAAGGGGGAGGTATGAAAATCCCTCATCCCCTCCTCAAAAAACCTGACCGGTACTACCATCTATACTAGGAAGAAGATTAAGTTCTCATTATCTTTATATATTACATTTTGTGCATCACCTGAGGATATCTAATTGTGCATAACCTCATAACCGATGTATCCAAACAAATCCTCTATGGAATGACGAAGAAGTAGTGGGATAACCACCATTGACTGTAGATAATATTTCCATCTATACTCTACTAGGGTATTTGAAATTTTTTCCAATTACTGTGGAATCCCAAACACTAAAATATAACATTATTTTATATTAAAGGCAACATCACCACATTATCCTTTCATGCCGTATAGACTATATCAAAGTAATGATCCTATATAAATTCCAAACAACACCCATTTCATAGGTTGAGGTCCCTCTTGGTAATGATATTCATGATACTATACTTATATGAGTCATCTAAAATGTGCACACATAGAAGAAAATTCCTCTACATTATCAAGGTGAAGAGTACTACTGCAAATTGAAATTTGTTGGTCGCATAGTTCTACTTGTGGGAAATTAACTACCTCAACCCATAATTAATATTGGTATTCATTAGAATAAAAAAACCAAAGAAAAAATCTATAGTAATATCAAAATACCATATACTTGACATACTCCCCTAGTAGTCTTAACACATGAGCACTGGTTAACCTATGCCTCAACTCTTCAAAGGCTCTGTCACATTCCTCAATCTATGAAAATAGTCACCCTTTCCGAGTCAAGGTAGTAAAAAGAGATTGAATCCTGAAAATTATTCTACAAAACTTTAATAGTAATATTCTAATTCAAGTAAACTCCATTAACATTGAAAAAACATGGCTGAATCCCAATAAATCACTACCTTAATCTTTACTGAGTCCACCACTACACCATTTTTTATAATGACATTCCCTAGAATATGAACATCCTGAATCCAAAACTGAATCTCCAAGAGATTACCATATAACTAGTTATCCTATATTTGCTCTAGGACAATCCTCAAATTCTATATATACTCCCCCACATATGTAGATTCAATAAAAATTTCATCAATAAAGATAACCATAAACCAATAAAAGAAATGAAGAAAGATCTAGTTTAGTAGTTCCATGAAAATAATCGGTTCATTAGTAACAGAAAATGGAATAACCAAAACTCATAATTTCCATTGAGACATCATAATTTCATCTTTGGGATATAATCCTCATGAAACCTCAACTAGTTGTAGAAAAACCTGAGATCATCCATTGAGAACCTTCCTTCATCCTTCAACTAGTAATCATCGATCCTCATTAATTGGTACATGTTATTAATATTAACCTGATTTAGGTGATTTTTATAAACATATAGAATGAATATCCCAAAATTATTATTAATGACCAATACTAGATTTACCCAAGGGGAATAATAGTTATGAAAAATAAGTTCTTATGAAGTTACTCCAACTATACTCCCATCTCCCAAAGCTCAGTAGGGCCCATCTTATATGTTGCCGAAGATATCAGTGCCGTTAGAGGGTGAAATTATACACACAAGTCAACATACACATAATATGTAGTCATGAAATATATTTATTGGATAAATATATATAATCCTACACTATTTTTAGAATCCATATATTTGAAGTGACCACTACGTCAAAGTTGAAACTTCCAACTGATGGGAGATTGGTTATAGCTACTTGCTAATGAGATTTACTCATTCTGTGCAATGATCCTTATTAGAATTAAAGTAAAATATAATCCACCATAATATATAAATATTAATATCCTATAATGATAATCTATCTAGTCATACACTATGGGAAACCAGTCTATACCTAGAATAAAATCATATAGTTTCATCATAATAACTAAGAGAATACAAAAGAAACTCTCTCCACTGAGAACCAACTCATACTACAGACAAGTGGGAGAAATTGTAGAATAACTCCTTATAGAAACCTCTAGACACAACTAATAGTATAAAGGCTCTATAATAGTCTCTATATCTCATTAAAGGGATATAGATAAGAAACAATAACTCATGACTGCTAAAATATATGTTAGAACTTCTTGCTCATGAGCCCTACTTGTTTTTCAAAAAAGTCATTAATTCCATTGAAGGATAAATTTGTCCCACAAGACAATAGACATATAAATTTACTATTATGATATTACATCTAGATATACACACTTATCAATCAGTCCATGCCCAGAATTAAAGCATATGGTGTCATGATAATAACAAAGATATCTCACAAGAAACTATCTCCGATGAGAACCAACTCACACTGTAGATAGATGTACGAAATGGTAGAATCACTCCCTATAGAAACCTATAGCCATAAATGATGGTATAAAGACTCTATAAAAATATATAGTTATCACTCAAAGGATATGAAAAATTAAAAATAACTCATAGTTGTTTCAAAAAGTACTAGAGATAAAGTAGAGAGGATAAAGATTAGTCCTAGAATAGCCTCTTGCATAGCCAAATCATATCCTACAACATCCAATAATTTACCAAACCCCTGAACGATAGCTCTCTTATCCTCATAAGACTCACATGGTGGTGGTTTTTGTTATGGTAGGTCCTATTTTCATCCTATAACTATGACTTGTCCTATTGGGGCTCAGCTAACTCCTCTCTTAGCACCACCTCCCTTGGATCTACCTTACCCACCCATGGGATATCCATGATCATGATGTTTACTCTACTATTGAGGTCGTGCCACTATATTACCACCACCTACAATATAATGGGTTGGGTTTTCACACAAAATATGACCCAAACAACACAATCATAACATCATACATCTCCTAGATGGGTGGATTCTCTATATGATTCCAGTGCTATAGATCCTGATGTCTGTGTTTGGGAATGTTTACACCTCTTTAATGAAATATTTTTTCTAGATTATAGAGATGAATCCACCCCATGATAGCCTTCACCCACTCCAAATACTAGAATATCCTTTTCCAGTAAGATCTCTATCACCAAGGCAAACTACAACAACCTGATATAGGTGAGAACACACATAGAGACCATGCTAGCTTAGATATCCATATGGATTCCATGCTCAAATTTTCACACCTATAAGTATCCATATCACACCATATCAAGAGAGTAGAACATGAGATCGGTAATATTTTATGTGTTCTCTATAACATAAATATCACCTTGCATAGCTCAAGAAGCTATTGAATCCACATAGAGCACAATCTTGAGGAGTAATACTAATAACATAACAAGTGAAAAAAGATTATCCACTATAGTTTCATTTTATTATGGAGTAGAGTAATCAAGAACCACCATTTAACTACTAGTCCATATAAGATATTAGTTTTAAGTGACACCATCTAATCATTCAGGGTTTACATGAGCAGTAAAATTCAAACCACCAACTCAATCCAATCTTATACTTCCTGATGGTCAAGATCATCATGGAACCTAAGTATTCTCTATAATTGAAACTAATGAAATTATATATTCCAATGAAAACATCCATTATGTCACAATTTAACATTTAGATACTCTATATGAAAATGAACATCAAACTAAACTATTAGAGGTGGGTCCATTAACTTCTCATCGAGTGGGAGTACTACTCTCTGCTAAGATGGAGGGAAAATTTAACATAGAAATCCCTACACTGGGGCCTCATCACTAAATTGGTCATCAACATGACCCTATCTTGGTATCTTAGATGGAATTCCTCATAGATACATACTAACATTTAAGAATATGTCTCAAAGTTAGATAAACATATACAGGGATCTCACTCAATGACATGAAAGTCAAAAACATTTCTTATAAAATGCATGTACTGTTGAATCCCTACAACCATTACCTCATCATGATGAGTTGAATAGTATGTGATCAGATTCCTTATGTATAAATACATCGGCCACTACACCATCACTTTGGTCCTTATCTTAAGAGAAAAACTCTAAAAACATTAACATAATTTCCCCTGGTTCCTAACCAATCCTCACATCACATCTAAATCCAAACATCGTCCTTAGGGTTGGATTGATTTGATACCACTCTATCATGACCTAATCCACTGGGGACTTTCTTTTATAGATATTAACCTAAGTTTTACCCCCTAGGTATGCCTCTAATAGGCTAGGGGCTAGAGACTAGTGTCATGTAGTCCTTAAACTGAAATGGGAGGTCATAACCTAATGTACCGGTATATATAATTAGTAATAAGATCCTTGAAAAAAATTAGAATAATATTAAACTAGAATCTCTAGAGTGTAAAAAATTTATGAAATAACCTCTATGAAAAACACTAGAGTACAAAAATAAGGTATTAAAAAGAAAAAAACATACGACCGACCAAGATGTGTCCCAACTTGACAACAAAAAAGAGAAAAATCATAAAAGATCTCAACTTGTTATCTCTGAGTATGACCATAAAAACAATAAAAACACCTCAAATTACTACTATTCTCCTTCAAACCAATGTCCATGATGGTCTATTCTAATATTCTGAATAAATTAATAAGAAACAACATATGCAAGAAAATACCATACAGGGGTGAGTGTAAACATACCAAATACGACACCCATAAAAACATATTGAAACAATAAAGGAAAGGGTTATCTCAACCCATGAAGAAAAGGGGATGTAGAAACCCATATATACATATATTATCCCAATGATACTCTCATAAAGGAGATAGGGAACTTAATCTTCACAACTAGTAAGAAATGATGAGTATATTTAATTTTCATGAGCTAGTGTTTTCTTGATTCTAGAATTATGACGTAAACCTCACCAAAATATAGTATAGGACCCACAACTCACTGGTAGATAAATTAGCTAAGGGAAATACAACTATAGTGAAGGACATACACGATGCCAATTCTCATTGGTAGGGGAGTACCAACTCCATAGATACATGACCCATGCACAGATGAGTATGGGGAGTATTGACACTACCTATCTATAGGATATAAGAGAACCATTCACCAAATCTATTAATAAGGAGAGTGCCTATACTTATATCAACTACAATAATCACACATTAAACCTTTAATCTTTCTAAACAGAGTTTGAGAATTGAATATATACACATCATGTCTCACAAATATCTGAGTTTGGCCCAAAGGATCAAGTCAGAATCTAATGCATCCAAATATCTTAGATAGGCATGGTTCATGGTGTGAAAGGGGTTTTCACACCATGTGTCTGCCTAGAACAGTTAAAATTTGTGAAATATCTATTCATTTTAGGAATTAACTTCTAGATATGTGAGAGAAATCATTCATGAACATCCATGATGTGAAGTAGTAGTTCACACTATGAATACAACCTTAAGATCACTAGGTTCCCACTAGAATTCAATTTATTTTATGATTCAGATATTTTCATTGCTGAAATACACTAGAGACACATAAATTAGGTTTATCCCCTCCCTATAAATCCATTTCCGATCACTCATTGTCAAAAAATGTGATATTCTTTCATTTTTGTTGCCCAATTATTATCCATAACACACTTCCCATTCATGAATCCATCTGTCTCACCCATGTGTTCCCATATGTCACTACTATGATCCACAAACCCATCACCATTCTTGGTACTCTAGGTCAGTAGGCTTCGTCACATAACTCGTATAAAAATAGTGTGAATATAGAGGTTTGATCATGCTGAAACCAATCTAGAACAAGTAGATTCACTGACTACATGATCCATCAATAAAGAATGTAATGAACTGAGGAGAGATCTATAAGAAAAGTATATATCTTCATTGGATAATATGAGTTTATCCAATGATCGTTGTTTTGAAAATCTAATATTGGGGAAAGGATAATATAACCAAATAAAAAATAGGATTTGAAAATATAGGAAATAAGTTATAAGATTATCCATAAATAAACCAATATATGCTAGAATCTGTAACAATTGAGTAAAAAATAATAAATAAAAACTTCATACCTCACCATTGGATTGATCTCTAATTAAGATATAATGCATGGTGATGTTGTTTCAAATTTATGAGAATTTATTCATTGATGATGAGCCCCAAACAACTCCAAGTTTCCAAAACATGATCTTTATAAGTTGAGGATCAAATACAAGAATCATGGTTTATAAGATCTCTGAAAATAATCCCTAATTAACCAAGAGTTTAAGATTATTTGAATCCATAGAATGAAAATATAAGTGATTTAGTACTTATAGACATTATAGGGATCGACACATTCAGGGAATCAATCCCTAGTTCATGTCCTCAACCTCACAAGGTTTACATCCACTAAATAAAACCCATCACCTAATCCACAATTTCAATAATTATTTTCTAGTGTGAAAAAAGTTATTCATGTTGTGAGTCCTTTAAAGTTATCCATCCTTAAACTCTTACCCAAAAATGCACACATTTATTTATGTATTCATTCCATTAAATACCACTTATAGATGAAAATGGATCAAATCATTCCTTCTCCTCCTCAAACTCCCACCAAGAGCCCTCAACACCCAAAAATGTCATTTTTTCGACTAGGAAGTTCCTAGGATAATACTAAGGGAATGGTGTCATCAATTTTTTTTAAAACATCCGTACTTGAAAACTAGATTCATTACGTTAAATAAAATAATAAAAAAACCATTTATATTTTATTTAATAGAAATTAACCATTAATAATAATAAAAATAATAACATTTAATTAAGTAAATAAATAAAATTAAAATTAGCCCCACTTGGTACCTGATACCCCTTCACAAATACCTAGTGGTTCACTTTGGACCACCCCCTCAGTGGGCACCTCATCGAGTATCCCGTGAGTCATTACATAGTACCTGACATCCTCTACAGTGTTAAATCAGATTACAACATCCTTGTAACCATCATCGTAGACTCTATTTTGAAACTACAACCCCCAAAACATATTTGAAAAAAACCTCTAATTAATTATTCATCTTTAAAATTCATGAATAAAACTCAAAATTAAAATCTACAATGACTTTAATTCTATTTATGATCTATCTTATCTAATTTTAACTAATCAATCAGAACAAGGGTCACTAAAATCACCCAACCATAACACTTTTAATATGAACACATAATATTCATACATAGATTTTAACTCTTAGAAAAGGAATATTCACTACATAACATAAATATCTACACCATAATCATATTGGTCTACTGCCTTTAGAAACATGGATACATAAACTACTGGTTCATAAGTGAACTAAATCATCCCACACTATGTTCTTCATAACTAAAAACCTTATTATACATATCTTACACAATACCATTCTTCATAACATAGGGAAAGGAAATATGAGATAGGGTGAGATCATATTCTTAGCTTGGGTATATGAGGAATATATCAATTATCAAATTGACATAATATGAGAAAAAGGGTATGTGAACATGAGAATAACATTTGAAAAAAACCCTACATATCATAGATCATAATTTGAGCCACAGAATAATATAAGTTAGTTTATAAGACATAAAATTAATGGAATCAAATAACATGATCCATGAGATAATAATATTTCCATAAAACATTGATTTTGGGTATACATATAAGACCATAAAATAATTACTTTAGCAGTCAAGTCTCACTACCAAAAATATCTTAGTAGACTGGGTTCACTCCCGAAACCATCATAGTAGTCAAGAGTTACTTCTAGGACTATCATAGTGGACATAGTACCTTAATGAACTGTTTTTACTCCCCATTATGGTCCTATTTATCTCCTAAGATAAATATATTTACCTAATGAATTGGAGGGATATATAATTATCGGACCACCGATCACATAATGAAAACTATACACATGTGTACCAAAAGATCATAAAACATTCATCATATCATATATCATGAGAAGTAAATGGGTTTTATATAATTTAATCATATCATAACCCAGGAAAAATAAACCGTCTTCACAAATATTTTATCTTTTTTTCATAGCATAACCTGTGAAAAAAAGTTTGTTTGATAAAAATATTATCATCATGATCATAAATCATTTACAGAAATAATAAGGATGGTATCATTGAATCATATCTCCATTAAAAATTATGAAACATCCAAGGATGACAACTTATATAGAAAACAATTTTAAATATCACATGAATCATTTCTTGCAAAAATAACACTTTTACTTTGAAATCAATTATTTAAAATATTTAAAATACCAAATATTAAAGAAAAATGTTTCCTTAAAATGAAACATGTTAAATTATAAATTAATATTTGAATAATTTAGTAGTCATGATGGTGGAAAATTTTGTATATTTATTTTATGGTAAAATATAGATTCCTTTAACTTTTTTTTTTGTAAAAAGTCAAATGTACCTCGTTCAGAAAATGGAAAAAAGTATTTCTATTAAACCATATTGAAAAATTTTAAACATGGGTAAAAATGAAATTTGAAAATGATATATTACTATCAAAAAAATATTGACAACATTTTTAGAAAACATGTATATAAAAGAAAAGTATTTTCCACTGATGAGAGAAATATAGCGTGTTTTCCTTAAAAAGAGTCATTAAGACTCTTGATTATATTAAAGGGGAATATTAAATGAAAACATGTAATTTATTGAAATAAAAATAGGTGAATAAAATTCATTATTTTTTAACGAGATTTTCCATAATATTTCCTCACCAGAACATGACTATAAATAATACCTATAAATAATGAAATCGTAATATAAAACCATTACCATTACAGTAACATTCAAAAAAAAAACATACAGAAAGTGAGAAATGTATATGGATATTTACATACATATAATTTTAATGAGTATAATCATAAAATAAATTAATGTTCATTATATACACCACCTAAAAGAAACAAGTGGTGAATATGGCATGTGTCTCACAGAAAAAAAAAGTGAAACCAAAATCCCTTACCAATAGAACAAACTCATTCTTACATGTTAAAAAATTATACATAATAAATATATATTTATTATAAATTTATTAAATAAAATAAATAATATATATTTTATAATATTGAAATTTTTGATTACATTTTTTCACACATTTATTAACAAGTATTTATCAATATTGTTGTTCAGAGTAATAACTACTTCATTTTTCATTAATGTTTTCATTTGGCAATTCTGGTCTATAAAATTTGATTATACTTCCATAAAATAAATAATGATAATAATTATTTAAATATAATATATATTCATTATATATATATATATATTTATATATTTATAGTCATCTATAAAATTTTGAGATAAAAAAATGAATTACATTGTTCATAGAGATGACAGACTGTACGTACGGATGAACGATATTTTCACTTTTAGAAGGATGGAATGAAAGAAATATAAATATTAATTCACCTAAAATTAATTATTATTATATCATATATATATAATATATTAATTTAATATATCCTTATTAACATACATTTTAAAATAAAATGAAAATCATATCACATCACTTCGTGGAGGCAGTAGTCCACACATATGAACAACCAATGTTATCATATTCCAATTGATTTGAATTTAAAAATGAAAATGTGATATTATAATTAAATAAGTATATTTATTTCATAAATAACACACACACACACACAAACACATATATATACCTTTATCCATCATTATATCATTTGAGGATGGGCGGCGATGGAAAACAAATTACATCAGTTCGTGAGGTGGTAGTCCGTCGTACACACATTAGATGGTTTCATTTTCTCATTTAATAGAAGAGGAGATGGATATAGGGTATTCCATTAACATAAAAAACATCTCATTATTTTTTATATACTTATTTTGTTATAAAATTATTTTTGAATAATAATTTAATGATATGGAAGAAGAAATAAATTAGAAACACTTGGTTAAGAGAAATAAATCTTCTTCAGACCACCTCTTTATGTTTATACCTAAAGACTTACTAGGATGGTTTTATGATAAAAAATAATCCAGGTAATATTTTGGTGTTTAATTAATTCATTTGGTTGGGTATTGGATAAATAAAAATGGTATTGTAAGTCTGAATAAGAGAGTAGAGTGGGTGTCCTTTTATATGTGGGGGAGATGACACAATTGGAATTTTTGAAAAGAATAAAATAATTAGTGTCCAATTCACACCAAATGGATAAAAAATGGAGCATTTATGATTATTAGATGAGATAAATTCGATTTACATTCATAAAATATAAATTATACAACTTATTATATCATTTTAACAGTTATATTTTTTATTTAAACCCTAGTAAACCCATTTTAACTTTTAACTATGGTAATATATTTTTATTACTTTTAATATTAATTATAAAAAAATTAGTTGAAATTATTAAATTATATTAATTTTTTTATTCAAACTATGGAATCCTTTTTATCTAATTAAATTTTTAAAATTGGTAGAATTTAATTTAAAATTAAACCCGTAATAGGAGTGAAAAGGTGGTTTTCCAAAAAATGGTTTTCTTAAGTGTAAATAGTTTTTATATAAAACATAGAGAGAATATTGATTATAGTGTCCTAAATTGGATTATTAATAATATAATTTTACTAATTTTACTTCTAAACATCATTTTATAAGATAATGTAACTTTTTAGACACTTTAAATGAAAATAAAATTCTAAAAAAATATGTATTTTTCACTATTCATTAAAAAAATAATCTTTTAAGAAAATTATCCAAAATTAAATGAATGATAATTTTTACATAATTATTTAAGAAATATTGCTCATTTTTTTAAAATATGTTTTCTAAAAGTATTAAAAAATAATTTTAAAATAATTTTACAAAAATTGATGAAACCTCTTTTCATAAAAAATAAACTTTCAAGAATAACACTAAATTTATTCATATTACATGATAAGAAATAATATTAAGTGAATGATAAAACATTTAATTTAATATATAATATATTAATGTTATTATAATTATTCAGCAATAGTGACTAGTTTTATTATTTAGATAAAAACACATTCTGTGTATAATATTAGTCAATCGAAAAAAATATTCTTTTTTACTTTAAAATGTTTTTTCATTTATTTATAATCAATTGAATAAAAATTAATTTCTTCTATACATGTTTAAAACATATAAATTTCATAATTTAGTTACACTTATTCTTAACCACCAATTTTATTTTCTATTTATAATTATATACTATATTATTTTCTTTTAGACTCGAGGTTGTGTGTATTGGAAACTATTGAATAGATTAAATTTATTAAAAATATATATTTATATCATAGAATCTTATGGTGTTACATTATACCCCCCTTAAAATTATTTTTTTAAATTACTTTACTTCGATATAAACAGATGATGATATATCTACCACATCACATTCTTGAGTTCCCATATATCTTCTTAAAATTATAATTCCTATAGATAAACTTGACCGGATGAGTACTCTTGTTATATAGAACATTATTTATGTGATAAAATATTTCTACTAGTTTTTCTTCGTATAAAATATCATTCTCCATTAGTAAAACCTCTGAGTTCATTAAATGCCAAATATCAGGTATATACTTCCTTTAGAGATATAAATGGAACACATCATAGAATTGAGAGAGGTTCTATGGAACACCAAGGGACAAGAAACCATCCCTACTCGATCAAGAATCTTGAATGGTCCAATATATGTAGAGCTCATTATTCCCTTATTTATGAATCTCATAAAATTTTTCCATGGATAAATTTTTAGAAATTCCTTCCTTCCAACTTATAATTACAAATCATTTAAAAAATTTCATGAATAAGTTTTAGGTCGACTTTGAGATTCCTTGATGTGATTTTGAATGTTTCAGACATTATCTCCCATTTCCTTAGCTAGCTCATATCCAGATAGTGTTCTTTATCTAAATTCATCCTAGCATGTTGGAGTTCTAAAATTCTTTCTATAGATGGATTCAAAATACTCCATCAAAATTCTTGATTGAAAGCTATTGTTGTGAGAAAACTTTACTAGAGGAACATGTTAATACCAAACTAATTTTAATTAGAGATAATATTACCTAATAAAATCCTCTAGGGTTTTAATGGCTATCTCATATTGTTTATCTGTCCATCGATAGTAAGTGGTACTGAAACATAACTCCATATCCAGATCCTGCTGAATACTTCAAATTAACTTCAAGGTAATCCTTATATCCTGATTAGATATAATAGAATGTGGTACGCCATTAAACCTTAAAAATTTATTAATTTATATTCTAGAATGTTGACCGATAGAGAAATATTTTATGATAACAATGAAGTGTGCTAAATTCATAAGGCAATTGACTACAAACCAAATAACATTAAGTCCTTTAAAGGTTTTGGGGAGTCTGATAAAAAAATCCATGATGATGTTTTTTCCATTTCCATTTTAGTATGGGTAATTTTTGTGTCATATCCTTATAATTCTATCTCTCTGCCTAAACTTTATAATATAATAAGTGTCAAGATACATATTTTACAATATCCCTCTTCATGTTGTCCTGCTAAAAATAATATTTCATATATCTATATATAGTTATTATTCTAAGATAAATAGTGAAAATGAACTATGACGCCCCTAAAACAACTAATTATACAAGTATATTTTTTATAGAACACATACATAGTTCTTGGATTATATAATTTCATCATAATTATTGTTGATGTCAGGAATATCTCTTTCTATCTAATTCTGTTCCACATATTATTTCTATGCCTCTTTAATCCTCACATAGATAGATGGTTGAACACTCTTCTAGGGAAGATAATATTTATCATCTTACATAAAGATTTCATGATCTATATTTTAAAAATCCTAAAATATTGGATCGTTTGTGATCATCATCATAAAGATTCTAGCTCGACCCTTTCAACTCAGAGCATCAATGACCTTATTCTATTTCCAAGGGTGGTAATGTATTGAGAAGTCATAATAATTAATAATTTGTAACCATCTTCTCTAGAGCATATTCAATTCTTTCTATGTGAAAATAATCATTAATTTTTTTTTATTAGTATATATATCACACTCTTCATTGTAAAGATAATTTATCCAAATCATTAATGAAAAAATTATTGTAGCTAACTCCAAATCATGAGTTCGGTATTTTTTCTCATTAACTTTCAATTGGCGTGATGAATAATCATTGAACATTTCATTTTTCACGAGGATTCATATTTTTACCTTCTTGGATATATCAATATATATTAAAAACCCTTCTCTACTATAGGGTAATATATGAATATGTGGGTTGAATAACATTCACTTCAGTTCCTCAAAATTTTATTCATATTCATCTATCTAAAGATACTTGAATCCCTTATATTTTTACAAGGTGAGTAGATTAGAAATTAATGATAAATTCTACACAAAGTGATTATAATATCCATAAAAACAAAGAAAAATATAGATCTGAGTTAAAATGGTTGGTCTGGTCCAACATTCAATAACTTTGGTCTTTGATGGAGCCACATATATACCCTCTCATGAGAATATATTCACAAAAATATGAATCTATTTTAGAAAAAAAATCAATCTTGGTAATTTTTTCATACAAATTATCATTCCTTAGGTTATTTAGCATAATTATCATGTAATATTAATATTCATACTTTGTCTTTGAATATATAATAATATCATCTATCAAGTCTGCCAAAAACTGATCCAGGTAATCTATAAAGAATCTATTAATTAAATTCTTGAATATTGAAGGTGTTTCAGTAATACAAAATGGTGTCGCAATATATTAATAGTGTCCATACATTGTATGAAATTATGTATTATGTATATCCACCTTATAGTATCACATGAATATTCGAATGAGTAGCTGAAACTGTCCCCGCCATCAGCACTGCCATATGGAAGGTGGAAACACTATTAGAAGATTCAGGTACTCTGTCTATATAGTGTCCACTCCCCCTATAGCCGTGAGGTGGTGTTAGTGAATGATCCAGGAAACCATTGACCAGTCGCCCGGTACTTCAACCTTATGGTGGTGATTCTAACCTTTCGGTGCCCATTGCACAATTCAACCCCCATCTACTATATGTATATGTATATGTATATGTATATGCGATTTAGATGTGCGATATGCCCAATTCCAGCAATGTGAATCGGATGTGCGATATGCTTAATTGATGATATCTAGAACAATGGTAAATCTTGGAAAAGTCTTGATCTGCATCCAGTTGATCTAACAAGTAATCAATATAGGGTAGGTGATTATTATTCTTGATTATAATCTTGTTTAGTTATCATTAATCAATGTAAAGTCTCATTAATCCATATTTCTTCTTAAAAAAAGAAATAGTACATCCAAGGTGACACACTTGTCCAAATAAATACATTTTTATGATTCTCCCAAAGTTACTTCTTCAATTCCAGAAAGTCAATCGTGGTCATTCTATAGGGAGTCTTTGAACTTGGTTTAGCACAATTTATAAGATTCCTTTTGAACCCAACTTCAAAATTTTATTTAATACTTGGTAAATAATTCATAAATACATCAAAAAACTAACTCGTAATAGCTATGTCTTTGATATTGATTTTTGAACCAACCATTTGAGATAAGAACCACTTTTTAATAGTAACCAAAACCAATATAACAGATGTTATTTCTATCGAATGATCACAATTTTCATCACACTAATATATGATTATTGGATGGTTTAAAATATCAAACTTAAATTCCCTTCCATTGAAACTGATATGGGGTTTTTATAAAGAAATCCAATCAATTCCCAAAACAACATCAAATTTAACAATAATAATATTTTCACGGGGAACATTATTTCAAACTTCAGCATGATATTAGACCTTCCTTTATCTAGGAGTCACCTTTTAGAAGTGTATTGAATTATATAATGAAGAGATTATACACAATTAAGACAATGTACTATCAATAGATCACTATGTTGAAATTTATTTCCTTCCATTACACTCTTCGTTTATCCTTGACAATTTATTTCATTAATCCCTTATTTTCCACACATAAAGCATTTTTATATTGATACGAGACATCCTCTTGGGGGCCTATTTCCACAATTTTTACATGTAGGGAATTGAGATATCTTTCTTCCATGGTCTCCACCATCCAATCTCTCAAAGAACTCTATCCTTATCTTTATTGGTGAGTCTAAGATTTGGTAAATTTGTATTATTTTAATCATATACTGTGATAATTTATTTGGAATAATCACTATATCATTCACTCTTATCATCATCTCATTTGGTTTCTCATAATCACTATATTTTCCACAATATTAAACATTAACACTATTCATTCATGTTCCATCCATTGACTAAAACCCATAATCATAGTGTGAACAACAATATTCTAAGTGGGAAACTGCTAAATTGTAACCCCCGAGAGTTTTATGAGAAATATTTTGTTTTTATGTTATATAAATCATCAATGGAATCTTTCACTACACACAACACTAGCTTGGATTGCTTTACACGCAACCACGACCTTCCTCGATAGCTTGCGTCGTACGCAATACCGAGTTCACTAAACAACGATATGCTATTAAAATATTATTAAAACTAGCCATTATGAATAGTAATAACCACTTTTTGAAATTTTTTAAATTTTATTTTTCAAATTGGACTTCATTTTTGGATTCGGAATATCGAAATTATCTTAGGATGAAGTTTTGGTACTTTTCAGATAACTTTCATATTCTGATGAATAGTGAAAATAACTAAATTTTAATTAAAAACAACTTTTTTAATAGAAATAATTAATAGTGATAAATTATTAATTTGAGTGGTTTTAAAGTATATTTAGAATATATTTTTATAATTTAATACAATTTTGGTCATTGGATGTAATTTCACATTTAAACCAGACATAAACAAGTGTCAATCTTTTGATAGTTATTATCTCTTAAAAACACGCTATTTGTTTTGACGACGAGAATTAATTTTTAAATTAGTTAATGTAACTAATATGTTTTGAATTTGGTAAAATAAACATCATTTTTGAATTCATAATATAAAATATAGCTTAGGCCTAATTTTTGGTATTTTTCTGGAAACTTTCATTTTTTTGATGAATAGTGAAACCACTAAGTGGTAGTTAAAAAACTGAATTTTTCATAAAACTTAATTTTACCGCTTCTGTGAGTAGAATTTAGAAAATCCAAGAGACACGGTTAATATAAAAGACTAAAATTTGGTTCAATGAGATGAAAATAATTTTTGGTGGATAGTAACTTTTTACTTTTTTTTACCACGGTTAAAAGTAAATATGGTAATTAAGGGTAAAAATGATATTATTATTGCCCTAACACATGTCCTAATTCTATTGGATAAGTGTAATTCGACCAAAAACAACCTTATTAATAAAATATGACAATTTAGGCCCACTTGGATTAGATTAGGACATTTATTATCAATTTATTTAAAGAAGGGTTAAAATAGTTAAAATGAAAGTCTAATAACTAAATAATTATTAATATAGGGTTATACATAAGATAAATTCGATTATAAATATTCATTATAAATCTAAAACGATTTCCTACATAATGGTATTTTATTTGTAATTTTTAGACTTAAAATAAGTTAATTTATTTATGACACAATGATGATAGAGTAATTATCTTATTAATGAAATATTGACATAATTGATGTTATAAATACCCAAATAAATGTAATTTGAGACTTTTTATGAATTCAATAATTTTCTATGTTAATATGACATTTTAGTATTGATTTAATTAATTTTTTTGAACTAATTATTCTGTTATGATTTTCACAAAAATCAATTACCAAATAGTGTCAAAATTGACATAAAATAGTTTTTAAAACAAATATTATATTATTAATTGTTATTATATTCATAAAAATCTAAGGCTCGGCCAAGATACTTATGTCATGATAGGTGTATCATTAATGGACCACATGGGGGTCGCTTGGATGTATATGGTAAGTTTATTAACTATATAATATAAAAATACAAAGTGACATGGTAAATGTCAATCTAATTAACTAAGAGTTAAAAATAAAAAATAAGGTTAATATAATGACCTAAACTTGTCTAAATTCTATTGGATGAGAGGATTCCAACCCATACCCAACTTATCTTATAAATATATCAATTTGGAGCAATTAAAAACAGAATTTGACTTTATAATAAAATAATATTTTTAGTTATTACAAAGGTGCCCCTCTCCTCCCTTATAAAAGGGCACCTCCTCCCTCTCCTCGTCACACCAATTGAGCCTTCAAGCTCGGCCATACCCTGCCCATTACAGTTCCCCACTTCCCTATAAACATCCTAGAGGTCCTGGTATTCTTCAAAGACCAATTTTAGTGTGCTAAAAAGAGGTCTCAAAGAGGCTCTTCAAATAAGAGGTAATGTCCGTTACCGATTCTTTCACCTCTATTTCTTCTTCTACTTCTTCTTATACTTATTCTTCTTTAGTTGTATCATTATGAATTAATAACATAAGTATCACTCATATAATTATATGTTATTATAAGTATGAAACAACCCTATTTAACCATCTATCCGTCCTACGTAAAACGAAATCACCGCGCGTGCGTACGTACGGAATACCGTCTCCACGCCATGGTGTAATCTATTTTCCACCACCACCGTACTTGGATGGGTATAATGGTGTAAATAATAACTATATATGATTATTGTAAAGTGATATTGATTATTAAATAGTATACATACACTCTATTACAATTTCACGATCATGGGAACGATATCATCGCTCGTGCGTACGTACGGAATACCGTCTCCACGATGTGATGCGACTCATTCTACATGATTTTCATTGCATAATGATTACATAAATGAATTGAGTGAATAAATATGATATATATTACACTAATACCATTCTAGAAATGAGGTATCTATAACCTAAAAATAAGAATAGGAATTTATTCGACATAAAACGTATAAGAACAAAAAGTAATAAACACCCGAATAACAAGTAGCAATGAAATATTACTAATAATAAGCTATGAATATGACCATATATGTTATAATAACAATGAGTATTATTCTGGAATAAGTCAATTACATT
Organism: Viscum album; assembly: GCA_963277665.1. Lineage (NCBI taxonomy): Eukaryota > Viridiplantae > Streptophyta > Magnoliopsida > Santalales > Viscaceae > Viscum > Viscum album. Next base: position 160,525,875 of record OY728122.1, on the reverse strand, counting down.
ATTTAAATCATTATACAGGAGGTTCGGACACTTACGAAGCAAATCGGACCTAAGGTAATGGAAAATATCCCAATCTCATTTTATCCGAGATTGTTTATACTTTGGTATTTACTAGAGTGTATTTTATCATCCACATCCATGTTTACTCAATATGTAATATTGTTTACATACACCTACAATTGTTTAAATCCAATTTTACCCTTCTGTGAGTTTTTAGTTAAAGATATGAATGGAATCTTTTTGTCGTTTTTCATACAAGGTACTTTTTGACTTTTCTGACAAAAGTATGAGAAGAATGTTGTTTTTAACTTATACGGCATGAATGGATTTTTAAAACATTATTTCCAAGAATCTTCCTTTACAAGTTTTCTGGTTTATTTTTAATCAACTTTTTTTAGTTTAGAATTGTATGACATGTTAATAAAGGAAAAGTGTTTTTGAAGTAGAAAAGGATATTTTCCTCAAGAATTAAGTTCAAGTGTTTTATCAAAATTATTTCCCATCTAAGATAATAAAGGGATCTGTTTATATCTCTATTATTACATTGATTTTATTATGTTGTGATGTAATTGTTTTTATGAATTCCTTTATCTTATATGAATTGTTTTATGATGTCATGATGTTTAAGAATCCAATTTTTTATTATATGGGTTATGTAATGATGTATGATTTATGATTTTGTGGCACACATAAGAATGGTATCATTATGAGATGTGTGGGACCTATATCTCCCTCCAATGCATTGGGTAAATATTTTATATCTAATGAGATATACATGGCTGGAACGGCAGGTTAAACCGGTTCAGTAAAACAGGAATGAAATGAGGAGTGAACTCGGTTCAGAAATGGACTTTGTCCACTAAGATAGTCTTGGAAATGAGTCTTGACTAATAAGAAATGATTCTCTATGATTATGTGTGTATGCCACAAAGATTAATGTTTTAAGTTATGATTATTGGGATTACATTTCACTACTATGATTTATCCCACGATATGAAATTATGATCTCTTTTGCAGGTTAAGATTTCCAAAAGTTATGTTCTTATGTATATGATGTGATTGATATTTCCTTTGTTTGCCCTTACTGAGTATTTGACCTCACCCTTTTGTATATTTTATTTCCCCAGGTCAGGAAGAAGGTTATTTAGTAGGATATGCCAAAAGGGACTCTAGATATGATGAAATAAATGGGAGGCAATGTAGATTCTTTATGAACCAGTTGTTTATGTTTCCCAGTTTCTAAAGACTCTATACCTATACGGTCCTTTCCTGGTTTGGTTATATGTTGTAATAAGTGTGATTCAATTTTGAAGTAATAACAATGTATGTAAAGTATGGGTCGTTATATAAATCCTGAAAAATAATTTATTGGATGAAACCCGCATTTTTTAATATATGAAACCTTAGGTTTTACCAAGTCCATTTAGGATTAATATATATTCAAATACGTCCTAATTGTTCATAATAAAAATGTGAATTTCCAAAAATAAAATCCCCTGATAGTTTCAAAATAGGTGCACAGTAAGGGCACACTCACCATGCACCATAATTATGATAGAGAGATACATGACCAACTATTTTAGGGGCTATTACTCCAAGATGAATCTATATCAAAACCAAACCCACTTATAGTGTTTAAATATGGATGATTTTCTATAGAAAACTGTAACACCCGAAGTTTTTATAGACCATTTTTTAAAATAAATTAAATTTTTTATTTATATCTTTCAATTTGATATGTCAAACATTCATTTCACACTAAACCGATATGTCGTATGTTACAGGCAACACCAAGTTGGCATATGATACACACAACACTGATTATAGATTTTGTTCAATGTATAAAATAAATATGTTTGGATTATGTTATACATAACACAAAATGAATCTTTCACTAAATTTAGCAATGAATTAGCTTTCATTATATGCAAGATAGACGTTCCTCTATAGCTTGCATTGTACACAATACTGCGTTTCATAATAAAATGATATATTATTAAAATATTATTATTTACTAAGATATAAAAAAGATGTTATGAATTTTATTTACAAAATATTTAATTTTATATAACATTATAATTAATCTTATGTATTTTCTAGACATGATATAAGAACAAATTCAATTTTTTAGATAAAAGAAGTATTTTTCAATATATGTAGTTTTGCCACCTTTTGATGGCACACCCATATTAAATATAGTTTTTAAAAATTTTATATATTATATTTTAAAAAAACTTATTATTCATAATCAGGACATAAAAATTTACTTTTGTTTAATTTTTGGTATTTTTCTAATAAAATTCTTATTTTAATGAGTAGTGAAAAATACTGCATTTTAATTCAAAACAACATTTTTGTCTAATTTATTTATACAGTTAGATTATATTTTTAATTGGTTTTAATATTTAATTGGATTACATTTTTATCATTTAATACAATTTTTGTCATTTGATGTAATTTCACATTTAAATTTGATATAAACACATGTCAATCTTTCAATAGTTTTTACTTCTTAAAAACCCGCTTTCTAGTGTTGACAAGGAGAGTTAATTTTAATTTAATTTCTTCCTATTATGTATTTTAAATTTAAAAAATAGATTAAATATTTGTAATAATATGGTCCAAATTGTGTAAATAGGTACATTTTATTTTTGGATATTATGAATAACAACATCAGTAGTAATTTTTATTTACCATGTTTAAAGGGTGAACAAGGAAAATAAGAGTAAAAAATAATGTTATAATAACATAAAACTACCCTAACACATGTTATAATCCTATTGGATGAGATATGGACGACCATGATCATACTTGGATCGATTTTAGGATCTCATGAAGCCACTTGGCTGTGATAATGAACTTTTATAACAATTAATTTAAAGTAATGGGAAATATAACACAAACATGTTCCTTTTTTTCTAAAAGAGTTTTATTATGGTTTATATAAATGATATCTTAAACTATAAATAGTCATTAGAAAGAGAAAAATATTTCCTAAATCATGGTTTTTTAATTATAATTTTTAGATATTAAATATAGAAATTTATTTATGACATAATGATGATGTAGTGATTACCTTATTAATAAAATATTCAATTAAATGATATTATAAATATTAAAATAAATGTAATTTGAAACTTCTGATGTCTTAAATGATTTTTTTGGATAAAATTGACATGTTAAGGACAATTTAATGCCTTTTTTTGAAGTAATGAATTATTTATGACTTAAAAAAATCAATTACTAAATAGTGCCAAAATTTCAAAAAATAGTTTTAAAAAAAAATAATGTTTTATTAAATGATATAATAGTCCTAAAATTTTAATATTAGTCCAAATGACTTATATAATGTTAAAAATTTCATTAATTATCCACTTTTTGTTCTCCATGCGTTTTATAGTTACTATGGTAACAATATATTAAGAAAATAAAATAAGATATGATAACAGTTAATGTTTTTAGCTAAGGGTTAAAGCTAAAGGATAAGGTTAATTTTGTGACCTAAACTTCTATAACATATATTGTTCTAGAGGATTTATACCTATACTCATATTATATTCGAAATAAATTGGTTTGGGACCATTTTAAACCTAAAATAAATTTATCATAAAGTAATATTTAAAGACTTTCCTAAAGTGACCCTCACCGCTCCTATAAAAGAGAACTTATCCATGTCTTTTATTAACACCTCAAAATCCCTTTGTCTTGGAAAAAACATGTCAAAATATCCTCCCAAAATCCTTAAATTCATCTTAGAGGCCACAATGTTTGCATAAATTCATACTATGGTGACTTTTTGTGCAAATGAAAAGGAGATATGCGAAAACAAGGTAATTGTTTTATCACATCTTTCAAAATTATTTTCTTCTTATACATCCTATTATTATGTTATTACCATAATAAAGTGATAAATCTAGTGTCTTATAAATTTTGAGATTTTATTATAATTATGGGAAAACCTTATTCCATTTTTATCCATCTTAGAAATAATAATATCACCATGCGTGCATACATACGACTTACTATCTCCATGTCATGGTGTAATTTATAATTAACAATACAAAATTTGGATTAGTAAAATGATGAGTATAATGGATTTAAATAATGAATATAATTTGATAATTATTATTTATAATTTATATAACATCCAATTCCCTACCAGTTAACCATTATGTGAATGAATTCGTCGCTTGTGCGTACGTACAACCTACCGTCTCCACGACGCGATGAGACTGATTATCCACGTTAACCATTAAAGAATGATTAAAAATTATATATAATAAATAATAATGAAATATATGGAATAATAATTATAATGGATTTTTTTGTATATATATATATGTCATTTACTTTCTTCCATTTAATTAAATAAAGAAACAAAAACAACGTTCATGCATACGTGCGACCCACCATCTCCATGAACAGTGTATTCCAGTTCATTTATCTATCTATTATATATTTTTATATACTCAATATTTATAATATATAAATCATGTTTTACATTCTTGAAGTAATTAAATCATTATATAAGTAATAATATAAAAAATAACAAGTCAAAACACATACGGTAAATAAAACAATTTTTACCCAAAATGTTGCTTTGACAAGGAATTAAAAAATAAATGGGTAATATAGATTCATAAGTGAATAATATAGGATATTATTGATTTTATTATGGTTGTGTTACAAGTTAATAATATCTTTAACTCCAATATATAGGATTTTTAGACACATATGAAAAAAATCACACCTAAGGTAAAAGATAATTTCATAATCTCATTATTATCTAAGATTGTTTACAAGTATTTACTAGGGTATATTTATCATACACGTCTATGTTTCTTAAATATATAATATTATTTATATTATTATACTATTTTTAAACTAAATTTTACCACTTGGATAATTTTTATTAAACGGTAGGGAAGGAATCTTTCTTTCGATTTCCACACAAGGTACCTTTTTGAATTTCCCAACAAGAGTACGGGAAAATTATTTTTTAACTTATACAGAATGAATGGATTTTAACATCTTTACAATTCCTTATTTCCATGATTCTTACTCTACACTATTTAAAAATTATTTTCAAATAAATTATTTTCTTTTAATATTGCGTGACATTTTGAAGAAACAAAATGTTTTTGAAAAAGAAAGGATATTTTCCACAAGAATTAAGTTTAAGTGTTTTATCAAAATTATTTTCCATATAAGATGATGCTATTTAAATTAGGTAATGTTTCTATCCCTATTATTAATATTATTATATTGTGTTAATTATAGAATGATATTGCATATAGATTATGTTATGATGGAATGATGTTTAAGACACCCATTTTATTTTATTGTTTGTGCTATGATTAATGATTTAGGTTATTTTGGCACATATAAGAATGATTTTATTATGAGTTGGGTGGGAACTATATCTACCTCCAAATAATTGGGTAACGATTTATATCTCATGAGATAGACATGACTAAAATGGAATGTAAATCTAGTTCAGTAATACAGGGTTGGAACGACAAGTAAATCTGGTTCAGTAATACACAACTAGAATGATAAGTAAACTCAGTTTAGTAATGGAATTTGTCCACTATAATGGTCTTGGAAGAAATGACTTGGATATTATGGAAATCATATTATGTGATTATTTGTTTTCCAAAATTCAATGTTTTATGTCAATTCTATTTTGTTTTAGTCAATGTTCATTTATGATATGTGCCTTACGTACTGCCATGATTTTTTTTCATGACTCAGGATGTTGATATTTGAACTTTATATTCTTGTTTTTGCATTCTTGTGTTTATCTTCTGTTTTATGTTCTATATTTCTAACCTTATTGAGAAGTATAGCTCCCCCCCATTTTCATGTTTCTTTCCCCTGGTATTTGAAGAAGGGTATTAAGTAGGAAAAAAAAGGGGAAAATATTTATGGGAGTTGTTGAAGAGTTTTCATCGAGTTAGAAGATTATGTTCCAAGTTTCCAAAGAAACTAAAATTATACGGTATTTGGGAGAATATTTGTTTAATGTATTAAGTATTCCTCAAAGGAAATGTAATTCCCATTTATGTAAAGATTTGGTTGTTAGATTTGGTATCAGAGTAAAGTTTTAGTTAACCTTTCGAAATTAGGATACAAAAACTTTCGTGAGATACCTAGAGATATTTCTAAGTTATGTATAGGGATGTCCCTAAGGGTAAGTCTAAATATAGGTTATAGTATTATAATTATGGAATCAATCATGAATAACCAAGTATTAAACCCAAGATGCTAGACATTGAATGTACTCCCCCTTGATTATGTTGTTTTCCTAGTATGATTTTTTCTTCTCACACTATTCTTTTTGGGTTTTAGACAGTGGATGAAACCCAAAGAAACCCCATTAATGCTGGATGTGATGAAAAACTCCATTATTTTACGGCTAAATAACCAAATGTTATGAGATCACAAATATATAATCTTGTTTTTATGACCTAAAATCCTTCTAGGATTCTAAATTACCAAAGGTGGGAACTACTATCTTTTGAATATTTCATAAGGAAACATCCACCTTATTTTAGTTCAATGACCGATCCACTTGTTTTTGAGAAATGGATTTGTACCATTGAAAAGATATTTTTCATTCTGCATTGTTCAAAATGTGAAAATGTTACATTGGGCACTTATTTCTTGAAAGGTAAAGAGAATCTGTGGTAGAACATTATCAAGAATATGAGGCAACAAGATAAAATTAAATCCATGGATTGGGATGAGTTAAAGAACTTATTTTTTAGTATTTACCTTCCACTTATTCTTCTTACAAAAAAGGGAGATTTCAGTTTCTCATCATTCTCTTGGTTAAGAAAAGTAGGATAAAATTCAAAGGAAACTAGATTAAATAAGGAGAAAAAATATTAGATTTAATTTATGCTCAAAGTTTGGAAGGACACATTGAGGAAATTGTATTATAGGGATTTTTGAATATTTTATGTGTGGAAAAGAAGGTTATAGATAATTTTAGTACCAGAGTAATGGGAATAAATAGAATTCTCTATAGAGTGAACCTCCCACAAAGTAGGGTAACAAGTGCAAAGAAATGGGGAATAATGTTAACAAATGACCTAAACCAATGGTTATGGATGATTGACGACATAAACAACCTCTTATGGCCAAATATAAAGGAAAATCACAAGAGATCACTATTAGAGATGTAGAATATGAAAATGACATGGTGGAATGATTAAGTGTTTTTGTAATGGGATTCCAAAATAGTGTTGTAGAATATCTTTTATAGTATTATGAATCATTGGAATATCTATGTGTTGGCCCATTGTGGGTTTCCATAATTATATGGTACAGATAACCATAAAAGGTGATTGAAATATTTTTGGAAAGAACATTATATGCGCATAATGAAGGGATAAAGGGATAAGAAGATGTTTGATAGTATTAATGATCTCATGATTGATATATGGAAAATGTGATATCACAGTTTGAGTATATAGAATATTTGGTATTTTTGGTGTGGGTAAAGAGTTAATTTTGATAGAATACATATTTTCACTAAGGTTCTATAGTAATTCATTTTATTATCATGTTTTGAGAGAATAAATGATTAAGGTATTCATATGTTTTTAATGTGACAACAAATATCCACCTAATGAGATATGGGAGATAAATGTTAAGTCTATTTAGTTCACCTTTTTCTAAAGTTTTATATTTTTATTTTTTGGAAGAATTTTAATATCATCCATTTATGGATAGTATAAGCTATATTTTGGTTGAATTTTGTTAGATTAATGTATTATCTCACTATAAGCAGACTTATGCATATTTGATTACCTGTGCTAACATTTTTGTTGAGACAGATGCAATGACCAATCATTCTATCGCATGATTTTCTAACACTTCAAGAATGAAATATTTAACTTTATTTATTTAAATAATAGATGAAGTAGAAATTTTTCAAAGAATGAAAAATGGTGAGACTGTACCAAAATCAAGTCAGCATTTATTCTCATGAAAAAATCTTCATAATCAGGGAAAGGATCTTGAAAACAAAAATGTTATCTTAGTAAATTCTTATTTGAAGAATTGAATCATCCCATAAGTCATCGTAGATTTATATATTTCTGGTTATTAACTTTCTCTAAACCATGTTCCATATAACTACCAATCAGAACATAATGGTTATATTTTTCTTCCATATCCATGTTTTAACTTCCCACTTATGTTATCCTATGTGGATGCCTAGTGATGAGTTACTTTGGCTAACCATTATTTTTCTAACTTTCCTTTTTAAAATGAAGTTTTAGTGTTCCTATTTATGATGTGGGTTTCCATGAAAGAAACATTCAAGTAGTAATCCTTTTATAACACTGATAAATTTTGATTGTGAAATTCATTTTAAGGGGGGAATAATGTAACACACGGTGTTTTTTATGGACAATTTTTTTGAATAAATTAAAATATTTATTTATATCTTATAATGCACTATGTCAAACTTTATTTTCGCACTAAACTGACTTGTCATATGTTACATGCAACACAAAGTTGACATACTATACACGCAACAACGTGTAATGATTTTTTTAATGTATAAAAGAACCATGTTTGGATTATTTTATACATAACACCATTGTAATATTTCACTACACGCAACATTGACTTGACTTGCGTTACATGCAAGAGCGACCTTTCTCAATATCTTGCATTGTACGCAATACCGTGTTTCACTAAAGAATGGTATATTATTAAAATATTATTATTTAATGCAATATAAACTAGACATTATGAATATTATTAACAAAATTTTGAATTTTATATAACATTAAAATTCATCCTTGTTATTTAATAGATATGATATAAGAACAAAATCAATTTTTTGGATAAAAGAAGTATTTTTCAAAAAATGCAGTTTTACCACCTTTTGATGGTGCAAACATTTTAAATCTAGTTTTTAGAAATTTTATATATTATATTTGTAAAAATAAACTAATTACTTGGAATCGAGACATAAAAATTTACTTTGGTTTCATTTTTTGGTATTTTTCTGATAAAATTAATTTTTTTAATGAATAGTGAAAAATATTGCATTTTAATTCAAAACAGCCTTTTCATATAATTTATTTATATTTTTAGATTATATTTCTAATTGGTTTTAATGTTTAATTGGATTATTTTTTATCATTTAATGAAATTTTGGTCATTTCAAGCAATTTTATATTTATGTTGGATATAAACACATATCAATCTTTTGATAGTTTTTACTTCTTAAAAACTCATTTTCTGGTTTTGACAACAGGAATTAATTTTCAATTATTTTCTACCAATTATGGGTTTTGAATTTAGAAAAATGGACTCCATATTTGGAATCAAAACATCCAAATTTTTTAAATCATTACCTTTTATTTTGGGATATTATGAATAGTAACTTTAGTAATTATTTTTATTTACAATAGTTAAAGGGTAAATCAGGTAAATAGGGGTAAAAAATAATATTATAATAATATAAAACTACTCTAACACAAGTTATAGTACTAATTTATGAGATATGGCTAACCATTAGCATACTTGGGTCTATTTTAGTACTCTATGGACCCACTAGGGTGTGATAATGACCTTTTATAATAATTAATTTAATGTAAGGGGAAATAAAACAAATACCAGTATATTTTTACTAAAATAGTTTTATTTTGGTTTGTATAAATAATATCTTAGACTGTAAATATTAATTATAAATATAAAAATATTTTCTACATCATGATATTTTATTTATAATTTTTAATCACTAAATAAATAAATTTATTTATGGAACAATGATGATGAAGTAATTACCATATTAATGGAATATTTAATTAAAATATATTATAAATATTTTAATTAATTTAATTTGAACTTTTTTGTTCAATAAACTATTTTTTGGATGCAATTTACATGTGAGGGAGGATTTTATGAATTTATTTTGAAGGAATCAAGTTGTTATGACATTTAAAAAAATCAATTACTAAATAGTGTCAAAATTGACAGAAATGATTTCTTAAAAAAATACTGTTTTATTAAATTATATAATAGTCCAAAAAATCTAATGTTCTGAAAAATGATTTATATAATGTTAAAAATGTCATTAATGATCCACCGGTGGTTTTATTGGTATTTTATAGTAACCAGAGTCACCATATTTTTTTGAAAATACAAGAGGACATGGTAAGAATAAATGTTTTTGACTAAGGGTTATAGCTAATAGATAAGGTTAAATTTTTTATATAACTTATAAAAAATGTACTTGTTGAGTTTATTTCAACCCATACACATATTATCTTAAAAATAAATGAGTTTTAGGCTATTATAAACTAAAAATAAATTTATAATAAAGTATTATTTAAAGACTTTCCTAAAATGCCCCTCACCTCTCCTATAAAAGGGAAGTTATCATTTTCTTTTATTCACACCTTCAAATACCATTGGAATAGAAAACCCCTTCCCATATCTACTTCCAATTTTACTAAATTCATCATAGTGGACACACTTTTGTAATAAATCCATCATATGGAGACCTTTTTTGAAAATCAAAATGAGATACTCGAAAAATAAGTAATTGTTTTACCACCTCTTTCAAAATTCTTTTCCTCTTATACTTACTCTTCTTATGTTATTCCCATACTAAATTAAAAAATAAAGTGTTTTATACATGATGATATGTTATTATAATTATGGTATAACCCTATAAATCCTTTTATCCATCCTATGAATAACAATATCAGCATTCGAGCGTGCGTATGACTTACCGTCTCCACGCCGTAGTGTAATTAGTTATTCACAAATACTTCATTTGGATGGGTATAATGATGATTATAATGGATTTAAATAAGGAATATAACATATTAATTATTTTTTATAACTAATATACAGTATAATTCTATACCATTTAACCATTAAGTGAATTATATCTTCACTTGTGCATACGTACGACCTACCGTCTCCACGACGTGATGAGATCCATTCTCCACGTTAACCATTAAATAATGAATATAAATTATATACAATAAATAATCATGAAATATATGAAATAATAATTATAATGGATATATATATGTCATTTACTTTATTTTATTCAATTCAATAAGGAAATGGAAACAACGTTCATGCGTACGTACCACCTATCTTCTCTATGAACGGTGTGTTCCAGTTCATTTATCTATATATTATAAATATTTATATACTGAATATTTATGATATAAAAATAATGTAATATATTATGTATGTAATTGAATAATTATTGATGTAATAAGATCAATAATAACATGTCAAAACACGTAAAATAAATAAAACAATTATTACCCAAAACGTTGCTGTAACATGGAATTGATAAATAGACTGGTAATATAAAGTCATAAGTGAATCATAAATGATATAATATATTTTATTATGGTTATATTAAATTTTAATAATATGTATAAACCCACTATGCATGAGTTTTGGACACATACAGAATAAATCATACATAATGTAAGGGATAATTTCAAAACCTCGTTAATATATGAGATTGTTTATACGTAAGTATTTACTTGGGTATATTTATCATCCAAATACATGTTTCCTAAAAATATAATATTATTTATATTATTATACTATTTTAAAGTAAATATTACCCACTATTGAATTTTAATTAAAGGGTATAAAAGGGATCTTTCTTTTATTTTTCATACAAGCTACTTTATTGTCTTTTCAGGAAAGTGTATGAGAAGAATGATTTTTTTGACTTATACAACATGAATGGATTTTGACATCTTCATAAAATATTATTTCCATGAAGCTTAATCTACAATATTTCACTTTTATTTTCAAATAATATTTTTTCTTTTGAAATTTTGCTGCATTTTGAGAAAAGAAAATGTTTTTGAAAAAGAAAGGATTTTTCCTCTAGAATTATGTTCATGTATTTTTTCAAAATTATTTTCTATATAAGATGGTGCTCCTTAAATATGGTTATGTTTCTATCCCAATAATTACTATGATTTTATTATGTTAATGATAGAATGATATTTTATATGGATTATGTTATGATGGAATGATGTTTAAGAAACACATTTTATTTCATAGGTTATACTATGAATAAGATTTAGTTTTTTATGGAATATGTAATAATGATTTTATTATGAGATGGGTGGTACCTATATATACCTATAATAAATTGGATAAATATTTATATCTCATGAGATATACATGAATTGAGTGGATTGTAAATCCAGTTCAGTAATATAGGGTTATAATGGAAAATAAATCTGGTTCAGTAATACATGGCTGGAACGACATGTAAACCCAGTTTAGTAATGGACAGTGTCCACTATGATGGTCTTGGAAGCAATTCCATGGCTACAATAAAAATATTATTATGTACATATTTGTTTTCCACAATTCCATGTTTAATTCCAATGCTATTTTATCTTGGTTAATGTTCCTTTATTATTTATGCCTCACGTTATACCAAGATTTATTTCAGGACTCAAGATTTTGTTATTTAAACTTTAGGTTCATGTTTTTACATTCTTATGTTTATGGTTTGTTTTATTTTATCCATGTTTACCCATATTTATCATTTGATCTCACCCCTTTTCGTGTTTCTTTTCCCCCTGGATTTGAAGAATGGTCTTAAGCAGGAAAATAAAAGGGGGAGACATTTATGGGTGATGTTGAAGATATTTCACCATGTTAGATGATTATATTCCAAATTTCCAAAGAAACTAAACTAATACGGTCTTTGGGTGTATATTTGTGTAATGTATTAAGTATTCATGAAAATAAATGTAATGTCCAGGTATGTCAATCATGGGTCTTTGAAAAAACAAAAACCCTTTATTTACCATACCTTATAACATTTTCCTACATATAGTATTGTTGTAATGGTTCTCACTAATGTTTTCTCATCCTTATTTCCAAAGGTTAACAAATCCTTACATTGATAACAACTATAACAATCCATACATTCCACACATTGATATTACATCTTAACAGAGGAATATTAATTCCATAACATAATAATCTATTATAGAATCATATAGGTATAGTTCCATAGAAAACATAGATACATAAAAAAATAGTTCATATGAGAACAATATAATCTTCCACTATGTTCTTCATAACTAGAACCCTTATTAGAAAAATCATACACAATACCTTTCTTTATAACCTAGAAAAAGTAAATATAATAATGGGTGATCTTAGATGCCTAGTCAGGGCAAAAAGGGATATACTAATGATTAAATAGATATAACATGATCATAAGGAAAATAGAATGTGAAAATAACATTTGAAAACCATACCCTTCATTTCATTTATTGTAGTTTGAGTCATGGAATAAAGGATGAAATTACATAAGATATGAATCTTAATATAATCAAAGACAACGAGCCATTATTGCTTAACATTGGCATTCAACATATATTTTTTGCATATGAGGAAGTATATAAAATCATTTACCTATTAGTAAAGGACCATTGAAAAAACTCTCATAGTGGATTCAGTTTAATCCCAAAACCATTATAGTAGTCACGGTTCACTCCTAATACTACTATAGTGGATATAGAACCTTACTGAACTGGGTTCAATCCCAATTCCAATCCTCTTTATCTCATGAGATATCAATATTTATCCAATGCATTGTAGGGATATATAATTTTAGGACCTCCCATCACATAATTAAAATAAACATATGTGTTACACAATATCATAAAATATTCATTATATTATAACCCATGAAAAAGAAAGGATTTTTAGCATCATTTCATCATAGCATAACCCATGGAAAAGAAATATGTTTCATAAATATTTCGTCTTTTCATCATATCATAACCAATGAAAAATAAATGGGTTTCACAAATATCTTATCATCAGGACCATAAACCAGAAAACGAAATAATAAGAATGGAATCGTTGGATCATATATATATTAAAGGTTAAGAAACATCAAAGGATATCATCTTATATGGAAAATTCATTTAAATATAATTTGGATAATTTATTAAGGAAAATATCATTTTTTAATTTGAAATCACTTATTTTAAATCTAAAATAATTTAGAAATTATAAATAAAACATATTCATTAGAATGAACATAGAAAAAATATAATGTATACATCTATAAATTTTGTGTTCATGATGGTGGAAAACTTATTTTAAGTCATTTATAGTAATCAGTGATTCCTTTCATGTTATTGATAAAAATTGAAAATAAATATGTTCTAAAAAATACAAGAATATTCCACTCCAAAAAAATTGTAATAATTAAAACATGGGTAAAAATATCTCAAAAAAATTTATTAATATTAAAAAAATTATTTAAAACAATCTTACAAAATGTGTATATGGAAGAAAATTGATTTTCATTTGAAGAGAGATATAGATTTGGTTTTCCTTAAAAACATTCATTTAGACTCTTAAATACATAAAGAGAGTAATATGAAAGGAAAACAAGTAATTTATAGAAATAAATGGTGTATAAAAAAATTCAGGGTATTCCTAAGAGGTAGACTATAAGATTTCATTATCATAACTTAACCATAAATAAGCTTGATAAACAATAAGATTGTGACATAAAATCCTTACCAATTTGGTAACATTCAAATAAAATCCTCAAGATAGTTATAAATTTAGATGGATATATATATCCCTATAATTTTTAGGAGGAGTGTCATAAAATATATTAATGGTAATTATATATACAAAATAAAGGAAATATGTAGTGAATATTTCATGTATCTCACAGATGTAAAAGTGAGGTGAAAATCCCTTACCTCAAGTATGACTTCCTTCATATATTTTTGAACATCTTGTAAAATAAATATTGATTTATTATAATTCCATTATATAATGAAAATCATATATATAATACAATATCTTATTTAATTAAAACCTTTTATATCCCATTTATTAATAATTATTTTATAAAGTCAATATTTTATGTGACAACTACTTCATTTTTCAAGTTTGTTTTGGTTCAGTAGTTTTGGTCCTTATTCTTTGATTATGGTTCCATAATATAAAAAATTTAATAATGATATAAATATAATATAAATTAATTATTTAATTAATTATATTCACTAATAAAATCTAGAGATAGAAAAATGAATTATATGGTTCATTGAGAGGTTTGGTCGTATATACACATGAACATTGTTTTAACTTTTCAATGAATAAAAAAATAAACATAAATATTAATTAACCATTAAATAATAATTATTATATAATACAAATTTATTAAATCTATCCTTATAATCATCCATATCAAAATAAAATGAAATACATATCACCTCACATTATGGAGGCAGTAGTCCAAACATATGCACAAACAATGTTATTATTTTCCAATAATATGGAAGGTAAGAATTTAGATGTGATACAATAATTAAAAAATTGTATATATTTGATAAATATCATATATATACTTTAAATAGATCCTTATACCAATTAATGACAGTCTGTTATGGAAAACAAATTACATAGGTTCATGAGGTGGTAATCCTTCACACACACGATTAATGATTTCATTTCCCATTTGATGGAAGAGGAGATGGATATAGGGTATTACATTGACATAAAAACATCTTAGTGTATGAGATATATTTATGTTATTATACCATCATGGTTAAAAAATATTTTAAGGATGTTTCAGAATAAATAAAAAAATTATCCGTTAAGAAGGATACTTCTTCTTTATACAACATTTTTTGGATTATACATAAACCCTTCATAGTATATTTTTCTGATCAAACCAGGGACTCTAGGTCATCATTATTGATGTAAGGAATTTATTTTTTCAAATTTTTTTACAATAAAATTTTATTTAATTTTGAATAGGAGAGGAGTGGTGGTGTCCTTTTATAAGTGGGGGAGAGGACACACGTGGAATTTTCGAAAAGAATCAAATAATTAAGTGTTATATTCACACCAAATGGATCCAAAATGGACTATTACCAAAATTTATATGGTATAAGTTCTAAATATGAAAATAAAATATATTTTTTCCCAAATTTTGCTTTACTTTAAACTATTTTAATTTAGTTAAACCCCCTTGGGAAGCCCATTTTAACTTTAACAGTTGTAACTAATTTTTATAGTTTTTACTTTTCGTTAGGGGAAAAAATATAGTTAAATTTATTAAATAATATTAATGATTATAATTAAAAATATTTAATCAATTTTACCAAATTAAATACAAATAATTGGAATTATATAATTTATAATTAAACCCCGAATCATGATGAAAAAGCTGTTTTTGAAAGATTTCTTTAATGTGAAAATATTTTTTATATTCAAGTTTGACATAACACTGATTAAAATAAACTACCTTGGATTAATAATAATATAATTTAACTAATATTAATATTGAAACCATTTAAAAATAATGTAAATTTATAAATTATTTACACGATAAGAAAACTTTAAAAAAATTAGTATTTTTCACTATTAATTGAAAAAATAATCTTCCCATAAAATGATAATAAATTCAATGTAAGATAAAATGAAAATGTTGATTTTAAAAATTAAGTTAATTTTTTAATTTAAATTTTATAAAACTGGAAAAAATTAATTTTAAAATAATTTCACAAAACATGAAGAAACCAGATTTTTGAAAAAAAAATACATTTTAAGCATAAAATCGGATTTATTATCATCTCTAGCCTAGAAAAAATTTAAAATAAAAGACATGACATTTGAATAAATATATTATATACTTATTTATGTAAATAATGCAACAATAGAGAGTAATTTAATATATTTATCTAAAAACAAATTTCACACAAAACAATAGTTTTTTCAGAAAACTATTCATTTTACCTTAAAATGATTATTTCCTTCCTTTCTAATCAATTGATAACCAATGAATTTATTTTGTATATGTGTAAACCATATAATTTTTATAATTTATTTATTCCTATTCATAACCAAAATTTTAATATATAGGTTATAATGGTATACTATATTATGATTCATTTAGACTCTGGATCTCATGTATTGTAAGTTATCAAAGTGATTAAATTAGTTTTTAAATAATATATATATATATAAGAAAATTTTTGGGTGTTATAATTTTCATCATAAAACCTACCTATTACACATTATTATCCATATTTATTAATGTTAACACTCCTATATTTTAAAATTAAACCATTTTTGATATTATATACTTGAATTAGTTTAAAGTTTATTTTTGGGTTTAAAATGCATTTTTATTGAAAAAATTCTTTTTCGTTCCATTTTTTGAATATATATTAAAAACTGAATTATACTAATTTTAGGAATTTAATTTGAGGAAATTTAAAACATATTTGGATTTATAAATTCAAATTTATCCTTAGATGGATTTTTTATATTTTCTTGAAGAAATTTATATTTTGATGAATAGTAAAAAAATACATTTTTTATGAAATATGATATCTTTTATGATGTTGAAAAGACATAAATACGGTATGAAAATTAATAAAACTTATGGAATGAATCATTTATTATAATATTCTAAAAACATAATAAAAAAATAATTGAAAAATATAAATTAGAATTTATTTCGTGATAAATATTAAAATAATTTTCAGTGTCAATGCAGTGCTTACGTAACATTGAAAAGTCAAATTTGGTATTAAAAATATAATATTTTTTAGTTAAAAATCCCACTATAAATTATTTTACTAAATATTATGTATTATTGATTATATTTATGGATAAAAATAAATTTTAGAGTCATATAACAAATGACTTATCTAAATGTTTGCACAAGGATAAAAAAGTTAAAATAACATATTATATAATTCATAACGACATAGATGTGAGTAAACATACATATTTAATTAATATAAAGTTTTATTTTGAAATTAATTATTAATTATTAATTATATAAATTTATTTTTAAAAATTAGTGATGAAATAATTATCTTAAAAGCTTATGTAACGCCGACATAGTGTTTTGAAAGCAGTAGAAAAATCAAGTAAATGGTTTCAAAAAATATAGAAGTAATATTTTGTGGGTAATTTATAGTATCCCACAATGTTTAAATATTTAAATAAAACATTTTAGATTCATTAAATGTTTATATTTAAATTACATTATTAATATGTTGTTCTGAAAGTCAAATTATACAAATAGTTCTTAAAATGATATTAATATTATTTTATGTTAAATATATTTTAGTAAATTATTTAAAAATAAATAAATATTAAAAGAGTAAAATTAGGATGATATACTGTATAAAATTTAACCCCAAATAAAATTATGACCCAATTTACATGTTAAAAGTAAAATTATAACCCTTTAATATTGAAAAATATGTTACCTTAGTTAAGGATGAAATAGGTTAACCAAGGGGTTAAATCAAAATAAAATGCTCAAAATGATAACTGAAACAATCAAAATTTTATTGGATGATTATATTAAGACCATATATTTCTTATATTATAATCCTTTTTATTTTTGAAACATTTTACATGAGTTAGACATATATTATATGAAAATATTTCATGTATTTCCAAACATGACATTAATGATATTTTTTAATTAAATTTTTTGTACTATTGATTTAAAATTCATAAAAATTAAAAACATCAACCATTATAATGGGTTATGGTTTAAAATATCATAAATGGTAAAGTTATGGGTAATATTTCATCCTACAATAACTTTCACGACCCTTAATGTTTTTAAAAAATTGATATTACCGTAATTTTCAAAAGGGTTAATATGGAGTTAAAACTAAGATATATGTGTAAAACCATAATAAAAACATGTGAAAATATTATTTGATGTGATAATATAAAAAAATAAACATCTTATATTTGGATTATATCAATTTGGTGCAATTTTACCCTGAAAATGTATTTATATTAATTTATAACATTAAGTAATTAGAAGAGTTCCCCTCTCCTCACTTATAAAAGGTCACCACCTCTCCTTCATTATTGAAAATATTTTATCCCTCTAGTTAAACTAATATTTTACCTAATATCATAATAGATTTATTAAAAAAATCATAAATATTTTTTTCTTTAAAAAATAAAATCCTTTCTAGGCTTAAGGGGTAATATAAAAGTGGTTTCTCAATGAAGAGGATGTTTGAATGCATATTAAGAAAGATGAGACTCTAGGTAAGGGATTTTGGTCTTAATCTCATTTTAGTATATATTATTTATTATTTAAGTTCAATAAAGTAAATTATATTATATTATTTTATAAATACCTATCATTTTTATTATCCTCTATTTATTTCAAGGGAATACATATTTTTCTTTTATTTTCTTACCTTAAGAACTCAAGAGACTGAATGAATTTTTTTTATGGGAATACAAGTTTATTTATATATTTAGTAAAAAATAATTTTAATTTAATGTCTATGTTTTCTAAAAGCGTTTTATAGATTTTTGTACCATTATATTGTGATTTTTTAAATTCATTTTCTCCAATGTTTTACTTTTTAAATAATTGTTTGAAACACATATTCTTATCCTTTTCCCAACAAGGAATTTTTTATTTTTTATGAAATTGTGAATGGAATATTTGTTTTAATTTATATATCATGGATGAAATTTACCACTGTCATGATCACTAATTTTTTTGAAGCTTCCAGTACAAGTTTCCAGGGTTCCATTTGAAGAAAATATTTTTCCTTAATATTTTAATTTTTTTTGGATTTTAATAATTTATTTACAAGTGAATAATATAATATTCTCATGAACTATTCCTGAGATATTTTAATGAAAATTTTCATCTATGATATCATAGATTGATGTTAATTATGTTTTATTAGGGATTTGATCCGATTAAACCACCATTAATCTTTATATAGATGTATCATTATTATGATATTGAGATGTTAATGAAAACTATTTATTTTCATTAGGTAATTCTGTGAAAAATTGTAGAAATATTTACGAATATTTTTTATTTTACAAGGGTTATGATATATGCTTATTGATTTATTATCTTATGGATCACATGTAAATTTTTTATAATTTGGGATGGGTGGGACCATAGTTCTATATACCTCCAATTCATTGGGTAAATATAGATATCTCATGAGATAATAAGGGCTAGAATGGGGAGTAAACCCTATTCAGTAATGGAATTTTTCTACTATGATAGTCTTTGGAGTGATCCTTGAAAAAGGATATAAGATATTGGGTATTGAAACCTATCCACTATCATAATATTATCAAAGGAACCATAATATGTTTCATGTATGGAAATCAATGGCATAAAGAAAGTAATTTTTGAGAAAAAAATAAAGAGTTCGATGGGGGATATAAAGTTCATCATAAGGTACTAATTATAAATCAATTCCTTATATATAAATATTATGGTAATTATTCGATACAATTCCCAAATCCAATGGTTAAATCATAGACCAAGTTAAGACCCATTTTATACAAATATTTGAAGTGAAATGATAAAAATTTTACATATTGGGACACAAGAATAATATTATTGAAGTGTTATATAAATGATTTATTGTTTATAAAAATCATGAATAATCTAAGGATTTTACACAATAGTTTTTCTTTAATAATTTAAAAACATATTTTGTTATAAAGGATATTTATATGACACAAATTATTGAATGATGGGTAACACTTAATACAAAATTCATGTTGAGATAATAATTTTAATCTGGATAAAGATATGATGACATAAATTTGATAGTATTTATGACATGGTAATTTATTAGTGACTTTTTGTCAATGTGATTTGTGTGATATTGGGACAATTTTACAATATTTTTAGATTTGTGGTGTATATTGGAAATTTTGTAATCTTTTATATTCTCACTAATGTTTTATGTAATAGGATTTTGAGGTGAGTTGAACCATTCACTAGGTTTTAAAAAGTATAATGAGTTAAGGTTTAAATGAACCTTTGAGTTAATATATGATTTTATGTTACATTAATTATGTTTTATTGGATAGTGAGATATATGTAACATTTATTGTTGAAAAATGACTCATTGACAGGGAGATGTTTGCAGAAATATTAATGGTTAAGGTAAGGATTACCATTCATGTTAGTATTTAAATTTGATTTATGATATTTTGGTGATCGAAACTAAATTACAATATTTCTTAGTGATTTATTATGGTGATTAATGTTATTTTGGGATATGTTTTATTTAGTTGGGGTATATGAATCCCTTATGTTTAACATGTAATTTAACATGAAAGATTATTTGAGAATAATTCAATTAATATTTTTATGATGTAGGATGAAAGGTATGAGATCACATTTTAGGTTAAACAATCATTAATGTTGAGGCTATTGAGGTAATTTTTAATGTAGGGTAATTTTTTTATGGAATGATCTAGGTTGAATATTTGGTGTTATTGTGAAAAGTTTGGAGTAAAATGTATTATTTACTCACATAAAGGTTTATACATTTGGGATATTATGTAAAATTATGCAATTTTTTTGTTTTTTTTAATTTATAACGATCATAGTAATATATTTTTATCCTTTTTAGTATTATATGATCCATTATGAGCCGATGTTAGTGCTTTAAGAATAAAAAAATTCATATTTAATATAGATCAGTTAGAGTAAAACATGATAT
Organism: Viscum album; assembly: GCA_963277665.1. NCBI lineage: Eukaryota > Viridiplantae > Streptophyta > Magnoliopsida > Santalales > Viscaceae > Viscum > Viscum album. The sequence goes on along the minus strand of OY728122.1, from coordinate 160,504,312 downwards.
TATAGTGGAAATTGATTAAAGATTATATTATACATGTCACGTAAGTATATTTCCATTTTTTCATAGTCTAAATGTTAAAGGACTTCCTTAAATTAAGTAAAAGGTTCCTGAAATGAAAATTTTATCCCTTTACATTCATTTGTGATGAATCATTTTTCTATTTCACACTTCATTGTTTTATGGTTTTATGGTCATTAACTTTCATATGATCATTCATTTTCTTATTATACATGTTCTCTATCACTATACATAAATATTTGAAAATTAATCTTCACCTACATGTCTATATTTTCACTTTACACTAATGTTCTACTATTTAGAAACCTACTTGTGTGTTATTCATGTTGACCTTCATATTTCCATTTCTCTCTTATCAAGGGTAATTTTTATGAACCCTTGTTAGGATAAAGGTTTTCAATAAAGTAATTTTAACAGCTACAACTCTTGATAACTGAGAATAGGTTAAAATTTTTTGTATGAAAATTTTTATAGGGGGGTGATATAAAACTTTTATATATTAAAAGACCGCTATGTTTGATTGCTTATAAAACACACAACATTAGGATTCCACAAACCATAAAATATTATTATTTCATGATTATTAAAACATATTCATTGAGTTTGAAGGTATGAATAAATAAAGAAAATATGAAATATATATAAATTTCATAACCAATTTTTTATTGGTATACTATTTGGAAGTAAGCACTCAATTTTATGTAAAGTCATTTTATTATTGAAAATCTATTTTCTTTGAAAATGTTATTTATTCCATTTTTTAATGAATATTATAAATAATTTATATAAAATTTAAATATTTTATTTAATGATAATAATATAATTTTATAAATTATAATATTATAATTATCTTGGGGTATAATTCTGTGTTTTTTCTAAGAAGATTTATTTTATTAGTGAATAATGAAAAAACACTGATTTTTTAAACCGCCATTTTTCTTTGAAAAATTCCATTATGCTTTAAATTTTAATTAGGAATTAATTTAAGTTTCAATTAATTTAATAGTATCTGATTTATTACATTTTAATCGTCATTATACCCAATTTTTTTATAAGTTCATTTTTGGGCTTACAAAAACATTTTTCTAAAAACAATTGTTCGTCGTTAGATTTTCCATGTTTATATTAAAAAGTTTTTATAACATTCACAGAGATCATTTTTGATAAAATTAAATTCATATTTGTATTGATCAAGAAAAATTTATCCTATGAGTATTGTTTTATATTTTTTTGAAGAAATTAAATATTTGGTGAATAATAAAAAACAATATACTGTTATTATGAAATATGGTATGTTTTATGATATATCTAAGACATAATTATGATATGAAAATATATAAAACTATTGTAAATACTCATTTATGATCATATAATAAAAATATAAAACAAAAATAATTGAAAGGGTATAAATTAGAACTTATTTCATGATAAATACAAAAATCATTTTCAATGCTGATGTAGTGCTTGTAGAACACTAGAAAAGTCAAATTTAGTGTCCTGAAAATAGTATTTCATAAGAAAAAAACAATTAATTTGGTTATTAAATATTATTTGTTATTAATAATTTTTATAAATAGAAATTAATTTTTTGGGTTATATAATAAGTGATTTATACAAATTCTTGTGAAATGCTTATGCAAGGTTAGAAAATTCAAAATAACATAGTAAATAATTTTTATGTCATAAATTTGAGAAAATATACTTATGGAATGAATATAAAAGTTTATTTTTAATATAATTTATTTATTTTTTTGAGGAAAATTTATTTTAAGTTTTTTAGGGAAGAAATAATTTTCTTAGATGATTATGCAATGCCATCACAATGTTTGCGCAAGTAGTAGAAAAATCTAGTAAACAATTTTAGAAAATCTAAATTTTTTTTTTGGATGAGTTAATGTATATAATGAATTATAAATAGAAATATAATATATTATATTTGTGTTAAAAGTGTATATTTTAATTCAAATTTTGTTATGTTGTTTCCAAAGTTAAATTATGTTAATAGTTTTTAAAATGACATTAATAGTATTTCAAGTTAAATATTTTTTATTAAATTATATAAAAATCATAAAAATCATAAAATTGGAAAATTCAGATGAGAAATTGTTTAAAATTTCATCCCTTTTCCATTTATTATCCAATTTTCACCTTATAAGTAATTTTATAGCCCTTTAAAATTGAAAAAGTCATTACCCTGGTTAAGGTTAAAACTACTATCTAAGGGGATAAACTAAAAGATAAGGCTTAAAATGATATATAAACCTATATAAATTTGATCATATGATTATATTAATACCATATATTCAGTTACATAGAATTGATGTCATTTTGAAACGATTTTACATGTGTTAAACATAAATTATGTTATTATATTAAGGTTTTCTCAAAAAAATGACATTAATGATATTTTATAATAAGAATTATTTTATTCGTTATTTAAAAATCATAAAAATCATATAATCAATAAAAATATTGGTTTATTCTTGAAAATATATACCATGGTCTATTTATTGGTCATTTTTAATTTTATAGTAAATTTATTTACACATAAAGGGTATAAAACATTAAAATGGTGGTAATTGTGAAAAGGGTTATAGGGGAGGTAAAATCTACAAGATAAGGGTAAAACTAAAACCAAAACACATCCAAATTTTATTGGATGAGATTATTTCATCTCGTCTAAAAATTATCTTAAAATTATTTCAATTTTGTTATATTTTTATTTGAAAACTAATTTATAATAATGTAATTCTTTAAATAATTATAAGAATTCCTCTCTCATAACTTAAAAAAGGAAACCCCTTATCCTTCAATATTCATAATTTTTTTGCCTTATACATCATCAAAGTCCTACCCTAATATTATCCCATATTCTGTAAAAAAAATTATAGATATTATGTTCCTTCCAAAAACCGTCCTTCAATGGATTAATGTGTATTCTAATAGACGATTCTCAACAAGGAGGAGGTCTGAACACATATGAGGAAAGGCAAGATTTGGGGAAAGTGATTTATGTCAAAATCCCATTTTAATCAATATTTTTTAGGTTTCATTTCCATTGAGGAAATTATATTATTATTTTCTAAAAAATTCTTTTCATTTTTATTATCTTATTTTATTTTTGGATAATACATGTGTTTTTCATTTTCCTCACTTTAAGTACTCACGGGACCAAGATAATTTTTTTTAAGAAAATACAACATTATTTGTCTATTTTGTAAATTTTCTTTCTTCCAATTCAATGTTTAAAAAACAAAATCAAGAATATAGTTACTATTCTTAAATGATAATTTAAATTCATTTTCACCGATGATTTTATTTTTTTAAAATGTTTCAAAATTAATCTTCATTTTATTTTCTAAATAAGGTACATTTTATTTTTTTTACTAAAATCATGAAAGGAATATTTTTTTTACCATATATGAAATTAAGTTAATTTTACACTATCATGATCTCTCAATGATTTGAATCTTACATTACAAGTTATAATGGTTCTATTTAATTATTTTTTTGTCTTAAAACTTTTTTTTATTTTAAATCATTGATTTAAAAGTGAAAATGGTATTTTCCTTAAGAAATATTCGAAATATATTTTATTGAAAAATTAATTTTTGATAAAATCCATTGATGTTACATATTCTTTACTGGGGATAATACTCAAGGATATAATAATTATTCTTACTCTAGATTTTTTATGATAGTGATGATGAGATTTTTGTAAAACTCATCTATTTTATTTGGGTAATGGTATAATGAAAATAAGGAACAAGGCTTAAAAATTACTGAATCATGAGTTTCAGTTAAGAAACTACATTATTTCACATTAAGGATAATTTTAGGTTTATATTTTTTAAAAATCAGCCCCTCATTCATACATGACATCCCACATTCATATAAGCTGATACTAAGAAATTAGTATCCATTTTTTCCAAAATAAAATACTATTTAAGTAAAACATGATTTCATTTTCATGAAAAATCTTCAAAACATTTAACATGAATTTATTATTTCTCTAAACCGTGATTATACCGTTTTAAAAACATTTCCAAACATGGGGTGATCATAAAAATATCAGTAAGGGACATAATGAAATAAATTCATAATTCCATTGAAAACATGAATACCCATTCAAACCATTTTCTAAAAAATTCATTACTATGCATAGAAAAAATAATACAATTGTATTAGGAAATCATTTTAATGTTACTCTTTCATTCACCCTTACAAATGGAATAATGTTATAGTCAACTTCCATCTATGGAGTACCCAATGCATTGGAGGGGCATAATGGGGTCACCCATTATATCTTGAGCTATAATGGAGATCAACCCATCATATTTTGAGCTATAATGGGGATCAACATATTATATATTGATATATAAAGGGATAATACCATAATAAAAAAATTTCATGGAATATATCATGAATAAAGCACTTGAAAAATCCTTTAAACATTTTAGAAAAACACATTCAGATATCAAAATATAGTTTTCTTGTAAAAAATACATTTAAAATTTGAAAACTAGGAACACAATAATGTGACCAATTTCATCAAAAAGAAATATGAAAACATATAAAAAATATATTAAATTAATAAAGTTTTATGAAATTTGGAGAAACCACTCACGCCGTATAGTTTAAAAGATATTCCCTTTGACTTTTGTAATGGGAACTTTAAATGAGTGTTTTTAAAAGAATGTCCTTTACCTCGAGTCTGACTCATTTGGTACAATATTTATACTCATGGATAATAAACCATGATAATTATTTACTTTATTTATAACATTTAAATTTTTATTGTTCCTTTTATATCACTTATTATCATGTTATAATAACTATTTAATTATTTAAGTTAAAGTATGACGTTTTGTCGATACTCGGTACTTGTGTCCAAAATGACATTTGTGTGTTGTAAATAGTAAAATTGTTCATTATTACATCATTTTTGGAATAAAATTACAGAAATTACTATAATTTTTACACATCAATTATAATTTTAAATCAAAACACTATGTATGGTTATCGAAAATAAACTATGTTATAATCATGGAGATATTAAGCCATAGGTACGCATGAGTAACGTTTCTATTTTAAATGATAATTATGGAAAGAAGGAAAGTATTATTTTATCTTCATAGAATTATTATAATATTATTAATATCAAATTTATCATTTAAATATGCTTACATATATCATCCATGTGATATGGTGATAAAAACAAATCGCATTGCTTCATGGAGGTGATAGTTCACACGTACGCTGGAACAATACTATCATTATTATTTACAGAGAAATGTAAGATAATATATTATATATTAATCATTAATAAAGATAAATATTTCATTAATATAATATATAAAAATTTATTAAATAACTGTATATACATTATTGAGAGATGGTGATGGAAAATAAATTATATCGGTTCGTAAGGTGGTAGTATGTTGTACACACGAACGATTAATTATTTTCCCATTTGATGGAAATGGAGGAAGATTTAGGTAATGATATTAAAAAAATAAAATATAAATAAATTTAGGATCCTATAGTTTTTATTTCATCATATAGGAAGAAAATTTTAAGGAAGTGGAGGAAGAAACAAAATAAAAATACTTAACAAAAATGATATATTTTCTTCAAACAATATCCTTTGATTAACATCTTAACACCTATAAGGTGAGTGTTAAGCCAAAAATAAGAGCTCTAGAACGTGGGGAATGATTATAGGAAGGTATTTGGGTAGATATTTTATGAATCTAATTGGTTTTTTGGTGTGATCAATAGAGATGAAGATGTTCCCTTTTATTAGAGAAGGGAGAGAAACTCATAGATTTCTTCAAAATATTATGTTAATATAAATAATTTTTATATTTAAAATGGAATGAAACTGTTCTATTTATAAAATAAAATGATTATGGGGCAAAATAAATCTATATAATGGAAATTAGACATTTTATATAATTTTTTTAACCCTTAAATTTTTATTTTAACCGTTATTTAATTCTTGTAACTCTTATCATGATATCATGTAATTTAGACTTCGAGGGTTTATATAACTATTATAAAATATAAAAAAAAAGTTGTTGATGACATTATAAGACTTATCCATATTGGTTGAAATAAATTAATATTTTAATAAATTTTATATGATTTAATAAAATATTATTTTTTATAAAATACTAATAACGTCAATTTTGACACTATTCAATACTTGACTTTTTAAAAATATCCTAAAAATAAGATAAATACACAAAAAATAATTATAAAAAATCAATAAAATTTTAATGTAATATAAAAAATTCTTGTATGACATTAATAATTTTAAATTATATTTATTTTAGTATTTTTAATAACATATATTTGATATTTCTTTTAATTGAACAATTTCTGCATCATCATTGTGAAAGCCTTTACTAAAATTATATAGTCTCTAAAAATTAATAATAAATTATCAAAATAGAGATAAAAATTTAATATTTTAAATTATATTTATAGTTGAATATATCCTCTATATAACCCTATATTAAAAAAATCTCAATTTTATAAAAAAATAATGACAAAGATGACTTTTATTAGAATATAATATTATAAATGTAATACTCTTATCCAGTTTGATTAAAAAGGATATAATTTCGGCCTAAGGATTCTTTTAGTCTAAATAAACTCATACAATGAGATTAGGAAATATTTTTTTGGTAATTCTATAATATTTATAATATTATTTTTACCCTTAATTACTCTATTTATCATTTTCAATTTTAATAAATAAATTACTAAAGTTACTATTCATATTGTCAAAAAATAGAAAGAATCTGTTTAAGTAATTTATAACTTCTGATTCCATATATGGAATCCATTTTTTAAAATTCCAAACACTAAAATATTATAAATTAATAAAATATTAATCCTATTTATTGAATGAGAAAACATGGTTTTAATTTAAAAACATTCAGAATATTTAAATGTTTAAATATAAAAATTCAATGTGAAATTTATTACAATGAAAAAAAATTGAATAAATAATTAATAAAATATCTTATTGTATTTTTAAACCATTCAATAATATAATTTTACATTATAAGTAAATTTGGTGAAAAAAGAAGTTTTTAATTTGAATTTATTATTTTTCACTATTCATCAAAAAATGAAAAATTTAAAAAAAATACTAAAAGATTCAACCAAAGTAAATTTTTATATTAATTTTTAAAATAATAAGTTCATTTTTTTCATGACTCATCCCTCGGGGCCCGTGTTGTGACTACCACAAGCCCGCCTCCTGAAGGCTAGGGGCTGACAACTAGCATTGAAGGCATCAACCTGCAAGTGGGAGGCATTTCCATGAGTTCCTATACGCACACACACACCCAACCAAGTCCCACATACTGGAAAGGAAACCAATATCACTAAAAGAATATTAGTACAAGTATAACTAATATAAGTGGGCAAGAATACAAACCCAACAAAAGAAAAGAAAAAATCAAAGTAAAAAAAGAAAACTCTGATGTCCATCCATGAAAACCCCCACCTGATCCTGAGAGGAGTATATCTACAAGAATCTGAAGTAGAACATCCATTCCACCCTATCCCACTGGGCCCTACCTGTTCATAGGACACCAATTCCACCATTGTATCATCCGTCGGTCCTATCTCCCTGAGCACCTCTGGGTCTTTGTCTACCAAAGTCTCTATCGAAACGTCGATCATTTGCACCAAACACAACACGTACGGGTAAAGCCCGTGCAGGTTTGAGTAACAAAATAGTTTTTAGGGATCCCAAAACAAAGAGGAAATACCACACAACAAACCTCAAAGCAAAGTAAGAACTATAAGACAACTCACACTAGGTATACATTTAGGGTAGTGATATAAGAATCATCAATCACAACATCAGACACCTCAGATTCTAGAGAACTCCTCCACTATCAAGTATAGTGGGCTTGCCAAGTCACATAGAAGTTCTTTCCACTAACCTTGGGCTGCTTAGGTACACCTCCTCATTGCGTATTGTGGGCCTATAAATTCACACATAAGTGCTTCCCACTAATCTTGGTCAACAGAGGTACTCATCCTCATCGCATACTGTGGGCCAACAAAGTCACACAGAAGTGCTTCCCACCATGGTCATGAAAAATCACATAAAATTAATTCCCCCAATGGTTCTGAAAAGTCACATAGAAGTTTATCCCACTGGTCCATAGTCAAGTCTCATAGAGTCAAAAGTCAACAATCTTCAGGTCTCAGCCTACCCTAGTGTTCCATACATAGCGTGCCTGGGAGAACTGCTCATCAAGTATTTAATCGCAAATAAAATTCCATGAAATCCTCCTAAGGGTATGCCAACATATCCGCCTCATCGAGAGGTTTCCAACATCGCAAACGGATGTACAATTTTCAAGAAACATGTGTTTTAGTAAACAGGGACTGGTTGCGTTTGGGTGCGGTCCGACCTGGTTAGACCGACCCGACCAACCCGGCCCGGGGGTACCACATACTTCAGTTTAGTTATGACTGACTTGACCTGAACCAGTTTGGGTTGAGGTCAGACCGGTCTAGCCTGGATAGTCGACCAGGCCAAATGGCCCTCATTGGACCCGATCTGGTATGGTTGAGGGTCCACCCTCCCCCCCGCCTGAGTCACCTGACAACCCTGTCTTGTCAAGTCTATCCTGAAGGGCACATGTTAGGGATTCTGGCATAGTTATAGATCATTGGATGTGGGTCAGGAAAGCTGGGCGCGAGTCTAGCCCACTGGACTACGGGACCATCCCGCTGACTGGGGGCTCAGCCTTCCAGCTGAGGCCCGGTTTGCAAGAGGCGCACCGGCAGTGCACCTAGCAGGGACGCGACATTAGGTCACGTCCGACTCCCTACTACTTGGCGTGATTCCATGGGGGACTCCCTTCTACTACGGTCGAGCAAACATGGCATTAGCTCATTTGGGTGCCCCAGACGTGGGTGAACCCTCCACATGGCACCCGCCGGGTGTCACATCACCCAATGGCTTCTCCGGCCAGCCGGCTGTGGCCCCCTTCCTCTACATGGCGCCGATGAGCACACCACCATCCTTAAGCATGGCTGGTTGGTGTGGCCCCCTCCACATGGCCAGTATGGCCTAGTCACCGGTTCCACTGCGCCGGTCGTGCCGTGCTGGCGGCACCTTCCGTGGGCTACCAGAGTTTCTCTAGTGGTCCGTTTTCCGATCCGCCTGCACCTACAGGCATCTCGGGTCACCACCATCACTGTGATGATCTCAGACATTCTTTTCCTCCATTTTGGACAATCCGTTCACAAGGATCACACATGTGGAGGGGTCTGGGACTTTTTTCAGGTTGGCCTGCCCTCCACATTAGATGTTTTAAAACTAGGGTGGTGTAGGGGAGATGTTCAATCATAAAAAAATATAAATTAATCCTGGATAGAGAATCCCTCAAATAGAGTTACCCTCCCACATAAATGCAAAATTTTCAGATCAACCTGTTCATTGGTTGATCCACATTCATCATTTCTATAAAACAATGAGGAATTGCATAAAAATAATACAACCCCATAAATCTTTGACGTTCGTTGTCGCAATGTTACATCCTCAAGGTTTCAAGATGTTGACATAGTTAATCACTTCTGGATCTGTTCTTCATGGTGCGTCGAAGATGTTTGATGTTTGTCAGCGTTTTTCATTCTTAATTAGAGAGGAAGTTTTTCAGATGTTCATCCAAGAATCCACATAGTTTAATTCATCATTATACCAATGTGTCGACCAAAATAATGGAAGAACATGTCACATTACTTTCTCTTAGGCTGCAACATCGCTTCGTTATGCAGTTTCATTTATGAAACAATGTCATTGTTACAGGTTATTAGAATGTAGTAAGACTACAAGATAATGAGCCATTAATGAGTCTTATCAATGAGCCTCACTTCTTCCCTGCAACAACATCGTCTGCCACTAAATGGATGAGAAAATAAAATTAAATTACTTTTTGAAGTAATTTTATTATTTTTTGAAAAGTCCAAATATTATCATTTCCTTTCGGCCCTTTGCTACCAAAGTTAAGAACATTCTAGGTGAATCTCAACATTCTTAATTCATCAGTTCCCTTATATATTTTATCCGAACACTAGTTCAAAAGTTAGAAAATCCCTCTCACATGTTTTCAAAAGCATACTTAAAAAAAGATCCAAATTCCGTTTCGGGCTCACCGGGCCTCAGAATCATGTGCAATCAAAGCATGTGGTCTCAGAATAAATCCATATAAAAAAATTCACACTAATTTTTTGATACATTAAAATTTTTCAAATATTATTTATAATATTTTTAAAACTAGATTTAAAACAAGTTGGCCATCAAAAGACGGAAAAACTTATTTTTTTAGAAAAATACTTATTTTGTGTCTAAAATTTAATTTGCTCATACATCATGTATAGAAAAAACATAATATAAATTTTAAACATTATATTGTTTATATTATATATATATTATCAATAAAATAAAATCATATTTATTTAACTATTTTATAAATATAGTTGTCCCCATTTAAATAGATTTTCATAATTTTTTTTCATTTTTTTAAAAAGGGGTTTTATATTAATATTTAATTAATTGGTAAATAAATAAATAATTATATATAAACATTTTAACCATATTTTCATAAATCACTTAATCTTTTTCATACCCCCATTCTAACATCTATACGATAACCAACACTTTGAATAATAATACTTAGTTGTTTGTTTAAACTCGATGTTATGTTTCATGTATGCTATTGAAAATAGTATTTCATTTCAAAAAATTAGGATGTTACATTATCCACCATTAATAAATTACATCCCTATAATTTGGACTCGGTATGGGTAACTGAGGTTTGACTTTTCAAAATACCTTTATTGAAATCCCACATTAGAGAAATGATTAACGAAACATTAACTTTAAATATAAATAAAGGGAAGTATGAAGGTCACTTTAGATAACATATAATAGTGTTCCATGTAGTATAACATGGATATGTAAGAGAAAAGTATCTATCAGATTCTGATAGAGCGTGATTAGAGAACATGGTCAAGAGAATTTTAGCAATCACAAAACCTTAAATTTGGGAATAGTTAAAAGATCATTCAATTATCAATATGAAAAGTAAATGAATAACATTTTTGGTTTAAATATAATTTCCATGTCGTTCTTGGATTCTGTTACTACCTCAACTAAGAACATAATAAAATATAATTACATTAAAAGTATATTTTCATCGCTAAATATAACTCTTTAACTTCATTGGTTATGTACATATCATTTATATCACAACCCATAATTAACTAAACTTCTGAATTCATGATCTCTTTTATATCTTGACATTTTAAATTTAAACTCCTATTGATTTAATAAAAATATTCCAAGAAAAAACAACCTTGTACTTTTATCTTGTTGTCCACCTGATTTCATTGTCATTTTTTACATGTCAATAAACGATCCATGTAATTCAATAATTTTTTAGAGATTATTCAAAGTATCTTGCCTCCTTTTTCCAAATACACCTTGAAAAACGTGGGTTGTATGGGTATTGGTAGTGAAATAGTTTTGGAAAATAATTTTTTATAACATTTAATTTCAAAACATCTGATAAAAATTGTTTTCTATAAAACATTCATACTGAGTTTGTTTTTAAACATTTAATAAAAAATCCTTTTAAAATATTGCAAGTATGTGTAGAAAAAATATATTTTAAAACAAAATATAAATAGGCTGCACAGGGGTCTCCTTATTTAATGACTATATTAAAATCATAATATTCTTCAAATTATTTTGGTAAGATAAAATATCTAAAAATACCATGATAATATTTAACATTTTTGAAAATATTATAATATTAGAATAACAGTTTTTGATTAAAAAAACCCATGAAACACTATGGTATCAAGTTATAGAGGTGGTGTTTGATATTTCATTCTACTATTTTTAAATGAATTTATGTTATAAAAAGTTTTAAAGTCATTAGAACATGACCTTGAAATAATTATTTCAACAAGTCATCATGATGAGATTGGAATGTTGTTTGAGACCCTCCTCATTTAATTTTTAAATTAATTTTCACAATCTAAAAAAGTTATAGATCAACAATTTAACAAAAATAATATTCAAAGAAATTAAAGCAAAGATTATCCAAAATTCCTAATCACAAAAGTTGTCTAAACCTATCATTTGATACCAACTATATGGAAACATCCTTTAAAATTACATAATATTGATTTTTAGTCAAGAAATTACTTTCTTTCACATTACAGATATTTTCATGTTTAAATTTTTATAGTATTAGTTCTTCCTTGATACATAACATCCCATATTCATATAAGTTGATAGTACTAAAAAAGTATCCAATTTTTACATTATATAAAACCTTTGAAATAAAACATGATTCCGTTTTCTTGAGAAATATTAATAACATTCAACATGAATTCATTATTTCTGTTTCTCATCCATGTACCCTATGAAAAACATTTTAAAAATTAGGTTGAGTGCAAAAAGATCAGTAAGGTACATATTTAAAGAAATTATTACTTCATTGAAAACATGAATACCCATTGAAACCCTTTTATTATAAAATCATTAGAATGTATAAAGAAAATCATGCAATTTCCTTTGAAATCATTACTATATCACTCTGACATTCACCCTAATAAATGAAATAACCTTACAGTGAATTTTCATCTTTGTAGTTCCCAATGCATTGGAGAACAATAATGGGGCTCACCCATCATATCTTAAGATATAATGGGGATCAACCAGTCATATATTGAGCTATAATAGGGATAAAACAATGACATATTGATCTATAATGTGGTCAAACTATAATAATCAATTTCTAAATAATATATCATAAATAAAACCCTTGAAAGTTTTTATAAACACAAGAACAAAACACATTTAGATATCGAAATACCATTTCCTTATAAAAATCACTTGGAATTTAAAAACCACAAACATAATAATGAAAAAAATTTATTAGAAAAGAACAATGAAAAAATAAAATGAAAAAATTAAATTAAAAAATTATCATGAAATCATGAGAAACCGCTCATTCCTTATAATTTAAAAAAACATTCCCTTTGAATTTTGTAAAAGGAACTTTAAATGTGTGTTTTTAAAAGAAATTCCATTAGCCTGAGTCTGACTCATCACATACAATATTTATCCTAATGGATAATAAAAATAGGTTATTTATTTAATTTCATTATAAAATTTCAATGTTTCTTATTTATTTAACATCACTTATTATCATGTTATAAAAATTATTTTTTATTTAAGTTCATGTCAGGCATTTTTCTGATATTAGGTACTTGAGTCCAAAAATAATTGGGTATGATGTCATTAGTAAAAGTGGTAATTAGTAAATAATATTCATAGTAATATTAATTACATAATAATATTTTTTATACATCACTTATGCTTTCAAATCAAACCACTAATTATAATTATGAAAAATGAACTCTGTAATAAGCATGGAGATGGTAAGTCATACATACACATGAGTAACATTTCCATTTTTCTATGATCATTTTCGAAATAAGTTGAGAATTATTTTATCTTTAAATAATTACAATAATATCAGTGATATTATATTAAAAATTTAAAAATACTTATATATATATATCAGCCATGTAATATGGTGATAAAAACAAGTCACATGACTTCTGGAGGTTATAGTTCACACACATGTATGAATGTTATATTTTTTATGTGCATAAAAATTTATGAACGTATATGATATATTATTGTTTAATAAGGATAAATATTTCATTAATATAATATATAAAAATTAGTTACATCATTATAACTAGCCTTGAGAGATGATGATGGAAAACAAATTATATCAGTTCACGAGGTGGTAGTCTACAGTACACACAAACTATTAATTATTTTAAAATTTGATTCATGTGGAGATGGATTGAGGTGATGATATTAACATAATAAAATCTACTTATATTGATTATAGAGTAGTTATTATTTCATATTGGTATTATAATATTTGATGGAAGTGGAAGAAGAAAAAAAAAAGAAATACTTAATTAAAAACGACAACCTTTCTCCTGACTATCTTTTTTGATTAACACCTTAACACCTATAAGGCGAGCATTATGACTAAAATAAGAGATGAAAAATGTGTTTTGGGATTATATTATTGTTTATATATATATTTTTTCTAATCAAAATGGGTTTTTATTTGTAAGTAATAGATAATAAGAGGTGCCATTTTATAAGGGAAGGGTGGGGCACTATCATAATTATTCAAAATATTATATTAATATAAATTAATTTTAAATTATAAATGGATCAAAAATGATTTATTTAAAATATATGATGATTATTGGTCTAAATAAATCCATAAAATGATAATTATACATGTTATTTAGAATAAAATTAATCCTTATATTTTTTAACCCTTATTTAATCCATTTAACTCTTACTGTGATATCATGAAATTTACACTTTGAGGGTTAATATAACTACCATAAAATGTCAAACAACTGATAAATTTATCATTGATTACATTTAACGACTTTTCTCATTAATTTGGATGAAATTTATATTTTTATAAATTTTATATCATTTAATAAATTATTATTTTTTAAAATATAAATAATATCAATTCTGACAGGATTCATTATGTGACGTTTAAAAGGTATCATAAATGAAAGATAAATTTTATCTAATACTTCTAAAACATAACCACCATTTCAAAGTATTCTAAATTTTATTTACTTCATTTATCATCTGAAATTATATTTATTTTAGTATTTTTAATATAATTTATTTAATATTTCATTTAATTAAAGAATTAATGAATCATCATTGTGAATGATTTTAATTTTTTATTTTATCTTATAAAATAAAAAAATAAATCATCATGATAAATATAAAAAAAATTTAAAATTTATAGTTGAACATATCCCCTATATAACACAATATTAGAAATATTTTACTTGTCAAAAAAGAGTTCGATAAAATTGACTTTTCATGGAATAAAAAATTATAAATGTCATACTCTCATCCAAGTGGATTCCAAAGGTTATAATTTCTAAAAGATGTTTTTTATTTTCAAAAAAAAATCATAAAATGACATTAAAACAAGTGTTAGGGTAATTTTATAATAATTATATTATCATTTTTACCCTTAATTACCTAATATACCTTTAACCGTTTTAATAAAAAGTTACTAAAGTAACTATTCATATTGTAAAAATTTATCTATTTACATAATTTTTACCTTATGTTTTCAAATATAGAATCCAATTTTAAAAATTAAAAACACTAAAATTGTAGAAATTAATTAAAAATTAATCCCATTTATTGAATGAGAAAACATGTTTTTAAAGACAAAATTTTCAAAAGATTAAAATTTTTTATATCTGTATTCAATGTGAAATTGATTAATGTGACCTTAATTGGATTAAATAATAAAAAATTGATCTAATTATACTTTTAAAAATTTAAAAAATATAATTTTACACTACAAATAAATTTTCTGAAAAAGTTGTTTTTAATGAAAATGAAGTATTTTCACAATTCATCACAAAATGGAACTTATCAGAAAAATAACAAAAAATAAACGAAAGTAAATACCAATATTTTAATTTCAAATGATAGTATCATTTTTTGAAATAGAATTTATAAAATTGTTATAAACTATATTTAAACAAGTACACCATCAAAAGGTGGAAAAAATTCATTTTTACAAAAATACTTCCTTTATGTGTAAAATTGAATTTGTTTTTACATAATATATATAAAACACATAATAATATTTTTAATTATTATATTGAATATATTATATATATTTCGTAAATATAATCCAATAATATTGATTTTATTTTTTATAAACATAATTGTTTGTATTTAAATAGTTTTTAAGAAAACCCAATTCTTTATTTTTTTTAAAAGGGGTTTTATGTTCATTTATAAATAATTAGTCAAAAAATATTTAATTATATATATATGTGTAAACTAAATTTTTATAATTAAGTTAATCCTATTCATTCTATCCATTCTAACAGCTATGCAATAACTACCACATTAAATAATAATGTTTAGTTGTTCTTTTAAGCTCGATGTAGCATACCATGTATAATATCGAATGTAATGTTTCCTTTTAAAAACTTGGGATGTTAAAACAAATTGTTTAAATGTTAATACATACCATTTATTTTCAAAATATTATGATATATGATGAATATTTAGGACCTTGTGAAACATATATGAATGGATTATGATTATGTGATGGGTGGACCTAGAATTATATTGCACTACAAAGCATTGGGTAAAGCTGAGTATCTCATGAGATAATAAATATTTGAACGGTATGGTATCCATGTTCTGTAACAGACTCTATCCTCTTTGGTAGTCTTGGGTGTAAACCTTATCTCTGGATGTTATGGAATGACATGTGAACCCAGTCCACTATGATAGTCTTGGTAGCGATCCTTGACCAAGGATATGATTTCCTATAATTATGAGAATGCCATAAATTTATGCCTTATGCCAATGTTTTTCTCTCATGGATCATCTTCCTTGATTTCATTTGGATTAATTTCCTATGAACTACTATGTTTTATTCCATTATTTAATATTATGATCTATGATATGCTGGGTATGGAATTTATCATGTTAAGATCATGTTATCATTCCCTTTTTCTCATGTTATATTTAAGTGATCATTTATATCTCTCTTATTTATAGTTATTGATGATATAAGATCACTTTTTCTTATGATTCCTCAAACTGGGTTTTGAAGAAAATTTTCAAGTAGGGTATGTATTAGAAGACTACTATTTTGAAATATATTTTTGAGAGATTTTAAAGAAATATCATGAAATAAGTTGATTGGGTATCTTATCTCCAGCAACACTAAAAATTTATGGTTTGAGAATTTATCATAATTTTACGTATTGGATATTCATCTAAAATGATGTGATATTTATATATGAAAATTACGGGTATCTATAATAAACCCAAATTCATAGCTCAAAATCATAACATTACCACAATGCTTCTAATATATAGCTCTAAAAATCAAGATATACTACTAAATACATGGAATTATAATACCCTAAATGATAAAATAATACACATTTAGATTCCCACTATAAGCCTCAACTTGGTTTTACCAAGTTTTGACCACCAATAATATTTTTAACTCACTAAAAACATATAATTCAACAAAAATATATCACTAGAATTGAAATTTATTTCCAAAAGAAGAACATGAAATTAAATTTTAAAACAAAAATAAAAAAAAGTATTTTACAAGTCTTATTTTTAAAATGAAAAAAAAATTTCTATTTAAATATTTTTTCCAAAATTTCCCTAATATTTTTCACTATTTATAAAAAATTTAGTCACATTTCAAACTTCCCTACACTATAAATAGAATTAACTTTTAAAAACAACAAAAGGTTTTTATTATCATCTAATGAATCCAAAATATAAAACATTTACATCAAAACATTATTATTAGTTTAAACATCAATTTATAAAACATTTTTTTAGGATTAAAATATGTAAGAAACATATCATGATTATAAATAAATACTCATGTGGGTAAATCTAATTGATTATATCTCCCATAATAAAATATTTAGGGAAATAATGATTGAAATATTAGTATCTTGTAAGTAATTAATGTTATTCACACATAATAGTTATAGCATAAAATAAAATGCACATGTACTATTGTTCCACTAACCATATGATACATGGAAAATTTCATAATTTGGATCCCATATTAGGCCCATGACATATCATAAGTTTCACCATGTTGTAATAGATACATTAAAATAAAAGCATCATACTTACCTATGGTGCCTACTGAATTTCTGTACACACCCAATTAACTTTTGATTTCATCATAAAGTTGTTCACCATGCATTTATATGGCTTAGTCATTAAGGAATAAAAATATATTTTCTCCCTATAAAACCCTAAGAAGAACCCAAAGCATCAATCCAATATAAGGATTATGTCAACTCAAACCAAACTATCAATAACCACAAGAACATTCCATTGTAACTAAGGGGATAGTGACTGGAATTGAGTGACTAGGTTTGTTATTGGGTAATTATTTATCATCATAAAATAATGAAATATTTTTATGTCTGATTCTATTAAAATATAGATTCAATAGTTCATGCATCTTCCATTTCAAAAAAATTACAAAGACTTTTACAATGGGGATACTTAGTGTACCTAAATAAATTTATAATATATATCACTATATATATGCAATAAAATTTAATAAAATAACAAAAAAATATTTCTTATAGTGAAAAAATTTATAATATAACCTCAAAGATGTTCTAATTGAATCCTCTTATCAATAGTATCATCCCAATGATCAAATACTTAGTTTAGACTATTGGTCAGAGACTGACTTCACTAAGACTCAAGAGGGGGTGAATTGAATTCATGAAATTTTCACGACTTAGAAAAATATCCATTTTAAAATATTAATACTTATGATCTTTTCCTAACACATGAACACATAAAAAACAAAATACTATAGAAAATATATTAGAAACCAGAGATTTATAGTGTTTTTTGGAAGAGAAATGTCATAGTACACTCCATAAATTCTCAACTCTAAGAACATGGTAATTTCACTATACCAATCCATTTATTGGGGACTTCCAATCCATTTTATAAGGTATTAATGATTGAGTAAAATCAGTAAAAACTTGGTACAATATTAGGATCTTTCAACCAAGATCCAAAAAGGATTTACATAGACTTCTAGGTTATTTTATTAGGAATATTCACACCAAAAGAGAAAATAAATAGAGAGTTTACATATGAGGCCCATATTTGTAATATAAAACTAACTAAAGAGAATAACTCTAAAGGATGGATGATAAGAATAAAATTTATCTCAAGGAGTGTATTTAAAAACATAAAAAAGATGATCTTGATAACACAACTTTAGTACATTTAATATTCCTCTTCTCATTCTTCATGTAAAAGGGAAAAAAATTATAATCCTTTTAGAGATTTGATAGATAGAAGTGAAATAAATTAGGTTCTTATCAATATTATCTTCTTCACACTCACACATGAAAAATAATGCAAAATATCTATTTTCACTACAAAAAATCAGATCCCTAAAATCTACTCTTGGAATTACATTACATGAATCATTTTCTTGAAATTACATCAGCAATAGTACTGACCATTATATTATCCTTATACTTACTTCTTCCCTCAGTACTTTTTAGCTTTCTATATTTAATTTTACCATAATGAATCAAAACCATATTTAATACAGGCACAACATGATTAATTCAAGCTGAAGTTACACCTATAGTAATAAATAGTAGGTTAAAGATTAACATAGCAAATTCTAGATCACCACATTACCAAAATCTAGAGATTTGAATTAACGTAGCTGATTACTTTACATATTTAATCTTCACATAGCCTAATTATCCACATAGCCAAATTTCCATAGTCCTTCTTCACTTATCTGAATTTATTAACATAGTCTTATTTATCACATAACCAAATTTTACATAAATGAATGAATAATTTATCTACTTGGAACTATGTAGTTGACTTAACCATGTATCCAAATAACATAACTGATTAATCAACATCATTTATTCATTTACACATTTGATCTATATAGTCGATTCATCATTTAGGTGATTCATCAACATATGCAAATTTCACATATATAATTTTGAGATGTAGCCATTTCCCAAAGAAGATTAATTCATAAAGAAAATTGACATAACTGATTTCTCAACATAGTCAAATACCTCAAATAGACAATTTTCTACAAATATTAAATTTTTTATCAATCTTATAGAATTTGAATGTTTTAATATAATAAAAAAAATGATAAAACCTAATAATAACTCTAATCGAATAAAAATATCAATAACATAATAAGAGTATTTATGATCATCATAACCTAAAGTTTATGGGATATATTTAAACAAAATCATTAGCCCAAAAATCTCCCCCATTTTCATGGTCATAAAACCCAAAAGTCATCAAACATGTACATTTTAAAAGGTTATAAAATATTTTGTTGAAATATAAATTAAATTGATATTGCTTTTAAAATTTTAGGTTTATCCTTTTCTTCTCCACCATAATTAGATGTTTCTTCTTTCACATTGGAGGTATTCTCCCCCTTGGGTAAACTTCTACTCATTTATTAAACTTATCCCCCTTTTGGGTCATTAAAAATGAAGGGTAATGTGTGAAAAACACTATTAATTTTTCAATTCGATTTATGAAGTGAATAAATATATTGCTGAAACTGAATGAGAATTATGAAAATAAATGGAATTCATTAAACTGGTAAATAAAAGGAAAAAAATATTAAATGAAAAAAATCACTAAGAAACAAATTAAATAAAAAAATCACTAAGAAATTCATAATAAATTGAAAAATAAGTATTTTTTTAATTATAAAAATTGAAAAAAAATCTAATTAACACCCATAGAAATTACACATACATTACACTTTTCAAAAGAATCAGGCTTATGAATATGATAAAACTAAGAAAGTAGTCTGGATGAAGGTTTCTTGAAAGTAGTCGAGGATTAATAGGTAGTGTGATGTCCCATCATAAGAAGAAACACCAAATTACCAATATTTGTAGTAACATGGTCTATATAGCTAACTACAGATCTATATCTTGGATCATAATAAGGAATTATGAGAAATCCTTCATGATTTCAAAAATCAATATTGAAATAATATGAACTAGTAAGAAAAAATCCTACTACATTGGAGGTCCCAAAGATGTAGCTGCTTGAGTAGATCTTTCAGAAGCTAATTCATCATCCACTTTTGATTGATATTTCAAATAAATATTGTTTAGATCATAGATACCATGAAATCATTAGTTTTTACCTCGAAAGGTATCTAGAGGAGTTGTATTGAGAGTTCTTTTTACAGTTAAATATAATAGATCATCTATACACATGTCAATCATTTTAATGATATATGACATGAAAAACACTAGAATAACATTATATTCATGTATATGAATCACGGAAACTTTTGATATACAATTTTTCATCATTCCCTTAAAATATTCAAGTTGACCAAAGGAAAAAAATTAAGGTGCAATGAACAAGGTAGTCGGATTTGAACTGGATGAAGAATTTGGAAGCTCAAAAATAATCTTCTATAAAGTATAGTCTATAGAGAATTTCTCACAAATTAGTCTTACATTCATAGATTATAGGTTTATTTTTACATTGAAAAAATTCTCTACAAACACTTAAGATTCTTCCTAAATAGCAATAGAAGGAGGTGAGACACCGGAGGACTTGAAGTAGTAACAACATGCTTAGGTGCAATGGGAGAAATTACTACTAGGGCAGTAGAAGTTAGGTTACCTAAAGAATTAATCCTGATATGTTAATATAAAATAATCTCGCTATGTATATGAGTAAAATATAATTACTGGTGTTTCTTCAGATACTAAGGAACTTGAATACTCTTTTTAAGAGTCTATATACAACCCTTCAACTAACTTAAAAACTTTGACTAGAAGTGTTTTCAATTGTGGATGATTCCATCTTATTGAACCAATTGGCCTAGAAACCATACCATTCCTAATCTAAGAAACAATGAAGATATTTTTGAGTTTTCCATAAACTAATTCCTCAAGATATATAACCATGTTATGTTGTGACATATCAGTCCCTAATCCATGTTTCCTAACTGATTAACTAACTTAATTGATATTACATTGGGACATGTGTAAATATATCAAATTAAAGTGATTGAATCAGGGAAGCCCTAGAATTCATCTCAGATAAAATTTTGTAAAATTGATCCTTATGATCTGGAAACATGTAAGGTTCTGAGATGAATATGGAAGAGGGATAAAACTTATTGATAGAGTTAAACTAGTTTATAAATACAATTTTTAATGTTTGTAATATCTCCTTCGTCTTTAAGTTAAAATATTTAATCTCTTCAAATTCATCATTAGACTTATCATATTGGATCATAAGAATATTTTTATCATATATATTTGAGATACAATAAGGAACCAAGCTCATTCACTTCTCAATTTGTAGAAAAAATTATCAAAGTCCATATACTTGAGATTTAATTTCATTAAATCTTTTATCATTCATATTAGAGGTAACTGATTTCATAAGTGATACTGGTTGATTATTTTTTATTAAACATGTTTGAGTTTAAAATATTACCACTATATTGTGAAAATATACTTTTAAAATAGAAATTTACTTAATTTTTTATGTCATCCTTAGTGGATATTAGTTCCATTTTTGACTCATCATAATCTCTTATAATATTATCATACTCAATCATAGTGATAGTGGGAAAAGTATTCCTACCAAAACATTCATAGCTCTTACAAATTGAATTTGAATCCTCATGCACCTGAGAAGAAAAAACGTATAGCTTTTAAAAACGAACTCTATAATATTATTAAAATATATATCTTTCTCAATCTATTATATCAGTTTATCCAATAATTATTGGATCAACTGTATATGATTTAACCTCATCTTCTACTCTTTTCATAGTTTATGGAACACATGAAACAATCTCCACTAGCCTCTCCACATGAGTTATAACCGCTGTCTCAATAGCTGGTCCATCATACTTAATAGATTTAGAAACTCCAAAAAAAATTCACTTCATGTCTCTGTATTAGAACATCCCCAAAAAATATAATCACTGGTTGCTGAGGCACTGGTTGGGAATTTACTGCCTCTTGCTCCTCCTTAGAAGGTGCCATCTCAGTAGGTTTTGTATCCCTAGGTGGTGAGGACTGTGATGGTTACCTCTAATCCATGCCTTCCAGTCCAAAATTATTAAGTTGTTTAAGTCTATATCCTAGTAGAATACAATAGTCTTCAATATCATGACTAAAAGGGTATTATATTTCTGGAATTTCAATTATTATTCTCTTCATTATTCTTTAAAGCTAAAGAGATAAGCCTTCCAAAAGGATAATAACTCAATTTCCCTTTACTTTTACATTAGTGATGCATAAAATGAAACATGTAACTTGTAAGATTCATCATAAAACATTTAATGAGGACATATAAGAGATACATGTGCTAGAACAATACCTTTTCCATTTCTCCTATTCTTTAGGAAATCACTATTTGGGTAAACATACAAAGGTCTTTCCATTCACGAATCAAATCCTTTATATGATTATTTGTATCGACTTTTATTTTACCAATACTATTTTTAGAAAATTATAGGAAAAATTACAAGACCAGGTGCTGAGACGCCATCTGATTCCAAGGCCCAGAGTGTCCGGAACGATCCTTCGAAAAATGTTATGTTTTTAAATAGCAGAAATGAGTGGTTTTCTTGAAAAAGTGGAATAACTCATAAAAGAGTGTCGGATCAAAAATCTTATGGCACCATTATGTTTGGGATGTTGGGTTTATCCTAGGAATGACATATCTTTAGTCAGCGCGAGTCTCTAGGTAGAAAACCTGAAAATGGCATAAGAGTAAATAAAATAATTACATAAAATTATTTTATTTTTTAAATCCTTATAACTCATGAATGGTGACTCGGATTGAAAATAAAAGACCACCATTGAGTTTGTAATGGGGTATTAATCTTATGCATGGCCTAATCTTGACCAGCATGGGTCGATGGTGAAAATGAATTTTTGTATGTGAACTTCATTAAAATATTTGATAATTTTTTATTTGGATGTTATGTGTTGACATAGTGGATTTTCCTTTTTTAATAATAATCATCATAAATCTAGGGTTATTATACTAACCCTATAGTTTCCCTAAGTCAAGTAGGATGAGTCTCTCTCATTGGTGATGACATATTAGAGGTCAGTATTTGATCAAGCGACGATGAATCGACGATTGCCGGTTGGACAAGGATTGATGTAGCAATGTGACTTCAATATATGTTTGAAAATGATCCAAACATGAGGTGTGGGTTCTTTTCTACATGATTTACTTTACCTATTATTTCTTTATAAATGAATAATATGGATCAATCCACTAATAGGTTGATCCACAGGTCGATCATTCTTGCTGGTTGTGATTTATCTAGCGAGGATTAAAAAGGGGATTAGATCTTGGTGATTCTCCTTTCATTCTTCGTGATTAAATTACAATTAGATATGTGTGATTATTTTCTAATTCTTCATTATCCGGATAATAGTAATGAACTAAGGACACCTCGAAAAAAAGGCTTGGGACTTTCTAAGAGGTGTTCTTGTGCCTCCTATTTCCCCCGTTCATACGTTCTTTGTAGGCAGACCCCCGTGGTCGTACTGTGAAATTTTTAGGAGGTACCAAAAATGTCCAGACCACTGAAGTGATGAAAATATAGTTTGGAGCCCATATAATTTGAGTCTGTAACCTGATGATTATGGTGCACCATTTGGTTCAAAAAATGAACCATCATACCAACGGTGGTGACTGGTGGAAGGAAAATTCATGGTCAGGGTGGGTCCCGATGGAGTTGAACGGTGAAACTGCCTCCTGCCACATCGGACTGGGTGGCATGTAGTCCTATTGACCTCGCAAGTGAGGTTTTTATGGCTGGTCAGCCATCCTTATGATGCAGATGGGATGCATCAGCCACCTCATCCCGAGTTGAGAAAACCGACCCACTCCAGCAGGCCTGGTTGAAGAAATTAGATTTCCCCATGTGGCCCCATGGGCCGATCTCAGCTAGGTTAGGTTAGACTTGGGGGTCGGGTTGGACCCAATGGGTTGGGTTAGTGGACCCATGCCGAGTCGGGTCTGGTCGGTCCGACGGGGTTAGACCAGACCAAGACCCAACCAACCCCTGTCACTAAAACACCAATATCTTTGAAACCATGTGTTTGTTTAATGATCTGCTTCCGGTGTTGGGACCCTCATAATAAGGATATACTTTTGAGATAGTCTAGATGAGTTTCTAGGGAAATTGTCATATTATTTATTGGATCATGGAGTATGTGTTCCGAAAATGAGCGTGCAAAGGAAGAAATCCTGCAACTGGTTGTGACTTACATGTTATCTGATTACATAGACTATGTGTCTTACTAAGAAATATTTTCTTACCTTGACTATGTGTATTACTTATATTTTGTGTCTTATAAAGACTTTGTGTCTTACCTAGACCAAGTCGGTACTCACCTTTCCCACCAGGGTGCAGGTCATTTAGTCTTTGATGACACTCTGTGTGTTGCCGACACTCTGTGTTTTATCTACACACAATGTGTTACAAACACTCCGTGTATTACCTACACTCCTTATACAACTACTTGAGGGAATTGTGGATTCTTTAAATAATTATATTTACTTACAATAGACCTATACTTGGTGTGAGATAACTCTAGTAACTCTCTTGACTATACCTCTTAGAGGCTACACTTTGTGTGCCTATTTGGTATTCTATATGGTGTTCCTTCGTGGTACTCCTTAGTGGTGTTCATTCATGGGGTTCCTTAGTGGTGTTTCTTTGTGGTGTTCCTTAGTGTGTTTCCTTCTTGGTATTCCTTAGTGGTGTTTCTTAATGGAGTTCCATTGTGGTGTTCCTTTATGGTGTTTCTTAGTGTTGTTCTTTGTGGTATACATAGTGTGTTTCCTTGTGGTTTACTTGATGTAATTCCTTTGTGTTTTGGGGTCCATAATAATTATTGTTTTACTCACCCCTGTATGGGCTTCACCCACATGTGTTAGGTCTTGTGAAGATGATCGAAAACTTTGATGAAATCCTTGGTGGGTCAGAGATAGGGGTGCTTCAGGGTGACCCAATAGATGTGGTACGCTTCAGTGACATTCAAACAATGTGCAGTACCTACCCTTCATGTAGGGTTTCCTGCGAAAGAGATCCAGGATCTTGTATTTTTCAATATCAATTAAGATTATATTCTGGACTATTTACTTTCTAGTTGCACGGTTACTCTCAGTGGTTGTCTTAGTGGCATGAATACCTATTTACTCAGTGTTTTCAGTTGAGTACTCTTGTTGGAGATGTGTGTCTGTGTGTACAGATACATAGGAAAATGCCTTCCCTTTGTGGGATAAACCTATTTAGTTAGTCACCATCCCCTGACCTATGGGAGGTAGGATTGGGGTAGTCACGACATGGGCCCTGGTGAATGGGTCGTGACATAGTCGTATCAAAGGTAGGGGTTCTAAATAGAAACATGAAAACCCCATTTCACCCTAATGAACTCATACCAACTAGATACTGGCTAAAATTAAACTCCCCTTTAAAGGGAAAGGAAATATTTTGGGAATTTCAACTAAATAATTAATAAATGTTTTTCTATTTACATTTTATGATAATAAATCATATGCTTCACCAAACTATAATTATATATCCTTCATAAACTCATTCTATTCATCCAAATTTTCATCAAAAAAGAACTACCAAATTTTAAAATTAAATAATTTCTTCATTATAATCTCTGTAGACTTCAACCAACCCTAATTGAAAGCTTTTCCATCTTGTACCATTCACAACGCACCACCGAACATAGATTTATTAGAATAATTAGTGATTTAATGTTCTCAAAAAATAGAATTTACCATAATAGAAATAAGGTATAATGTCTATAGGGAATTGAAATAAATTAGGAGGGTAAAGAATGAAGGTTTGTATTTTGAGATAATGGACATAGGGAAAGAGATAAATAAACAAGGACTGATCATCATCTTAATTAAAATACTTGATTTTTAGAAGGGTTATGTTCCCAATTTAGTATTTTGGTTCAATTACGATTTAATATAAATAAATATATAACTATAAGGTGCTCAATTTGTTTCCCTAATAGAAACATTAGGGAAATTTGAAACAAAATAAAATTAAAAAATTCAAAAAATAAACTAAAACAAGATATATTTTAGAACAAATTAAAATATTAAGAAATTAATTTTTAATGTAATAAGATATACTAAACTCATTTAAATTCAAATAATCCCAAATCTTCTATAATAAAATCAAAATGTTCCTGAAAAAGTGGCCTAGAAAATATATATGCTAATTGGTTATTAGTGCAAATTATTTACAGTGTAATATCATCTTTTTGAGTGTGATCTCTAAAGAAATTATACCACCACACTGTATGATTTATTATAGAATGAGTTACCACATTATTTGAAATTTTTATAGCATTAATGTTATCAAATTTTATTGATACTTGAATATAATTATATTTAAAATACCTTATGTTGTGTTTTATCCACAACACAAGTGAAAAAAAGTACCAAAAACTATATAATCGTCATTAGAAATAATTAATGAAACTAGGTGTTGATTATTACTATAGTAAGATACCAATGATTTTACTAGAAATTCAAGGTTTTTTAGTAATATTTCTATCTACTCTAAATCCACAAATTCAAGAATTTGAATATGAAGTCAAATTGAAGTAGGATGTTTTTGGAAAACAAAGGAAATGGAAATTATTTCATTTTAAAACCTTAATGTTTTTTTGGAAGCATTAAAATGAGATTCCTTTTAATTATCTTGAAATCTGTCACATGATCATACTTCAAAGACAATATTTTTTCTAATAGAATTTAATAAAAATATACTTCCAATTATTCATCTGTGTTGATTTTTATCAAAGGGTTTATCAGCCTCATCCAAGTCAATATTTTCATTAGAACTCATAGGATTTGTATGTACACTCACAGTGGCTATTCCAAACCATTTTACCAACTCATGTATGTAATCAATTTGATTTATATCATCCCAAAATTCTTTTTGATAATTCTGAAAACCCAAAAAATAACTTAACTCACACATAATTCGCATTTAATCTAACTTTTACATGATTTTGGATAATTCATTGCATAAAATATAAAATTTAGGACCTAATATACCATCATCTATATATATCTGACCAAAAAATATATTTGAAGATGAAGCTTTCTTAAATATTGTAGGATTTTAAATTCCCATTGAAAATCCATTTGGTAAAAGAAAAGAACTTAAATGTTCATACTAAATACTATGTTCTTATTTAAGTCCATAAGGATCTTTGATAAGATTGAAAAACGAATTTGGAAAATAATGATTTTCAAAACCAGAAGGTTGTTCAACCTAAAATTCATCAATAATAAAAACATTTGTGAAAGTTGATCGTAAATCCACCTAATATAGTTTGTAATTAATACACAATTCATAAGACAGAATGATCCAAATGGATTTTAATATAGCTACAAGTTCAATGGTCTCTTCACAATAAATTCGTTCATCATGGCTATAAATTTTAGCAATTAGTGTAGCATTATTCTTAGAAATCATGCCATGAGTTTGTTTTTAGTTCTAAAACCCCATTTTTTTCTATAACACAATAGTCATATAGTCTATCAACTAATTACTATACATTTTTTCACTTGAACTAGTTTAATTCTTCTTGAATTGCTAAAACTCACATTTCATCTACAAAATACTCTTCTACTTTATAGTCTCTAGATTAGATAAAAAGTCAGATAATTATATAACATTTCCTATAATCCTTATACTCATATTATCTTTATCTAAACTTCATAAAATAGTTTCTATGGATTATTCTTAAGGGTTCCAGGTGGTATAGGGGGCACACATTATAGTTCAGAATAATATAACTTTTTAGGACTTGGTATAGTAAAATAATGTTCCAAATTATCATCCTTTCTATTTACAAAGATTGGTTTAGGTCTCATTTTTTTAAAATAATCTTTCATCTTACCAATTTGAGTGATTTTTTGATCAAAATGATCACTTTCATAAAATTTCATATAATTTGATTCTTTAAAAATATTTATCTCTTTTTTAAACTCTACATGACTTGGAATTAATAGAATAAGCATGGAATATTCCTTCAACAGACTTTGGAGCCAATTTTTGAATATTATCATTGGGGTTTAGAATGTAAACCTTGTATCCAAACACTTTAAAGTATCCATATTTTTTATTTATATTATTCCATTGATCATAGGGTATTTTCTTCAAAATTGGTCTAAAGAGAACTCTTTTTAGGACACAACATGTTGTATTCACAACGTCAACCCAAAAATGATTACACAAGTTATATTCATATAATGTTGTCATAGTAATTTCTTGCAATGTCATATTTCTCCTTTAAACGAAACAATTTTATTAAGGTATCATTGGGGCAGAAAAATTATTCATGGTACCGTGTTTTGAAAAATAAGAATTAAACCCAGGGTTTTCAAATTCTTTTCCATTGTAACTTTATAATGTAATACTTTTGGAGTATTTAATTTTTTGATCCAATTTATAGAAATTTATATAAATATAATAAGATTAATTATTAAACATTTAAAAGAAAACCCACATAAATATAGATAAATCATCAACTAACATATTAAAAAAATATTTTATTCTTAGGCTAGCAGTTCTAGGTGGACCAAACTAATCCTTATAAATAAGTTCAAGGGGTTTATAAGTAGCAATATATTTACTTGTTTTAAAATATAAATTGTGTTTCTTTCCCATTTAGCAGACATCACATAGTTTTTTTATTAAATTTAAGTTGAGGTATGTATGAAACTAAATAATATTTGGAAAATTTTGATAAATAATAGAAATTACAAGGCCCATTATCCTATTCCAAATCCAGGATTCATTTGTTTTATCATTTATTCGATCAATTATTTTTTCTCAATGAATTAAGACCAAAGGTATAAAAATTATCTATTATTGGTTACATAAATTTATTAATTTAATAATTGAAAATAAAATTGGTATTATTAATTAAATCCAAAAAATATTTTTCAGGAAGGAGTTGTAAAATTATTTTCATATTCTGGTTCAATACTTCCATATATATAAATTTGCTGATGAGGACTATGTTTAGATTACTGACTGATCCAACTCCCATAATCATGCCATTATCATTTTCACAAAAAGTGACATAGTAATGAACAATATTTTATAATTATTATAATTTAGATATATATCCACTCATATGTATTGAGAATCCACTTTCCATATACTATTTTTAATTAATAATCTTGGACCTTTTTTACTATAAAGACAAATAAAAGAAGGTATTTTGTGGAACCCATTTTTTCTGGGGTCCAACATTGTTACCCACTAATGATTTTAGAACCCAAATATATTTTTAATTTCTAAAAAATATAGAACTTAATTTTCAAAAACTTATTGAAATAAAAGAATGTAGGATTACATAAAATTTATGGTTTATTAAAATATAATTATTAGAATAGTTTCATAACTCTTCACAATGAACAAAAGTAACTTTGGAAAGGTTTTTATTCTTAGAACTAGGTAGAAAATAATTTTTATAAAAATTTGGTTTTTTTACATTGCTTTATATTCCACATTTACATTTATGAATTTTATTGTTTCAATGAATTCGATTAATGTAATTTTCACCTTTTTGTGAAAACACATTCAGTGTCTTTAATGTATTGAAATTATTTTTGCAAGCCTTTAATCTTGTTACTAAGTTCAATATAAGAAACAAAATAATTCTCTATCATGGTTTTAAAATAAAATATTTCTTTATATAATTACCATTTTTTATTTAAAAATGAATTATAAGAATTTTTAGGTGTTTTTTTCCTTTTTAAAAAATTAATATTTGTTTTCTTGCATGGTAAAATATTCATTTAATTATTCATAAGAGAAAATTTTAATATATGATTCATATTCATTCCCAAAACAATAATAAGAATTTACCTCATCTAAGTGTTCTATAAGTCACGAAATAACCTTTTGGTTAAAAATTTAATCTTTTGAATATGAAGATGTATCATCACTAGAATATTTTGAAGCACTCCATGTCACTTCCATGGATTTATTATTATATCCAAAATTATTAAAATACTTTTTCTCATAATTTATTTTTTATTCCAACTAAGATAAGTCTATGCAGATATTCTTGATCTTTTAAAATGAATATAATCTAAATTATTTAATATTTTCATTATGAATCTTATACGTATTAGAGGGTTTCTTTAAACCTATTATCTTGTTAAAGAACATTTTAAACATTCTTTAAAAATGAGAAAGTTCATTGTCTAAAGAAGAACTATTGGAGGTATCTTCATCTGATAACCCAACAAATTGTATCTCTTTTCTTTTATTTTAATATTTTGATATTGAAACGTTTAATGAAACATTGTCCTTCTAAAAAAATCTATGTTCAATAGCTTCATATTTCAATTCATCCATGTACATCATAACAGTTATGATAATATATTTAATTTCCAAATATTTTACCTCTATAAATTTCTTAATGTTAGTAGAGATTAAACTCCATCAGTGTGGTAGAATTCAGAGGATTTTAAGAGTTTGATATAGTTCCTAAATAGGTTCTCCACAATCGGTTAAATTATTAAAATCCCCAGTAAGACTTCCATTCATTTGGGCTATTCTTTCACCTTCCGTAATTCTAAAAGTATCAAACATATTCTTGGTATCATTATATCGAAGTGCACTGATATTTCCAATTTCTTTATAATCCATTGATATAGTAGTCAATATTTTATGATATTTTTCACATTTTGAAACTTGGTTAAATTCATTAGGAAATATTCAATAGATGATATCTTTAATTTTATTAGAGTTTAGATCATAAACAACTTCATTATTAGCATCCCATGTTCAAGGATGAGTTTTTGAAATTTTATAAGGCTTCATGGATTTTAAATAAACCATGATACTAGGGTTCTTCGGATATATGATCATTCAGGCCTTATAGCAATGATAATCATCACCATTAAACTAGGGAGATCTTAAAATTGACACCCCTTCACTTTTGGTAGTCATAGTATCTATTTTCACAATGATATTAAGAATTCAACCTTTGAAATAAGATAAATCAAAAGTCAAAACCTTTGAAACCAATTAATGGTCTGAGTCTGACTGCACTAAAACTCAAGAGAGTGGTGAATTGTGTTCTGGAATTTTTTATAAATTAGAGATCCATCCTTTTTAAATATATGAATACTTCAATTATTTTATTTATCATATTACCATATATAAAATAAAATCATAAATAAAAGAGACCAGATGCAAAACATTTATTGTTGTTTTGGGAACAAAAATCTCATTGTCCACTCCACCAATTCTCAACTACAGGATATTTGTGATTTTCACTATAAAAATCCTTGTAATAGGGACTTCCAATCCATTTCTTAGGTATTTAATTACTGAGCGCAAGAATTAAACACATCATAAAATAACATGATCTTTCAACTCGGATCCATAAAGACATTATAAACACTGACAATTAAGGTTCTTTTAATATTAATATTCACAAAAAATAATGAATTAATAGATAGATTATATATAAGGCTATATATTATAATACAAAATAGACAAAAGAGAAGAATTCCATATGATAGATGAAAATAATTAAATTTAGCTCGAGCAGAGTCTTCTGAAACAAAAAAATGATGATATTTATAGCGTAATTTCAAATATGTTAATCTTCTTCTTCTTAGTAAAATAAATATATTATAAATCAGACATATTCTAGAGAGTTTTTAAATATAAGTGCATTAATTTTTTTTGCTATTAATATTTTATTCTCTACACCCACACATGTGGAATAATACATAAATCCTCTTTTAATCACAAAACATCATTTCCATAAAATCCAATCTTAGAATTAAATTCTACAAGTCATTTTCTATAAAATAACTCAACAACAACACTGACTGTTATATAACCACCAGTATTTACACCATGCTGTTGTATGAAATTTTATATATATATTTTACTTTACAAACACATGTTTATAATGAATTAAAAAATTAAAATAATAAATATTAAACTTGAAAAAAATTTGAAATTGTTTCAACACTGATAAAACACAAGATAAATGAGCTATTAGAGTGAAATATAAATCTATAGATTCTAAATTAAAAAAATAACATTTAGACAAGTTTTTATACTTACCATAAACAAATTATTATTGAAGTAATAAAATAAATATCATTGAACATTATTTTGGAAGAAAAACAGAAATATTAAAATTTTAAGGTGCATTATGATTGTGAAAAATACAACAACATATTAACCGGGTAAAAAAATTAAAAACATCAGTGGAGGAAAAATAATATTCTTCAACATATGCTTCATGTTTTCTCAAAAATTAATACAAAGAAGACAAATTGAAATATATTTTTTAAAATTTTTATATTTTTTCTTAAACCAATACATAAAAACATTTAATAAATGTAACACCCCATGATTTCATAGTGTGTTATTTCTTCAAAATAATTCAATAACTTGCACTACACGCAACACCGAGTTCAAGCGCACCATGACTTACCAAACAAGCCGTTTAAAAGAGGTTATGAATAGTATTAACTAAATTTTAAACTTTATATAATCCTTATAATTTAAGAATCTATATTATGAGTTTCTTAGACATAATGTAAGAACAAATTCATTTTCAGTATTGCACTTTTATCAACTTTTAATAGTGAACGCTTTTTAAATACAATATTTTAAACTTTTTCACTAAATGGGGACATCAAAAATTTAAAATGAAGAATCCCAAGCTTTCACGATATGCTTTCCTTTGAATAATACAGTAGCATGTGTTATACGCAACTTCGAGTTCTAACACACACCACAACCAATCAAACTAGCCGTTATGAATAGTAATACCTACTTTTTAAAATTATATATATTTTATTTTTTAAAATGGACTTAATTTTTAGATTCGGAATATTGAATTTAGCCTAAGATGAAATTTTGGTACTTTTCGGATAACATTAATATTTTGATGAATAGTGAAAATTACTAAATTTTAATTAAAAACAGCTTTTTTAATCAAAATAATTAATAGTCATAAATTATAAATTTGAGAGGTTTTAAAGTATATTTAGAATATATTGTAACCATTGAATACAATGTTGGTCATTGGACATAATTTTACAATTAAACCAGACATAAACAAGTGTCAATCTTTTGATAGTTATTATCTCTTAAAAACATGATTTTTGTTTTAACAACGGGAATTAATTTTAAATTAATTTCTGCCACTTCTGTATTTTGAATTTTGAAAAATGGATTCAATATTTGGAATCATTATGTTCAAATTATGTAAATAGGTAACTTTTATTTTTAGACATTTTGAATAATTACTGCGGTAAATATTTTATTTACCATGGTTAAGGGTAAATCTGGTAAATAAGGGTTAAAAAAATAATATTATAATAATACAAAATTACCCTAAAACGTGTCCCAAACTTATTGGTTGATACAGTTTCGACCATAGGCATCTTTGGGATGATTTTGGGACCCCATGGAGCCACTTGTAGGTGATAGAGACCCTTAATTTTAATTAAGTTAAAATAAGTACAAAATGACATAAGCATATATCTTTTAGAAAAACAATTTTTAAATAGGGTTATATATGTTGGATTTTCGACTATGAATATTAATTAAAAGATAAAAATATTTCCTACATAATTATATTTTATTTATAATTTTTATACTTTAAATAATTTAATTTATTTATGACACAATGATGATGCAGTAATTACCATAATAGTGAAAAATTAAAATAATTGATATTATAAATACACAAATAAATATAATTTGAGAGTTTTTATGAATTAAAATAATTTTGTATGTTAATATGACATGTTAGGAATGATTTAATTAACTTTTTTTGAAGTAATCATTCTGTTATGAGTTTCAAAAAAATCAACTATTGAATAGTATCTAAATTGACATAAAAGAGTTTTCAAAACAAATATTATATTATTAATTGATATTAAATTACTAAAAATCTAAGGGTCAGCCAAGAGAATTATATCATGATAGGTGTATCATTAATGGACCACTTGGTGGTCTCTTGGATGTATATAGTATGTTTATTAACCATATAATATAAAAATACATAGAGACATTGTAAAATTGAAACTAGTTAACTTAGAGTTAATACTTAAAGATAAGGTTAATATAACTACCCAAACCTGTATAAATTATATTGGATTATTTGATTTCGACCCATAACCACCTTAAAATTTAAATAATCAACTTTTGATCCATTAGAAACCGAATATGAATTTATTATAAATTAATATTTATAGATTTTTCAAAGGTGCCCCTCACCCCTCTTATAAAAGGGAACTCCTCCTTCTCATTTCTTCACACCTTCAAAGCCTTTTTGTTCGGACAAACTCTGCCCAAATACTCTCCCAACTTCCCTCACTACAACCTAGAGACCTTAGTTTGATCATAAATCCATCCTAAAGAGCCCTTTTGATCCAATCAAAAGGAAGAACCCGATGAAGAGGTAATGATTTCACCACCCTTTTCCAAGTTCCTTTCTTCTTCCACTTCTTCTTCCTTTGTTATTACAATTCTAAAATAATAACTCCAGTATCATATATATACTGTGATGTTATTATAAATATGGTACAACAATATTCAGTATTCTATCCACCCTTTAAATAACATGTCACCGTACGTGCGTACGTACGGCTTACCGTCTCCACGTCGTGGTTTAATTGTTATTCAATATATTATTATTTGGATGGGTATAATAATGATGTGTAACCCATGTAAATAAGAAATATAACATGTTAATGATTCTGTATTTATAAATACCATCCATTTATATATTGTTTTAATATCAAAAGAATAATATTGTCGCTCGTGTGTACGTACGGACTACCGTCTCCACGAACGCGATGAGATTCATTCTCCATCGTATCCATTCAAGTATATTTATCATTTGATGATTCAAAAATAATTTTTAAGGACTTGATATAATTCTGGATATGAATAATATACAACCTATCCATAATAAACATGGCTTACATAACAAAACATAAAAAAGAAAATGAGTAAGTTAACACCCGAAACGACGATAATACTAAGATATTATTAACAAAGCAATGTTAAAAGATCATATATGATATCATATTAATATATATGATTCGTGTATAATTTAATAACAATTATTTCACCATTATACAAGAGTTTAACCTACCCTCAACCAAGGAAAATTACAAGGTAAGGGTTTATTTCGCAATCTCTTCATTATCCGAGGTTCTTTATACGTAATAATCTACTGGGATCTCTTTATCATCCGCATCCATGTTTCTTAAAAATGAATTTCAAAACATTTTTACTATTTACTATAATATGGGTTAAAGTCATTTATACCCTTGTTTGACTTTTTATAAGATGTTTATAAAGGAATCTTTCCGTCTTTTTCCAAACAAGGTGCTTTTTAACCTTTTCGACAAAATTAAGGTAAGAATGTTTTTTTAACTTATACGGCATGTGAGGCTATTTACCACCGTTGTAAAATTGTCAAAGCTTCCCTTACAATATTACAAGGATATTTTCAAAGTAAATGTTTTATTTTATAATTATTTTACTTTTAAATGATTTCAAAATGAATATTTTAAGAATTTCGGAAAGGTACTCTTTATCAAAATCAGAATTTTAAATGTTTTAATGATTTTTCTTTCTAAATATTTTTAATTAATGTCAATGTCTTCAAAATGGTTTTTAAGGATTTATTTATATAGACATGAATGTTTTTAAAATGTTAATTCTTTTTAAAAGTTTCAAAGTGGTATGGGACACTTTGATTCAAAAATCTCTTTTTAATTACTTCCTTTATAAATGTGTGACTTTTAAATGATTTCAAAAAAGGAGATATTTCTCTCAAATAGTTTTGATTTCATCTATGTCAACATCCTTTGATGGATTTTATGATTATATGAAGTTGATTTGTTATGATACAAAACTTTTATATTGTATTGAAGGTTTTGTGATATGTTTGACTGTGGATGTGCTATTTTTATACCATTCATAGTTTATGGTGAATGTATTGACATTTCTTATGCTAGTTTTGATATGAATGTTTATGTTATGTTTAAACCTTTTCATATGGGAATGCATTGGACTTAATATGTGACGGGTGGAGCCCGCTATAGCTCCTCGATGCATCAGTAGGTCTTATGAGACAAACTAGAGTCTTGGCACAAGGCCTTGGCAAAATCTTATTTGTAGTCTTGGCACGAGGCCTTGGCTATGTGGTTATGATAGTATGGCATTATGAATTCCATCATTATGAAAGTGGTTATTGATATTTCATGTGATTATTCGATTATTATAATATCCATGTGAATAAGTAAATGACATTATTTCATTTTACTTTTGCCATACTATGTTGAAGTTCAAGTTTAAAAGGCTTTTGTTGTAGTTATACATTGCATTAAATGTTTATTCTTATTTATGAAAGTTTCCACTATATTGTTTATTCTTATTTATGAAAGTTTCCACTATATTGTTATCCTTACTGGGAATTTGAGCTCACCCCTTTTCTATGTTTTATTTTTCCCAGGAAGTGAAGAAGTAAATTATGAATGATCTGTAGGGATATTATGTGGGGATATGAGTGTGGAATATGGATACAATATGTTGTTGTAGTAGTTTTTCACTTTATGATGTAATGTAAGACTTATAAATATATCAAGTGTTTCCAAGTCTACTAAACCAATCGGTCTTTCGAGATTTGATCTTTCTTGTGATCATGCCAATGTTATGTAATAATGCACCGACTCTAGGTAACTGGGGTCGGGGCATTACAGTTGGTATGAGAGGAAGTTTAGTACAAACCTTGGAAGCTAGATTTAGATAAACTCCGATAAGAGCACATAGACCTAAGATGGATTTTGAGGATTTGTATAGAAGAACTTCCTAGAATTTTGGTATTGTAGAGATTTTGTGAGTTTTCCGAGCAATACATCCCTGTCTGGATACGAGCAGGTAGAGGTGGCTCTAGCATAGATGTACCTAGGGGTAAAACCCGAAAACACCACTTTGAGCAAGACTCGAACGGGAACTGGTGCACAACAACGGGCCTTACTGCACTCTTGGTTATGACACTCCCGGGGGATATGCTTAGTATAATTCTCATTTTCTTTACAAACCATTATGAAGGGTTTATGAGTATATAATTCCTCAAAGGAGACATTTTTATGATTATGGATTATATCCATAAACTATTTAATTTATGTCATGTGTTTTACAAGTTTGGGATTAGGTATTGTTATTCATTAACTAATCTAGTGTATGCCATTTTTTATAAATGGTGCTCAGTAGAAGGAATGAGAACTCCAATAATACACATGATCCAAAGAG
Source organism: Viscum album (assembly GCA_963277665.1). Classification (NCBI taxonomy): domain Eukaryota; kingdom Viridiplantae; phylum Streptophyta; class Magnoliopsida; order Santalales; family Viscaceae; genus Viscum; species Viscum album. The sequence continues at coordinate 160,466,165 of OY728122.1, read as the reverse complement.
AAAGAAGGATCTTATCTTTCATGGTCTTAAGCCAGAATTTATAAGAGAAATAGTCTCCCATGTATTATCATCATATGAAGAAATAATATCATGTGTTGATAAGATAAGTAAATATTTTACTGAGTCATATGGATTTTAAGGGAAGCAAGAGAAGAAAAGGATGGAAGAGAGAAAGGTGGATAAAGGGAAGAGGGAAAAGAAGAATTTTCCGATATGTGATAACTGTGGGAAGAAACACCCTAGAACTTGCCTGAAAGGAATCAGAGTTTGTTATAAGTGTGGAGGAAAAGGGCACAAAGTATGTGACTGCAAGGGCAAGAAAATGGTTTCAAATGTACAATGATTCATTTGCGAGGAGTTTGGACACTACGCGAACCTATGTCCCAGTCATCAAACTATGCCGCAAATGATGCTATTGGATAATAATCATGTTATGATACTACCACAGATGAAGAGGAATGATTAGAGTTCTTGTGTTGATTATTTCATTTGAGTGTTGTATCAAAAATTTACTTGTTATAATAATTATGGAGTATATAAGGATTGTGCTGCAGTACTATTTCATTAAAGACTTGAGATTGTGTGGAACAAAGAAAAGTGACTCAATAGCAGGATAAATTTTTTGAAAATATATGGTTGAGAGAATGATAAACCATAATATAATTCTGATACTGAGGTATTGATTTTGGAATAATACATGATTGAATTGGATAAATTATATTGGATATTCTGGACTACCTTGAAACTGATTAATGATTTGTATATTCCATCATTGTTGGCTTTTAAAACATTTTTGGATTGAAGGAGTATATCTATTATTCTTTAAGGAATAAGGGATCATGAATGTAATCAATAAGGTTTTATGGTAATTCAGGATGTTGCAGTGTTTTAAAAGAATACATGATGAAGATGTTCACATGTTATTACGTGGAAAAAAGGATCTTTATTGTGTTTACCTTCCTTATAAATTTTGGACTGAAGTATTTTGGATAGTTCTAGTTTAGATTATTTTGGATTTCCATAAAAGGACAACCCGGAGGTCGGGCGACAACCCGTCACGTCCGGCAAGGCCGTGAGACTTGAACCCATAACTGAAGGGCGACAAGGGTGTATCACCTACCACTGACCCACGTGATGTCCTGGTTTGAATAATGTCAATTTTTTAATGGGTCTTCTAGATGAATTATAAATTCATTTTTTTAACCCTATACGAATAGGATAAATAGAATATAATTTTTAAGTTCTATTATCTTTTAGAGTGAAAGATGAGATTGTGGTAGAAATTAGTTAAAGTATGGAACTCTACTTGTCAAGAATATATTTTTCTTTTTCTCTTATTCTATGAAGAAATTAATTCTTATACTTTATTTAAGGAATCCTAAAACCAAAAATGTGTTATCCTAATACCCTATGTTTTGTTGAACCGATGGTATTTCAAATCATCATAGATTGATTAATTTAAGGACCTCAATTTTACACTTGTTTGTGATTGATGACATAAATCACTACCTATAAATATTTACGTTTTTCCTCCAATTATATGTCTCTAATTGCCACCAATGTTCTCCTAATTGACATAAGCATATATCTTTTAGAAACACAATTTTTACATAGGGTTATATATGTTGGATTTTCGACTATAAATATTCATTAGAAATCAAAAATGATTTACTACATAATGATATTTTATTTATAATTTTTAGACTTTAAATAATTTAATTTATTTATGACAAAATGATGATGCAGTAATTACCATAATAGTGAAAAATTAAACTAATTGATATTATAAATACACAAATAAATATAATTTGAGAGTTTTTATCAATTAAACTAATTTTATAAGTTAATATGACATGTTAGGAATGAGTTAATTAAATTTGTTCGAAGTAATCATTCTTTTATGAGTTTCACAAAAATCAACTATTGAATAGTATCAAAATTGAAATAAAAGAGTTTTTAAAAAAAATATTATATTATTACTTGATATTAAATTCCTAAAAATCTAAGGTTCGGACAAGAGACTTATATCATGATAGGTGTATCATTAATGGACCTCTTTGGGGGTCTCTTGGATGTATATATTAAGTTTATGAACCATCTAATATGAAAATACAAAGAGACATTGTAAAAGTGAAACTAATTAACTTAGAGTTAATACTTAAAGATAAGGTTAATATAAGTACCCAAACCTGTCTAAATTATATTGGTTTATTTGTTTTCGACCCATCCCCACTTTAAAATTTAAATAATCAACTTTGGAGCCATTAGAAACCGAATATGAATTTATTATAAATTAATATTTCTAGCTTTTCCAAAGGTGCCCCTCACCCCTCTTATAAAAGGGCACTCCTCCTTCTCATTTCTTCACACCTTCAAAGCCTTTTCGTTCGGCCAAACTCTGCCCCAATACTCTCCCAACTTCCCTCAATACAACCTAGAGACCTTAGTTTGATTATAAAGCCATCCTAATGAGCCCTTTTGATCAAATCAAAAGGAAGAACCCGAAGAAGAGGTAATGATTTCACCACCCTTTTCCAAGTTCCTTTCTTCTTCCACTTCTTCTTCCTTTGTTATTACCATTATAAAATAATAACTCCATCATCATATATATACTGTGATGTTATTATAAATATGGTACAACCATATTCATTATTCTATCCACCCTTTGAATAACATGTCACCATACGTGCGTACGTACGACTTACCGTCTCCACGTCGTGGTGTAATTGTTATTCAATATATTATTATTTGGATGGGTATAATAATAATTTGTAACTCATGTAAATAATAAATATAACATGTTAATGATTCTTTATATATGATATACCTTCCATTTATATATTATTTTAATATCAAAAGAATAATATTGTCACTCGTTCGTACGTACGGACTACCGTCTCCACGAACGTGATGAGATTCATTCTCCATCGTATCCATTCAAGTATAATTATCATTTGATGATTTAAAAATAATGTTTAAGGACTTGATATAATTATGGATATGAATAAGATATAACCTATACATAACAAACATGGCTTACGTAACAAAACATATAAAAGAAAATGAGTAAGTTAACACCCAAAACGACGATAATACTAAGATATTATTAACAAACAATGTTAAAAGATCATATGTGATATCATATTGTAACGACCCGAAATTTTGAATAAATCTTGTTTCCTAATTTCATGTGTTATTTTTTATACTCAAAAAAAATGTTTTATTTGATAAACATGATTATAAATAAAATGAGACCATTGGTTTTTGAGTGTTATATGACCATCAGTCAATATGACCACCGTGAACAAAATGTTTTGATTATTGTCTCTAAATTTAAGTAATCTTGGTTAATTATTATAGAAAGAAGATTTGATGGCCTCACCTAGTAGCCTTGGGCCGATCGAAGCCCATATAACAGAGATTGGGAAGGAGGTAGCACCCTTGGGCTTTGCTCTGGACCAAATCCAAGCCGAACTTCATCATGTGAAGCTAGAACGGAATCGCCTTCGCGAGAAGTTCAAACTGATAGAAATTACTACTCGGGCAATGTTGACTGAGCCGCCCCAAAATTCTATCACCCTAGCACACCTTACTCTTAGGTCCTATGCTGGTATTATAAGGGGTTATGTAACGAGACCGTAATTGCCTTGTGTAATCCTTTTTTTAAATAAAAATTTGGATTTCTTCTTATGATGATGTTTATGAATTTTCAAATGACCGGATAAATATTGTATGCATATTTTTGATGAATTTTAGAAAAAGGATATTTTAAAAATGGTTGTGTAAACCTTAAATAATTAAAAATGTGTAATGATTTTCGAAAAATGGTCTTCTACAATTATGTTCAGTACGAAATTTAGAGTCTAATAAGATCAACTTGATTTTTGATGAATAGTAAATTATGAATAGTGATTTTATGATTAGGATTAGTAATATGACCAAATGGATTAGTAATCTCACTTAAAGAAAGTTTTAAAATAATCTAGGCACCTTGATTAAGTAATGTGATTCAATAAAATAGTTAAATAACGGTTTCATTAATTATTATTCAAGTATTAGTTTTTTTCGGGTGAATAGTGTTTTTTAATTAAAAATTTAATTAAAAATAATTAGAAAATTATTTTTATAAAAAGGACTTTATTTTTGAACTGAGAGCATCGATATTATGCTAAGGTAATTTTTGGGGATTTTTCTGAAAAAAATGAATTTTCGATGAATAGTGTTTTTATTTAAAAATTAAATTAAAAATATTTAGAAAATTATTTTTATAAAATGGATTTCATTTTTGAAATCAGAGCATTGATATTTGGTTAAGGTGAAATTTTGGGATTATTCTGAGAAAGTTGAATTTTCGGTGAATAGTGAAAGTATAGTTTTTAAGTTACGGGTGTTTAATGATATCATTTAATGATGTATTAAGTATATATTCAATATGGTCGAATTATGAATAGTAAGATAAGGTGTGAGGTGTCCCAAGTGGCCAATACCATGGGCAAATACCATGGGCAAGCCCATGGTTTTGCCAAAACCACTAGTGAGGTGTCCCTTGGCCATTAATGCTTTGTCCCCTCACTTTCCCTATAAATACCCACCCTTTCCTCCCTTAGTTTTCACTCCCAACTCTCCCCCAACGAAGTTCTGGTCTTCTTACCTTCCAAAGAGTCCTCCCAAGGTTCCCCCAAGCCCTCAAGGTCCAATCCTTTGAGTTTTAAGAGTCACATTTTAAGGTAAGGGATCTGACCCCTCTCTTTCTTTTCATGTAATCTCTTTTATGTCATTCCTATTATGCTCCATGTTTTTATGTGAGAGGATGTTCTTTTATATTCCTCTTACTGCCCTTTCATGTTTATATGATGAGAGATCCCCTCTTACTCTCATCATTTCGTTTTATGAAAGTTTAAGTGACGCCGTTAGGCTGCCGAATTTTTAAGGGATTCTTTCACCCTTCTCATTTTTCAAGTTCGATTTTCATGTCAAGTCTTTCAAGTTCCTTTTTATTATGTTGGGGTATGATATCTATATATATCATACTGATCTCTTATGATCATATGATGAGGGACCCTATTTGATCTTGTCAAATCATTTTCTTTTGAAGTTAAGTGATGCCGTAAGGCTGCCGAATTTTCATAAGAGAAATCTAATCTTTTTTCCTTCCATGTTTTTCATTTCAAATGTTATGTCCCTCAAATTTCATTACCATGTCCATATTTCCTTCTTACTCTTTCACCCTACTGTTTTATGTATCATTTATGAGTGGGTGACCCATGTCCCCTCTCATTTCAATGTTTTCTAAAACCCCGAAACTTAGCCGTTATGCTGCAGAATTTTCCCCTCAAAATGCCTCTCTCTTTTCTCAAAAATTATTTTATGTTATAAAGTTAATACTCAAAGCTCCTATTTATACAAAGGTATTCTCATATATACCAAAATGTTCTATTTTAAATTCTGGGATTTACATACATGAGACCCACCTTCCTTTTCTGTGGGTTTTAAAGTGAGATAAAGATCATGCCTTTAAAGCAGTTTTTAAAAAGTTATGATTATGAAATGAAACCCATTTCCTTTATGCTATATGGGTTATTTATGTAATTTTTGATGATGATATATGTGGCTCACATGATAATAAAGGAAAATTTACGGGTGCGCCCTGATAGCGCTCCAATGCATTGGGTAATGATGTAACCACTAGAGATTACAATTTTCACGATACCTTGGTGAATAACCTTGGTAATTTTCAAATGACACCTTGGGGATGGACCTTGGTGATATGTTCATGATTGTCTATGTTAAATGATGTAGCCACATCTTCAAGTTATGAAAAATGTTATTTTTATTATGAAATGCCTCATGATTTCTTTCTCATGCCTTAAAGTTCTTTTCATGTCCTTATTGAAGTATCTCAAGTTCACATGTAAAATGTTCCTCTTGTTTCCCTTACTGGGCCTTCTGCTCACCCTTTATTTTGATGTATGTCCCCAGGTTATGAGATGCAGTAATGAACCTAGAATGAACTTAAGGAGACGCCTTGCAAGTGTTTAAGAAGAATGCTTTATGTTGTTTTCATGTATTATGTTCCTGGTTTCCAAGACACTAAACCTTAAAGATCCTCAGTTGTGTGTAATGTAATGAAAGTTTATGTTATAAAATGGCGGGATGCTATAGTTGGTATCAAAGGATGGTTTAGTTATTTGTGGAAATTAGGATATGAAAACTCTAGGAGGAACCCTATAGAAAAGTTTAATATAGGAAATCTTCCTGGTATTTTGGTGAGTATTGAGTAAGGGGTTGCCAAGCAAATACATCCCTGTCTGGATACGAGCAGGTAGAGGTGGATCTGGCACAGATGTACATAGGGGTAAAACCCTAAAACACCGCTTTGAGCTAGACTCGAACGGGAACTGGTACACGACAACGGGCCTTGCTGCACTCTTGGTTACGACACTCCCGGGGGATATGCTTTGGTAAATTCATAAGCTTGATATGAACCATTATTAAAGGAACAAAGATAAAATAAAATAAAGATTCAAATAAGAATATATGATCATGGATAACCTAGATGGGAACCTAGGGGATCACAAGTTAGGGTATACTTTTCTTCTACAAGTTATCCTTATATGCTTTAAGTTCCTTTTCATGATTATTGGTTAAGTATTTAAGCCTCTAATTATACTTTATCTTATTAGTTAATGGTGGGAAATGGAATAACGTGTCCCAACAACCAATGTGATAGGAAATGCGACAATTTCCGTATTAATATGTCAGAGATGATTAGGGGATTAAAAGATGATTATTATTTTGGAAGGCGTTCACTATTTTGGGGACCCTATATGATCGAGGTAAATAGATTACTATAGTATTTTCATTGAGGAGTAAGGTTGACTTATATTTTGAAGAATTGATGAATTTAAGGTGGACTTATAGTAATTTAGGTTACTTTTGGGAATGATTAACCTATCTTGGGTAAAATATGTTTAGGTTAGCTACTTTTGTTATAAGATGTTAGGAGTGGTTGATGTTGTCTGGAGATGAACAATGAAGTTGTTTTGGAAGACTATGTTATCAAATCCTTCTTGTATTTGGGTTTCAATCTTAGTTTGGTTTATTTTGAGGAATTTTAAGGACCGTTATTTATGGAGTGGTCTATGATGAACGTTGGGTAGTACCATTGAACTGTGAATATTTAAAAGTAGGTTCTATTCCTATGGGATCCTTTCTTTTTGAAGAGTTGTTTTACCTTAACCTTTCTGTTTTTGGGATAATGTTTAAAGATAGAAGAAATAGATAGTTAATCTTTTGTAGATTATGTGATTCTATAGAAGATTATTCTTGTGCTTTTATGAGACCAAGTGTTTTTGAATTCTCATCATTTGGCAAAAAGATTAGTGTTGGTAGGGACTTGTTAAAGGATGAAACTCTACTTCAAGGTAGGTATATTTTCTTATGTTTTTGTTCTATGTAGTAAATGAAATCCTCAAAATTATGAAAAGAAACGTAAAACAAAAATGTTGTTGGTTTACGTTTCCTACTAGGTAATCAAAGACCGTTTACACACATCATAAGTTTGGGATTTTCTCATGGTTAACTTTCTCCTAATCATGTTCTCTATCACTCTCTCTCAGAACTGACCCTTTGTTTTTTCCTCCATGTCCATGTTTTCCTACATGGAACCCGAGTGTGGGTTAACTCGGGTGGCCTTTGTACTTCCTTTTCTTTCTTTTAAAGTAATGGTGTTACTGACTCTTTTTCCGATGTGGGACTTTCAATGAAATTTCAAAACCCAATTTAAAAAAATTGCGAGGACGCAATTTCTTAAGGGGGGAAGATTGTAACGACCCGAAATTTTGAATAAATCTTGTTTCCTAATTTCATGTGTTATTTTTTATACTCAAAAAAAATGTTTTATTTGATAAACATGATTATAAATAAAATGAGACCATTGGTTTTTGAGTGTTATATGACCATCAGTCAATATGACCACCGTGAACAAAATGTTTTGATTATTGTCTCTAAATTTAAGTAATCTTGGTTAATTATTATAGAAAGAAGATTTGATGGCCTCACCTAGTAGCCTTGGGCCGATCGAAGCCCATCTAACAGAGATTGGGAAGGAGGTAGCACCATTGGGCTTTGCTCTGGACCAAATCCAAGCCGAACTTCATCATGTGAAGCTAGAACGGAATCGCCTTCGCGAGAAGTTCAAACTGATAGAAATTACTACTCGGGCAATGTTGACTGAGCCGCCCCAAAATTCTATCACCCTAGCACACCTTACTCTTAGGTCCTATGCTGGTATTATAAGGGGTTATGTAACGAGACCGTAATTGCCTTGTGTAATCCTTTTTTTAAATAAAAATTTGGATTTCTTCTTATGATGATGTTTATGAATTTTCAAATGACCGGATAAATATTGTATGCATATTTTTGATGAATTTTAGAAAAAGGATATTTTAAAAATGGTTGTGTAAACCTTAAATAATTAAAAATGTGTAATGATTTTCGAAAAATGGTCTTCTACAATTATGTTCAGTACGCAATTTAGAGTCTAATAAGATCAAATTGATTTTTGATGAATAGTAAATTATGAATAGTGATTTTATGATTAGGATTAGTAATATGACCAAATGGATTAGTAATCTCACTTAAAGAAAGTTTTAAAATAATCTAGGCACCTTGATTAAGTAATGTGATTCAATAAAATAGTTAAATAACGGTTTCATTAATTATTATTCAAGTATTAGTTTTTTTCGGGTGAATAGTGTTTTTTAATTAAAAATTTAATTAAAAATAATTAGAAAATTATTTTTATAAAAAGGACTTTATTTTTGAACTCAGAGCATCGATATTATGCTAAGGTAATTTTTGGGGATTTTTCTGAAAAAAATGAATTTTCGATGAATAGTGTTTTTATTTAAAAATTAAATTAAAAATATTTAGAAAATTATTTTTATAAAATGGATTTCATTTTTGAAATCAGAGCATTGATATTTGGTTAAGGTGAAATTTTGGGATTATTCTGAGAAAGTTGAATTTTTGGTGAATAGTGAAAGTATAGTTTTTAAGTTACGGGTGTTTAATGACATCATTTAATGATGTATTAAGTATATATTCAATATGGTCGAATTATGAATAGTAAGATAAGGTGTGAGGTGTCCCAAGTGGCCAATACCATGGGCAAATACCATGGGCAAGCCCATGGTTTTGCCAAAACCACTAGTGAGGTGTCCCTTGGCCATTAATGCTTTGTCCCCTCACTTTCCCTATAAATACCCACCCTTTCCTCCCTTAGTTTTCACTCCCAACTCTCCCCCAACGAAGTTATGGTCTTCTTACCTTCAAAAGAGTCCTCCCAAGGTTCCCCCAAGCCCTCAAGGTCCAATCCTTTGAGTTTCAAGAGTCACATTTTAAGGTAAGGGATCCGACCCCTCTCTTTCTTTTCATGTAATCTCTTTTATGTCATTCCTATTATGCTCCATGTTTTTATGTGAGAGGATTTTATTTTATATTCCTCTTACTGCCCTTTCATGTTTATATGATGAGAGATCCCCTCTTACTCTCATCATTTCGTTTTATGAAAGTTTAAGTGACGCCATTAGGCTACCGAATGTTTAAGGGATTCTTTCACCCTTCTCATTTTTCAAGTTCGATTTTCATGTCAAGTCTTTCAAGTTCCTTTTTATTATGTTGGGGTATGATCTCTATATCTATCATACTGATCTCTTATGATCATATGATGAGGGACCCTATTTGATCTTGTCAAATCATTTTCTTTTGAAGTTAAGTGATGCCGTAAGGCTGCCGAATTTTCATAAGAGAAATCTAATCTTTTTTCCTTCCATGTTTTTCATTTCAAAGGTTATGTCCCTAAAATTTCATTACCATGTCCATATGTCCTTCTTACTCTTTCACCCTACTGTTTTATGGATCATTTATGAGTGGGTGACCCATGTCCCCTCTCATTTCAATGTTTTCTAAAACCCCGAAACTTAGCCGTTATGCTGTAGAATTTTCCCCTCAAAATGCCTCTCTCTTTTCTCAAAAATTATTTTATGTTATAAAGTTAATACTCAAAGCTCCTATTTATACAAAGGTATTCTCATATATACCAAAATGTTCTATTTTAAATTCTGGGATTTACATACATGAGACCCACCTTCCTTTTCTGTGGGTTTTAAAGTGAGATAAAGATCATGCCTTTAAAGCAGTTTTTAAAAAGTTATGATTATGAAATGAAACCCATTTCCTTTATGTTATATGGGTTATTTATGAAATGTTTGATGATGATATATGTGGATCACATGATAATAAAGGCAAATTTAAGGGTGCGCCCTGATAGCGCTCCAATGCATTGGGTAATGATGTAACCACTAGAGATTACAATTTTCACGATACCTTGGTGAATAACCTTGGTAATTTTCAAATGACACCTTGGGGATGGACCTTGGTGATATGTTCATGATTGTCTATGTTAAATTATGTAGCCACATCTTCAAGTTATGAAAAATGTTATTTTTATTATGAAATGCCTCATGATTTCTTTCTCATGCCTTAAAGTTCTTTTCATGTCCTTATTGAAGTATCTCAAGTTCACATGTAAAATGTTCCTCTTGTTTCCCTTACTGGGCCTTCTGCTCACCCTTTCTTTTGATGTATGTCCCCAGGTTATGAGATGCAGTAATGAACCTAGAATGAACTTAAGGAGACGCCTTGCAAGTGTTTAAGAAGAATGCTTTATGTTGTTTTCATGTATTATGTTCCTGGTTTCCAAGACACTAAACCTTAAAGATCCTCAGTTGTGTGTAATGTAATGAAAGTTTATGTTATAAAATGGAGGGATGCTATACATATTAATATATATGATTCTTCTATAATTTAATAACAACTATTTCACCATTATACAGGAGGTTAACCTACCCTCAACCAAGTAAAAGTACAAGGTAAGGGTTTATTTTTCAATCTCTTCATTATCCAAGGTTGTTTATACGTAATAATCTACTGAGATATCTTTATCATCCACATCCATGTTTCTTAAAAATGAATTTTAAAACATTTTTACTATTTAATATAATATGGGTTAAAGTCATTTATACCCTATTTGACTTTTTATAAGAGGTTTATAAAGGAATATTTCCGTCGTTTTCCAAACAAGGTGCTTTTTAACCATTTCAACAAAATTAAGGTAAGAATGTTTTTTTAACTTATAAAGCGGGTGCGGCTATTTACCGCCATTATAAAATTTTCAAAGCTTCCCTTACAAGATTACAAGGATATTTTCAAAGTAAATGTTTTATTTTATAATTATGTGACTTTTAGATGATTTCAAAATGAATATTTTAATGATTTTTGGAAGGGTACTCTTTATCAAAATCAGAATTTTAAATGTTTTAATGATTTATCTTTCTAAATCTTTTTAATTAATGTCCATGTATTCAAAATGGTTTTTAAGGATTTATTTATATGGACATGAATGTTTTGAAAATGTTAATTCCTTTCAGAAGTTTCAAAGTGGTATGGGACACTTTGATTCAAAAATCTCTTTTTAATTACTTCCTTTATAAATGTGTGGCTTTTAAATGATTTCAAAAAAGGAGATATTTCTCTCAAATAGTTTTGATTTCATCTATGTCAACATCATTTGATGGATTTTATGATTATATGAAGTTGATTTTTTATGATACAAAACTTCTATATTGTATTGAAGGTTTTGTGATATGTTTGACTGTGGATGTGCTATTTTTATACCATTCATAGTTTATGGTGAAAGTATTGACATATCGTATGCTAGTATTAATATGAATGTTTATGTTATGTTTAAACCTTTTCATATGGGAATGCATTGGACTTAATATGTGATGGGTGGAGGCCGCTATAGCTCCTCGATGTATCGGTATGTCTCATGAGACAAACTAGTGTCTTGGCACAAGGCCTTGGCAAAATCTTATCTGTAGTCTTAGCACGAGGCCTTGCCTATGTTGTTATGATAGTCTGGCATTATGCATTCCATCATTATGAAAGTGGTTATTGATATTGCATGTGATTATTCTATTAGTATAATATCCATGTGAATAAGTAAATTACATTATTTCATTTTACTTTTTCCATACTATGTTGAAGTTCAAGTTTAAAAGGCTTTTGTTTTAGTTATACATTGCCTTAAATGTTTATTCTTATTTATGAAAGATTCCACTATATTGTTATCCTTACTGGGCATTTGAGCTCACCCCTTTTCTATGTTTTATTTTTCCTAGGAAGTGAAGAAGTAAATTATGAATGATCTGCAGGGATATTATGTGGGGATATGAGTGTGGAATATGGATACAATATGTTGTTTTAGTAGTTTTTCACTTTATGATGTAATGTAAGACTTATGAATATATCTAGTGTTTCCAAGTCTACTAAACCAATCGGTCTTTTGAGATTTCATCTTTCTTGTGATCATGCCAATGTAATGTAATAATTCACCGACTCTAGGTAACTGGGGTCGGGGCGTTACAATAAAACTCAATTTGTACAAAATTTAGAAGTTTGAGATACCATATAAGTATTGCAAAGAATACATTACCATGTATACAAATTTCAAAATACTTATTGGTGTTAATAATAAAATACATAATAATTAATAATATAATTAATTTTTATATAATTTGGTAGTTTAAATACCATATAAGTATTGGAAATAATAATTGAAAAAGGCTACTGAATCCAACCTAAAGGTGTCCTGCACCAAATTTTGGATATCTAACACCACGGTCTTGGGGGTATATATAAAATTTTGTCTGAGTTATGGTACTCATACACATGGATTGTGGTTCAAGCCATGATACTCATATTCATGTCTTATAAAAAATGAGTTGCTATAATTTCTTATATATAATAGGGAGAGTATATTAAAGGAAATCAACAGTAATTTTATGGAATTAAATTGAAATCTTATAATTTAAAAAATTGAAAAAAATGGATCTCAATACTGAAATATCTACAAAATTTTGTTTAAGACAATTAATATTAGAGAAAACTAGGAATATTGAAAATTGATAGTAGTATCTCAAATTCTATATTCCAAAAGGCTATTGAATATCACATCCAATTGCAATTATTCAATGTATATTATCTATATCAATGTACTAATTTATGGTAAAACATCATTATTACCTAACAAAGGTGGTTATTTGTATAATATAAGGCACATTTAATTTTCATATTTAACTCACATGTTAGCATTATTAATCCAATAGATAATTATATGTAAGTCAATTCACTTTTTACAATAACTAGAAATTCAAAATACCATTAATGGACTGGAATGCATACATGATAAAGGCTATTGAATCTGACTTGAATGGGGTTTATACCAAATCTAGATATCCAAGACCATAGACATGGGGGCTTATACCAAATTAAGGTGTAATCCATAGGATATGAAGATGCATGAAGAAAGTTAATTGATATTGTATATCAGTGAGGTGAACAATTAATTTTGATCCATAGATCAAATCATATAATTTTTAAAAAATTACTACCGAATGAATACTACTTCAAGAAAGTATGATTGAAACAGAAAATTATAGTGTTATTGATCAATACATAATAGTTTTTAAGATATTTAAAATTATACATAACTTGGTAGTATCAAATTTCCTACAAATACTCGAAAATATATATGAAAACATATATTGATTCAATTTTTTTAATGAAAATAATGTATATTATATGATACATTCGAATTAAATATATGCTGAAAGTTCATATAAATTCATAGTGGAAAAAATTGTATTTTTGTTGAAACTTCATAATTAAATATATAGTTTTAATTAGAGGATCTCAATCAATTCATGTAGCCTCAGATATTGTAAAACACATAATATTTGTTAATAATTTAATGTAAATCCTATTGAATATACATAAATAACAAAATTAGAAAACTCAAAACATTTAATATTTGATAAATATATATAATGATATATCCCAGTATTAAAACAATCTCAAATATGATAAATAATTAAAAAAATAATTATAACAATACACATTCTAGGTTTATTAACTAATAAATTTTCATCAAGAACCTTATTATAAATGATTACTTCAAAATAAATGCAAACAAATAAAAATACGAGAAAATAAACATACATTAAAAATTATAAAATGAATAAACCATCAGTGTATTCTATGGAAACCCCACTAAAAACCCCTTATTCAAGTTGTGTGTTATAACCATTTCAAAATCCCTTCATTGTAGTCATTATAAAATGAAAAATTTATTTAACAACAAGACCTCAAAATTTGAATATCTTATTTCATCAATGCATCAAGAAAATATATATTATTGTAAATATTTTTTTTCAGTTTATATAGAGAGATGTATAGGAGAAGTTTTCTTTAGTAGGCTCAAGTGGGAAAAATTTTAAAAAACACGGATAAAAATAAATATGCAATTTCAAGAAAGTAATAAGTTGTTTGGAATTTTTTATAGAAGACCTTTTTAAAAAAATCATGAAATTTTATATAGAGATGAATTGGATAAATATTACATAATGTTTTTACAAAAATAAAATTTTAATAATGTTTTTAACTTAGATATAAAGTATAAATGTTAAATCCATCACCATTGTGCCCTAAAATTTCAGCAACCATAAAGTGAAAACAAACATTCCATCCATGTTGATAAATTTAAGATGGTTATGGTTTTCCATATAAATTAAAAAATAAATTCACATTGCATTTAGACACTTATTGTAATTCCCTAGGCCTCCGCGGTCCATTACATTATCAAAATCTAGTGTTTGGGGTGTTCTAGGAGGTAATGATAGATCTTTTCCGGATTTTTCTAAATTTCATGTTTTTTTATCAGTAGATCAGCGTTGGTAGGTTGGTGTTGGTAGCTCATTTCGGTAGCTCTATGTCGGTATCTCAGTGTTGGTAGATTCGGGTCGGAGGTTGGACTTGGTAGCTCAACATTGATAGCTCTACATCGATAGCTCATCGTTAGTAATATATCATCGGTAGCTCAGTGTCGGTAGGTTGGAATCAGTAGCTCCTATCAGTTGCTCAGCATTGGTGAGCCAGGTAATCAATATGTTAGGGTTTCTATAACTCAGGGCATTGGTAGGTCTGGGCATCAGGAACTCAGGGCGTAGGTAGTTCAGGGTATCAGTGACTCAGGGAATTAGTAGGTCAGGATGTCGGTGACTTAGGGTGTTAGTAGATCATCATGTCAGTGACTCAGGTGCTGGTGACTTTCCTTTCAGTGAGTCATTTTTCATCCTTTCTGATTTTTTCCAGTCACAAGTTTTTTTGATGTTAAATGAGTTAAATTCTATATTTTATGGGTTTTGGCCCATTTAAAATGGTAATTATCTTTAAAAAACATGAATCTTATTTTGACTCCTAAACTACGTGGTCTTGGTTGTGATCCTCCTTTAGTGTCCTTTGAAACCATTTCCCCATAGATTTAGGATCTATCCTTTTTAAAGCCTAATATTCTCATCATTTGAACCCTTCCATTATCTGTTGGTGTGTTGAGAGCCTCCCTCCCTAGATGAGCCATGGTCCTATGCTGTAGCCCCCATGTTCAGTTTTCCTTGGAGTCTCCTACTCATGAGACCCCCTATTTTGGCACAAAGTGGATTTTTTTACACTTGTTGTTCCAAGTAGGGATTTACTTTATAGCTCTATTAATTGTGTATCACGCAGAGTGGGTGTACTCATGTATCCTTGTGAATATGACTGAGACCGATCTAATGATGATAATTAGAATCAATAAAAGAGGGGGTGGGAGAATGATAATGTTGAAATTTTTTGTTTTATATGTTATCTTTGATTGATGCTGTTAATCATATGGGATGCGTTCTTATGAAAATCAATGATCCGGGTGGTATCTATTTTCTAACCTATATTATTTTTAAATAACTACAGTACGAATTGGAATCCGGGTAGTTACATATACCTAGTTAAATAAATAGATTCCCTAAGATCAAATATGTTCTATGATCACCCTCGTTTTATCAAGTGGAATTAAAGAACGAGTGCTGATAAATCTGAGTAATCCTTTCCTTGTTGGTGTGGTTGTGTGTTGTGTTTGGTTATGATCGGGCTTGCACCTATGTTGGTAGAGTGGTGATGTGAATGGGTGTGTGATTGTGTGTATGGGGATGTACGGGTAGTGTGATGGTATCTCAGGCTGAGAGTTTGGTTGATTTTTGGAATGGATGAACTTGTTACGCAGTGGGATTGCATCTGAGTAGTGGTTAAGAAGTAGGGCTACAAGATTGGGTTGTGTCATGTTCACATTCATGGGTGTTCTTGGTGTGGTTCTGTTATGCACCAGTACTATCAAGTGGGGTTGTGATGCAGTGTTTTGGTGATTTTTCTTAGTGATATGAAGTACATGGCGACATTACTTTGAGGAATGATGGTGGGAGTGGTTGAACGGGTGTCCAGAAAACGGGAGTGCATAGCGTGACTACCAGCTGGTTGTTTCTTGTTGTGTCGATGAATGTGACTTTTTAAGGAATTTGGATACCAGGCTGAGTTTATGAGAGATTATTTTGAAGAAGGATGGTGTTTCCTTGGATGTGCATTTCTCTTAGAGTTTCTAGGGAATTTAGGAAGTATGTATGGGTTGTGATGTTACATGTGGTATTTTGTGTTTGTTAGTTTCCTGGGTAGTGATGGAAATTAATAAATGATTGATTTAATAATGAAAAATCAAAATTGGTTAAATGAATTGGAAGGGGTTTTCTTTCCCGTTGGGGCTTGTAGTGAAGCGGCATTCTTTATCAGCTTATAGAAGTGACCATCATTTGTGGTGGTACGTGCATGTAGAGGTAGAAGTAAGGGTAGTTTGTGTGGTCTAGTATTTTTTTTGATAATCAATTAGATTAGTCTTGTGTACTTTGATACTATATATATATATACCTATATGTTCTTGTCATTTCTATACACACCCCACCTGTTTTGAGAACTACATGCCGAACACCCCCATTGTTATAGGGGAGGGTGTCTTTCCCAATATCTTAGTGTGAGGATAGATGACTGGTTACTGACTTTACCTGGTACCCTCTTCTTGGAATTTATCACCCAAGGCTCTTCGAGTAGGCTATAATGGATTGTGCTTTAATACTTGATTTCTGGTATTGGTTGTCTGAGAGGTATTTTGTTTCCTAGGTGTCTTCGGGATGAGGCCTAGGTGTTTTCGAGTGAGACATGTGGTGGTTGTGGAATAGGTGTCTTCGGGAAGGATGTAATGTGGTTGTGGACTAGGTGTATAGGGGTTGGATGTGTGTGGTTTGTGCCTCGGGTGTGTGTGGGTGGGTTATGACAGTGGGTCTTGTGGAAGAGCGTGGTAGCATCTGAATGTTCATCATTAGGGATGATAAGTAAACCGGTGGTCAGTGGTGTGGGATAACAAAATATCAATCTTCATACAACTTTAATTTACATGACTTGCATTATTTGGAGAACATTCCTTAGTGAGGTTGGGGTGGGTAGTCTAACTTGTTATGTGCTTTTGAGTTTCTGATGTTTTCTCATAGAGGAATTAGTATGCTTCTCCCACTTGTGCATCAGTGAATTTGGTTTTTTCTCTAATGAGTATACTTGTATGATCACCCTAAATATATAACACTTTTTTTAGGTTTCTAGAGATATTACATGGACCATTACGATCCTTAATATCTTGGACATTGGGGACAGTTCACGTGTTGCTACTTAGTTTTGTTTTGGTACATTGGAGTTTTCATTGTATTTCATGTAGTTTTACTTTAAACATGCATGTTGGATGGATTTTGGTTTATTTATATATATTTATCTTGTAGTTTTTTGAGTTTTATATATCTTATCACTTGATCTTGGTTTCTATAAAAGGGAAATGCCACCCATTTTTGTGATTTTTCTAAACCCTTGGTGTTGGTCTCCACCCTAGGGCCAATTGGAGGAAGGACTCGGGGGGTCATTATCTCTCCTTAATCTTTAGGAAGGAAGCTCTCAACATCTTTTTATCCCTTCCCTCATATTTAACAAGGAAGGTCATGGCAGAATAGTTTCATAGGATGATGGATGAGAGATATGATGGATTTTGGAGTTAGGCATGATGAGGATTGCATGGGTTGGTAGAGAAACAGTGTTAGGTGATCTTGGAACGTGACATAGTACATGGAATATTGGATAGAAAATGGGATTTTAGGGACCCACGTGATCCGATGGAAGGACTCAGAAGTTCCCAAATGACCATGTGAGGCTACACTGATTTTAGTGTATAGACCCTAGGAATGGTACATGCACAACGATGACTTGTGCTCTTGTTTGTTTTGGGTGTTTTTGGAAAATTAAAATAAAAAAAGAATTAAAACGAATCCTAAATAAATTCGATGCTACTAGGGATTAGTAATTCCTTATTTACCATTAATCTATGGAACCCGAACATCATCAATGAGTGGCTCAGGTAGTGGAGGCTTAAGAATCCAATCTGACTGATCAGTGGAGGGTTGATCTAGAGGAGGAGGAAAATTAGTGGCAGAAGATGCTTCATGATTTCTAGTGACATAATATGGGAAAGTATGATAGTAGTGTCATAGACATAGATATAGAGAGTTTTCTTGAGGAGATGGTGATCACTTTCAACTTGATCTAGTCTCTGATAGAGTACTGGGTTCTTTTGGGAGTGATCCAGATGAGGGGAGAAGTGCGTTAGTGGTAGATTCTTTGCCTCATGGAGAGGAGGGAGACCAATCTTTCATGGGATGAATTTGAGAATGACTTCGAGGAGGAATTAATTTCTTCCATAATGAAAGCTGAGAAGATTTAGGATCTACTCTCCCTCCAACATGGGAGTATGTTAGTAAGGAAATTGGGGAAGAAGTTCAAGGATATCCTATGTTTTTCTCTTGATATCTATCCAGATGAGGAGTATCGGGTGAGATGTTTAGAGGAGGTACTCCTTCCATCCCTCTAGTATGTAGTTACTCTCTTCACCAAACTGACATTCTTACAGGTTTAGAAGAAGGATGAGGTAGTGGAAATGATTAACTTGTGAGGACTTATGCTACAAGAGGGAAGTTAGCTGAGTTTTTCAAAGGGGAAGAACATGAAAACAAGTCTCCATAATTAGGGTTGTCTATGTTTCAGACATAGGGGAGCCAAACCCATTAGTTTTAGTTCTGAACCTATGGTCCTAAATATTTTTCCACGGGTCTGGGTACGAGGTGTTATTCTAATATAGGTCATGGGCACCTCTAGGGATAGATCTTGAATCGAGCTCAGTATGGTGGAGGTGGGAATGTTCATCTCATACCTCAGTAGTAGTTTCCAGCCAGGCCTTTCCAGCAGTAGGGATAACAGACTCCTACTCCACTGAGGGGAGATGGAGTAAGTAGTGGCCAAAATCTAGGAATTCCATCGGGACATCGATCCAAGCATGGTCGAGGAGGCTGCATACAATAGATGGGTATAGTATCTGATCATGGTCAATTTTATGTCGTAGATGTAGTAGTTCTAGCAGGGTTGGAGATCATTTGAGGTATGATCACTTTGTTCAGTAATCTCTCTTGTTCCTTGTTTGATTCAGAAGATTCAAACTGCTTCATTGCACCCAGTCTGGACTATGCCACATAACTATACATACAGAGACCTTCTGTACCCCTAGTTTTGAGTACATAGGTCAGAAGTCATACAAACTTATGTGATGTTTTATGGGGATATAGACTGATGTTAGGGAAGGATAAGTCAAGTGGGGATACCTATCTACAACAGATGCACCCATACAGTGTTATCCTGGAATCTACTAGTTGTACTCTATGTTTAATGTTACCGACTACTTCTAGAGAAGAGTCGTGTTTTAAAATGTGAGATGCCAGCATATATCATTTGTTGATGAGAGGAGTTGTATGATGGGCAGTCGGTGTGTGGAGTCTTTCCTTTCCTAGTTAGCTGAGCTATCAGTGGAATTAGAGGATGCTGGTATGGTGAGGTTTAAGGAGTTTTTAGGGAATTCTTGGAAGTTTTCCCCAGAGTGGTTGTGAATCTACCCTCTCAAAGTGACTTTGAGTTCAGGATATACTTACAAAATGGTGATAGTCTAATTTCGATGGATCATTATCGGATGGTTCCTTCTGTGTTGTGGAAGTTGCAGATCCTTATTGATGGTCTGATGAAGAAGGGATTTACTCGGAGTAGTGTGTCGCTGTGGGGTGCTTAGGTATTGTTTGTGAAGAAGAAAGATGGTGGTTTAAGGATGTTTATAGAATACTGGAGACTGAATCAGGTAAAGGTCAAGAACTGTTACACTATCCCGAGAATAGACAATCTTTTGGACCATCTAAGGCAAAAAGTTGGTTTTCTAAGATCGATCTGTGGTCTGGGTAACACCAGTTATGGGTGAATGAGGGTGATATCCCATATACTGATTTCTGGTGCAGGTATGTGAACTCGTGTTCGTGGTTATGTTGTTTGGTGTTATGAATGAATCAACTGTGTTCATGGGTCTTAGGAACTCCATCTTTCGTGAGTTCCTACACTAGTTCACCATTGTATTCATTGATGATATACTAATATACTCTAAGTTAGTGGAGGAGAATAGAAGGAATATTAGTACCATCCTAGAGGTATTTCGGCACCACCATCTCTTTAAAAGGTTTTCAAAGTGCATGTTTTGGAAATGAGAGGTCTAGTTCCATGAACTTTTGGTGTCTCAGTAGATTGTAGCAATGGAAGCATCAGAGTCTAAGGTAGTCTTTTTCTGGGAAGCACCCAATATTGTGGGATAGGATCGCAGTTTTCTCAGCCTGGTAGGATACTTTTGGATATTTATACCAGATTTCTCTCAAGTGGCAGCTCCACTGATAGCTCTAACCAGAAAAGTCCAATCTATTGTGTGGAGTGATAAGTTCCATGTGGTGTTTGGATATCTAAAGGGGAAGTTGGTCAGTGCTCTAGTACTCAGGCTGTCAGAGGAAGGGGTAATGTTTGAGGTGTCTTGTAATTCTTCCTATCTAGGATTAGACTGTGAGCTAATACAAAAATGGGGAGTGTTCTCTTATAGGTCTAGGAAGTTATGTCCCCAAGAACATAACTATTCCACCTCTGATATGGTACTAGTAGTGGTCGTGTTCACACTAATATTTTGGAAACATTACCTCATTGGGGAGAGATTTGTGGTCTATACAAATCACAAGAGCATGAGGTATTTATTTTCCTAGTAGGATCTGACTTGTGATAGTAGATGTGGATAGAGTTTCTACAGTATTATGATTTTGAGATCTTCCGCACCTCAGAAAAGGGGAATTTTTTGGCTGATTATTTGAGTAGGAAGTCACAGAAGGAAGTTGTTCAGGAATCTACAGATGCTTGGAGGGTGATGGAGGAGTTGTCTACGTTTCAAATAGATGCCAGAATGGATGGTGGTAGAGGTTGTCTATTTCAGATGATGGTAAAGTAATCCCTAAGGCCTAAGGTTGAGGAGTCTTAGTTGTTATGATCATAGGTGTAGGTGATGCGTGATCGCATTGACTAGGGGGATGCTTTAAGGGAATGGTCTAAGGATGGTTATAATCAGATGTTCTTTCATGAGAATCTATTTGATACAGTGGAAATACATGAATATGTTCTCTGTGTTTTTCATAGCTCACCCCTATTAGTACACCTAGAATTTTCCAAGATGTACTGAGGTTTGAGGGAATAGTTTCTGAGGCCTAGGGTGAAGTGGGTAATGGCAGAGTTTGTGGAAAAGTGATTGGTGTTCTGCGAAGTGAATGCTGAGCACTAGGTTCCCAGTGGGTTTTTGTATCCCCTAGATGAATCTTAGTGGAAGTGGGATGACTTCTCGTTGGATTTCATCATGATTTTAACTTGGTCTCGGGGAATATTTGATTCTGTTTGGTTCTTAGTGGTTCTATTGATGAAATCATCTCAATTCATAGTGATCAAAGAGTCTAGTATAGTGGATGACTTAGCACAAAGGTATGTGGATGAGGTGGTGAAGCTATATGGAGTTACAATATAAGTCATCTCAGACCAAGAATCAAATTTGACATCATGAGTTTAGAGGATATTTAATCATTCCTTTGGCATTTAGTTACACCTCAACATTTCTTTCCACCCATTGGAGGATGGGAAAATAGAGAGGACAATCCAGTCATGGGAGGACCTGTTGCGGGCATGTGTTCTATAATTTAGTGGGTCTTGGGTGAGACATTTTACCTTGTTGTAGTTTTCTTACAATAATAGGTATCACTCTTCCATTGGAATGGCTCCGTTTGAAGTTTTATACAGAAGACCAAGTCATTCACCTTTGTGCAAGACGGATGTCGGGGAGGCATCTCTTCTTGGTCTGGATGTGGTAGACAATATGATAGAGAAGGTGCATCTTGTCCATGAGAGGATAAAGTTATAACATTAATGACATAAGTCATATGATGATAGTAGGAGAAGGCCCTAAAATTTAAATGTTGGGTACCTTGTATTCTTGAAGTATTCCCCTCGATGTCCGTAGCAGAGGTTCGGTAGAGGGAGTAAAAATTCTCCTCAGTTCATCAGACCTTTCGAGGTGTTGGGATGAGTTGGTGAGTGGCATATCAGCTAGCATTTACACCACAGTTAGGGAGGATCCACTACATGTTTATTGTCTCCCAACTTCATCGGTACCTTCACGATGACTCCCATGTCATTGATTGGGGAGAGTTGGATATCCATGATGATGAAAATTTTATGCATTGACTAGTGGAGATCCAAGATCATTGGGAGAAAAAGATAAGTGGATAGACCATTCCCTAGGTTCATGTGTTGTGGAGGCATGGTGTCCTCGAGGAGAGTACTTGGGAGTGAGAGACACAAATGCGTGCCGAGTACCCAGATTTGTTTTGAGTTTTTCTCATGTTATTTTCTTTTTGATGTAATGAATGAAACTTATTTTCTATGAAATTATTTTTTCCTTGCTATGTGATGTACAGGAAATTCCTGACATATGAGGAGGTGAGGACCTAATCCCTAATCAAGACACATTAATTATGATTCAATTAAACTTGTGCGAGCAAGTCAGTTCCTCCCAAAGAGGATAATATCATGACATGGGGGAAAGAATTCCTTGATTAATATGTTGGGTAGTGTGAATTTTGGTGCATGTGTGATGTGTATTTTTATTTTTTGGGTTGTAAAATATCGGAAGATTTTTTCTTGGATTCTGAGGTTTCACTCCAATTAGGTGGTTTATCCTTGAGAGGTATCTTATAGGGTGGTAGGTAGGACCCCTATTTTATATGGGGATGGTTTTGAATTCTTGTTGTCAAGAATAGTTTGAGAGGTATATGATGTAATTTCTCGGACCTCCGTGGTCCATTAATTTGTCAACATCCAGTGTTTGTGGTGTTTTTGGAGGAAACATTAGCTTATTTCAAGAGTTTTCCAAATTTCTATTTATCCATCAATAAATAATCACTAGTAGGATGGTGTCAGTACCTTAGTGTCAGTAGCTCAGCCTTGGCAGCTTAGTGTTGATATCTTAGCCTCGATAACTCAGCGTCGGTAGCTCAGCATTAGAAGGTTGGTATTAGTAGAAAAAAAACATCAGTAGGTTAGCGTTGGTATCTCAGGTCGACAGCTTTAATTTGCATCTCGTGTCAAAAGCTCATCATTAGTGACTCAAGGCGTCGATAGGTTAGGGTGTAGGTGACTTAGGGTGTCGGTTGGTCAGAGAATTGGTGACTCAGGGAAATAGTAGGTTAGGGAATTGGTGACTCAGAGCCTCAATAGGTCAGGGGATCAATTGAATTAGGGAATCATTAGATCATCACATCAGTGAATCAGGCGTCAGTGACTCATGCATCGGTAGCTGTCATCGGTTACTCACCCATCATAGAGTAATTTTCTAGCATTTCTGAGTATTTCTAGTTCAGAATATTTTTTAGGTTAAGTGATTTAAATTCCATACCTGATGGATTTTTGGGATGTTTCTAATGGTATTTACCTTCAAAAAACATGAATCTTCCTTTGACTCACAAACCACATGGTATTGGTTGTGATATAACATTAATGAAATTTGAAACCATTTCCCCATAGATTTAGGATCTAGCCTTTCTAAAGTTGAATCTTACTTTTCATTGAACCCTTCCAGTTTCTATTGGTGAACTGAGATCCTACCTCCCCATATGAGCCATGCACCTGTGCTGTATCCCCCTATTATGTTTTTTGTGGAGTCTCCTGCTTGCGCAACCCCCCTGTTTTGGCACAAGGGGGAGTTTTGGTCGTCTTTTTTTCATGTAGGTATTTCTTTCATCTTTCTTTTAATTGTGTAACATATGGGGTGGGTGTCCTCCTGTCTCCTAGTGAATATGTCTAAAACTGATATAAAAAAGATAATAAGAATTAATAAACAATGTATGGGATCACGATGGTGATGATCATTTTGTTTTATATGTTATCCTTGATCTATATTGTGAATCGTATGGGTTGTGTTCTTATGAAAATCATGGCCTTTAGTGGTCTCTATGTGAGCACCTATATGATTTGTGAATCACTACTGTAAGAATTAGTATCTGGTTAATTATATATACTCAATTTAATAAATGGATTCCCCATTATTGAATTTGTTATATTATCACCCCTATATTATCAAGTGAAACTAAATAATGATTTCTTATAAATCTGAATAAAAATTTCCTTGTTGGTGTGGATGTGTGCGGTTATGTTCATCCTTGTACTTGTGTTGGTAGTGTGGTGTTGTGGATGGGTGTGTTATTGTGTTTATGGAACAGTATAGAAGGGGTGGTGGTATCTCATGCTAAGAGTTATGTTGATTTGGGAAAATATGTACTTCTTAGGTAGTAGGACTGAATATAAGCAGTGGTTGGGATGCGGGGCTACAAGATTGGGTTGTCTCATGTTCATGTTGATGGGTGTGATGTGAATTTTGTTTTTATGTAGTAAGGATACTAAGTGGGGTTGTGATAAGGTTTTTTGGGGGTTTTTATTATTAATCGGAAGGGCAATGAGATATTACTTTATGGAATTATGGTGATAGTGGTTGAATGGTTGTCTAGGAAAGGGGAGTCTGCAGTGGGACTAGAAGCTGGTTGTTTTCTATTGTTCTGCAAAATGTGGTGTTTGTTTCGTAGTTCCTTGAAATATGTGTTCTAGTTTTAAGAATCACGACTTCTAGGTGGTTTCCATTGGATTTTTTTAAGGAACTAGAAACTTCCAATAGTTCTTTATCCAAAAAGGGACATGCTTTCCCAAGGCAGGCATTCATTAAGTTTGAACATTACGATACTTGAGAATGTGCATTGGTCGAGAGGATGGGAGGTCAGGCTCGTCAACCCATTTTGAGGGGAAGTATTGTCTAATCTGGGACTCTCTTTATAAATTTAATATATTTTCATGAATCCTTATTAATTCACCAAGTATTACATAAGTTTCCCTTAGAATTTACAATCACTTATTAACGTGCGTAAAATTTAGAATCATCAGTATGCATTCAAGGTTCTTCATTAATAGAAATACACGTATGCATTCGAGTTTTTCCATCAATGGTTTCCTCTAATTTACCACTTAGAGATTCTTTTAATCATTGTTGTGGTTATACTAGTTTTTAAGCCACTCTGTGGGGCTATCTAGAATTTATTGGAATCCAGGGACACAAAGGTTTAGTTTTATTTTGGGATCATTCCTATAAAATGGGCTACCTACCTATCCTTGTAACAGGAATTAGAACCCTCGTGGTTTGATGCCACTGAATGGGACACATCATAAATTTTAAGGTCATGTGATAAGGACTTATCCAAACAGTTTAATGTCACGTGGTACGGACATCTAAGCATAAGATGTTTAGTCAATGTTTGGTTTGGGACTTATGTTGAATCATCCCAAGGAACATGGAAATGATATGGATTTACAAGTAAGATTAGACCCTGTTGGAAATAAGGCCCAAAGATAATATGGTTGATTTGAAGGGTTGGGTTTGAACCTCAAGGAGGTTTCTTACGTATCCCATATGGATGATAATCAAATCCCACATAGTTTGATAAGTCTAATAAGAGAGTATGGTCCTTTGAGAGAAATAATTTTGGGATTACATTCGAAAAAGGATGTCTTGGTGATTTGGGGGGTTTAATTTGGGGTTTATTCCTGAGGAGGATGCCCAGATTAAGGGAATTAGGGTTGGATTCTTGAAGAGGATATCCAATGAGCTCGGCCCTTTGTTTCGGTGCGGATGTGCGTCGGGTTACGCTGTTCCGCCAGGACGCGTTCGCGCGTGCACCCGTCAACCCGAGGGGATGGGCGCGCGGCTTGTGGTCCCGCAGTCCCGCTTTCCAAGGGCGGGCGGCATCCGTCCCTTATTCAGGGGCGTCTGCTCCTTGATCGAAACCGGGATGATGGGATGTCGGCTCCTCCTTCCTCGGACGTCTCCTCGGAACTTGTCGCCTAATCCGGGTCTCCCTCATAGACTTAAGAATGTTCGTGAATCTCATTCCCGGCGCCATATCTTCATGGACACCGGTTAATTACGCTGCTTCCGCCCGGACGCTCCAAGGGGTCTGGGCGGGGCAGCAACCTGCAGTGAGAAGGCCGGGTGGCTCTGGGTGCTGGGGGCGTGTCGTAACACTGCGGCTCTGCACGTCTGTCTTCCGTCCCTAATAGGGCTTCTCGAAGGCACGATGGCCTGAGGCATCCCGTACTAGGTGCGGGGAACTGTGTCACCTGAGGTTTTCCTCAGCTTCCCGTGTTTAACACGGGGTATGCCGCGAGTTTAACGTCCAGCGGGGACGGCATCGGACCGATCAACACGAAAAGTGGATCAGATGACAGAACCCCTTGCGGGGAACCTCCGACGCTGGGGCCAGCACATGGGCGGCTTCCCAAGTAACGTGGAGTGAAGTGAAGTGGCATGACCCCACCGGGATGTGGCGGCCCGGGTAAGGATCAGGGTGGATGATGGAGTAAAGAGCTTGGACCCCAGAGGGGCTTCCTACGTACCGCGCGTTAACACGGATCAAAGTCAACGTAGTTCGGGCATACAGTTTAACGTCATGCTGGACGTCGGCAAGCCGACTCACGAAGAGGTCGAGGCCGCCGGGCGGAGGATTGAACCGAACCACCTCGCACGGAGGGGGATGGAACGGCCGGGTGGATCACAGTTTCACGTCATGCTGGACGATAAAAGGGGAAATGGAAAAGGGGGGCTGTGGGGAGGCACCGTGGAGATACACACGGGCGGTCTCCCACAGGGGCGGATTCATAGGTGAATCAACGCAAGCGTGAACCCTGGAGGGGTCCACTGATGGACGAACCGACGTAAATACGACCGGGACGACCAGGTGGTGGGCTTGGACCTCAGGGAGGCTTCCTACGTACCCTGTATAGAAGACAGGGATCAAAGTCCACGTAGTTCATTCTGTCAGGACTTACGCACTTGGGGCAGCCCGGATACTGCAAAACTCAGTTGGAAGGGACTTGGACCGAAAGCAAAAGACACCTCGATCCCAGTCAGACCCTCTACTGGCTTCGGCAGTGGGGAGGTGCAATGGAGATACACATGTGCAGCCTCCCACGAGAAACTAGGGGTTTGTAATACCCTGCCCCCGTAGGGAAAAGCCACTCCCATTAAATCGTCCCAAAAGGGGGACAATCCCGACATCCCTGCAGAGACGAGCGGGTGGGGGCCACGTCCAAACCGGGGGAGACCCTGCGTGCGGAGCACGGGATCAGGTTGCGGACGGTTTAGCGTCTTGCCAGACGAAGTACAGTTTAACGTCATGTGTTGAGGACGAAGCACTTGGCAGTTTAACGTCTTGCAGCACGGACGATGGGGGCTAGGCAGTTTAATGTCGTGCAGCTTGGACGGGTGTGCAGTTTAACGTCATGCTGGGCATAGGTTGCCGGACGAAGCACTTGGCAGTTTAACGTCTTGCAGCGCGGACGATGTACAGTTTAACGTCGTGCAGGACGTATATGCAGTTTAACGTCATGCTGGACGAGTATGCAGTTTAACGTCATGCTGGACATATATGCAGTTTAACGTCATGCTGGACATATATGCAGTTTAACGTCATGCTGGACATAGGTGCGTGTCACTTCGCGCAAGCCTGGAGGGCCGCACGGGAAGACAACGCACGGTGCGGGCACCCAGGATGAGAATCATCGGGTGCCACACAGGCGGGTAACCTTAGGAGGTCAACGGGGACGACCCTGGCAGATTGCGCGCAAAAAGGAAGCTTTGCGCGCAATACTGCGGGCCGGCGCGCAATCGGGGCGGCTGGCGCGCAATTGGGCCAGCGCCTTGCGCGCGGATGCTTGAGATTGCTCACACCGGGCTTCGGATAGCGCGCGGGGGCAACGGCTCATTCTTTAACGAATGGCCACTTGAAAGAAGGGGGGGTGCGCGCAATCAGGCCGGATTGCGCGCACCCCGGGGGCAATTGCGCGCAAGCGGGTTCTTTTGCGCGCAAAGGCCTTAGGGTGAGTTTTTATTCAAATGAAAGGAGCCAGCGGGGATTGCGCGCGAAGGCGGACCCCGAGGCTTTCTTGCGCGAAAGAAAGGAGGTTACCTGAAGTTCGTCATTGCGCGCGGAAGGGGTTGAATTGCGCGCCCGGGAGACGTTTCGACTTCCAGCAACCTTTGAAACGTTGGGGGTCGCCTTGTATTTATAGGCAACCCCGGGCGCGGAATCCAGGATGCGAGCGCGAAATTCCCCCCGCGGGCGCGGAATCGGGCGCGGCGCGTAAGGGAGTCGCGCGGACCCGCGGCGCGCAGAATTGCGCGCTGAGCCGGCGCATTGCGCGCATCCCGGGGGTTTTCCGCGCGGGACATCCCTTTGCGCGCGGGCCTCTGAAATTCCGCGCACGGCCTCCGGGCCCTCCGAAACATCCTTCCGACTCCAAATATGACCTCGCTTTCCGCATCCGGAGCTTCGTTTGGGAGCAACGGACTTTTCCGGCGTCTACAAAAGCCCCCCCTCGGAATCTGATCGGCGAGAGGTCGCAACGATCGGGTTCCGAGGGAGACGCCGGAATGCCGAAGTCCTGGGCGGCGCGGGACTTAGGCGCGCAAAGAGGGGCACCGGTCGCGAAATTCGCCGCTGCGGTCGCGCAAAGCGCTTTCCGCGCAGCGCGGGCCCGGCCTCGCCTATAAATAGGGGCGCTGGGTCCCGCGTTCCGTACTCTGGCCTTCCGCGCGCTAAGCTCCAAAGCTCTCGTGCGCGAAATTGCCTCTTCCGGTCGCGAAATTCGCCCGATCGGCGCGCAAAACCGTCCGGATTTCGCCTGCTTTTGCGCGAAAACCCGGAACTTTGCGCGACAGTCTTCCCAATTGCGCGCCGTCCACTTGGATTGCGCGCCAACCTTCAAACTTTTCCACCAGCCTCGTCCGATCCCGCACTCTTCATCCCTTAACCCGCACGACTCCCGAAACTTCTGAGATGGCCGCGCACAGAGGAAATGAGGGGGATGCCGCCACTCGCAGAGCTGAGATGGCGACGAACGAGGAGGTTTACGGAGCCAAGGAGATTGTTTCCAACAATCAATCCTTGTTCGACTTACTAACGCCGGCCCAGAAGACATATCCACTGTCGGACAACCTGCCGCTCTGGAACTTCGGCATCCTCGATGAGGTTCCGGTGCCAGGGTTCGAGATTGATGCGCCGCGGACCTGGGTGACCCGGGAGGACGAGCTTCTCCGCTATAACATCACCAACAATGGGCATCCTGCCAGGGAGACCAGACACTTGGATGTCTATGTCCTGAACCCGAGGACGCGAACCATTGATGGGGGTGAGCCTACTGTGGAGAATTCTCCAGCCCTCTACTCGAGCACATACCGTCAGAGTGTCACTGACGACACCAAGGGCTGGCTGAAGGACTGGGACTTGCGATCCGGGGGCAACTTTACCAGTGAATGGGCCTGGGCGTTCTGGGTACGCCACACTTGCGATCACTTCGCAGAGGAGCTGCGGTACATCGGCCTGTTCGAGGCGGTGTGGACGTCGCAGTTCCACTTCTACCAGCAGTCTGAGCTCGGGCCGGAGCTGTTCACTCGCTGGTCCCCGGATACCAACACCTTCCATCTTCACCATGGGGAGGTCGGCATCGGTCTCTGGGACATCCACTGCATCGGAGGTATCCCGCTGGAGGGCTACCAGTACGATGAGTTCCTGCCACCGAAGAACATCTGGGAGGACAGGTCACGGACTCCCATTCTGACCTGGCATCTTCTTGACCTGGCTACGCAGCGGCTCGGGATCCAAGACTTCCAGAAGGACATAGCCTACAAGGATTGGTTCGGCCAGTTCCTGGAGCATGAC
The DNA here is from genome assembly GCA_963277665.1 of Viscum album. Classification (NCBI taxonomy): domain Eukaryota; kingdom Viridiplantae; phylum Streptophyta; class Magnoliopsida; order Santalales; family Viscaceae; genus Viscum; species Viscum album. The sequence goes on along the minus strand of OY728122.1, from coordinate 160,435,887 downwards.
CCGGCGGTCAAGATGCCAGGCAGGGGGAAGCGGTGCCCGACCGCAGCTCAGAGGAGCCGGAACGGGTCGTACTGGCGGGTCCTGGAGACGGGCGATTACCGCTCATGGGGGTACCGCGTCATCGAGGCCCGGGACCCGAACGTCCGGTACGCGGCGTTCCTGGCCGCCTTTCTGAGCGGGTGGCTCCTGCCAGTGCGGGATGCGAGGATGGGCGTCCGTCCGGCGACGCTGGCGATGGCGGGCGCCATGGCTGCCAATAAGAGGTACAACCTCGGGGTCCCAGTACTGGCGAGGCTGTATGCCATTCTGGGACGCATCTCACGAGGGGGGTCGCCACGAAGGATCTGTGGGCCCTTTCAGTTCTTCCACGGCTGGGTGGCTGCTCACCTTGGTGGGTATACGTTCCCAAATGCCATCAGTCCTCCGGGCAACGGCCTGCGACCCTCCCTGCTGAACATTGCGGGGGTCGCTCCGATGACCCTCAGTGAGGAGGGCGTGAGGGTTCGGATTGGCAATCATGCCAATTTCAACTTCAGCCCGTTCCCCACTCCCGTCGGCCAGATGATCGACAACGGACAGGGCCCGCTGGAGCAGCATGAATACTTCCTGAACATGCGGGGCGGGGTGCTCGTGGCTCGGATCGACGGGAAGGTGATCTGCGAGCCTTACGTGCCGACCCGGTTCGCCAGGCAGTTCGGGTGCCTTCAGCGGATGCCGAAGAGGGTATTCACTGCTGTCCGGGAGGAGACGAACCCCGGCGTCCTTCGCCAGATGTGGCTAATGTTCGTCGCCTTCGGCTCTGGCGACGTCATCACCCTCCCTCCTACCGGAGTTAACGCAGGCTTGGCAACCGAGTACGCCGAACACTGGGCCATCGCGTACCCTGAGGGGCTCTTGCGGAAGCTAGTTCGGCGGCTCGAGGCTACCCGTGCGGAGACCGGGCGTCAAGGAAGGAGGCGAGGCGCCGCCACACGGGGGAGAACGGAGGCGCGCCAAGCAGCGGAGCCGGCGCGGGCAGGGACTTCGGCGGCGGGCGCATCGCAGGCTGCCGCCACGACCTCGGCGCCCAGAGAGGGGGCACATGCGGCGGTCGAGGAGCGGCCCGGGAAGCAGGTGAGACGTCTGCTCGAACCCTCCCACGATGCAGTCTTCCCGGCGCTGTGGTCGGCCTGGATGACCCTGCGGCAGTCACTGGGGACCGACGTCATCTGGCGAAAGATACTCAGAGAAGGAATCTATCTGCCAGAGGTCGGGCGCCTCCAGATCACCGACAGGGTGGACTTCAACCGGCAATATGCATATCTGACGGCCATGGACGAGTACGCGCGCCAACGTGGTCAGCGTGCGGAGCCATCCCTTCTGGTGAAGGTGATGCTCGGTCTCGAGCCCGCTCCGGAACAGATGCCGCCGGAAGAAGATGACAGTAACGACTCCGAGGAGGAGGAGGAGACGGGGGAGGATGAAGGCTCCGAGGGAAGGTCCCATCGGGGGAGCCCACGGGAGAGCGGCGAGGTGGCCGGCTCTGACAACGTTGATGTCACTGAGCTCCTCGAGGTCCGCTTCTATCCCTACTCAACTTGCTTCATCCATTCTCTTATGCAGCTTCTAACACGTTTCTCCATCCTTCTCAGGAGCACACGGACGTCGGTCAGGCGTCCTCAACAGGAGTAGGAGAGGCGCCAGCAGGACAAGGCGGGGGCCAGGCACCCATTATCGAATTGACAAGCGCTAAGGGGTCCCCTGCTGCAACTGTTCCTGCGGCGACCGGGGTAGCGGAAGATGATGCTCCGAACTCCCGTAAGTCTCCCTACTTTACTGCTGGTGCTTGCCATTGACGATCCGTGACTAACCATGGCATGCCCTGCGCAGTGATCTCAACATCGGAGGCTCGTCGGGTTGCCGAACCCGGGCCATCTACGAGTGGACCAGTGGTGGACATGCCGCTTGCTCCGGAACAGGCTTCCCAAACCGAGCCGGCCCCACCAACTGCTGATCAAGGGGCTGCGGGCGTCGGCGGTGCTGCCACCGGAGAGAGGTTGGGGGCTGACGAGGGTGTCAGCGCCGCTGGGGAGAGAGAAGAAGGTTGCCCGGATGTTGGGGAACCTATCCCTCGTGAGGACCTCCCAGGGGCGGACCCTGCAGCAGACCTGCTGGCTGCCTTCCCTGCCTACCGGCCTGCCGACCCAGAGGAGATGGATGACTCGGACGCGGAGGCGGTCGAGGATAGCCGGGTAACGCGACGCAGGGGGTGGAAGTGCATCCAGCGCTTCCTCAAGCGAGACCCATCGGAATGGCTGGGGCGCATGGGATCACTTCAGACCTGGCTGCGCTTCCTGTGTGCCGGGGGAGCTGATGCTCAACGCCTCCATCTGACGGTCCGTGATTTCATGGCCGAGAAGATGCGCGAGAGCCGCCGGCGTGCCGACGTCGCACAAAGTCGGGACATGTCGGAGAGCACGCAGGCGCTCATCGCGGCAGAGCAGGAAGTCCGGCGCCTCGAAGGGCAGGCGGCAGAGAAGGAGGCCTTCGTCGCAGCATGTACCGAGCTTGTGGAGCAACTATCGGCACAACTGATCGACGCTCAGGTACAGCTGACGGAGGCGGGCCAACAGATGGTCACACTCCAAGTCGAGCGGGAGCGTGCACAGGCCAGGATTGACGAACTGCGTGCTGCGACCGCCGACGAGGAGAGGGCACGCAGAGAACGAGAAGCAGCCCTGGAGGCCGCCAGCCAAAGGGTAGCGGCATTAGAAAGACTCATTCAGCACGCTAATCCCTAAGGGCTGTTTTTTGCCATTCCCAGAACATTTGCTTCCGCTACTTAATATTTGATCCACTTGTACGAATCGCCATATTTATCTGCGTCTTTTGGTTTAACATGCTCAACCACAAATTGTCTCGTGGGAGCGTTAACCAAGCATCAGGCATCCATAATTGGGCCTGGGTTTCTGGAGAAAAGAGGGAGGTCATTCCTGGGAAAGGAGACCTCAGACCTAACCAATGTATCGTCCCCCAACTTGTTCCAACACACGAGCGGGACAACGCTAGGGGCGTTGAGATTTTATCCGAACATAGGGAAATGAGAAAGGGTGAATCGCGTGTCCCGAATCCAGACATCCACAACGATCGGCCTTCCAGGAAATGCCCAAGACGGTAGGCGGACAGTGGATCGACCATAACAACTGCAATAGACGGACCGAAAAAGGCCATCATTCATATTGCAGGAGGCGGACCACATGTCATCATGAATACCGCTTTGGGGTTCCTTCAGACACAAGGGTGGAAAATCCAGATCAACAGGGCATGCGAAGCGTGGGGCGAAGTGACGATTTGTTCGGACAGAATCCAACGCTCTCAAAATTGCGCCACCGTGGGGAAAGCGTATTGGGCGGATGCACTAATCTGGCCGTGAGTCACCTCAATTCTCAGACAGCACCTCTCTGACGAGGAAACTGTCGCTTCCCATCATTGCGATGGGGCATCCCGAGCTGAATCGGGGAGAATATCACAACTGCACCACTCTACCCGAAGTCAGGCCAGACGGCCGGCGACGAGGAGGGGCGGGACTTATCGATCCCTGAGGCTGGACCCGAGTCGAAATGTCCGGGCGTTCCTACGTACTCCATCAGGCTGGAGATCAAGCCACACGTAGTTCTGTGAGTGCAGTTTAACGTCATGCAGGACGTAGGACCCCATTTGGGGTAGATCTTAGTTTAGGGTCTTAGAGCTCGGACCATAAGGGCTGGATCTTAGTTTAAGGTCTTAGAGCTCGGACCATAAAGGTGGAGGATCTTAGTTTAAGGTCTTAGAGCTCGGACCATAAGGGCTAGAGGATCTTAGTTTAAGGTCTTAGAGCTCGAACCATAAGGGCTAGAGGATCTTAGTTTAAGGTCTTAGAGCTCGGACCAGAAGGGCTAGATCTTAGTTTAAGGTCTTAGAGCTCGGACCAGAAGGGGAGATCTTAGTTTAAGGTCTTAGAGCTCGGACCATAAAGGGGGGATCTTAGTTTAAGGTCTTAGAGCTCGGACCATAAGGGCTAGAGGATCTTAGTTTAAGGTCTTAGAGCTCGGACCAGAAGGGCTAGATCTTAGTTTAAGGTCTTAGAGCTCGGACCAGAAGGGGAGATCTTAGTTTAAGGTCTTAGAGCTCGGACCATAAAGGGGGGATCTTAGTTTAAGGTCTTAGAGCTCGGACCATAAGGGGAGATCTTAGTTTAAGGTCTTAGAGCTCGGACCATAAGGGGAGATCTTAGTTTAAGGTCTTAGAGCTGGGACCATAAGGGGAGATCTTAGTTTAAGGTCTTAGAGCTCGGACCATAAGGAGAGATCTTAGTTTAAGGTCTTAGAGCTCGGACCATAAGGAGAGATCTTAGTTTAAGGTCTTAGAGCTCGGACCATAAGGAGAGATCTTAGTTTAAGGTCTTAGAGCTCGGACCATAAGGGGAGATCTTAGTTTAAGGTCTTAGAGCTCGGACCATAAGGGCTCAAAGCACGCCACATCGTGGTCATATCCCCTGGATATGCGAAGATGCACTGAGGGATAGTGTCAAGAGTGTCGAGGTTTCGCCTGGTCAGAATGGGAGGTGGAAAATGTGAATCATGCGGCCATTCACTCGAGGACCGGGAGCACTGGCGTGACGATATGAGAATACTGCCGACCGTGGCGGAAAAGCAGCATCAACATCGCACCAACCGTTGGTGGAATGAGGCAGCAAACGAGCATCGACCGCTCAATCGCAGGATTTATATCGATTTGCTGCCCGAGGCCATTGGGGGTACCGGCCCGAGTCGGTGGGAGAGCACTGAGGCATTGTGTCCGAACCGTTCACGGGGGCTCCACCCAGGGCGTAGACGATGGGTCCGAATGAAAGGGAGCACGAAGCCTGAAAAGTGGAGGAAACCTGACCAAGCGGATCCTGACCCTCCTGGCAATAAACCAGAGTACTCTTGACACCGGTGGACCACGGCAAGGGGTCGGGGAACACGCCTTGAGGGTGACCTGAAGGCGGCGGATTCCCCAGAGAAGGGGGAATCTCTAAGAGGTGGGGGGCTGGACCCGAAGTTTCAAACATCCGGGCGTTCCTACGTATCCCATAAGGATGGGAATCAAGCCGCACGTAGTTCTTGAAGCGCGGTGCAACACAATCGGGCACCAGCGCGGGGAAGAGTGCGGGTCTGACCCTCGCACACAAAAGGAGCGGCATTTGATATTTCTTGTTTGTCCTTAAAGATGAATGGTTTTTCTTTGTGCGGCGACATGCCCGTGATTGAGAAATCTCTGGCGTCGCCACAATAATCAAGCCATGGAAGGCATTGATGAATGGCGTGGTCATTAACCAGCGCCCAACATGAGTGTCCCCTGAGGAGGACATCACGATGCAGTGCCGTTTCTCGTCGGGCGGCCAAGACGATCACAGTTTACGGTCGTGTGGTAGGACCAGACAACACAGTTTAAGGTCGTGTGGTTCGGACCATGGAGGAATCCGCTTACCGCGGTACGGCGGACACGGCGGAGGTGGGAGCATACCCAGCCCTGCGGTCACGCACGATTCCAGGAGAAGAGTCTTGGGATGGGGGTCTGCGTGTGTCCATCACCCGAGGGGCAGAGATGCTAGCCTCCAGATATACTGGGCCCAGAACGCAATTGTTCGGGCGACTCCCTCCTCCTTATGGGGACGAGGGTCCAGCTACGCATGGCCCTTAGGGAGGATATCTGCATATATCCTTGGTGCTCAGATCATGGGAGCCTCGAACGACATCATTACCCTGGTTGGTCTGCCTAACGTGTAGAGGCGTACCGGAGGTCGGTATGAAGAGAGTGTCAAGATCCCACTACAACGCACAAAGGCGGAGTGTGATGAGGACTGCGCAACCAATGTTCAGAGCCCGAGAGAGCTGACATGGCGATCAAGGACGTTGCTGACGCATTCGCAACACAACATCCGATCGCGTCAGCCTAAGACGGGGCAAGCAAACGAGCATCAACCGCTCAATCGCAGGATTCATATCGATTTGCGGCCCAAGACCCGCCGGTAAATCGACCCGGAGCGGTGGGAGAGCACTGAGGCATCGTACCCAAACCGCTAACGAGGATCCCTTTGAGTGAAGGCTCGAACAAGAGGAAGCGCGAGGCCTGACAAGCAACACAGGACTTGTCGGGATTGAATCTGACACTACGAGTCATAGACCGAAGCACCCCAAAACATGTTAACAGATCTCCGGAAAGGGTCGGAGGACTCACCCTGAGAGCAACCGAAGGGGGGCAGGTCCCCGTGATCAACCAAGAGACGGGGCTGGACCTGAGACACAAGCGTCCAGGCGGTCCTACGTATCCCATAAGGATGGGAATCAAGCCATACGTAGTTCTGGAAAGGCAGTTTAACGTCATGCAGGACGATGAGGGGTGTGAGGTAGTCCCACACACGGGGGAGGCGTACGGCGCGGCTAGTAGACCGACGCGAATGAGGACATAATCCCCCGCTCACGCGATACGCCTCGCACAAAAAGGAGGGGAACTGGGGCCAGAGGCCCAACGCGGGATAGGGATTCCCGGGAAATGGGGCTGGGCCTGAAACATGATGTCCAGGCGGTCCTACGTATCCCATAAGGATGGGAATCAAGCCATACGTAGTTCTTGAAAGGCAGTTTAACGTCATGCAGGACGATGAGGAAAAAAGAAGGGGGGAGCAGAAGGCATCCCCAAACGTGGAGGGGGGCGTACAGCGTGACGAACAAACCGACGTGAATGAGGGCATAGCCCCGCACTCACACCATACGCCGCACACCCCGGGGCAACTGGGCCAAGGGCCCGAGATGGGATGGAAATTCCCGAAGGATGGGGCTGGGCCTGAAACACGAGGGTTCAGGCGGTCCTACGTATCCCATAAAGATGGGAATCAAGCCATACGTAGTTCTGGAGAGGCAGTTTAACGTCATGCAGGACGAATGCTGAACAGTTTAACGTCTTGTAGCTCGGACGTAGTGCAGTTTAGCGTCATGCGGGACGAAGCACTTGGCAGTTTAACGTCTTGCAGCGCGGACGAATGCTAAACAGTTTAACGTCTTGTAGCCTGGACGAATGCAGTTTAACGTCGTGCAGGACGTGGTGACACTCAGGCAAAGTATTGCTTGAGGAACCTAGCGTTGGTGGGAGGAGTGACACGCTCACCATCCATAGTCGCTAGGGAGTACGCGCCATTGGGATAGACCTTGTGGACAACAAAAGGTCCCTCCCACTTGGGCTCCAACTTGGGCGGCTTCCTGCCGGGGATCATCGGTGCTCTTAGGGCTAGCACTAGATCACCCTGTAGGAAGGAGCGGAGGCGAACCTTCTTATTGAAAGCTCGAGCCATCCTGCTTTGATGCCTCTCCAAGTTGTGCAAAGCGCGAAGTCTATTCTCATCCAGTGCTTCCAACTCGACTAGACGGGCTTCAGCAACTCTGTCCGGCGCTTGCTGGTCGTAGACCGCAGTGCGCAAGGACGGTAACTGGATCTCGATGGGCAGGACGGCCTCAGCTCCATACACCAGGGAATAAGGGGTCATCTGGGTGGAATTGCGAGTCGTCGTCCGATAAGCCCAGAGGGCGTTGGGGAGCTTGTCCGGCCAACTCTTCTTGTTCTGACCAACCATCTTTTGCAGAATGTTAGAGAGGGTTTTGTTAAACGCCTCGATCTGTCCATTCGCCTGCGCATGATAGCGAGATGTATGGTTCGAGCGGATGTTATACTTGGCGTACAACTTCTTCAACTCGGCTGCTCGGAAATTGGTTCCGTTATCCGTGAGGATAGCGTGAGGCACTCCAAATCGATAGATGATGTTGGAGGTCACGAAGTCAGCGATCGAACAGGATTTGACCTCTCTGAGCGGAATCGCTTCTGCCCATTTGGAGAAGAAGTCCGTGGCGGTCAGAATGAACCGGCACTGGCGAGCTGTCGCCGGCGGGTAAGGTCCCACAACGTCCAGTCCCCAGACTGCAAAGGGCCAGGAATACCTTGTGGTATGGAGAGGCTCCGGCGGCCGATGCACAAAGTTCGCGTGAACCTGGCACGCATGGCACCTCCTGGCGTACTCGATGCAGTCATGGATCATAGAGGGCCAGAAGTATCCCAACCTCCGAATCTGGTGGGACAGCTTCGGCCCAGTTTGGTGGGCGCTGCATGAACCAGCATGAACCTCTTGCATGACTCGTGGGATCTCAACTCCCTGAAGGCAACGGAGGAGAACACCATCAAATCCGCGTTTGTAGAGGATCTGCTCCAGGCCGGGACTGCTCTGGAGGACGAACTGCGATGCGCGGCGTCGAACTCGCTCGCGCTCGGCCCGATCTGACGGAAGAATGCCATGTTGGAGGTACTCAACCAAAGGCGTCCTCCAATCAGGGGCTGATCCGACTGCTATATCTGGGGTACTCGGGGCTCCGGGCATAGGGGCAACCGTGGTGAGATTACTTACCAACGGGCCGCGATCTTCTTCCGGGATAACGGGAGCGATGAGCCTGCGGCGCGTCACGCGGACGATCAGGTTGTCCTGTTCAGGTTCCGCAAGTGATGCAGCCAGGCTGGCCAAAGCATCTGCTCGACCGTTCTGCGACCGGGGAATATGGACAATTTCTGGCCGAGAAGGGAACCGGGCCATCAGAAGGAGGGTGCACTCCAACAATGGCACAAGTTCCGGCTTCCTGACAACATAGTCGCCATTGATCTGCTTAATGACCAGCTCGGAGTCCCCTTTCACACACAGATGGGGCACGTCGATCTCGAGAGCTAACTCGAGGCCGGTGATGAGGGCATGGTATTCCGCCTCATTGTTGGTACAGCCCTCTGACAACAGGAAAGAGTATGGCAGCACGGCTCGCTCCGGGGTAATGAAGACGATACCCAAGCCCACTCTGTTGAGCTTAGGATTATCGAGTCTCCTACCGGTGGGGCTCCGGGAGGCACCGTCAAAGTGCATCTGCCAGCATGGATCGGCTCGATCAACCGAGAGAATGGTCTCATCAGGAAAGCCTAGATCCAGCGGCTGATCCGCGGAGGTCGGGTGAGCGGCCAGAAAGTCTGCCAACGCTTGCCCTTTGATGGCCTTCTGAGACACATACCTGATGTCGAACTGCTGGAGAATCACAGCCCACCGCGCTAGACGGCCAGTCAACATAGGTCGGCTCAGGATATATTTCAACGGGTCTACCCGAGAAACCAACTGTACCTCATGGTGCTGCAAGTAGTGCCGTAATTTCTGTACGGCAAATACGAGCGCCAGGCAGCTCTTCTCGATGGGGGAATACCTAACCTCCGCATCGAGGAGCATGCGACTGAGGTAATAGAGGCTATTCTCTGTTCCCTCGTTGTTCTTCTGGGCGAGAAGGGCACCCAGGGACCGTTCCAGGGCGGTCACATAAAGGACCAGCGGCTTTCCGGATACGGGCGGCATCAGGACCGGAGGTTGAAGCAGGTACTGCTTGATTTCCTCGAAAGCGGTCTGACACTCTTTATCCCATACATAGGTGACACCCTTCTTCATAAGCCGAGAAAAGGGCTTACACTTGCCGGCCAGATTCGCGATGAATCGGCGTATATAGGCTAAGTGGCCTTGGAACCCTTGCAGTTCCCGGACGGTACCCGGGGGAGGCATCTGGCTAATCGCCCTGATTTTCTCTGGGTCGATCTCAATACCCCGGTATCTTACCACAAATCCAAGGAACTTTCCGGAGGTGACCCCAAAGGCACACTTCAACGGGTTCATCTTCAGGCAGCGAGACCGGAGGAAGCTGAACACTTTCTCAAGATCTTTGAGATGGTCCTGACGCTGGCGCGATTTGACAACCAAGTCGTCGACGTAGCATTCCACCAGTGTGCCGAGGATTGGCTTGAATATGCGGTGCATCGCCCGTTGATAGGTGGCACCTGCATTCTTCAGGCCGAAGGGCATGACCCGGTAGCAAAAAGTACCTTGGGGGGCCCTGAAGGCAGTGAACTCCTCATCCTCAGGGGCCATCCGAATTTGGTTGTATCCGGAGTATCCATCCATGAAGGAGAGGGCTTGGAACCCTGCTGTGGCATCAATCAACAGCTCTGTCACTGGAAGGGGAAAATCATCCTTCGGACAGTGGCGGTTGAGATCGCGGAAGTCGATGCAGACTCTAATCTTCCCGTTCTTCTTCCTGACCGGCACAATGTTGGCCAGCCCTTTGGGGTACTGAACTTCCCTCACGAAGTTGGCTTTGATAAGCTTGTCAACTTCGGCCTCAACCATGGCACCGTGGGATGGGTGCATCTTCCTAGGAGGCTGCTTGAACCCGCGATGGTTCGCCGGGAGACCTAGGCGGTGGACGGCTACCTGAGGATCTAGCCCCGGCATCTCGTCATAGCCCCAAGCGAACACATCACGGTGCTGCCTGAGAAAGTCCACGTACTGCTGCCGCTCCTCAGAGGGCATGGCGGCACTAACCAACGTGGGTCTTGGATCGGCCTCGGTTCCAAGGTTCACCTGTATTAACTCATCGACCGTGGCGGGGACGCCCTCCTCAAAGGCTGGGGGTGCGTCTTCCATACCCTCTCCACTCGGAGAGGGATCATCCACGGGAGAGACTGCGTTGGAAACTGCATTGGGGCTACCAGATCCTGCTGGGCCACTGGTGCTGGCGCGGGCGGTCGCGGCCGTCTCATCAGGAGACTCGCGGACCTTCAAGACCATGGCGACGTCCAACCGGTGAATCGGGAGGACGTAAGCGTCATCCAGACTTGCCCAGGGATCGCTTGCAACAGCGACAGGCTCAACCTCACCTGCCAGGATCTGCTTATCCTTGCTCTTGTAATAGTCCGCGTCCAGATAGCGGGCTTCACATGAGGCAAAAGGAGAGGCATCTCCTTGAAGCACGCCTACTCGACCATTAAGGGAGTATTTGAGGCATTGGTGGTATGACGAGGGAACCGCCGCATGAAGGTGAAGCCATGGCCTGCCCATCAATGCGTTATACGCAGTGTCCTGAGAGACTACCATGAATTCGGTGTTGGCAACCAAGTCACCGAACTGGGTCTTCAAACGTATCTTGCCGACCGGGGTTTGCTCGGTGCGGTCGTACCCCTGGATCCTGAGGTCGGAGGGAATCAAGTCATCCTCAGACAACCCCAATCTCCGGAGCGTCCGAGTTGGAATCAGATTAATCCCGGACCCCGTGTCGACAAGACAGCGCCGGACTTCAAGGCCGTTGAACTGGCCGGTGACATACAGCGGACGAATGTGTCCCTGTATAGGAGGGTCTTCATCCTTACCAGAGAACGAGATAACTGCCTGACATTCGGCGTCCTCGATCGTTTCGGCGTGGAAGGCCTCTGCAGCCGCAACCTCTGTCTCGAACTGGAGGGGGCTCTTCAGGGCTTCAGCGAGTGCCTCGCGCATCTCAGATGACATGCGCAGAGCCTCAAGGATGGAGAGCCTTGCTGGGATGTCGGCCAAGTGCTTCAGGACATCATACTTTTTGGCCAAGCGCGAGCTCCTGGTTGCAGGAGATTGCTCTGCGGTTGGTGGCATGACGGGCCTTACCGGTTGGATCGGCGGCCGACTGGTACTTGGCGCATCTCGCTGTTCACTGGTCGCAGTCCGGGAAATGGTCACCGTACTGGAGTCAGGAGGCCGGGATGGACTTGTGGCAGGGCGGAGCTGGTCGCGACGCGGCTGAGGCGGTTCTGCCCGGTCCCATACCACAAACAGTGGCGGAGGCGAATCCGTCATCCCCGGATGGGGAGCCTGCGCACGTTGAGCTCGATCTTGAGCCTGCCGCCTAGTCTCAGTGGCGTGCACGGCCTGGCCGGAGGTACCGACGGCTGTGCCCCGGCGACTCCTGCTGCTGCGGTTCTTCCGACGGTGGCGACGACCGGGGACGCTAGGGAGGTCCACCTGGTGTTCTTCAACGTCGGGAACCGAAAAGGGATTTACCAGCTCGACGGTGTTAACCGAAGCGTACCCAATACCGTCATCGGACGAATCATCCATCACCGGGCGGATCCGAGGAGGGACCCCCATCTCCGGGGGCATGAAATCGCCGAGAGTACTGGATAGTGGCGGAACTGGCGGGGCGCGCTCTTCCTTCTTGCGCTGCCGCCGTTTGCTCCTCTTGGAGGAGGCAGACTGGGACGACGATGCCGAAGCAGCACCCGCAGGTTCTGGGGGCTCAGGCTGATTCAAGCGCGCACGGATGATTCCCTGGGCGCGAATGGTCGTCTTGCGGGCCATCCAGTTATTATACTTCTGGGACCCGCGGTCGGAGACCAGCTGCCATTCGTCCTCGTTGCCACTATCGTCATCTGATCCCACGAACACGCCCGCTACCTGTGCTGGAGCTGGGCCCAACCTGATTACATTGTTGTTAATCTGGTCTTGGAGCCAGTCCTTGAACACATAGCACCGCTGGATGGTGTGCCCCAGGGCCCGATGGTAGGGGCAGTAGCGGGGGTTATCCGTGAGATGTGCCTCCTCTGGCCTCCAGCACTCAGGCAATCGCACAATCCTCTGCTCCAGGGCGCTCCGGAAATAACCGGGGACCTGATCCTCATGGAATGAGTACGTCAGGTGTCGCGGGCCCCTGGGAGCGCGGTCTTGACGAGGGGCCGGAGGGGCCTGCCGAGGAGGTGGACCCTGATTATCTCGCCGGGGTTGCGGCGGTACATTACGCGGAGGGGCCGGCCGGTTCTGAGGCTGCCGTTGCTGGGCCGGGAACTGAGCCCGTGGAGGCGGATTCCTGTGAGGCTGCGGAGCTGGCCTCACCGGCAGCAGCTCCAACGGCCTGGGAGCCTCTATCTGGGCCACAGCAGCGGGCTCAGCCCTGCTGGCTCTCCTTGCAGGAATCATAGGAGGCAGCGGGTGTGCCTGGCTGGCCTGTTGCAGGGCTTCCTCAAGACGTTGAGCTTTGTCTGAGAAGTCCCTGAACCCTCCGGGGTAATTCTGAGTAATCAGGGAAGGGACCAGCTCGGTCTTGACGTTCCCGACGCACATTGTCAGCAACTGCTCCTGAGTCAATGGCATGTCAAGGGAATACGTGAGACCCTTCCATCGGGCGACGAAGTCCGCGACTCGCTCATCAGGCCTCTGCTTGCACTTGAAGAGGTCTGCGATACTCGTCTTCCGGGTCGTGGAACTGAACTGGTAGAGGAACTGTCTACGGAGGTCCTCCCAGCTGGTTACCGACCCGACGGGGAGCTGGCTGTACCAGACAAATGCTGGCCCTTCCAGTGTCTGGACAAAGCAGCGACGCTTAGCGGCCTCTTGCTGCGCCGGAGTCCCCAACATAGGCCCGCACCTCGAGTTGAAATGGGCCAAATGTTGTGGCGGATCTCCGGTCCCGTTGAAGGGGGCGAAAGTGGGATTCCCGAATCCCGGAGGCGCCGGCATGTCATCCACCCATGCTGGGTATGGCTTGCCGTCCGGTGGGATCGCCACCTGCCGAGTCTCCAAGGCTTCCAAGCGGGCAATGAGTGCCGCCATCGGATCGTCCGGACATGGGTTCCAGTCCTGGCGAGGATCTCTAACCACGAGCGCATTGCATGGCCCTTCAATCGGGTCGTCGACCGGATCGTCGAACTCGGCAGCTCGTGGGATGGCTGGCGGAGCGGCCCTTGGGGCAGCGGGAGGAATCCGAGCGGGATCTCTCGGGTAGTCGCGCTGCTCGGGAGGGTGTGGCGAAACATACCGCGCCCTCTTGCCGTAGGCAATGGCCTCTCTCCTGTCGGCGAACACGGCGTAATCACGGTTGCCCGGGAGAGTCTCATCGAGGGGTGGTTGTTCCGGTCCCTGCTGCCCTGGCCTGGGATCACCGTAGTCAGGCCGCCGTTCTGCAGCGCGCTCGGCGAGGAGCTGGTCAACCAGCCTCTTCTGTTCGGCGAGCTGCTGACGTAGCGTAGCCTTCTCGGGATCCTCCTCTGCCTTCCGCATGGAGGCAGATGGGTCGGCGGGCCTTATAGCCTCGCTGTGCTCTTTTCCTTTGCTGACGTTTCGGCTCAACGTCAGTGCTTCAGTGGGTGCGGGGAGCCCCAGGAGGTTCCTCTGATGACGAGTAACTCTCACTGATGGGTCTGACGACGGCTTGTCTTCGGGGGGGAAGCCCCCGTCGAGAAGTTCCAAGTCGTTCCCCTCTCCCGACAGGTCAGCCATATTGACTGTTCCTGTCCCTGGGGATATACCCTCAGGGCCACCCAACGAATCGGGCTGTCGGCGAATCACACTGAAGCGTAGGGCAGCGTACTGCCCCCATCCACGGATATACACGTGGGGAGTGGCTTCCTCGATAACTTTGCGGAGTACTTGAAAGCACTCAACGCATCGTTGTTGGAGGGCCTCGTGGTGCCCAAATGACCCGGGGTGCCGAACCGCGGGGAGCATGGCCAGGTCAATTTGACGGCACTGCTCACCAATATCCTCCAGGTGTAGTTGACTCCCGGGGTATGGCATTTGTAGGCAGTGAAGACGGGAGTGAGTCTCCCGGAGAGTTCGGCGGAAGCACTCGAACTCATCCGGGGTGAGCGATTCGGGTGCATCAAAGCCCGGTCCTGCGACTGGCCAAAACTTCTCAGGGAAGTGGCCCTCTGCAAGGACGGTCCAGAAGCTCCACGACTCAAACTCGGGACCCAGATCTCCTCGGTCCTCTTCCATGGCTGGGAACGGACGGGGAACTGGTAGTGGTGCCGAGGCGGGCCGTCGGGCCGACGGGCTGGCCGGCGGTGAATACGGCGAGCAGGCCGATTGGCCTCCATATCCCGGGCCTCCCCCTGAGGGTGGCGGTGCCCCAGCTACCACATCACGATAGGACGGGCCGGCGAGCGAACATCCTGCCGTAGCATCGGTGCTCGCCGAGGGCGCACCAGATCGTGGTTCGACCGTCGGTCCCCAGAAAAAGTCTCCGGCTTCTCTGATCGAGACGGAAGGCACTTCCGGAGGGGCCGGTACCAACCGCAAGTTTGATCCTTGGGGGTCTACCAGGCCCTCGTTACTCCGGATATACCTTCGGAGAGACGCGGGGATCACATCGATCTCGCTCTCGGGGAGCACGAGGCTGACGTGCCGCATTCCTACCCCTGCCCTTGACTGGCGGGATTGGGGAAGGGGCTCTGTCGCCGAATCGTACTCTGCCTCTGAGTCAGAGAAGCAAACTGGTCGGATCTCTGTCCGGAACTCCGCAACATTCTTCCCTCGGCGTCGACGCCTTGCCTTCCTGCCCCTGGGTGGTTCTTCGGGGCAGGGCTGATCTCTGTCCTGGCGTCCTCCGGCCGCACTGGTGCTGGGGCCGAGAGGACTGGGAACCAAGGTGCGAGGGGCACCGGGACAGATATCAAAGGGGACGCGGGGAGAGATGATCCCGGGCAGGACTCCGGGCCGGGATCGGGAGGTGGGATGACCCATGCCTCCTGGATCGGCCACACAGAGTAGATCCTGCCGGTGAATAGCGCTACCGCGAGGTGGTCCGCGGTGGCTACTGCCAGTGCCAGCAACCGGGAGAGTCAACCCAACCTGCCTTTGGGGCGGTCGGGGCCTCGATCCGGGTCGGGCATAGGAGTTCCCCCGCTCAGGATGCACAGAGGCCTGGCGACTGGAGCCAGCAGTGGCTTGGGCCAATGCGGCCGCTGTTGCTAGAGCCCCAAGGTGGGCATCCTCTTCCGCTCGTGCCCGACGTTGGCGTCGAGACAGACGAGCCGGGATGAGCGGCGCGGGCAGGTGGAGAGCCTGTTCCTCGACTTGAGGGGCCTGGCGGCGATGTCGCCGTGGCCTGGCGGGAGCCCTTATCGTGGATCCCTGGAGCGGACCTCGGATAGGGTGATCCTGGGCATCTTCCACTTCATCCGCATAGGGAAGGGAACTGTCAGAGCGCTCCGGGTATAAACTCCCGAAGCGATTGGACGTTGAGGTAGGCAGTGGTGCCTCCCTGCGCGGCCCTCGGGGGCGGCGGTGGTGGCGAGGCGCAGCCTCCTCAAGGTCTAGGCGAGCCATGTCCCTAGTGGGGATGACTCCCTCTTCCTCGTATCTCCGCACCAGGGTGTTGATCACCCTTCTCTGGATGACCTCCGAGGGGGAGAGAGGGCGTGGTCGTCCCGCAATTGCGGCTGCTGGGACGGCTGTGGAACGGGCGGGACCGCGCGGAGTAGCCGCGTCGGTGTTTCCCCTGTCCCTGCGCCAGTGGGCGGGTGGCGTTCGGGCACTAGATCGGGCGACCTGATTTCTGAAAGCAGGGAGAATGACCCATTAATACTGACAGGAAAAAGGAATCGACAACCAACCATTAGCGCCACGACGCCTTCCGTGGGGGGAACCCAGGCCCTCGACGTTGCGAGACGGAGTGCCCGATGTCCCTTCCCCAGCCCCTGGCGGGTAAGACTGAATGCTTGGCCGGGCAACACGCCGGTCTTCCAACACCTCTGAAAGCCATCGGTCTTCGTATCGAGGAGAAGAGATTCACGTCGGGTTCACCATTTTTCTGTTTCGGTGCGGATGTGCGTCGGGTTACGCTGTTCCGCCAGGACGCGTTCGCGCGTGCACCCGTCAACCCGAGGGGATGGGCGCGCGGCTTGTGGTCCCGCAGTCCCGCTTTCCAAGGGCGGGCGGCATCCGTCCCTTATTCAGGGGCGTCTGCTCCTTGATCGAAACCGGGATGATGGGATGTCGGCTCCTCCTTCCTCGGACGTCTCCTCGGAACTTGTCGCCTAATCCGGGTCTCCCTCATAGACTTAAGAATGTTCGTGAATCTCGTTCCCGGCGCCATATCTTCATGGACACCGGTTAATTACGCTGCTTCCGCCCGGACGCTCCAAGGGGTCTGGGCGGGGCAGCAACCTGCAGTGAGAAGGCCGGGTGGCTCTGGGTGCTGGGGGCGTGTCGTAACACTGCGGCTCTGCACGTCTGTCTTCCGTCCCTAATAGGGCTTCTCGAAGGCACGATGGCCTGAGGCATCCCGTACTAGGTGCGGGGAACTGTGTCACCTGAGGTTTTCCTCAGCTTCCCGTGTTTAACACGGGGTATGCCGCGAGTTTAACGTCCAGCGGGGACGGCATCGGACCGATCAACACGAAAAGTGGATCAGATGACAGAACCCCTTGCGGGGAACCTCCGACGCTGGGGCCAGCACATGGGCGGCTTCCCAAGTAACGTGGAGTGAAGTGAAGTGGCATGACCCCACCGGGATGTGGCGGCCCGGGTAAGGATCAGGGTGGATGATGGAGTAAAGAGCTTGGACCCCAGAGGGGCTTCCTACGTACCGCGCGTTAACACGGATCAAAGTCAACGTAGTTCGGGCATACAGTTTAACGTCATGCTGGACGTCGGCAAGCCGACTCACGAAGAGGTCGAGGCCGCCGGGCGGAGGATTGAACCGAACCACCTCGCACGGAGGGGGATGGAACGGCCGGGTGGATCACAGTTTCACGTCATGCTGGACGATAAAAGGGGAAATGGAAAAGGGGGGCTGTGGGGAGGCACCGTGGAGATACACACGGGCGGTCTCCCACAGGGGCGGATTCATAGGTGAATCAACGCAAGCGTGAACCCTGGAGGGGTCCACTGATGGACGAACCGACGTAAATACGACCGGGACGACCAGGTGGTGGGCTTGGACCTCAGGGAGGCTTCCTACGTACCCTGTATAGAAGACAGGGATCAAAGTCCACGTAGTTCATTCTGTCAGGACTTACGCACTTGGGGCAGCCCGGATACTGCAAAACTCAGTTGGAAGGGACTTGGACCGAAAGCAAAAGACACCTCGATCCCAGTCAGACCCTCTACTGGCTTCGGCAGTGGGGAGGTGCAATGGAGATACACATGTGCAGCCTCCCACGAGAAACTAGGGGTTTGTAATACCCTGCCCCCGTAGGGAAAAGCCACTCCCATTAAATCGTCCCAAAAGGGGGACAATCCCGACATCCCTGCAGAGACGAGCGGGTGGGGGCCACGTCCAAACCGGGGGAGACCCTGCGTGCGGAGCACGGGATCAGGTTGCGGACGGTTTAGCGTCTTGCCAGACGAAGTACAGTTTAACGTCATGTGTTGAGGACGAAGCACTTGGCAGTTTAACGTCTTGCAGCACGGACGATGGGGGCTAGGCAGTTTAATGTCGTGCAGCTTGGACGGGTGTGCAGTTTAACGTCATGCTGGGCATAGGTTGCCGGACGAAGCACTTGGCAGTTTAACGTCTTGCAGCGCGGACGATGTACAGTTTAACGTCGTGCAGGACGTATATGCAGTTTAACGTCATGCTGGACGAGTATGCAGTTTAACGTCATGCTGGACATATATGCAGTTTAACGTCATGCTGGACATATATGCAGTTTAACGTCATGCTGGACATAGGTGCGTGTCACTTCGCGCAAGCCTGGAGGGCCGCACGGGAAGACAACGCACGGTGCGGGCACCCGGGATGAGAATCATCGGGTGCCACACAGGCGGGTAACCTTAGGAGGTCAACGGGGACGACCCTGGCAGATTGCGCGCAAAAAGGAAGCTTTGCGCGCAATACTGCGGGCCGGCGCGCAATCGGGGCGGCTGGCGCGCAATTGGGCCAGCGCCTTGCGCGCGGATGCTTGAGATTGCTCACACCGGGCTTCGGATAGCGCGCGGGGGAAACGGCTCATTCTTTAACGAATGGCCACTTGAAAGAAGGGGGGGTGCGCGCAATCAGGCCGGATTGCGCGCACCCCGGGGGCAATTGCGCGCAAGCGGGTTCTTTTGCGCGCAAAGGCCTTAGGGTGAGTTTTTATTCAAATGAAAGGAGCCAGCGGGGATTGCGCGCGAAGGCGGACCCCGAGGCTTTCTTGCGCGAAAGAAAGGAGGTTACCTGAAGTTCGTCATTGCGCGCGGAAGGGGTTGAATTGCGCGCCCGGGAGACGTTTCGACTTCCAGCAACCTTTGAAACGTTGGGGGTCGCCTTGTATTTATAGGCAACCCCGGGCGCGGAATCCAGGATGCGAGCGCGAAATTCCCCCCGCGGGCGCGGAATCGGGCGCGGCGCGTAAGGGAGTCGCGCGGACCCGCGGCGCGCAGAATTGCGCGCCGAGCCGGCGCATTGCGCGCATCCCGGGGGTTTTCCGCGCGGGACATCCCTTTGCGCGCGGGCCTCTGAAATTCCGCGCACGGCCTCCGGGCCCTCCGAAACATCCTTCCGACTCCAAATATGACCTCGCTTTCCGCATCCGGAGCTTCGTTTGGGAGCAACGGACTTTTCCGGCGTCTACACCCTTGAAAGGGCTTCCTACGTATCCTGGTTTGAATAAGAATCATATTTCTTGTAGTTCATTCAATTGTGAAAATGTTGTGACTATGACACATCTCTAAGCCCATGTGAGTCATGCTCATGTGAGAAACAAAATAATTTCAATGATTTAACAAAGGAATTCATAGATTCCAAATTTCCCTCCCCTGCTAGTGGAAGAGGGAACACCTATGGCGGCGAGGGTGGATGAGGTCAAGGTGACCATGGAAGAGGGAGAGGTAACAAGGAATCCCGTTGTTCTATTTACATTGGAAAAGGGTCTAGTGTAAGGAAAAAGGGATGAAGGTTAGGGGCTTACACCAGGTTGGATTCCCCTGGTGACAAATCCCAATAGGAGAGGGAAAGGGCAATGAAAGTCCTTCTGCCCATCTCCCCTTTGGCCTTTGGCACCAACGAATAGAGGAGGGGTAATGATGCTACCTCTAGAAAGAAAATATATGGGCTTACACGAGGATGGTTACCCTAAAATTGGTCCTAGTAGGGGAAGGGGACTTCTTTTATGCTTGCATGGAAAAGAAAAGGTGAACTGTACCTTCCCTACTAGAGACCTGAGGTTCTGGTCCGTCTCTTCAAGAAGGGAGGGGTCAGGACCCAACCCTCCTCAAAACCTGGAGATTCCCAACACTATTCCTAGGAGAAAATTTCATGTGAATTTGGATATACAAACCCACATACATTCTATGAACCCTAACCCCATTGTGAATGAAATGTGGGAAAGCTTTGACTGTGGAAATACAAACCCGAATAGGAGACACACTGATGTGCCTTTCCCAAATATTTGATAAGTCATGAGGTTTTGCTAAAGGTCTCAATATAATCCCTTCTAAGAAAGGGGATCCAAGGAAGAAGAAGCATTTCCATGAATGGATTTGAATAAGGCTTGATGTATTATAGACTGAAGAGAGTAAGTGAATAAAAGTGGGGTGTTCAAGTAGGTAAGGGCACTCAAGTATGGGCGTGCAAGTAGGATTGGGTGACCTGATGTTTACTTAAGCAACGAACAACTTGTATGGTAATACTTGGGAGAAACCTTTCTCAAGCCATCATGATAATTCACAGGTGATCCCAGAAGTGGGGATCTCAAGTTATTGTAGGAGGATTGGGCGGCATATAAGTATTTCTGATTTGGGAAGATTGGGTGCTTTAGGCGCGCAAGTGTAACGGTTTTCAAACAGTAAAAGGAATTTAGTCCAATGACCCCCCTTAAAATCTTAGCTCAAGGTGTTGAAAAAATACCTTGAATGTTTTAGAAGACTAGGGAGAAGTACTAGGGTGACCAGATCAGTAATTGAGATTCGAGGAAATTCATCCATACAAATGAGGGCCCCAAGGGTCTATTAATAGGAAAAAATAGGACCTTGGGTGAAAGGTGTTTGGGCGCGCAAGTAGGAAGTATACTAGAAATGTGGCACCCATGTGGCGACATGCTGGATGGGTGGTGCCCATGTATACTTGCACACCATAGGTGATTGGATAGACTAGGGAAACACATTTAGGACTTATCCAAAATAATAGCTTCATTTTGCTCCAGCATTATGGTGTGTAGGTGTTTGTGTGTATGTACCTTGGGTTCCTCTGTGGGAATTTAGCCAAAATAATTGATCCAAACCGTTGGAGATACGCCCCACCACCCTTACTTGGCCTCTATACTAGGGTGTGGTCCCAGACCTTCGGCCCAATGCCTTCACTACCATCACATTCCCCCATAAAAATGAAAAGTCACACTGCTAACTTTTCGAGCATGGGTGAGGTCATTTTGAGTCACATAACATGGAAATACATCTTCAATTAGAGAGAAGTTCATGAAACACATTTCATGGTGTCTAAAAAATCCCCCCCCTTAGAATTTGATTCATTTAAAATGAAAAGAATCTTGTTCTAAGGTAAAAGTTGGGCACTTTGATAGATTCCAGTATCATTTGGTTAGATTTGGAGCTACATCAAGTTTGTAAGGATGATCTAATTTTTTCCTAATCAATGGGACCTAGCAAGAATAGTTTTGTTTTTTTTTGCTTGGGTTATATGGACAACCCCACAAAAATAGTATCTTTTGACATTTTATGGCTTAATATTACCTTAATCATACAAAATGTATGTTTAGTTAGCTGGGACTCGATGTTCGTTCAGAGTTCCCTTTGCGGGTCCTCATCTGGTGAGTGCCCCATCTCTTGTTGTTGGTAGTTTAGAGTCATGAATGTTGGACTATAAAGAGATGGTATTTAAGGTCAAATAGATTTGACCATAAATTTTTAATATAGATCCCAATCAAGACTTCGTGGTTAAGAATTGCTTTAATATTTTTTTGTATATTTCCAATGGGAATCGTGAGTTATGATTTTTATGGTCACCAAATCAAAAACTTGTATCAACATAAGGGGAGTCATCTCCAAGAATGAAGTTACCATTATTCTGAAAAACCCATTATGGGGGTTGTGTTATGAAGGTCCAGCTATGGCATATGCTACATAGACAAACAATGGCATCTTTTGGCTAACAGACCTGTTATGTAGGAAACTTATACAAGGACACCTAAGGTAACATACTGCATTGTCAAGAAAAATAGATTTTTAGGAATTTAACATTTTTCTATTAATAGATAAGAGAAAATAAGATTTGGGTTACTCAACACCATAGTGGTTGATTTTGCCAAGGAATTTCATTTTAAGAATAAAGGGTTATTTTACACTAACATATGTCATGGATAGGAAAACCATTTCTATACAAATTTGGTGTAAGTAAATTTTTTAATATTTATTAGAAAGGGGAATTTAGAATATCATACTATGCTGTTTTAAGTCATGCAGTGAGGAAATTGGAACTGTGCAGTTGTAAGTCATGCAGAGAGGACATTGGCTGGCTTTAATTTATGGTATTTAGCTCTAACCAAATGTAAAAAACTCTCTCAATTTTTTGATAATTTGTTTGAAACATAAAATCCTATTCAGTTATAGAAGAGAAAA
This sequence comes from Viscum album, assembly GCA_963277665.1. Lineage (NCBI taxonomy): Eukaryota > Viridiplantae > Streptophyta > Magnoliopsida > Santalales > Viscaceae > Viscum > Viscum album. The sequence continues at coordinate 160,413,686 of OY728122.1, read as the reverse complement.
TTGTAATGTATGAAATGGGAATTTTTGGAATTGAGGAATGATATGAAAAAAGGGATCAAAGCATTAGAAGAAGTATTTTCCAAGAATAAAGTTACCATTACATGAAAACCCATTATGGGGGCTGTATTATGCAGGGAAAACTGGGTCATATGATGCATAACCAAATAGTGGAATCTTTTTACTGACAGACCTGTTATGTAGGAAACTTATTCAAGGCTATCTATGGGCACGTGTGCATAATCTAAAAAAAGATATCTCAAAAAATCTGATATTCTACTACTAAAAGCTGAAGAAATTTTATGGAGATTCAAATTTTTCGAAGATAAATTTTGGTTTATGGATAAAGGTACCTGAATATCAAAAGTTTATTTCTAAACAATATTTCCAAAGAATTGAAAGAATAGGACTCCTATGAAGGTCTGACCCAAATGTAGAAATTATGGTGTCTTTAGTTTTAGGTCATACACCTAGGACCAGAAATAGAAAAATAATATAATATGTGGAAAAGTGATTTCATGATTATTCCATATTGTATTGAACTCATGACGAGGTAAATGTGTAAACCATGGTCTTGAAGGCTTTCAGATTGTGAGAAAGATAATTAGATAAATATACATGAATGACTATTTTAAAATATAGATTCTAGTATATTGTCATCAAAGATTAATGGGGAAAAAGATAATCTAACCAAGAACGAAGTTACCATTACTTGACAAACTTATTATGGGGGTTGTATTATTCTAGGCCAACTAGGACACATTCTACATAGCCAAATAGTGTCATATTTTGATTGGAAGGCCTGCTATGGAGGCAACTTACGCAAGGCCACCTAAGGGATTGTGCTGCATAGACAAAAAAATAGTTCTTGAATATTAGAAACTCTATCTCCCGAAACCGTAATAAATATTATGAAGATATGGGAATATTCTAGATTAAGAGTGTGAAATATGGAATGAGAATTTTCTCAATGCACCTAGGAAATATTTTAATCAATATTGGCCATGATTTTGATGTTCTTTACATAGATTTTACTCATATGTAAAATGGAGGCTTTATTTTTTCATCTAAATTAATTTTGTGATGTTCCATTTTAAGTCATGGAATGAGGACATTATATTATGAGGTTTTAAGTCATGCAGTGAGGACATTATACTATGTAGTTTTAAGTCATGCAATAAGGACATTGATATCCACATAAGAAATTGAAACACCTTATTTTTAAAAATAATCCATTTATCCAATTCCTAATACCACGTGAGCTATGCTCAGTGTGAGAAAAAAGGAGATGTAAGGGTTTATTTTATAATGAAAAGGCGATTCAAGTGAAGAATAGGGGTGCTATATTTCCATGTAGTTTAACATCATGCAGTAAGGACAAAAATAAACCGATGTGAAAGGAAAGACATATTGTAACTAGATTAAGGGATAAAACCCAAGTGTCACTATGTGTCTTTCTGGGGAAAGAATCACGTCATATATAGTTCATTAAACATTCCCTATAAAGATTTGATTCCTATACAAGAAATAATGGGGTTTTATCACGTCTGGGCCTAATATTAGAGATGTAGGAATCTCTACGTATCTCAAATAGATAATAATCAAGATGAATGTTGTTCTTTAAATAATCATTCCTCTTGCTAATCATGTTTGACATGATGAATGGGGGCTTTTGACACATTCTGAAGAAACGGTAAATCATAAGACATAAAATGGTATAACGACCAAATCATATATCTTAAGGTAACACTATGTATAGATCTAATTCATATACAGGAGGAGAAAAGAAAACAAAAATAATTGGTGATTGTGGCTGGGCCCAAAATTGGAGATTTAGGCATCTCTATGTATCTCATTGGAAAATGAGAATCAGTCCACACATAGTTCTTGAAATAAGGTCTCTATGTAGATCTGACTCAGAAATCAGAAAGAGAGGGACTAATGTGCTACTAAATAGTAGTGATGATATCAATTATGTTTGATTATGGAGGATTCTAATGTAAAATATTGAAAACCTTAGTTTTACAAATGATGTCATGCAGTTTAACATCATGCGGAAAGGATGAAGATGCAACACATTTTAACATCATGCAGCATGGACGATTATGGTTGTTATGTAGTTTAATGTCTTACAACTAGGACATGAGGGCTGTGCAGTTTTATGTCTTGCAATAAGGACATCATACTGTGCAGTTTTATGTCTTGCATTGAGGACGAATTTGCACAACTACACAAAGTATTTCTTCAAGATTCCTGTATTGGTTGGAGTTGTAATAAGCTCTCCATCCATTGATATTAAGGCATAAGCTAAATTTTAATAGACCATATGTATGGAATAAGTTCCTTCCCACATTGTCTCAAGTTTTGGAGGTTTCTTTCCTAGTTTTGTTGGCGTCCTAAGTACCAATACCAATTCTCCTTAAAGAAATGAATGAAGGAAAAATTTCTTGTTAAAAGCTCATGCTATTCAATTCTGATAGACTTCTAGATTATTCAAAGTATGAAATCTTTTCTCATCAAATCATTCTAACTCATTGAATTATTTTTGAGACCTCTCATCTATAGACAACTGATCACAGATTTTAACTCGGAGTGAAGTAAATTGCATTTTAATTTGAAAAACTACTTCGGTTGCATATACTAATGAATAAGGAGTTTCTTGGGTAGCGGTATCCGTTGTTGTCCGATAAGCCCATATAGAATTCAAAAGTTTATCAGTCCATGATTTCATATCTTTATTCACCATCTTATGAAGTATATTTTATAGGGTCTTTTTGAAGGCCTCTATTTGTCCATTGACCGCCACAAGATATCGAGATGAATGGTTGGATTTGATATTATGTTTATGATATAACATTTTTACCTCAAGAGAACAAAAATTGGTGCCATTGTATGTCAAAATAGTTTGAGGGACACCAATTCTGGTGATGATATTAGTTTTGAAAAAACTAACAATTCTTTTGGCTCCGAATTCTTTGAGAGGTATTGCCTCATCCCATTTATAGAAGAAGTCAGTAGCAGTCATAATATACTTCATCTACTTTGACATGGCTAGAGGATACAGCCCTACTACATCTATTCCCCATGGTGAAAATGGCCAGGAGTATTTCGATGTATGTTGCAACTCTAGGGGTTGATTAATGATGTTGCCATGCACTTGGAAGGGATGAAATTCATTATAGAAAACTATAAAATTCTATATCAATGAAGGCCAAAAGTATCCAAGCCTTTAGATTTGAGGAAAGAGTCTGTACCAAGACTGGTGGGCACCAAAAACTCATGAATGCACTTATTTCATGACAACTGCAGTCTCTTGTCCATCAATAAATCTGAAGACGATTCCATAAAAGCCTCACTTATAGAGGATCTTTTAGTGGTTTGTACTATCATAAAGAGTGAATTTGGCTGATCTTCATCAGATGTATTATTTTTCAACCATGTCTGGTTGAAGTATCCAATTTTGAAGATATTCCATGATGGATGTTCTCCATCCTGTGGTATGACCATATGGATCAGAAATAGGGTTAATTTCATTAATTTCCTCCATTCTGGTTTGAAAAAAAGGTAAAAAAATATGATGAAGGGCTATGATGATGACTGTCTCATCCCGATTTGGATCTTCCAAGGCTGTAGCTGCATTATCCAGTGCATCTAATTGAGCATTTTGTGATCACAGGACATAAGACAATTTCGACTCTGAGAGAAATTCAGCCATTAACCCTCTGATGTAATCACGTAAAGGGATTAACTCTCCTTTTCTAATAGAATATTCCCCATTAATTTGTTTTATTACAAACTATGAATCACCTTTCACCTTTAAATGATCCATTTTCACCTGAAGGGAGAATTCCAAACCTGCGATGAAAGAATGATATTCTGCCTCAGTGTTGGTACCACCTTCTTACAATAGGAAGGAATAAGGTAGTACTGACTTTTCTAGGGAAATAAGGAAAATTATTAATGCGAATTTTTTGAATTTAGGGGTTTCCATTCTTTTCCATTTTGGACTTCTGGAAGCACCATCAAAATACATTTCCCATGTTTGAGAAATATCCGAAATAGATAAGTCCTCTTCATCAAGAAGTTCAGTATTAAATGATGTATCTTCTGCCAATGGATGCCCAGTAAGGATGTCAGCCATATATTGGCCTATTATTTCCCTTTGAGGCAAAAAATAGATATCAAAATATTACAAAATAACCCCCACCATACCAAACGTCCTATAAGAATAGGATAACTGAGGAAAAATTTGTGCAGATTATTGTGAGGCATTAATTAGACTTCATGATACTGAAGGTAGTGCCTCAATTTCTGAACTGCAGAAATTAATGATAGGAAGCACTTTTAAATACTTGAATATCATGTTTATACATCATGTATAGTTAGACTAAGATAGTAAAGGCTATTTTCATTCCAATCATCATTCTGTTGGGTGAGGAAGGCACCTAGTGATCGCTCTAAAGATGCCATGTAGAGAATAAGTTATATTCCTTCAACTTGTGGCATTAATAATGGTGGAATCAAGAGATATTTCTTGAGGGTATCAAATTATTCTTAGTAGTCCTTAGTCTATTGGTAGGTGATTCCATTCTTCATTAATCTAGCGAAGGGTAAACAGTAGCTTGCTAAATTGGCGATAAAGCGCCAAATATAGGCTAAGTGTCCGTGGAGTCTTCTTAATTAATTCAAATTTGAAGGAGGTGACATACCAAGGATTGAATTTTTCTTCTCAGGATCAAATTTGATACCACGATGGCATACAATGAAGACAAGAAACAATCCTGAGGATACCCAGAAATCACATTTCAAGGTGTCCATGTTCAAACTGTGTTGTCAATGTTTATCGAATATAGTCTCCAAATCAGCCAAGTGACTAGAACATTGTCTGTATTTGACCACCAAATAATACACATAACATTCAACAAATTTCCCTAAGAAGAGTTTTAAGATATGGTGCGTGGTATGTTGGTATACTACACCTGCATTCTTTAAACCAAAGGTCATTACCCGATAGAAAAAACACACTTTGAGGGGATCTAAAGGCTATGGATTCTTCATCCTCTATAGCTATACAGATTTGATTATAACCAGAGTAGTCATACATGAAGGAAAGATCTTTATAGCCAATTTTTTCCTCAATTAGAAGTTCTGTAATTGGAACTAGATAATCATCTTTAGGACAATGCCAGTTAAGATCTCTGAAATCAATGAAAACTCTAATTTTTCTATTATTCTTTTTCATTGGGACAATAATGGCCAGCCATTTGGGATATTGAACTTCCATAAAAATTTTATCCTTTATAATATTATCAACATTATCTTTAATTTTAGAGGCATGTGTTGGGTGTGTTCTTCTTGCTTCATGCTTGAGTCCACAATGTTCTTCTGGAAAACCAAAATGATGGGTGGCTACATCAGGATTAAGACCTGGAATTTCTATATAATTCAATAAAAAAATATCTCAATGTTTCTTTTGAAATTAAGTATACACCTCTTGATATTTAGAGGCTAGGGATGCACAAATTAGAATGGGGTGTGGATCTTCTTCTGTACACAAATTTATTTTTCTGAGCTCATCCACAGTGGTAGAGAAACATTCCTCAAATGTAGGAGGAGCATCCCTGAGACATTCCTCTTCTTATTCATTAAGAGTTACCTATTCTATTTCCACTTTCATAGTATATGAAGAGGGAAAACATCAAAAGTTAGGGGAGGAGTCAGTATTTAAACATCTTGAAGAAGAGGCCACTATATCTAAACCTGCTAATGACAAAGGATTTTCTTATGGTAATAAAGAGGAAATTATGGATTGAGAATCAACATCTTTTTCATCTTATAGCATTGATACAATTTCTTCTACTCCTATTAATGAATTAAAGGATTATTGTAATTTAGTGGATGAAATGAAGGCATCTCCATTTAATTTTCCATCATTACTTTGTGAATTAGCAGTTTCTCCCATGTTGTTAGGCTCAGTTATCATAATTGACATTATAAGGGTTACTGGATAAGTGCTTGGATTTGGTTTTACCTTTTCAATTTGATTAATCAGTAACACATAATCTGTACTCAAATGCATAAAAGGATTTTCTGGGATCTTTTCCAGTCCATTTGGAGCATTATCTCTAGTTATTTCCTTTTCCATGGACTTCGTTTCTTTTGTGTAATAAAAATCTACCACAATGTGTTCAGATTCACATGTTTTTAACAGATCCTTGTCACCATAAAATGTCTCGAATTGACCATTGAAATAGTACTTAAGACATTGGTTGTATGAAGAAGGTATGGCTGCATGTTGACGCAGCCAAGGCCTTCCATGAAAAATATTTAAGGTTGTGTCCTGATGAACAAACATGAATTCTGAATTAGACACAAGATCTTCAAACTAAGTTCTGAGTATAATTTCACTCATAGGTTCTTGCTCATTCTTATCATAAGCTTGCACCAATAAAGTGGAAAGAGATAAGTCAGATTCAGTCATTCCCAATCGATGATGTGTATGAATGGGAATGATATTGACTTTGAATCCATTATCAATGAAGTCTCATCAGATGTCTATTTCATTGACTTTTCCAAAAAAAAAATACAAAGTTCTGATATGTCCACGTACAATATCATCTTCATCTTCATCTGTAAAGTATATGAATACATGACATTCTTCTTGATAATTCTCAATATGGTAAACCTCAACTTCAACAACTTCAGTTTCAAACTATTGAGGACTTGAAAAAGCCTCAATGAGTGCCTCTCAAAGATCTTTTCATAGATTCAAAGCACCCAGAATTGATAACATGGATGGTACATGGGCTAATTGTTTCAAGATATCATACTTTTGGTCCAAAGGTCTATTTTTTCTAGCATGGATATGCGTGTTTGTAGGTGCTATGGAAGTTGATGCTTCTGAGGTAGCTGTATTATGTGTTGGATTAGAAGTTGGAAATACTCCTGGATTTCATAGTTTAGACCGACTATGTATATTCCCTTACTGAGAAGAAGATGGTTTATCTTCTAATCGGGATTCCAAAATAATTTTGTCAGAACCAAACTCTTCTTTCCTGAAAGAAAATCCTTGTTCTAGTTGAGCCTATAGAAGGGCTATTCTATGATTTTTGGCTGCATATATGGTTCAAGAAGGGGTTGAGTTAAAATCGTGATTTTTAGAGTTCCCACATCTTCCCCTATATCCACGACCTTGGCCTCTTCCTCTAGTTCCCTAATTAGTACCTGGAATTATAACTCATTATAATAAGAATAACATTTTACATAAGGATCCGTTAAATGGATAATATTAATAGAACCAAATATCAATTCTCCATATGATGAATATTCTTCTTTATAGGTTAATTTTGGTTGTGCTTTTTGGTTTAGTGGTGCCCGTGATTTTGAAATAGATGGCCTAAAATCTGCCAGGGTCAAGGAAAACTTTGGCCTTAACATGAACTCTTCTTCTTCTGACTACTCTTTATCCTTATAATCACTTCATTTTATTGAGTAACAACCTTTTGATGAATGTGGTTTTACTGTGGCATGAGTGAAAAAAGACACAAACAGTTGTTTCAACTATGTTTTTAAAATAAAATGATTCTGGTTAATCGATTTCCTGATCATCCAATCATCATATTTCTACACATTTTTAATTTTGACCACTTACCATTTTCCTTCTTCTTCTGGATCAGTTGTAGTAACACATGCTACTTGAGATGATTAACTTTTTAGTTTTACTTTCCTAGAGACTACCATATTTTTCAATAGGTCCTTGAAAACAAAACAATACTGGATGGGATGTCCAAATATCTGGTGAAAGGGAAAATAATTTGAAATATCTTCATCTCCTTCTTTATTTGGTTTCTTCAGCCTTGGTAGTTGAACCAAATTATTTTCCAGAGTTGAGATGAAGTAACCAGGAACATATTCACCTAAAAAATAATAGACTTTGTTCTTTAATTACTCAATTTTTTTTTTGCCTTTGATCTCTTTGATCATATTAACAAGGTGGTCATTGATGCTAATGCTCAGGAGGTGGATCCCTTCGATATGATGAAGGTCTTGGAGTATAAGCAGGTATAGGTTCCTGCTTGAGTGTAACTATAGCAGCTTCTACCTTTCCTATCCTCATCCCCGGAGTAGATGGAATTACTTGATATTTAGCCATAGTTTGTATAATAGAGTCTTCTATCTATTGAGTGATTGATGTAAGGTCTCAAAACCCTCCTGTGGATTTCATAGGGATCAATGGTTTATATAACCCATCACACAGATTTTCCACCAAAATTGGTAGAAACTATTCTTGAGGGAGTACTAGACTTAAATAATATGTTAATACATTCCATCACACAATGAAATATGAAACTCTTTCATTATCCCTTTGTTTAAAATTGGTAGGATAAAAAGTTGTCATTTTTGGTAGCATTGAGCTAAATTGAAGATAGAATTTCTGACAAAGATCTTGTTATCTAGCAATTGATAGAGATTGTAAACTTTTATACCAGAAAAAAGCTGGTCCTTATAATGACTTCACAAAACACCTAAGATTTACTAATTCTTATGGTTGAGAATTTCCCATCCTGGGATAGCAACAAGAAAAAAATGTGTTTAGTTTTGTTCTTGATATTCCAAACCATTAAATATTGGGAATGTGGTATTCATAAAATTTGGTGAGGGAGGAATTGCATCCACCCATTCAAGGTAAGAACTATTTTCTAACTAAACGGGTGCACGTCATTCCTCCATAGCTTCCAATAGGGTCGTTAATTCCTCAAGTGTTTTTATAAGCATTTGGGGAATATCTAGATGAGTTGGATTCTCTATAGGTATATAAAATGGATATAGAGTTGGTGAAATGACCAGGAAAACAACTGATTGTGGTGTTAATATCTTACTTGGATAACCCATGGTAATATGCCTATTTGGATGTGTTTGATCCTTCCTTGATTTTGTACCCAGTGGAGGGAATTCATTATCGACATCTGTAGTTACTACATATCCTCCTTGCTGAGGAGATCCTACAATATTTTCTTGTTGAGGAGATTCCTAGGGAGTACATCTAGCAGAAATGCTGTTTTGAAGTAACTCTGTATTGAGTCTTTTCAACTCCTTTATTTCCTCTTCTTACTGTGTAAATCTCTCTTCAAGAAAAAGTTATTGACCTTATTCGGTGGAAAAGTGAGATGCAATCTGAATTTTTCATTTCCCCTTCTTAGATGCCTTTCAGAGAGGGGATAGTTAGTTATTTTAAGTCATACCTAGATTATAGGTAAGCAATTGAATTCGGGTGTGAACACCTTCTTCATTTTCCTTGTTGTGTACCGTATTATGGAAAAGAACTTCATCTTCTAATTCCCCTAAACTAGACTAATTTTATGGAGGATCTTATGTAGTGGTGTTAATCACATTTACTAACGCCTAATGCATCAATGGCATTCCGTCAGTGTTTTTGCAAGATCACCTTTCTTTGTGTCTACCATGAGACTTAATTCTCCTATATGATGAATTCCCTTGAGCTGTTTGATAGACAGTAACCTGAAGGGAATCCTCAGATAGTTCATTTGCACGCTCTCCTTATAGCTCCTTTCCTAATTGGGAGAAAGTTGACTTTGGTTAGGGAGGGGATTACAGAAGTAAAAAATCCCACAACCCTATAGTTTGGGGTGTTCTAGTTCTTCTTCTTCAAATAATTGAACTTTGTTGAATGAATTTGAAGGTTGAATTAAATGAGCCCCAGCCTTGCAAGATGGGGTGATTCTTGAACTGCTATGGCTGAAATTCATGAAACTGCTCTTCTGATTTTGCAGATTTTGGTTCAGAATTTAGTTGGGTGCATCATCCGACAACCACTTAAATCAGCTGTTTCAGAAGATTAATGTGCTATTTTAGACATTTTCATTCTCTGACACCTAGCTTCATCTAAGCCGGATGCCTACTCAAGATTCTTAGATGCTTTATGTGAATGTAACTCAAAAACATATTTTCATTGGGTCTGACTCTGATGAGAGATGGTTGAGGCCTGTTCTTGAGCGTACATTCGATTACATACAAAATGTATTGATCTTGGTTGACCGTGGGAAATAACATTGCATGGGAAAGCCTTTGGTGGACTATACTAATTTTGGAGTGCAGTGAAATACAGTGCTCCACATGCACCCCATCCTCTGATACGAACACTAGATGGGGAATAAGAAATTAACTGGCATAACCTCTTTAGAGAATTGAGAAATGAACGCAGAAGGGTTGTCTACTATTTTCAACCTTTGGATGTTGGTAAACTGAGAGAGATGCCACATCAATTTGGTGTTGTAACCCTTCTATTACATTTAATTGATTTTGATATTCATCATTTGGTAAAACTTTGGTTTTCAAATGATGAAGAGTTTTCCATAAGTAGACATAAATGTCAGGAATTCAATCTTCTATCATCAACTATGGAATGTTATACTGATAATTTTCCAAAGGCAAGAACATGACTGGTACTTCTACTTTGGCCAATTGTTTTCTCTTGTTTAACTTATCTTCATCGTCTTTCACTAGAGGTTTCTCTACTTGGTCTGACCAAAGTGGATGCTCTGTATTAGAAGAAAAATGACCCAAGGTATGTTTAGAGAATGACTGTTCCCTTAAGATGTCTTCTGGTTGAGAAAGTGTTTCACCCATAAATGATAAGGGACAAGAAATTATTGGCCTCGAGATAGGATAGATTTCTCGTCTCAACATTGTAAATTATGAAATTGTCTTGAAAATGTGAAATACTACTGTGAAGGGGACTTTAACATCAAATTCCATCATAGGGGGGATCACCATAATGGATTATAGCAAGGGATTAATATTATTTCTCCTTGTTCTTTGGGCCACACAGAGGGTTTCTGTGGCTCTCAACTGGAGATAAGAATTTTGGATTGACTGAATTTTCATGAAGCAAGCCTTCATGATGAAGTGATTAACAAGGAACTTCATAATTACAACTACCACTCCCAAAATTTGTTAATGAGAGGGTACAATATTGAGATGCATCATATAAATGTCAGAGGGCTTCAAGAACTCTAGCATTAAGAGGATCCAAATCATAGCTTGACTCTTGATTTTCCAAAAGTGCTTGGCTAAAATTATTCTTGGATGTTCTTTTAAACTTATTTGGGGCCACTTTCTGGGAAGATTGGTTATCATGGGAAGGTGTATGTTCCTTACTTTGAGTGGTTACTAGAACAGACTAATTACCTCTAAAAGGAAAGGGTGTATGTTCCTGATCTTGTTGCCCATATGATATCGGGAAGTATGACCCATGACCCTCCTAGACTAGAACAGAGGAGTGTATCTACTCCAGGATGGAATGATGATGTGTCATCCCATGTGTGGGGACAAATTTATGTGTCTTTTCCCCTAATACTGCTGAAGTAGTTGTTATAATATCCTGGCATGCCTCCAGAATATAGACATGGATTTGCATATGCCCTTTTATCATTGATAAGATGTGTTTGGTGACTTCAGCAGTTGGAATGGGAATATACATCCATTAAATATCTGGATTTGGTGTATGTGCCTTCTTCTATCACCCTTTTCTTTTCAATGGATATTGACAATATTCATTCATGGGGAAGAGAGTTGGGTCTGCCCCAAATTTGTCATCAGAGATTTTCAAATAACCTCTCCGGGTTCTACCAAACGAGACTATTGGCATGATTGATGAACATTGGTAGTTGTATGTGTATGCTGTCTTTTTACCGTCAAGTATGGATGACAGAATTCCTTAAATACTGACAGAGGAGATTGTTGACAGAATTGGTGATTGTAAATAGGTGTATGTTCCTGTTTACCAATTGCCACCACATTAGATTGGTGATCTTCTTTGAATGCATTCAGATGAGCCTATTGATTAGTTGATAACTTGTAAGCAGGTGTATGTGCCTGCTCACTGTACTCCACCAGATTTATCTAGTGGGATTGGCGGGTTGCTGCCAAACGTGCCTGCTGAGTAGCAAAATTAGGACGAATGAGTGTATGTGAACTCTCATTTTTTGACATCAATTTAAGTTTATGGACTTCTCCAGAAGGGGTAGAAGTATGATCCCTGTTGACCGGACATTGTCTCTGGAAGTTCATCTTGTGTACCTCGGTTTGAGAGAGCTGGGATGAACGTCTAGAGGAAACACCCCCATCATGATGGGGGTTTACTACAACGCTATTATACAGGCGGCGATTGCTGGGGGGAGTCCTATGGAAAGACTCCAGCATTCTTGAATTGAGACATTGAGTGACATCTTGATCAACCTACCTATAGTATGGGAGGGATTGATTATTGGGTTTTTGGGATAAGGACCTGAAACAGTTGAAGATGGTGGTTGGAACTGTCGGCTTCTTGATCATTGGTCATCGTTGGCCTGATGATTGAGGGTTTTTGTTGACCTGGAGGGCCTACCAGAAAGCGTCCAAATTCGGGATTGTACTGTGACAATGATATTCCTTTACTAACACATTAGAGACTCATATTTGAAGATGCTGGGTAGGTGATTATGTCCTTTTCATGGATGTTGATCCAGCTTGAGCAGTGGTCGGGATGTTCACAGATGTTGTCTTGGAGGAAGCCATTTTTGTAGTAAAGGGAATTCTAAGAAGAAAAAAATGAAAACAACAACAAAATACATTAAAGAAACGTCTTTTGAGATGGATAAATGAATGAATGATTCATTTTTTTGGCCTTCCTTTATCAATTTATAGGGTCCTAACAGGTGGGTAACATTATTAACTCAGTTAAAAATTCACATCAGGTTCACCATTTTTGTTTTGTAGTTCCTTGAAACATGTGTTCTTGTTTTAACAATCACTGCTTCTAGGTGGTTTCAATTGGATTTATTTATGGAACCAGAAACTTCCAACATTTCTTTATCCATAAGGGGACCTTCTTTTCAAAGGTAGGTGTTCATTATGTATGAACTTTACAATACTTGAGAACGTTCATTGGTCGTGAGGATGGGAGGTCAGACTCATCACACCCTTTTGGGGGGAATTATTATTTACTCCAGGACCCTCTTTATAAATTTAAAATATTTTCATGAATCCTTATTAATTAACCAAGTATTACATTTGTTTCCCTTATAATTTTTAATTAGTTATTAACATGTGTAAAATTTAGAATCATCAGTATGAATTCAAGGTTCATCATTAATGGAAATACCCATATTTATTCGAGGTTTTCCATCAATGGTATCTTCTAATATACATGTTAGAGATTATTTTAATCATCATTATGATGATACTGGTTTTTAATCCACTTAGTGGGGCACTATAGAATTAATTTCATCTAGGGAGATGAAGGTTTAGTTTGATTTTGGGACTGTTCCCATAAAATGGGCTACCTACGTATCCTTGTAAAAGGAATCAAAACCTCCATAGTGTGGTACCACTGAATGGGACACATCATTCCTTTTATGGTCATGTTATAAGGACCTAGCTGTATAGTTTAATGTAATGTGGTATAGACCTCTAAGAGGAGGATGCTTAGTCAATGTTTGGTGTGGGACTTATGTTGAAGTAGACCAAGAAACATGGAAAGGATATAGGTTTCCACGTAAGATTAGTCCCTATTGGGAATAAGGCCCAAGTAGAACACTGTTGATTTGAAGTTTTTGGTTTAAACCACAAGGAGGCTTCCTACGCATCCCATGTGTATGAGAATAAAATCCCATGTAGTTCGATAAGTCATATAGGAGAGTATGTTCCTTTGATAGAAATCAGTTTCGGATTACTTCTTGAAAAGGATGCCTTGGTGATTTGGGGGGGGGGGTTTAATTTGGGGTTTATTACTGAGGAGGATGCCCAAATTAAGTTAATTAGGGATGGATTCCTGAAGAGGATATCCAGTGAGCTCAGGCCTTAAATGGTCTTCCAACATAAACTGTTTTAAACATGAATCAGAGCTCTCTTAATTCTTTCAATTTTTCAAACGTTGTGACCATGACACATCTCTAAGACCACGCGAGTATTTACCAGTGTGAGAAACAATAGGATGTTAAAGATTAAACAAAGGAATTCACACTTTCAAATTTTTCCTCCTCTGCTGGTGGAAGAGGGTACACCTATGGCAGCGAGGGTGGACGAGGTCGAGGCGATCATGGAATGGGGCGAGGCAACAAGCCTTACCTTTGTTCTATTTACATTAGACAATGGTCCAATGTACAGAGGAAGGGATGAAGGTTAGGGGATTACACTAGGATGGTTTCCCATGGTGAAAAATACCATAGGCATAGGTAAAGGGAAATGAAAGTCCCTGTTCCCATATCCCCTTTGGTATTTGGCACCGAAGAAGAGAGGAGGAGCAATGATGTTACCTACTGCAAGAAAATATATGGGCTTACGCCAAGATGGTTTCCCTAAAATTGATTCTCATAGGGGAGGGGGACTTCTCTTATGCCTGCGTAGAAAAGAAAATCTAAACCATACCATCCCTACCAGAGACCTGAGGTTCCAGGATTTCTCCTTGAGAAGGGAGGGGTTAGGACCCATCCCTCCACCAAACTGAGAACTTCTTAGCACTATTCATGGGAGAAAAGTCCATGTGAATGTGGATATAAAAACCCACAGACATTCCATGAACCCTATCCCCATTGTGAAAAAAATCTGGGAAACCTATGACTGTAGAAATAGAAACCCAAATAAGAGACACACTAATGTGCCTTTCCAAATTCATTGATAAGTCAAGATGTTTTGGTAAAGGTCTTAATAGAATCCATTTCAAACAAGGGAACCAAGGAAGAATAAGCCTTTCAATGAATGTCTTTGAAGAAGGCTTTGTGGATTCTAGAATGAAGAAAGTAAGTGAATCCAAGAGGGGTCCCCAAGTAGGTAAGGGTGCACAATCATGGGTGCACAAGTAGGCTGGGGTGACCTGATGTTCACTTAAGCGATGAACAACCTGTTTGGTAACACTTGTGAGAGACCTTGATCAATCCTTCGAGATTATTCATAGGTGACCCCAGAGTGGGGTGCTCATGATCTTATAGGATGAATGGGTGGTGCAAAAGTGTTTTTGATTTGGGGTGGTTGGGCGCTTTTGGAACGCAAGTGTAATGGTTTTAAAACACTAAAAGGACTTAAGTCCAGTGATCCTCCCTTAAATCCTTCACTCAAGGTGTTGAAAAACTGCCCTGAAAGTTTCAAAAGACTGGGGTGATGTAATATGTCAACCAGAGTAGTAATTGAACTTCAGGGAAATTTTCATGTACAATTGAAGGCCCCAAGGGTCTATTTATAGGCAAAAGAAGGACCTTGGGTGAAAGGAGTTTGGGCGTGCAAGTAGGCTGTGCACTAGACAGGTGGCTCCCATGTATACATGCGCGCCATCAGAGATTGGATAGGCTAGGGAGACACCTTTAGAAGTTAGTCAAAATTATAACTTCATTCTTCTCTAGCATGATGGCGCACAAGTGTTTGCGTGCAGGTACCTTGGGTGCCTCTTCGGGGATTGATCCAAAATAAAAGATCCATACCGCGGGGGCTGTACCCTCGCACCCATGATTAGACTCACTACCGGGATGCGGTCCAGATCCTTCACCCCGATGCCTTCTCTACCATCACTGCCCCCATAAAAAATACAGAGTTGCACTATGAACTTTTCAAGCATGGGTGAGGTCATTTTGAGTCGTGTCACATAGAAATACATCTTCAATTGCGTATAAGTGCATGCAACACATTTCATGGTGTCTGTAGTGTTTTTAGCATTGTGGGGATACTGAGGATGGTTTAGGAGGGATTATTTTGATGAAAAATGGCATTACCTTGTGTGTGAATTTTGACCAGAGTTATGGGATCTTTGGGAAGTATGTGAGGGTTGTGATGTTATTCATGGGGTTCTTTTTTGTAAGTGTATTGGGTAGGAATGGAAATAAATAAATGAATGACTTGATAATTCATAATGAAAATTCGTTAAATGAATTGGATCGGAGTATGTTTCGAGTTTGGGCTTGTAGTGAAGCAAAGATCATTATTGACATACAGAAGTGACCGTCTTTCGTGGTGGTACGTGCTTGTAGAGGTGGAATCAAGAGTAGTTTTTGTGGGCTAGTAATTGTTTTTATAACCAATAGTATTGAGATTTCATTCTTTGAAACTATATTTATATATACCTACATGTTATTTTTATTTCTATATGCACCCACCTGTGTTGAGCACTGTGTACCGAACACCCCCATTTTTATGGGGGAGGGTGTCTTTCCCAAAATCCCAGTGGGTGGATGGATGACTGTTAACTAACATTACCCCACTCCCTCTTCTAGGAATTTAACACCTATTTCTCTCTAGGAAGGATTAAATTACTTGAGTTTTAATACCATATTTATTGTATTGGGTGTGTGAGAGGTAGTTTTTTTCCTATGTATCTTCAAGATGAGGACCAGGTGATTCTGGGATAGGCATATGGAGGTTTTGGCCCAGGTGTCAATGGGCTGGATGTGATGTGTTTGTGGCCCATGTGTCTATGAGGGGATGTGTGTGGTTTGTGGCCTATGTGTGTATGGGAAGGTTGTGATAGTGGATCTTGTGGAAGAGGGTGGTAGCATCATGACGTTCACCATTAGGTATGAGTAGTTTAGAAGTGGGAAGTGGTGCAGGGTACCCAAATATCGATATTCTTACAACATTACAATACTTGAATTGCATTATTTGGTGAGTGTGCCTTGTTGAGGTTGCAGTGGCTAGTATTCCTTATTTGGTGCTTTTGAGGTTTGTATGTTTTCTTACAGGGTAATTAGTATGATTCACTCACTTGTGGATGACTGACTTTCAGTTTTCCCTTCTGAGTATACTTTTCTGATCAAACTATATATATAAAAATATTTCAGGTTTCTAAGGAGATTACACGGACCATGCTTGACCTTACAAACTCGAACATTTGGGATGGTTGCTGTGTTGCTTCTTAGTTTAATTTTGGTACATACTTTGAATTTTTTTTGTATTTTTAGTGGTTTTACTTTAAACATGACTATGTGATGGATTTTGGTTTCTTTATTTATATCAGTCTTATAGTTGTTCAAGGTTGATATATCGTATCTCCCAATCTTGGTTACTCTAAAAAGGGCAATTCCTCATATTTTTTTTGATATTCCTATACCCTTTGTACTGGTCTCTACCCTGGGGCCTATTATAAGTATGACTCATGGGTCATTATATCTCCTTCTTCTTGAAGAAGGATGGCCTTGACATCTTGCTATCCCATCACTCATCTTGAAGAAGGTATGTTGTGGTGCTTATTCAATCTATACTAACAATAATAAAGTATAGGAAAGCCTAATATGATAAATCCAATTAAAAAATATATCATTACATTTCAATCACACATCGTCCTCAACAAAAACACACCCACATGATGCACCTACCACTAAGAACATCATAAAAATATGGGTTACAAAATGAAAAAGTAAAACATGTATAACATGTGGAGTAAATTACATTTGAAAATCCCAAATGAAAAAAAATTACTACCCATATGTCACTGCAAGTAGAAAATATATCCATTAAAAAATTTATAAATCATTATATTATTTAATAGGTGAAAAAATGATGACAATGAATGAAAATACAAAAAATAATACCAATATATATAAATATAAAATAAAATACTGGTGTCTCAATAATCAAATATAATTCATCATGACATATCTTTATAGACTATAAGAAAAAAAACACATGTTTTAGAAACATGTATTTTTTTGGAAGATAAAGGAAATGAGAAAAATATCAACAATTAAATACCACACCATTTTGAGGTAAAACGATTGTTTTCAATATTTTTTTATAGAAGGGAGACATTTTATTAAAAAAAATTATTTTTTTTACAGAGATGAATAATCAATATATTATACATTGTGGGTGAAAATATTATTATTATTATTATTTAAATTATCCATATAGAAGACTTCATAAATCTATCACTATTTGGCCCAAAACTTTCACCAACCATAATATAGATAAAACAATTTAGTCAATGATGAGAAATATAACATCCATTTGAATGTGTAGAAAGTATTACATGCTTAAGAGGTGAAAAATAAATAAAATGAATGGAAATAAAAACAATAATAACAATAAAAAATAATAAAAAAATAAAATACTTATATCTTAATGATCATAAAAAATTTATAATGTCATATTTTATCAGACTGCAAGAAAAAAACCCACATATTTTACAAAATATTATTTTTTTGGAAGGGAAAGTAAATAAAAAATAATATTGAAAATTATTAAATACCACACCATTTTCATGTAAAACAATTGTTTTCAATATTTTTTATACAAGGGAGATATTTTATAAAAAACCATGGATTTGTTTTTTCAAATATTAATTAGAAACATATTACACAATACGTGTAAAAATAAAATTATGGATATATATTTAAATTATCCCAATTGTAGACATTATAAATCCATCACCATTGGGCCTTGAAATTTCACCAACCATAAAATATAAAACAAACATTTGGTAAATGATGAGAAATATAAGATTGTATTGGTAGTCTATATAAATTAAAAAACCAAAAAACCTTGCATTGAGGCACTCGTTCAGGCCTTCCATGTAATAACAATGTATAGTTAAACCTAATAAGGTAAATTTAATTAAAACACTACATTCTTACATTTTAAGGACACATAATCCATATTTCATTATCATGGTTTACTAAATCATGCCCACATGATGAACCAACCACTAAAAGAAGGTGCAAGAAATTAACATATAAAACTCCAGAAGAAGAAAATTACTACCCAATTGATCCATATCTCACTAAAAATAGAAAAATGTAAGTTTGAAAATGTAGAAAGTATAATATGAAAAAAATGAGTAAGAATAATAGAAAAATACAAACAACAATAATAATAAAATACTTGTGGATAATCATTTGTTAATAATTATGACATTTTCTCTTAGTCTACCATCCAAAAAAACAAAATTTTAACAATATTGTAATTTTTTGGAAAAGTAAATAAGGAAAAAATAAAAATTTGAAATAAAACATAATTTTGAAGTAAAAAATGTAATTAATAATGGTCTATTGATATAAAAAACTTGTACTACTTAAATACATGAAAACACATAAAACATCAAGCATACCAGAGAAAATTAGAGTTAATCAAAACCCCAATATAACAAATCAAACCATTATTTGTGTAAATAGAACAATCATCATCCAAATAAACCCTTCCACATGCAAATCAGAGAAAAAATTGAAAGACAACATATTTTTGAAGTAAAAACATTATAACGATTAATGGTATATTGAGATAAAAACTGAGTACTGATTAAATACATGAAAACACATGCAACATCAAGAGTACATAAGGAAATAAAAGACAATAAAAACCCCAATAACTGAAATCGAATTAATATTTGAGTAAATAGAATTATTATCATCCCTGTAAACCCTACCACATTTGAATCAGAAGTGTTGATTTATGGAGCACTAACCAAGTGCCTAGAATATGGGAATAATGTATAGAGGAGGAGGCATAGTCCGAAGGTGGAGGCTCAGGCATAGGTGAAGATGGAGATAGAGGTAGAGTAAGGTAGACAGAAGGTGATGTAGGGTAGACATAAGGTGGAGATGAATATTTAAAATGGGAGGTGGAAATTTACACTGGGAGGAGGGTTGGGAATGGGGAGTGTGGGAATGAGGGGCGGGGGAATGGGGGAGTAGGGAAGTAGATGAAGCAGGGAAGGATTTGAGGATGAGAATATGTGAATAGAGAGATGAGGGTGTGAGGGAGCAGCGGGAGAATGGAAGAGGATTGAAATGGGGATACATAGAGGGTGATGAGGCAGCTGGGGGAGTAGAGGGAAATGGAGTCGGGCAACAGGGAAAGGAAAATAGAGCGGAGACAGAGAAATATTAAGAGACATGTGTAATGGATCTGATAATATTAGTATAAATAATATATTCTTACCCTAATGAATAAATAAAACAGTTAATTCAGGCATAAAAACAATAATTCCCACTAAAAGTTTACCAATGGTAATAAATAGAAGGTTGCAGATTGAAATTTCCAATTATGGATCACCACATAGACAAAATCGAGATATTTCAATTTATATATTTGATTACTCAACATAGCCATTATTAAAATAGTCAAATTATCAAAGTAGATGAATTTTCATAATCCTTCTTCACATAGAGTAATTTCACCACATAGGATTCTTTATCACATATCAAAATTTTATGTAGACAAATAAATTACATAGCCATTTTGAACCACATAGCCAATTTCACCACATATCAAAATCATGTAACTAATTTCTCTATGTAACCGATCCATCTATCCATTTAATAAATATATCTTGTTTCTCATGTAGGTGATTCATGGACATAGGTGGTTTCACATTGTATTTCACAATGTTGACATTTCATGTAGGTGTTTACATTACGTAGCATATGTTTTTTTTGAACTGGGTTAAATATTCTTGCATTAATATAAACTAACACTTATCACTCTAATATTATATTGTTTTGGGTTCTAATTGTGATAAAAAAATGAAAAATAAGTTATGTTTCCCTCACATATTTTAGACATAACTCCCTTATCTAATCTTCCAATGATATTTTATAAAGGATGGTTTTTCAGGGTTCTAGGATATCTCAACATCACACTATTAGGTTATTCATATTCTATTCTTTTTGTAATATATTAAGCTTCATAAGGTCCCAAATCATCATCTTTTTTCTTATGAAAAATATGTTCAAGTATCATGTTATCCATAAAATCAGTAAAGTCGTGAACTATAAATTTCTTATGATTAAAAGAATCACTTTCATCAAATTTTACATGAGTATATTTTTCAACTATCCATGAATTTTTATTAGAAACACTAAATAATTTAGAAGTGATAAAATAGTCATGGGTGATTCTTCTATCAACCATTAGATCAAGCTTACCATGCTAATACTCAATGATTAATATGTACACGTTGTATTTAGAAACATTAAAGTATTCAATATTTTGTTTTATAATAATCTATTTCTAATAGGGTGTTTTCTTCATGATCAGCCTATAAGTACTATGTGTATGACATAGCATGCTATATTCATAGCTTTATCTTAAAAATTAATTGGAAGTATTTATTCACATAACATTATTCTTGGAATTTCATTAAAATTATTATTCCTCCTTTTAACAACACCATTATATTTTGGTGTCATAGTTGAAAATGAGATATGTTTAATTCCATGCTTTGATAAAAATGAATTAAATTACTTATTCTCAAACACAACCCCATAATAACTTCTCAAATTTAAATTTTTGGAATGTTTTTTAAATTTTCAACAGCTTTCAATAAATTTATAAAAATATAAAAAGATTTTCTCTTAATCCTCCAAAATCAAACCCTTTTATGTTTTGAAAATTCATCAAAAAATACATACAGAAAGTATTTTCAACCAATTCTTGTAGTTATATAGGGTCAAAATAATCATTATAAAATCTTTATAATAGTCTAGATGCAAAAAATCAGTAATCAATTTGAAAGAGGATATGCGTTACTTTACCATTCGGAAAGCATCTCATAGTTTCTTTTTATCCAATTTGTGTTAGGGAAAATCTGAAATTAGATTAATTTTAGAATTTTTTTCCAAATAATAAGTATCAAAATGTCAAAATGTTCCTTTCCAAATCCAATATCTTTTAATTTCAAAATTCAAATATTTTACATTTTTTTAACATAACTATTTTAGATCTAATGTTTAAACATTTTCAATTCATGGTTCCTTAATTATAAGCATTTTATCTTTGAAAAAAGTGCAATCACAGTTATAAAAATAAAAAAACTTTCATCATTGAGTGAAATATAATTATTTATTTCTTTTTCAAGCCTTCAATGTAAAGGTAATTGTTGATATATATTAAATATTTATCTATAACCAAACAAACTCTAAATAATTTTACTTAATAATTTTCACCAAAATTGGTATTTTATCCATAAACCTTTAAGAGTGAGTGGAAGTTTTCATAGTCACTATTCATATAAATTATTCAACCACTACCCAAATACAATTTAGATATGCTATATTGGTGTCTTTTTCACTAAAAAATATATTATATAAGAATATTTTTTGGTACCCAAATACTATTAGGTTCAAAAATTTCAACCCATAACGATATATGTACCCATTTTTGATTAATAAATCTAAAATTCCAAGAATTTATGTAGATAAATTATTATAACTGAAAGAATGATTGACTATAGAAAATTGGTTTTTTTTAAATATTCATCCATTTTCATAATATAAATTTATAGCATAGTAAAAAAACAATATTCAACAAATTTTTATTAATTTTCCAGGCACAAAATAACTTCTATATAGTTTTATATTTTCTGCAAAACATATAATTCATCTTTTCCATGGTTTTATTTTTTCCCTTGTATTAGGTTTATATAATCCCCCTAGTAAATACACATGAATAATATTTCAAGTATTTTACCTCTTTTAGTAATCCTTTTATTTGTCTTCATGGACAACACAAGTAGAATATGATTTATCTAGTTTAGTTTTTAATTATGAAATATATTTGGAAGGTGTTTATTTTTCAGCTAATACATTATTATAAGTTGATAAGTCATTTGATCTATATACTAAGATATTATTATTTATAATCAAGAATTAAGAATTATTAATTTAATTATTGAAAGTTAAAATTTTGTGTTCCAAAACCGGACTCACGAAAAAAAGAATATAAAAACTGCAACTTTCAGTTTCAGGCATAAAGCACATATTTGTGTTTTATTTTATTTCTTATCCTTTGAATCATAATAAGAGTTACCATTATATATTTAAAAAAATATCTTGGTATCATTTAAATATATCTTATTTGTATTCTTATATTTATATTTTCATTGAAATTTATTTATCAATTTATTCTTCTCTTAAAGGTATGTATTATTAGGTTCAATGTTTCTATTCTTTTTTCATTCATAAAATCTAAATTATTTAGAATTTACAAAAAAAAATATTTTATACTTATTAGATGATTTTATGAATACTATTTGTTTTCTTATAGAAATTTTGAACTTCCCTACTACCTGATAACGTTCTTTATAAAATTTTGGGTAAATTGATTATTCTATATTATATGAGTCTGATGATGATTTTTCATTCCATTTACACTCATTTTTTGTTGTAGTAACTTTAAAAGAAGTATTATACTTCTTTATTAACGTTTTATCATAAACCTCTACATTAATTTCATATTCATACATCATTACTTCTCTAATCAAGTCTTCTATTTCTAGATCCTTAAACAAGAGTAGAATTTTTTATTGCAACATATATCACACTCTATCTATAAGGTAAACCATAAGAACTTTTAATGCATGATATAATTCAGGAATATAAGTTACCAAGACAAAAAAATAATTTATAATCTTAGTAATCCTTCAATTAATTTTAGTAATATTTTCTCCCACATAAATTCTTAATGTATGAAATATAATCTTAGTTGTAATATACCCTAGTAATGTAACATCATCAGTTCTTTCATTTGAAACTAAAATTGTTTCCCACATTTCATTAGTTGTAGGATTCCGTGAAACAATATTAAAATATTAATTTCATAATTCATAGATAAAATCATTAATATATTTATCATTAAAATCATAATGAACTTAATGAGAAGAACTACATAATTAAAGCTCACCAGTTTGAATCTTATAAGGTTTTACATCTTTCAAATAGATTTTTAGAAACTTTAATTATCAATTGATCAATCAAGTAAGGAATTAAAATTAAATAGAAGTAAGTATAGAATTTTTTTAGTGTTCTAGGGTAATAGTAACAACCCATAATCTACTCCACTAATATTAAATGTGAGATTGACTATTTTTAATCAACCATCTCTTTTCTTAATGGATCCCTATTCGAGTGAAATATACTTACCCTTGGTAAAATGGTCTAAGATATTTAAAATTAGAAATCTATTTAAAATGAATGTCTACAACCTTCATTATAATCAATAATAGGAGTGTGTAATTTTTTAAATAAAAGATATGTAAAATGGAATTTTTCTGGGTATAAACATGCAAGTAGAAACTGATAGTAGATTTATAAATATGATAGGATGAATATGTATTCAAAGTGTAGATCCAAATTGATATTCACCTATAATAATTTATAATGAAGTTTAATATTTGAAATTATTCTTCATATTGTTTCATACATTAGTAAGTGAGATAAAATTAGTATGAGGTTTATGTAGCTTAAAAATTCTTCTAATATTTGAATTCTAAATTTACTATTTATTTGAAATAGTTTATGGTAAATATATACTACTAAAAAATTTAGACTCGTTATCTTTTTAAATGTGAATTTATCCACCAATAAATGTAAAACTGAAGAATTTTTTCAATAGACCTACAATATTCTTTGGAAATATAAGATTTATATAAAATAGATTATTTAATTAACTTTGTGTTTCTTTATTCAAATATCTCCACTTTTGATAAATAAATGTTAGAGCGTACTTCTCTCATAAAATTTCAATGGAAAATGATTATCAAAAATTTAGTTAAGTATCAAAAATACCTATATTCATAAGAATTATACTTTATAGGACTTCAATTTCATAAGCCTTTATATTTCTTAAAACATTATTCCCTTTATAGTATATCTATCCCGATAAGTTTTCTAGTATATGAAATTATTTATAATAATATAAATTTATCCCTAATCCTATGACATTATCTATGATTGAATTACTTGTGTCTAATATTAAGAATTTTTTCTCTATTAATACGACTTTCAATAAACCATAAGTCATCAATTTAATCATATGAATTCATATTGGTTGTAATACTTCTTCTGAGTTATATGAATTTTTCATAAGTCGTTTTTATGATCTTAAGAATTCATCATAAGAATTTCTCTAGATTGTATATTTTCAATGTACAACTTCAATATATACATATGAATTTCGTCTATGACTATAACAATTCATATGAATTTATTATATGAATTAATACATATAAAAATTTATTCCTATAGATAAATTATTATTATAAATAAATATTAATAAATTTATAATATTTTTATGCATACTTTAAAAAAATAATTTGTAAAAAAAATGCGTGTTTTCTGAGAATCCAAACTTATGATTAAATGGGATATTCTGGAACAAAATTAGTGTATACAACACACCTCACTAGGAATGAAAATACATTTTCATCTATTCTTCATATTCTTACATACTAAAACAAAAAATTCAATTATGTAACTTAATAATAATATATCAAATAATAATAATGGAGAAATAAAAAAGAAATAAAAATTTAAAAATACAAAAATAAAAGGAAAATTATTTTATAATGTCAAATAAGGAATCCATAAACATAAGTATGTTGATCACTAATCCACAAAAACGGTTCTAGTATATTTTTATGATGTATCATGAGTGCACATGAGAGTTTTTGAAATTTATTAATTCATTGATCTTAAATATTGGATTTTTAACGGAGTTTAGGGTCAAATAATAGGGAATTCTGTTAATAAAGAAACATTATGCACATAATCCAATCACAGGTGAAAAATCTTGAATGGTTTAAATTCATTTAAATAAATAATTAATTAATGAAAATTTAGATATTTAGGATAGAAAATATGTCATGTCTTTTTGTTTCACCAAATTGTATAATTATATTGGTCTCCAAATAATTGTTTTTTAAAAATTATTAATTATCTATATATATAAAGACTAAGGGATTGATTCCCACATTAATAGACATCCACAATCAACCAAACATAGTTTTAAATAATTAATAAGGAACCATAATTTGGAATTATTGAATATGGAACCTAATAAAATAATAACCATAATTAATACAAAATTTTAATTTATTTTAATATTGTTATTATACTAGACTCTAGTGAAGAACTCAATCAATAAATATTTTCATGAAATTAAATAAAATTAATTATTTTATCTAACTTTTAGAAAATAAATTTAATAATAAAAACTAATTATTCATCATATATAAGGAATTATTTGAGCGGGTTTTATCCTATGGATGATATCAAGTGGCATAGTTTGTTGGATTTAGCACCCTATAACAATCTACCTTTTTAATTTCAATTACCAAAATAATATATTTATTCATATCACATATTTTTTGTCTTCAAAATAAAATTAATGTGATAATTTACATTGAATATTTTTCTCATAAAAGGTTCATAGAAGTTTACCACAATAATGATAACCTATAGATGTTATGAAAATATTCTTAAATAAACATTTCCTTTAGTCTATATACATTTATCCAATGGGACACAAATGAATTTTTACTGTCATACGATGGGGGATCATAATCATTGAGTCTTATTCTCAAGGGGTTTTCATGAGGTCATATTCAGGAATGGTGGTCATGTGGATAGACACACTAATATGAATTACATTTGTTTCATGTGTCATTGGATATTCCTATCAATGAGTTTGTGTATCAGTCTGAAGACGTTGGATATTTTTTTGGTTTACAAAATAATATTTATTCAAGAAAATACTGATCATATAAATTCAATTACAATAGATTCATGTTTAGAATACATGATTTTAATTTTATCTATTGTCAATTTATTCACAATGTAATGTAAATAATATTTATTTATTTACATGTTTAATGAATATGGAAAATTGATAATCTATTTGAGTTATTGAATATTAAAATAAATATTTATTCATAAGTTGAGTAAATAAAATATTTATTTATTTTATCAAAATAATATATTTTATTATTCAAGGTTTGATAATTTCATAGGAGAATATAGATATATTCAAAAAATCAAATAGAAATGTTTTATTTTATATCATTTAAATAAATAAATATTTGTTTATTTAGTAAATTATATTTGATTAAACATCTGCCTTGGAATATAATAATAATTATAATATTATATTTGATATGGGGTATCACATAGATTGAAAAATGATAAGGTAATTTTTGAAATTTTCCTTATTTAAACTTAAAGTATATAATCTAAAATATATCATTTTCCATTAAAATGTGTTAAACATAATAAGAAATTGTTTAAAATTATCTCAATACCTATAGATAATTATTTGATTATCCCCTCTCTAACACTAAGATAGAAAATAGGATATCTTCATAGAGATCAATGGTAAATCACAATGGGAACCAGATACTTCCACTCAAGCACTCAGAATATCAAGACATTCGTATATAGATACATGGATCACATTTGGATACATATACATGAATTTTCATTTGGATTATCCGTCATAAACACAATATGATGATAACAGGAATAAAAATTTGATTAAGGTGAATAATTTAGTTGAGGTAATTATATTTTATAAATTATTATAAATTAAATGTGTTTGATCGTTTCTATGATATTTTAGGGTATGTTCATTTAGTTGTTTGGATTTATCCATTTATTTTGGTCAAAAAACAAAAAATATACCTCCAATAAATACTTATAATGTGGCATGAAACCTTCATTGTAATTAAAATAATTATTCCTCAATGATTTGGGCATGGAGTCAGGTCAAAGTGGCATGGCCCCACATTTGGCTCTATACCTATGGTAAAAATTCATTATCTCATTATTTCTCAATCATATACTAGTTGGAGAAAATAAAATGGTCCCATGTAGAATAACACAACCTTAATGAAAAAATCAATGATTTATTAAATTACTTCTCATTTTCAAGGTTATGTTTTAAAAAAACCATTTCTCTATAACTCGATTCCATCATACGATTCATTTCATTTTATGTAATTTATTCATTAATATCTTATATTCATTACTTTGGTTAACATCCAAAATAATTTTCCTCAAAGATATAATTATCCATTATATATCAGGAGGACATAAATACTAAATTTGAGACAATGGGAAATAAATAAAGATTTTATATCTTTTATTAAATCTTATATTATAAAATTTGATCATCTAAATTTATCACAAGGGAGCCCAATTTTTATCATGGTATTGTTCCATTTTAGTAAGGACCCTTAGTTGGGTCTCATGTAACCCACTTTCCTCAAATCACATTTCTAGAATTCGGTATAGTGGTGCTCTTGTTCGACATTATAGCATGTCAATTTAAAGACTTATTGATTTTTATAAGCTTGTGTTCAAAAAAAACCCCACTCCCTAACATTTGTTTCATTTTGAACACTTTTTTGAAGATTTATTGAGGTGAAACCAAAAAAATTAAATAATATTCCCAAATTATTTATAAAAATTGAGTAAAATAATTTAAAAATCGATTAAAAAATAGTGATAAAATAATCTACAAAACAATTATATTATATTAACTATTCTTATTTCATTTATAGATTTTTCTCTTCAAGTTCCATATACGGTATGAAATTTTCATATAAACTCTTTGATTTCAACATGGTAGGATTTTCATGACCTAGTTTCTAGCTATATGTTGGTATGATGGTAGTGAAGTTATAGTGTGTTCCTAAAAAATGATGTATTCCATATACTACAGTTTGTAACTATTAATAAATATATTCAATTTTTATATGGAGTGGTTTTGGGAGTCTTGTATGATTATTGTGTAAAAAATATCTATGTGTTTGGGGTATCCTCATGTAGGATAAAATATAAATTACATTTAATAAATGAGATTAAAATTTTTAAGAGTGAACTAAATTTTTATTTTATGTGAAATTCATTCAATAAAGGGATATAAATAAATCAATAAATAAAATTAAATAAATTAAATTCATTTTTTTCCAAATTATAAATTTATATTATATTTTTATGAATAATGAATGTATTTTAAATAAATGAATCATAGAAACCAATAAATTGACAAACAATATCTAAAAAAAATCAAATAGAAAATTAAATAAAGTCTTATGAATTATCTCAAACTACAAAATATAAAAATACATTTTTAAAGAAAAAATATAGTTACAACACATGAAAATTTTATAAAATCACTCAAGAAATCAATGTCAAGAGTAAAATATAATCAAATTTCATCAATTATCAATTGATCAACACCTAACTTATGTTTGATTTATATAATGCATAATCTAAAACAAAAATATTTATTATACACCAAAAAATAAATCTATATTAAATTCATATTGGTATTGAAACATTTATTCCAAGAATTATACTCTAAAAATTTCAATATTTCAAATTATTAAAATTTTAATAGTAAGGAGTTAAAATTTTCATTTTCTATGAGATCCAGACATTATTAGAAGTCTATCTAACTTAACTAAACATTTGAGTTTAATTTGAATATTATTTTAAAAATAAATTAACAAACCATGCTCATTCACTCAATATGTGGGAAAACCCATAGAATTTATTTGATTATTGTTTCGTAATAACTTAGGAAAAAATAAACAATTAATAAGAATTTCAATGTTACTTAATAGACCATGTAAGGTAAAAATTTGTCTTTGTAAAATTAAAAATATTGAAATAAATTTTTGTATTTTAATAGTATAACTTACTAATTTATTGAATAAAAATTAAATAATAAAAATAAAAGTATATAACAATGAATTGATATTTATAGAAGAAGAATAAAAATAATTAATAATTAAGATAATAAAATACATAGATAAAAAAATTATTACTTATAAAAAATTATAATTGAGATGAAATATAAAGATAATAATAGTAATAAGAGATCATAAAAAATGTACGAATAAACTATTGTACTAATTTTTAATGACGATTATTGGGAAAAATTAAGATTTAATATTTACGAAGTATTTTTATATTTCTTTTTATTCTCTTTTATTTTTATCTATTTTATGTTTTTTATTGAAATATTTTATTAAACATCATATTCTTTTTCAAAAAAATACAATCAAAATAATTAAATATTATTTATAGAAAAATTTATCCTTTATAAATGAATTAAAATGATATTATGGAGTGCTAGTAAGGATGGTAGAAATTGGTTTGAATATAATAAATCAAATTAAAATAAAAATTAAGTGATAATAAATATAGGGGAAAATTAAAAGCATCACTCAAAAAAATACCCAAAGAAATAGAAATCTCATTCTCAAATTGAAAAACCCTCTACAATACACCTAACATACAAAGTAAAATTATAATATAATGATTCAATTATATGTGTTATAATTTAATTGCATTTCAATAGTGAAAAGGATTTATTACTAAAATAATTAAAAATAAAAGGGTCATCTTATTTGAGAAACCAAGTGATTTGATGTAAAACTCACTAAAAAAATTTATGAATATTCAATAAAATCCAATATATCCTAATAATTAAGGGATTTATATACTAATGGAATTTTCATGCCAGTTATAGTACACTTTAATATTCTCTAAATCAACTATAACACCTTCAAAATAAGTTTTGTGCAATGAAATTGTTTTACTATGAACCATAACAATACAATTTTTTATATTAAAATTTTGATTTTTAGACACTTTTTTTTTTAATTTTATTGATAGTGAATATAATAAATACTAACTAAATAATAATAAATCATGAAATAATATATATAAACTATCATTAATTCCACTAAATTTTAAAAATGAAATTGTGAATACTTTTTTTAAACTGGTAATGGGAATTACATAACTCAAACAGAATTATTTTATAAAAAAACATTAAATATGACATATAAATGTGGTTTTTTTGTTTGGTATAAATTGGAATCCTAAAATAAATTATATACTCATAAAAAATAGTAATTTTTTACAAAAAATCCCTAAAATATTTGATCACGGAATAGAAGCGGAAAATTCAATTTATCCTTGATAAATTAAATTTATTGTATTTTTATACATACCATCCCCTTGTTTTTAACACTAGTAAGAACTAATTATCCATATTCACTAGTGACCAATATTATCTGACCCTTCTTATGTACATGTTGAACTAAAATTTCCCAATTGACATCTAAAATTAGATACGATATTCTATCCTCAAGATACATACAAACAAATATTTTATATAAAATAATAAATTCATATAAAATGAGGTGTGGGGTTTTGTATCACCTTGAAATGAATTTCATAATAGTTTATATCTCATATGATAGGTATTCAATGGTACATTTTAGTTGATTATAAGAATGATAAATTATAGTGTGGATCATGAAATTTATGTTCCCTATACTAATGTATATTACAAATGTAGAAGATGATTGATAGTTTTATGTTTATTCTCACAAATATATTATAATATTCTAGTGCACTTTCACCAAGTCTCTCATTCTATTCATGTATTATTTTATTCAAACATTATTCTATGATTTAAGACCTAATATTTTATGGGTATTATTTTATTATGTATTTTGATTCTACCCATATCGTAATCTTTTTATCACTTATGATATCTGATTGTTATCACTTTTGTTTACCCTTAATGAGTATTTGAGCACAACCCTTTCTTATATTTTGATGTCCTTGGGGTATGAAGATGAAAATGTCTCGTGAAAGGTCTAAAATAGGGTTTATCTTATAGATAAACATCCACAATTGTGTAGTAAAATTTTTATGCCACTTGCCTCCAAAGACACTAAAACTTTACTATTCTTGTGACGTATGAGGATATTATATAATTTTATGTCTATGTTGTGAAATATTGATCTAAAATAATGTTGTGTTAATCTTAGAACACTATATTCACCTATTGAAATTATAGGTATCATGAGAAAAACCTCAGTAACACTCCATCTCATGTCAAACCACCAAACTGGTCACTAAAGGTGTTTGTACATATTCATTACTCTAATATATACTACCAAGGGGGAGGGATGAAACTCCCTCATCACCTCCTCACATAACATGACCATAACTACCATTTATACTTGTAAAATAAAGGCCTGGTCCCTAACTTTATAGATTCCATATGGTGAATCAATTAATGATATCTGTCACCCAGAACACCATAATTTATGTATCAAATATAAGCCTATATGACCAGCTGAATAAATTGTGGGGTCACCACCATAAAGCACAGAGAGGATACCCCTATCTCCTCTACTAGTTTCATTGTAAAATAAGACAACTACTCTAACACCTCTTGTATTAAGAGAGGACATTATATTCTATTATGGGATTTTTCCACAAAATTTAATATTCCTGGAATATAGACTATACCAAAGCCATGATCTCATATAAATTTCAACCAACTCCCCTATATCAAGTTATAGTCCTTATTGGGAATGATATAATTAAGACTCTGGTGATCTGAGTAAACAGAAAATATCTTATGTAAAACATAATTCCTATATATTATCAATGTGAATACTACTGCTTAAATTTACAAGTATTGAGTGGCCTAGTTTTTATTATGGGTAATTGACTTCCTTGAAAGATAAGTAATCATTACCTACCTTGGAATCAACACATATCTGAACACACCTCTATAGGAATAGAAAAAGACCGAATTCATGACACTCTCCCCTGGAAGTCCTAACACATGATTACAAGTTAACCTCTACCTTAGCTCCTTGAAGGATCTCTGGTATTGCTCAATCCATGAAAAATAGTTTTTCTTTCTAATTCATGGAAATCAAAGGGGATACAATCAAAGAAACGTATTCCCCAAAACATTGAGAGTAACCTTTTAATTTAATGTATCCAAAAACATGAAAAAACTCTTAGGTGGATCCCAATATAGCACTACCTCAATCTTTAATAGGTCCACCACTACACCATGATTGAATATGACATGACACATAATGTTAAACTCTCAAATCTAGAGCTAAAATTATAGATATTACTTTATAACTAGTTCTCTTAAGGTAATTCCATGACCATCCAAAAATGATATGTGTACTTCTCTATAGATGTAGAGTCAATAACAATATCATTGATAAAAACAACCAAAAACCAATCCAGGAAAGGTATAAAAAGATATTTTTCATGAGATATATGAAAACTATAGGGGAATTAATTTCATTAAAGATCATCACTAGAAACTCATAATGACCATAGAGACATCATAATTCTATCTCTGGGATATCCTCCACGTGAAAACACTACTCGTGGTAACCGAACCTAAGATCAAAATTGGAGAACTATCCTTTGTCAATCAACTAGTCAATGATTATATCAATCCTCAGTAAGGGGTAATTTTTCTTGATCATCACCTGATTCAGGTGATGGTAATAAAAATATAACATTAATATATCATATTCCTTATTTATAAAAAAAACTAGACCTAACCAGAGGGAACCACTAGTTCTGATAAATTTGTTCACACTAAGGTCCTCCAACATCACCCTTAGCTCCTGGAACTCAACAGGAGCCATCTGATATGCAGTAGAATAAATAAATGGAATTATAGGGCAAAATTATATATATAATTTGATATCCCACATCACAGGTAATCTCATAAAATCTTCATAGAATACATCCATATAATCCACCTCAACTACGAGAAACCAAATTTTTTAAGAGACTGTTGCACCAAGGTCTAAAAATCTGACTGATGTGAGATTGGTTTCAACATCATACACATGAGCATTACTCATTCTAGGAGATGTTCCTTCTCACATTGAAGGATAATTTCATACCACTAGCCCATAGGCATCTGAATCTCCTACAATAATAGTATATTTGGTTACACACTATGAACAATAAGTTTACACCCAAAATAACATCATATGGTTTCGTCATAATTACCAAGAGATCTCATGATAGACACTGTACACTAATAACCAACTACCACTACTATCATATCATAGAAATGGTTGAATAAATTTTTTTAGGAACCACTATCAAAAAATGAGAGGTTAAAGACTATAAAAACTTAGAGATCCTAGACAAGGTATATGGAAAAGAAATAATAACCCATTACCATGTCTACAGGTACTAGAGCTAAACTATATAGGACAAAGATCCATTTTTTGAATCATATAATTCATATCATGATTGTATCCATCCTCAGGAAATAATTGATCATTCTATTTACTACTCTATCTATGATCCTGATTGGACCCACATGGTGGTGGTTGTGGTAGGTCATACCATCATTCTCCAACTATGGATCCTCCTAATCAGACTTTGCTAACTACTCTATCAAGACAACCTCCCTAGGATCCCCTAAACCACCCATGGGAGATCCCTGATCATGGTGTTCCATCTAATACAATGGTCTTCCCACTAATTCCCCACCATCTACAATACACCTAGATGGGTATCCATATTCCATGTTTCCCCAACCATCATAATAATGACATCATCCATATCCAAGATGACTAGGTTCAATGTATGATTCCTACATTTTTTATCTTAGTGTATGTGTCTAGGAATGTGTATGCCTCTTGCATTGAGATCCTAAAGACTGTTTCCTACTAGCTGATGTAGGAAACATAGTCGCACGATAACTGTTACCTACTATAACTACATGATTATCGAATTCAAGGAATCTATCTATCACTAAGGCCCACTCTAGCAGCCTAACATATTTTTGAATGAAACCAGGTACCAAAATATCCCAAATATCCCTAAAAACACATTGATTGAATTTTAGAAACTATATGTATCTATCTCTCACTATATCAATAGAGGAGTGCATGATATTAGTACACATCAATGTATATTATAAAACTGACATATCACCATACTTATATTTAAGAAGCTCATGAATTTACACAGAGCACAATCTAGAATTAAAATACTCATAAGTTAAAAGGTTTTAAAATTATATCCACTATAGTGTCACTTCCCCATGTGGATGAGTTACCAGGACCCACTAGTGCCTTTCTACTCTATAGAGGATACTACTTACGAGTCCCACTATCTAATTAGTTAGGGTTTACAATATCTAGAAAATTTGAACCACTAACTCAATCCAATCCTCTAACGCCTAATGGTAAAGTGATCATTGAAACATAAGATGTCTCTATCAATGAGTCTTATGAAATTCTCGAACCTTTCATGCATTAACACCATATTTTATAGAAACATTAGGATTTATATATGAAGATGATCATAATCTATAACTAATGGAAGTGGCTCCACAAACTACTCATCGAGTGGGAGTACTACTATACTCACATGGAGGAACACCTCATGGAGAGGTCCCAGTAATGAGGCCTAATCACTTAATTGGGCATCATCCTGACCCTATATTGGTATCTGATCCTACTATCATAGAATAAACATTGTTACAGTTAATAACATGATCATATTTAGATAAAAATATCTAGGGAGCTCAATTAAGTACGATATGAAAGTAAAGATCCATTCCAATATAATTCACATACTATTGGTTCCCTATAACCAGTGCCTCTATAAGCTGATTCAAAAAGTAGGTGATTAGATTCTTGGGGTTTAAATGCATTGACCACTACATCATGACTTTGTTCCTTAGATTAAGAGAAAAAATCCAGACACTTGAACATAGTTTCCCTAGGTTCCCAATCATTCATAATGTCACACATAATTCAAAAAAATTTCCCTAAGAATGACCTCCTTTAATATCACTCGATCATGAAATAACCCCCATACAACCTTTCTTGGACTAGAAGTAACCTGAGTTTGAATCCACAGGCATGCCTCTAATAAGAAAGGGGCTAGATACTAGTGTCAAGAATTCCTAAAAATAAAATGAGAGGCCTTATCCTAAAATAAATGTACAAATAATCAGTAATAATCTCCATGAAAAGATCATAGTATTAAAAGACAATAACCTCTAGAGTGAAAACAATACATGCAACAACCTCTAGGAAAAATATCAAAGTATAAAAATAAGATAATAAATAGTAAAAAATACACATCCAACCATGATATGTCCAAACCTGACAAAATAAGCGAAAAATCAGGAGATATATCATATCATGATATCTATGTATGATAAAAAGACAAATAAACACCTGCTCATACTACTATGATCCTCCAAAATAATGTCCACCATGATCTCTGCTTATATGTCTTTCATCTGTACCAGACACAACACATACAGAAAAATCCCATGTAGGGGTGTGTATAAATATACTCATAAGGATTCCCTAAAATACATAAAGAATAATAAAATTAATTGGTTTTATCAACCCTTGATGAAAATGGGATATAGAAATCCAAAAATATGGATATTATTATAATGATCCCCTAATTGAGGAGAGAGAAAACTCAATAGTAAAAACTATTAAGGAATGATGAGTATATTATAGCTCCATGATATACTATTTTCATAAAACTAGAAATATAATGTTAAAATCAACTAATTATTGTTGAGTACCCACACCTCACTAGTATATTCCTCTACTGAGGGAGTTCCATGTATAGTGGGGGACCTACTCCCATTAAAGCTTAGAGACAAGGGAGTATGAAATCCATAGATAGAGGACCTTAACCCTGATGAGTATGGGGAGTGCCAACTATACTTGTGCATAGGATATTATATAATTGTGAACTAAGTGTCTCATTATTAGGGGACTACCGATCATATCATCACCTCTAATAATGACACATGAAACCTATATCCAATAATAATATATTTATAGAATTGAAAATCTAGTCATCATGTCTCAAAAATGTATGGGGATGGGATAAAAGATCATTTCATAGACTAATGTGGCCAAAAATCATAGGTAGGCATGGTTCATAGTGGGAAATGGGAGTTCATGCCATGTGCCTACCTTGGCCAATTCATGTTTGTGAAATATCCATTCTTAAAAAAATGACTTCTGACCATCTGAGAGAAATCAGTCATGAACATCCATGATGTGACATAGTAGTTCAGATTATGGGAATGAACTCAAAAACCCTAGGTTCCTACTTAACTTCAACAAATTTTTTGATTTGGATATGGTATCTACTGAAATCCAACCATGACACATCGCCTAGATTTTTTCCTTTTTCTTACATCCATTTTGACCAATCCTCATTAGAAATAGTGATCTTTTGTTATCTACAAATACCAATCATCATCCAAAATAAGATACCCATTCAATATTCAACCTATATCTCCCAATAATTCATATAAATAACTACTAAGATCCAAAAAATCATCATTAGTTATGGAACCATTAGTCGGTATGGTTCCCCACATCACTTTCTTAACCGTAGTGTGATTCCAGTGCTCTGATCATCCTCAAACTGATCTAAAAAATGTTTAATCACTAACAACAAGGGACAATAATGAATAATGCACAGAACAAGGGAGAAAGGCATTTGACACCAAAGTGAATATCATCATTTTTAAATACTAGTCCATCCAATGACCGTAGTTGTGAAAATAAAAGAAAATGGAAATGATTCCATCAACAAATAAAAAATGTGCTATGAAAATACAAAAATGAAATCAGATGATTATTCATAGATAAAACGTAATATGTATATTTAGAAATAAAATGGAAATAAATCATAAATAACAAATTAATTCCTCATCAATGGATCAATCGTTGATCAAGAATGAATCTGTGATGATAATGTTGGTGATTTCTGAGAATTTTTTCATTGATGATGTGCCCCAAATAGCATCAAGACTCTAAAAATTGACATCCTGATTCTAGGGGTCAAATACAAGAATCAAGGGATAATATCTCATTGAAAGGTAACTTGTATTCTCCAATATTTAAATAGTATTTGAGGTATAATAATGAATATTGAAGGGATCTAGTTCTTATAGACATTATGGGTATCGACCCATTCATGACATGAACCCTTGGTTCACATCATGAACCTCACATGGTTTACGTCTGCAAAAATAACACATCAAAAAATCCATAGTATCCAGAAGGATTTAATTCTATAAAAAAATATATATTCATTTAATGAATCCTTAAATGTTAGTACCTCCGAAAACTCTTCCCCAAAAATTCACACTATAATTTATGTATTTATGTTGTGAATTACCACTTCAAGATGGAAACAGATAAAATTGATCCTACTCATCCTAAAACTACCTATAAGAACCCTCGATATCTTACACATGACATAAAATAATCGAGGATGTTCCAGAGTTTATATTTATGGAAATGTGTTATCATTAAAAAATTTAAAGATTCCTTACATTAAAACCATAGTTGTTAAATTAAAAATTTAATTACAAAAATAAAAACCACTGATATTTTTTTAAAATCCATTACCTAGAAACAATTTAAAAAATATTAACATTTAATTAATTAAATAAATAAAAATTCAACTAATACCACTGGGTACCTGGAACCCCTACCCTAGATACTGATGGTTTACCTTAGACCACACCCTCACTTGGCACCTCACAAAGTACCCGGTGAGTAACTACCAGGTTGTTGACATCCTCTTAAATGTTAAATCATATGAAAAAAACCTCCTAACCATAATAATATAATCTATTTTACTACTATGACCTCTAAAAATATATGAATTCAACCTCAGGTTCCTCATTCAACTTCAAAATTCATTTCTAAAAATCGAAATGAAAAAATTCTGCATGTTTAATTTTGTTTGAGCTTCATCTTATCTAACCTTCACCAATATATCAGAACATGAGTCACATAAAAACATCAATATAACACTTTTTTATAGTGAATCATACTATTCATACATAGATATTACATCTTAATAGATTAATAATAACTGCATAACTAAAATATCCCTATTAGCATCATTTAGGTATAGTGCCCTTGGAATCATATATACATAAAAAAATGGTGCATAAGTGGACTAAATCATCTCCCAATATGTTCTTAATAACTAGATCCCTTCTTGTACATATCATACGCAGTACAATTCTTTATAACCTATTGAAATGAAACATGATAAAGTGTGATAACATATGCTTAGTAAGGGTAAACAAGGGTGATATCAATGATTACAAAGACATAACATAATCATAAGGGTGTGTGAACCAGAGAATAAAATTTTAAAACCATTCCCTATATACCATAGATAATAATTTTAATCATGGTATAAATCCAATCATTTCATAATACATTAATCTTAAAATAATCAAAGAAAATTATCTATGATAGAATAATACTGGAATAATACATATTTTTAGGCATAACCATAAGAATATAAAGTCATTTATTAGTAGTAAAATATAATTTAAAAAAAATATAAGGGTGAAATGGGATTACTACCCAAACCATAATATAGTAAAGGATCACTCCTAAAACAATCATAGTGGATCAATTCCCTTACTGAACTCTATAAACTCCCCATTATAGTCATGTTTATCTCAAGAGATATCTATCTTTACCAAATTCATTATA
Source organism: Viscum album (assembly GCA_963277665.1). Lineage (NCBI taxonomy): Eukaryota > Viridiplantae > Streptophyta > Magnoliopsida > Santalales > Viscaceae > Viscum > Viscum album. The sequence goes on along the minus strand of OY728122.1, from coordinate 160,374,544 downwards.
CAGATATATAATTATGTTCCCACCTATCAAATAATGATAATTTATATATGTTTTCCAAGAGATCATAAATATTTATCATATCATATCCCTTTAAATGGAAATAGTTTTTATAATCATTTCATTGTTGATAAACACATGGAAAATAAATGGGTTTCATAAACATCATCATAAAATAACACATGGAAAAGAAATGGGTTTAATAAACATATTTTCATCATGATCATAAATCATATAGATAGAGTTTAAGGATGGAATCATTGGATCATAACCCAAGTAAAAGTTATGAAAAATATAAGGTTGAAATATTATATGTAATTTTTTTTAAAACATCACTTGGATATATTATTGAGTAAAATATTTTTTTTTCTATAAAATCACTCATTTAAAATCTAGAAAAATTCATAATTTTGAATGATTCTTTTTATTTCAAAATAATATTGTAAAATTATAAAGGAATAATCATATAATTTAGTGTTCATGATGGAGAAATGTTTTAGTCCTCACTTCCCTGTAAAAATAAGGATTCCTTCCCCATTTATGGTAAAAATTCAAAAGTACCTCAATTAGAAAACAATAAGATTATTGATTTTAAAATATTTTGTATCAATAAATACATGGGTAAAAATGAAATTTTAAAAACATAAATTTCTACTAAAAACATTCTTTAATTTTTTTGTAGAAATCATGGATGGGGATGGAAAATGATTTTTAGCCAATGATAGAAATAGAGTACGTATTACTTAAAAACATTTATTTGGACTCTTGAGTACATAAGGAGTGTGAAATGATAGGAAATAAATTTAATTTATATAAATAACCATAGGATAATAAAAATATTGATACTATATATATATACTACAAAATTTTGTTATCAGATCCTAACTATAAGTAATTATGAAAAATAATGATATTAGAACATAAAGCCCCTACCACTTGAGTAACATTCAATAAAAAAAGTCAAGAAATTGAGAAAATTTGATGGATATTTATATTACTATAACATTAATGATTATAATCAAAAAATATATCCATTTTCATTATATACACTATATAAACTAAATAAGTGGTGAATATGGCAAGTTTCTCACAGAAGTAAATGTGAGGTGAAAATCCTATATCGTAGGTATGAATTCCTTAGTATGTCTTAACACTTCATGTATAAAAAATATATATTAATTATGAATATATAAAAAAATCATTTATATATACCATATATGATTTACTTATAACTATTTATCACCATTTTATTAACATTTCTTTTTAAAAATCATGGTTCTAGGTGATAAGTGCTTCCTTTTTCAGATATGTATTGGTTCAATGGCTTTGGTCTTTGTACACTGATTGTAGGTCAATAATATAAATAATTATAATAATGATATAACTATAATATATTTTAATTATATACATATTTACAGTCATCTATAAAATCTGAAGATAAAAAAATGAATTACTCCATTAATTGATACGATAAGCTGTATGTACGCATGAATGTTGTCTTCAATATATGATGGATGAAAAAAATAAAATTAAATGTTAATTCACCTCTAAAAAATCATTATTATATAATATATATAATATATATTTATTATATATACTATTATTACAATCCATGACAATATAAAATGGAAAACTTATCACATCGCTTCGTGGAGGTGATAATCTACAAGTACACACAAGTGATGTTATCATTTTCCATAAGTTTGGATATTATAGAAGTATATGTGATATTATAGTTAAAAATGTATATTTAATTCATAAATAAAATATATATACTATAATTTTATCATTATATAAATTTTTAAGAGTTAGGGATGAAAAAATAATTACATCGGTTCGTGAGGCGGTAGTCTGCCTTACACAAGATCGATGGTTTCATTTCCCATTTGATGGAATATGAGATAGATATAGGGTATTAAATTATAATAAAAAATTTAATAATATTTGAAATAAAAATTTATTATATCGTCATGGTTGAATAATATTTGAGGGAGTTTGAAGAATAAATAAAAAAATGTTTAGTTAAGAACAATATCTCTCCTTCGGAAAACCATTTTAAGTTTGCACATAAAACCTTTAGAATATTGTTTTATAACATAAAACTGACTCTAGGTAATATTTATGTATGTAATTAATGTTTTTTTCTGGGTATTTTGTGAATAAAAATGATCTATATGCTTTAATAGGAGAGGAGAGAATGTGTCCATTTATAAGTTTCGGAGAGAACCCACTTGGAATTTTTGAAAAGAATCAAATAATTCAGTTTCCTATTAAAAATGGATAAAAAATGTATGAATCAAAAATATTATAAGATATTAGGTCTAAATATGTACATTAAATAGAAATTTAAGAGTTTTTATGTTATTTTCACCCTTATATTTTTAGTTTAACCCCTGGTAAACCCTTTTCAACTTCAAATATAGTAACTTATTTTTAGAGTTTTTACTATAAATTATAAAAAAAAGATCAACTTACTAAAAAATTTAAATTATTATGATTTAAAATAGTTAATTTTTTTTATATAATTAAAATAATATAATTGTTAGAAGTTAATTGAAAATTAATCCCATACATTCGATAAAAAACTATTTTTAATGAAAGGGTTTTCCTAAGTTTAAAAAGAATTTACAAAAAAAAATGTGATATAAAATTGATTCCAATGATATTAATTGATTAATAATAATATATATTTACTAATTTTAATTTTAAAACCCATTCTAAAACAAAACAGAACTTTTTAAAATCTTCCAATAAAAATAAAATGTAAAACAAATCAGTATTTTTCACTATTCAAAGAAAAATTAGTATTTTTAGAAAATAATCATAAATAAAATGTAAGATAATTTTTAAACATTGATTTAAAAATGAAGTTAAATTTCTATAATCCATTTTAAAAAACTGGTAAAAATTAATTTTAAAATATGTTCATAAAAAAGGATAAAGTCACTTTTTAGAAAAAAAACATTTAAAGAATAAATCATGATTTATTCTTATTCCATGCCAAGAAAAAATATTAGATGAATGGTTAAACATTTTTTGAATATATAATACATAAATTTAGTTAAAATCATCCACCAATAGTGAAAAAAGTAATTTATTATGATAAAAACACATTCTATGCCTAATAAATGTTCCATTTACCTTCAAAGGATTTTTATATTCATTTCAAATCAATTGATAAAAAATTAATTTATTTTTTACATGTATAAAACATATAATTTTAATAGTTCAGTAATTACTATTCAAAACTATTAATTTAATGTCCAGTTTATAATTGAATATTATATTCCTTTTTCATTTAGACATAAGGTTAGATGTATAAAAAACTATCAAAGAGATTAAATTTGTTTTAGAAAATATGTATCATAAAATTAATGGGAGTTACTTTATACACTCCATAAAATAAATTTCACACTTAAAATTATTTTACTAGTATATAAAAAAATGAGAATATGTATGCGTCATAATATCCAAAGGATAACATGTAGCTTCTTCGAATTTCTGATTCTTCCAGATAACTTTATCCAGATGAGTAGTCTTGTTATATAACACTTTATCTCTACGATCCAAGATTCTATAATGGTTGATATTCATAGTAATTATTTTTCTCTTATGTTATAACATCCGAGTTCTGTATATGTTAAAGATTAGGTATGTACTTTCTCAAGAGAGATTCACGGAGCACATCATAGACAAGAGAGAGGTTCTATGGAAACCCCAAGTGATAAGATACCATCAATACTCATTAAAGAATATTGAAAGTGAATGTATACCTAGGTAACATATTTTCATTATTTCTAAATCTCATAAACTTATTCCATGGAGATATTTATAGAAAAACCTTATCACCAACTATAAATTCCAAATCATATTGATAATTGTCAGCATAACTTTTCTGTCGACTCTGAGTTTACCTGATGATCAATTTAATGGTTATAACATTATATTTCATTTACTGACCTAGGCCAGGTCCAAGTAGATATATTTCACAGACATCATCCAAAAACATTAGAGTAATACACTTCTTTCCATAGAGGTCTTCAGAAGTATCCATCTGAATTATTGAGTGAAATATATTGTTATAAGAAAACTAGACTAGAAGAGGTGTTGAATCCAAACACCTTTGAATTATAGAGAACAAACCCTAAGAATATCCTCTAGTTTTTGAATGTTTTCATCATAATAAACCTCTAATTGTGGATGGAAAGTGGTAATCAAACAAATATTTGAATCCTGATCATGCTTAAAACATCAAAAATAACTTCAAGTTAAACTTCAAATTATGATCAGATATAATAGAATGTGGTAATCCATGTAACATTTCCAATTTTTTAATATATATTCTAGAAATATTATAGAGAAAGAAGTATTCTTTGATAAAAAAATGTGATAACTTTATATGTCTATTGACCAAAAACCAAATAGAATTACGGATTTTAGAGGTTTTGAGGAGTCAGATGAAAAAATCCATGGTGGCATTTCCCGTTTGAATTATGGTTTGGGTAATGTTTTTAAAATCCACTTATATATCTATCTCTCAAAGTTAAAATTATAATTTAACAAGAACCAAGATACGCTTTATTCAATATCAAGTTTTATATTGTTCAATCTGAAATACTCATTCAGATCTCTATTTCTCTTCATACTTCTAGGATGAATAGTGAATAATGAATTGTGATCCTCTTATAACAACTCCTTTATCAAGCCTGTTATGAATTAAACAAATAAATAATGTTTGAACTTTATCATTTTTCACAAACTAGGTTGAACCTAAGAATATTTCTCACCTTCTTCTATAGTTCCACATCTTCCTTCTTCAGCTCTTTAATCCTCACATGGATTGATGGTGAAACACTCATCTAGGAAGTATAAGATATATCCCATCTAATACTTCAAGACCTATAATTTTTCAAATCCAGAAATATTGGATCATTTGGGATCCTCATCATAGATAGTCTACTAGTATCCTTTTAACATAGAGAATCTACCATCTAGTTTTCTTTCTTATGTTGTTAATTTGTTAGGGAACTATAATCTTTTATCGGATCCAACCATCTCTTGAAGAGAATATTCAATTCCTTCTATGTTACAATATTCTTTTTAATTTTATAATATTCATATATATTACACATTTCTCCATAAAATAATTCCACAATATATTTAATGAAAAAATAACAGTAGCGAACTATAAATCATGAGTAGGCTAATTTTTCTTATGAGCCTTTAATTTATGTGAGGAATTAGGTATGACCATATCATGATTCATGAGGTTTCACCATAATATCTTATTTAAAGCATTATTATATATTAAAAAAACGTATCCACTATAGGGTATTGTAATAATAGGTGTGATGACTAACCTTCTCTTTATTTCCACGATTTTTTTCACATTCATCCATCTAAAGGAAATTGGCTCCCTTTTATGTTAACATTGTGAGTGGATTATAAATTTTTGAGAACTTCTCTATAATGTTTCAATAATATCTATCCCAAACAAAAAAACAAAATATCTCAATCATTATGTTTTGGTTGGGACAATGTTTAATAACTTAAATGTTTTTTAGATCAAGATATATACCCTATCTTGAGATTATATGTCCCAGAAATGAAAAATTTTATAGCTATAATTCCAAATTAGTAAACTATTTATACAAATTTTCCTTAATTATGGTCTTTATCATAAATTTAATGTGATCTTAATTATCTTCCTTTAACTTTGAATATATAGTTATATCATCCATAAATACTACCACAAACTAGTCAATGAAATCTCTAAAGAATTTATTCATTAAATCCATGAAGTTATTTTGGGGATTAGTAAGACAAAATGGTTTTTCTATATAATCCTAGTGTTTATAAATTGTAAGGAATGTTTTCTTATGTACATACTCTTTCTTGACCCTTAATTGAAGATATCTAGAACAAAGTTCAATCTTGTAAATGTATTGAGCTCTATACAAATGACTAAACAAGTTATCAACACAGGTTATATGATACTTTTTATTGATTGTGATCTTTTTAAATTCTTGATAATCATTGAAAAGTCTAATTGATCCATATTTATTTTTAGCAAAAATAATTGGTTCACCCATGGTGATGCACATGGAAAAATAATTCCATTTTTAATATTCTCCTGTTGTTTCTTATTCAATTACAACAACCCAATTAGGTCCATTTTATAGGGACTATTTATAATATGTGTAGCACTATGTATGAGTTCTATTATGAAATCAACTTCATGATTTAGTGGAATAATTGATAACTCTTATGAATATTAACCAACCAACTCCATCTCAATAGGTATGTCATCGATTTTGAGTTTCTCCCAAATTATCAAACATAAACCCCCATTTAAATAGGTACCAAGACCCATATAATGGAAACAATTTATATCATATGATATTTGTTATGATAACATTGATAGATGATCCCAAATTCATTCAAAATATAAAACATGAAGTCCATTCATTAAAAACTGTAATAATATTTATATAAATAAATCCAATAAATTCTGAAAATAACATCAAATTTATTATTAATAATATTTTCACAATGCATAGTCTTAAAGACTTTTACAAGATATATTCCCTTTTTTAGTCTAGGATTTACCCTTTATGATAGGGAACAAACATGGCTAATCCTCTATTTTCCCACATTTTAGACAACGAACTATAAATGGATCCCTATGATAAAGTTTATTTCATTCAATTATAAATTTCATTTTTCCTCAAGAATTTTTTTCTTTAAGACCTTCATTTCCACACATAAAATATTTCCATCTTCCTTTGGGAGATTCTTCTATGTGTCTTTTTCAACATTTCTAACTTGAAGAAAATTGAGCCTTATTTCTTCCATGATCTCCACCATTTATGCTCCAAAAGAACTTTGCCTCTATCTTGGTTGGTGATTTCAAAAGTTTTCAAAGAGTATATTATTAACCATATCACTACTATAAATTTGTCCTTTAATAAGATTAGTAAAATGGTTTTATCAGTTCATAAATAGTTATGATATTGTGAGATAAGTTAAAGGGAAACCTATATCAAAACTAAAAAATGAAATGATAAATAGTGGAATTATAAACACATTATTTAGATCTATTAAAAGAATCCTCTGAAAACAATTTTTTATCACTAATAATTGGAGAATTTTACAATGCTAAAAAAGGAATAATAAATCCATGATTTATCAAATTTTTTTAGCGCTATGAAAAATATTTGAAAATAAATTCATGGTTTTCACATAACCACGCCCCCTTTCTCAGTGCTTTCAATCCCCTTTCTTAGAACTTTCCACCCCTCAATGACCATTATACATCCCCGCCCACTTTTCTCATCACTATAAAGCTCTCCCAAATGTCTGTGTGCACTGAGATTTTATCCGAGGACCTCTCTTCTACGATTGGATGCCTTCACCACTATGCCTTGTGTTTTTGTTCAATTTTTTATGAAATTTATATTTTTCATTGCATATATTAAGAAATTTGTATCATATTTATATACAATTATACTAATTTAAATATATTATATATTTTTTTTCATCAATATATATTTTAATATAATTAAAAATATATCTTTGTTTATAAATACACACACATGTGTGCATATAAACATTATATATATACATATTAATGTAGTTTTATTACATAAATAAAAAAGGATAATTTGTTAATTTAAATAAAATTAATAATAAATATTTATCTCTCTTTGGAATATATATTTAAAAATAAATTTTTATTAAATTTGTTTTAAATTTATATTTTTCAATTGATTTATTTTAAGTAAATATAAGAAAATGTGCATATATTTAACTATAAATAAAACTAAATTATGAATAATGATAAAACTTTATAAAAATAATTTCAATATGAATTCAATACATGGGAATAAATTAAGTCCCCAACAACAAAATACAATAATATCCCCTTTAAAATAGATAAAATTCCATTGAATGTTGAAAAATTGGGATACCATGACTAATAACTTAGTGTTGGAGGCCTTGTATGCCTTTTTTGGACTAAAAATTTTGATTGAGGATATTCATTATATCGTAGACCTCTTTACAGACTTATATTTTATACGTGGAAGATCCCAAACAGACACTCAAACAAAATGTTATGTCCATTTAGAGTTGAAGTCATATTTTCAACTTATCTCATAACATTTATTAATTCATTTAATTTTGATATCATTTAATTATTATTAAAATATTATTAGTCAAATATAATTATAAAATTACTAATAAATAATATTATTTAAAAATATTTTATAATCAATTTTCACTGAATATCCGATATATTAAATGTAAATATGTATTATTATTTATCTAAATAATATATTAAATATATTTGATATTTATATCAATATAAATATAATTATGTATTAATATAATATTTTTAATAAAATATAATATTTTTATTAAATATACTCTTTATCAGTGCTTGAAAAAATGCATGGATAAAGGGGGGCCTTTATCAGTGCATGTAAAAAAGTGCAGATAAACCCCCACCCTCTTTTATGAGTGCTACAAAAAAATCTGATAAAGGGGGTGCATTATCAATGATTCATTACTAGAAATGATAAAAGGCTCTATCAGTGGTTTTTTAATAATGATTATATAAATCCCATTTTAAGTTCTTTTTTCTAGAACTTATAGGGGGCTTTATGAGTGATTTTTTAGTACCACTGATAAATGCCCCCCTTTTTCAGCACATTTTTATAACACTGATAAGGTGGCTTTATCATCACCATTTTTACAAGCACTGATTAAGGTCCCCATTTATTAGCACGTTTTTTGCTGATAAAGGGTTCATTTATCAAAACATTTTATTTCTAATAAAGACCCCACTTTATGAGTGCTTCTTTACCACTAATAAGGACCCCCTTTATTAGTTCTTTTAGAAGTGCTTATAAAGGGAACCACTATTAATAGATAAATCTTTAGTAGTGTATTTTGTGATAATTTATTCAGAATAATCACAATATCTTTAACTACAGTCATCATACAATTTGGTTTCTCATAATCACCACATTGTCTTCCACATTCAAAATTAATAATATTCCATTGGGTTTCATCCATTGAATAAAACCAAAAATAATTTTGTGAGAAACAATAATCAAAGTGAGAAACAACCTAACCATGAGAAAGAATGCATTAAATGACACCCCAATTTTTTCAATTTATGACACCATAGGTTTTACCTATGCCATTCATGATCATTATCTATTCAAGTACTTCCTCGTGGTTCATAAATAAAATGTGAATTAACCTAATCAGATCAACTAAGAGTGTCAAAATATATGTGTTGTAAATGAACACTCACAATCCACCACAATAATAGTTTAGATATAATTGATTGATTAATATTTGGATTATTAATCCCCAATAAATATTTATCAAGACCACTTCACCTTGAACTATCCAGACATGGATATTTTTCATTGGAAAACCATACTCTTTTCATTATAATAACATATGACAATTTACTTTATAAAGGATTATCAAAAGGGTTCCCACTAATGTTTTCTCATCCTTGTTTCCAAATGTTAAATAAACCTGAATATGATAGCATATATAGTAACCCATACTTTACATACATTGATATTACATTTTAATATATGAATATTTATTACATTAGAAAATGATAAAGGCCAGAATTGTATAGTTCTAGTGCCATTAGAATCATTGATACATAAAAAACTGGTTCATTAGTGAAATACATCGTCTCCCAATATTTTCATCATACTATGAAACATATTATAAATATCATACAAAATTATTCCTACATAACATTGGGAATGTAAACATAAGAAAAATTTCCCTCCAATTCTCAGTATGGGTAAACAAAGGAGATATCCCTAGTCACATATACATAACATGATAATAAGAATTTAATAATATGAGAATTAAATTTTAAAAACGTAACCTATATATTATAGATCTTAATTTGAGTCATGTAACAAATAAAGGTATTTAATAATACATGAATCTTAATGAAATCAAATATCATGGGCCATAAGATAATTATATTGACATAAGACATCGATTTTTTGTATTGACATAAGCATAGAAAATAATTTCCTTAATAGTCAAGTATATTTTTTAAAAATATCACAGTGGATTTGGTTTACTCCCAAAACCATCATAGTAGTCAAGGTTTACTCCCAAGACTATCATAGTGTTAACATACTCTTATTAATCTGGACCTAAGTTCTAATCCAATCATGTTTATCTCATTAGATATCTATATTTACCCATTAAATTGGTGGGCTATATAGTTACGGGGCCACCCATCACATAATAAAAAACATACATGTGTGTGCCACAAGATAATAAAACATTCAACATATCATAACCAATGAAAATGAAATGTGTTTCATAATAAATTCATTATAGAATAACCCATTGCAATGAATTAGGTTTCATAAACATTTGATCTTTTAATCATACCATAATCCATGGAAAATAAATTTATTTTATAAAAAAAATTTCAACATGATCAAAAAACATCCATAAAATTAATTAGGATGGTATCATTGGATCATATCCCTAGTAAAAGATATTAAATATGAGAGGATACGATCATTGATATAAAATTAATATTAATATCAGTTGGATCATTTATTGAGGAAAACATTACTTTTTAGTTTGAAAGAAATTATTTAAAAATTTAAAAAATCACAAATATGGAGGAAAAAATTTTCATTATAAAATATCCTTTGAATCATATAAATTATTCTTTAAATAATTGAGTGTTTTTTATGGTGAAAAATTATATTCATGCTTTCTACGGTAAATCAAAGACTCCCTTCCCATTTTCGCTAAAAATATAAATGTATATCTTCCATAAAATGACAAGAATGGTCCATTTAAAACATTTTGTAAAAAGTAAAACACAGGTAAAAATTTCTTTAAAAAATCATATACAAATATCAAAAATATTCTAGAAAGGATTTTTTTTCAAACATGGATATGAGAGAAAAAGAATTTTTGGCTGAAGAGAGAAATAAATTCTATTTTCCTTTAAATACATTAATTTGGACTTTTGAGTACCTAAAGAGATTAAAATAAAAGGAAACATGTAATTTATAGATATAGACATAGGAAAATAAGATTCCTGATATTATTGAGAGATATAGTATAATATTTCATCATCATAACTTAACCATAAACAATCGTGATAAATAATGAGATTGTATCATAAAAACCTTACCACATTGGAAACATTCAAATCAAAAACTCAAGAAAGATATTACATCAAATGAATTTGTATATCCCCATAATTTTCATAAGGATCATAATTAAGGAAATTAATGGTCATTATATAAACCATATAAAAGAATAAAGTGGTGAAAATGTAATTTATCTCATAAAAGTAAAAGTGAAACAGAAATCCCTTACCTAAGGCTTGAATCCATCATATGTGTTCATAACTCATATATAATAAATATATATTTATTATAAATTTATTATTGAAGATTAATCATATATATAACACTATATATTATTTACTTATAACATTTTATCACTTATTTATTTAATAATCTTTATTAAAATCATTGTTTTGTGTGACGACTACTTTTTTTCCATGTATGTTTTTGTTCGTTAATACTGGTACTTATATATTGATCATGGTTCCATAAAATATAAAAATGTTAATAAAGAGATAAATTTCATATATATATATATATTCATTTAATACATATTTATATTAATTCATAAATGTTATAGATAGGCAAATGAATTATATCATTCATGGATATGGTAAGCCATATTTATGCATGAACGTTGTTTTTACATTATAAAGGATGAAACGAAATAAAGGGAAATATTAATTCACATTTAAAAATGATTACTATATCATATATATCATATATATTTATCAAATCTATCTTTATTACCATCTATTTCAAAAGTGAAATAAAAAATGTATCACAACGTTTCATGGTAGCAATTTTCCACACGTACACAGGAGCGATGTAATTATTTTCCAATAGATTGGAAGGTAAGATTTTAGATATGATATTATAATTGAATATGTATATTTATATTCTAAATATTTATATACTTTAATTCCATTATTATATCAATCTATGAGAGGAGGTGATGGAAAACGAATTACATCAGTTACTGTGGTAGTTGTCCGTCATACACATTATCGATATTTTTATTCCTCATTTGATGGAAGAGGTTACGTATATAGTTCATTATGTTAACATAACAATATATAATTATATAATAGATAATTAGGTTATTAAAACATAATGGTTGAATAATATTTTAATTATGTGAAAGAAGAAATAAAACCAAAATTCTTGGTTAAGAATAACACCACTTCTTCGTATAACCTCTTTAGGTTTATACACAAAGACTTCCTATGATGGAATTATGATGAAAAAAATGGAATCCATGTTTTTTTATTTGTTTTATTAATTTATTTGGGTAATTAATTTTCAAACCACAATTATCTTAAAGTGTGCAGAGTAGTGGAGAGGTTGTTTCATTTTTTAAGTGGGAGAGAGGACACACATGAAATTTTTAAAAATAATGGAATAATTCAAAGAAATATTCACAAAAAATGGATAAAAATGGACCATTAATAAAAAATAATATATATAAGTTCTAAAATTTTCCATAAAATATAATTCAGACATAATTTTTGATTAACTTAACCCTATATTTTTTGTCTAACCCCCAGGTATGTCTAGTTTAACTTTTAATGGGGTAACACATTTTTACTATTCATTATAAAAATAAATCAAGTTAACACTATTATATATTATTAATTTTTATGGCTAAAAAATATAATTCATTTTTTAAAAAAGAATTCACAAAATTGGTAGAATCTAATTTAAAATTTTACCCACTATAATAAAGAAATGGTTGTTTTCCAAAGAAAAATTTTTCTTATGTGTAAAAAATTTTTATATCAAAAGTAGACATAAAATTTAATAAAATTAACTAAATAGTATTAATAACAATATAATTTAATTAATTTTTCTATTTAAAAAATTTAAATATATTTAACCGTGTAAATTCTTTAAAATAAAAGAAAATTTTAATAAAAATCCGAAATGCTTGCTATTCATAAAAAAATATTTTCAAAAAATTATCAAAAATTAAATGTAAGATAATTTTGAGTTTTTATTTTACCAAAAATGAATTTCATTTTTTCTGAAATTGTTATAAATTAAATTTAAAATAAGTTATCAAAACCTAATGAAACCACTTTCTAGAATAAAATACATTTTTATACTTAAAAATAGATTTATTATAATACCATGACTATAAAAAATATTTCATGAATGATAAAACATTATATTGAATATATAATATATATATTTATTTAAAATAATTCATCATTAATGAATAATTTAATTTATTAAGAAGAAAAAACATCACATGTATATTAATAGATTTTCAGAAAAATATACCTTTTAATTTTAAATTATTTTTACTACATTTATAATCAATTGACTACCAAGGGATTTATATTATACATATCCAAACCATATAATTTTCATAATTCAGTTAGTCATATCATTTAATGAACATTTAATAACTATGTTATAATTTTATAAGTTATTACGGGTCATTTATACTTGGGGTTGTTTGTATCACATGTTTTTGAAGAGATTAAATTTATTTTTTAAAAATATATAAATCGTAGAATCTTAGGGTGTTAAAATTTTCATCCTGAGACATATATATTAAAAAATATTCTCCCTATTATCTACATTTAATAACCTAAAATTTTAGAACATTGTGTTTGATATCATATACAACACGCAACCTCGGGATTTAACGAACTACAAAAAGTTATTATTTTATGACCATTATAACATATATGTTTAATTTAATGTTTTGAATAAAAGTAACCAAATTATAAAATATTCATAAATTATATAATCAATAAAAATTTATAGGTAAATTATTATGAAATATGCAATCAACCTTTTGTATATCCATTTTATTCTTCAAAATATGTTTTGTTTAAAAATTGATTTTATTGGATTTTTTGGGAGAAAATTATAATTAATTTCTATAACATTGTCACAACCTGTCCTAGTGGGCCCCATTTCTTGGCACCCCAATCTCACCTCCAATAGGCCAGGGGCTAGTGACTATCACCTTGTAGGCATTCCACTATCATGGGAGGCATTGCCTATGTTCCTAAACACACACACACACACACATTTCCAAGCAGAAAAATGATGAAATGTAATAACTAGTAAGGAAAAAAATGCATGCATAATAATAAACCAAATGAACAGAGTACATCAGAAGTAAAGTAAATAAAAATATATTGGGCCAGAATACAAGCCCAATAAAAATAAAGAGTCTTCCAACTACAAATTCCAACCTGTATGAAAAAATATATGTACTGGGACTACTGCATAATGTTGTAGGAACACCTCAACCTATCTGAAACTCACAAAGTGCTATCTGGTCATGTTAGACCCTGGGCTCAGTCAAAAGGTTGCACAAGACATGACATGTATGGGAAAATCCCATGCAAAGGTGAGTATAACAATACTCAGTAAGACACCCTGAAAACCACAAAGAAATACACAAAGTAAATGTATAGTAAGCTCTACACAATATATTTCTACAAGAACATATCCATATATAATCAAAACCAGACCCATATTCTAAAGTTAGGTTACAATGATCCACATACCCATGCAAGGTATTTGGTCCAAAGGTTCCACGAAGCACTCATTTAGGAGAACCAACTCTGGAGTCTGACAGCACTGATGACATCCGTTTGAGATTTACTATTCATTAGGAACCATCATGATATAGAGATACAATGATAGATCTAAAGAGAGAATATAATACACTAATTCCAAGAGAACCAACTCCCTGAGTGAGGAAGATCATGAAACACATATGAGGATCACTTCTAGGGTCTTGGTGTATGCCATGACTCATTCATATTCTCCTCCTAAGTATTAGAAAAATGTCTAGTAGGATTGGTCACATCGATAACCTTAATCTACCTAGGGAATAAGATTGGATAGGGGATCCTGCTCCACGCCATTCAGAGGGGACTCCTTACTCAATGCAGAAAGTCCTATTGAAGGGGTTCATACTCCTATGGATATGAACTGATACCCACAGACCATAAGGTGAATGATCAAGGAGGCACTAACCCAAATGAAACATGTCCAAGATAAGGTGTACAAGGATATCAATCCAATTAGAAGAGAGTATGTGGCATGTAGAAGGGTCAAAAGCCGTGTCCCTTGACTCCAGGTACTACCCGTGTACAATGGTGCATTCATAAGAATGTTTCATGTATTTAAAGGTATACTTGACATGTAGAAAGTATTATATATTGTGCCCATCCATATAGGGTCTACCCATGTACCTCAGTCATGTGTTGGTACATGTTGTTAACCCGTGTCGACCTACCCATGCACTGGTACATAGGGTATCCCATGTAGGTGGTTAGGTTCTCTCTATGTAGTGGAGTACAAGCCATGCCCTCCACACCATGTCTATGTATCCTCTTAGAAGCACAGAGAGACTCTATGAAGGTCCCACATGTTGCGTGATAGGTGCCACAAGTTGTGTGATGCTTCTCTGCTACCCAAAACCCAAGTCTCCACTGAACTAGTCCCACAGACTTTGTATCATGAGATACAAGCTCTACCCTTCATGATTTTCCGAAATAGTTGTTCTCCCTTCATCACTTTGGTTGATCCTTTGGTGCTCGATCCAATAGTTCATTTTCCCCAAAAATGCATATCCATGGTCACCTCTCCCTTATAACACCAATTTGATAGGTTTTAGGCTTTTTATTGGCTCCAAAACAATATTATAATCATCCAAAAAAAGTACACTTGAAGAACAATATCTCTCTAAATATTTCAATTCATCAATCTCTACTATCGTCACACCTCTATTAGGTCTTCATGATTCTAGATTTACAATTTTAGATTGTTGCACGAAGAATCAAATTCCAAATGATCCTTCGTTCATAATCCCATGAAGAATGAAAAACACACAGGGATAAAGGCTGATGAAATCAATTAAATAATTTGTGGAAAAAACCTCATATTTTTTATGGCCTTTATATACTCCCATTATAAGGATCTAGAAACCGGATCAAAATAAAAATGATCCCCCAAATCAAGCCTGCAATCACCCATCCTACAAGAATGAATGAAAAATTGGTGAACCCATTCATGGGTTGATCCACATTTTTCATTGAATCAATGAACGAAAAAGAAGTAAATAAAATCAGACACCCAACCTCCTAGATTGGATCTTTTATTGAAGAAGGATGATCACAGTGCCATCGTTGATGAGATCTTCTAACATGCTGGAACAATGATCCATGATCCTATCAATCATCGCCATTCACTGAGAGGTTTCTCCAATGGTTATCCTCTATAATGATTCTAGGGATTCATTTGGGTCCCTACCATGTGACTTATTAAAAATGGAAAAAGCATTGTAGCATTATTGAAATGTCAAATAAAATTCATTCTTAACTTATTGTATTTCTGTAAAATATCCAAAAATTAGCTTTCACATACGACTCATGGCGGTCGATGTTAAGACTTTTATAGGTAAAGTATTTGATTCGGACACAACGATACTCTCAAATTTCTGATCTAGCACCTGTTTATAAGTTATTACACTTTTTAGGAAAACCGCTCGAACGTGCTATTTAATGATTAATTTATATCAAAACCTTATTTTGAGAACCCCAAGCCTCAGAATCGCACACCCTCTCAACGCTTAGTATCAAATTATTTTTATATTATACTAAAAAATAATATACAGAAAATATGAGACATTACATTCTCCCCACCTTAGGGATTTACATCCCCAAAAATCCAAAAATAAGGGCTACAAAAAAAGGTGTTGGTACGAAAAATTAATCTAAGCCTCCCACTCCCACATGATCTCATGGAGATTCATGTTCTATAATCGAACACACAATATGGGAATTTCTTGCCCTGAAGGATCCATTCTTTCTAATCCTTGATTTCCCCTAGGTACTCAACAATGGTTTCCCCATCGTCAATTCCCAACTCACCCTAGTCGATGATGTGTGATGGGTCATGCACATACTTCCTCAACTGTGACATGTAGAAGAAATCATGTACCCAGTGAAAATGTGGAGGTATAGTTAGGTGGTATTCCATATATCCTACTCTACGTAGTATCTGAAAAGGGCCGATAAACCTCACTGATAACTTGTCACCCGGACCAAATCTCTATAACCCTCATTGAGGTGATACCTGAAGGTAGACGTAGTCTCCTTCCTCAAACTCCAATGGTCTTTTTCATCTATCTGCATAAGACTTCTTCCGGCTCTGCAGAGTCTTCGTCCACTTCTAGATGATCTTTACATTCTCAGTAGTTCCTCGTACCATCTCTAATACCTTGAGTGTTGATTCTCATGGGCCAGTCGAGCAATGTGGTGACTGACAGGTATGCCCATAGAAATCCTAGAATGATGTGATACCAATGGTCGAGTGGTAGTAGTTGTTTTATAAAAACTCTACCAGTGATAGTTGGTCCTACCAGCTATGTTTAAAGTCCAAGATTCAATCCCACAACATATCTTATAGGACCTGGATGGTACTATCTGTTTGGCCATCTTTATGGGGATAAATGCTATGACCAATCACAACTGATTCCCAAACTCCTCATTCAATGCTTTCCATAACCGGGTTGTGATAAAACCACCACAATCAGAAACAATCATTAATGGGACTCCATGAAGCCAAAATATCTCCTACACATAGAGGAGTCCCAATATCTCTATTGTGATTTCTCTCAGATAGCTATGATGTGGGCCGACTTGGCGAGTCCTTCAACGATTACCCAGATGGTATCGTCACCCTAGATGTACATGGTAAACCAATTATGAAGTCCATCGATATTCCATCCCTTTTCTATTCTAAAACCTCAAGTGTTTGAGCTAAACCCGATGGATCCTGGGGCTCATACTTCACCTTCTATAATGTACGGAATCAAGAAACAAACTCTACCACTTCCTTCTTTATCCCTATCTACTAGAACTAATGTCAGAGGTCCTGGTACATTTTTTCCTATCCAAGATGTACCGCCCAAGGGGATGTATGAAAATCAATAATAACCTCATACTTCAATTCCACTAGTACCACTTTGTGTACTAAGAAAAGAATGACCTACTCCACCTTGAGAATTTACACCAGGAGCACAACTTGTGGAAATTTCTACTTGGATGGTTTTTCAGTCAAAATGCCCAAGTTTTTCCTCTCTAAATCACTATAAGAGTGGAGGGGTGACAACCATCAACTGTAGATACGATTAATTATCTTCATACACAAAGGATAACTGTAATGAGGCCAATTTATCTGACGCCTCATTTAATAGTTGCGTTCTAGATCTCCTGTTGAGGGAATCAGCCACCACGTTCCCCTTCCCAGAAGTATAGATGATCTCAAAGTCATAATCCTGGAGTAACTCTTGACATCGCCTTTATCTCACGTTCATATCCTTTGGAGATAAGATATACTTGAGACACTTATGATAAGAGTATATGATAAACCACTTTCCCGTCAAGTAGTGTTTCCAAATATTCAATGCGAAGACTGTAACTACCAACTGAAGATCATGGGTAGCATAGTTCTACTCATGTTTTACCAAATGGGGAAAACCATAGGCAATCACCACTTGAATCAACATCATTGTACCACCAAGTCTAGTCCCTTATGCATTGCAGAACACTACGTTTGTGAAACCCTCCTCTGGAAATATCAAGATTCTGGTGGTCATCATACTCTACCTCAACTCCTAAAAAGCTTGTTGGCACTAATAAATCACTACAAATGGGTACCCCTTCCAATTCAAAAATTTCATTAGTTCTATTATATTGGGGAAATCAGGTATGAATATCCAGTGATATCCTTCATGCCCAAGGTTGCTCCAAACCTCCGTCACACTGCTAGGTGCCTCCCATGCTAACACTGCATTCACATTGGTAGGGTCCATTACTACCCCATATATTGAGATAGCATGTCTCATAAAGTGGACCTCCTAAATCTAAAAATGGAACTTTGAGAGCTTCCCATAAATCTGGTACTCTCGGAGTGCATCCAAAACCATCCCTAGGTGTCTCACATGCTCTTCCTCAGACACCATGTACACAAGGGTGTCATCGATGAAGACCACCAAGAACCGATCTATGTATGGCTGGAAGATCCAGTTTATGAGTCCATTGAACATTGCTGGGAAATTTATCACACTCAAGGGCATCACCAAGTACTCATAGTGACCATAGATGCATCTGAAATCCATCTTCATTATATCCCCATCCCTTACTCGATGTTGGTGATAGTCCCATCAAAGGTCAATCTTCTTGAACCATCATTCCCATTTAAACTAATTAAAGAGGTCATCGATCATTATAAGTGGATAATTGTTCTTCAACACCACCTGTTCCATGAACTGGTAATCCACAGACAACCTCAAGGTCCCATCTTTCTTTTTGGGAAAGAAACTATTGCTGCCTAGGGTGAAATGCTGGATCTCAAGAATCCCTTCCTCTACAAGTCCTTTAGCAGAACCCTCAACTCACAAAGATATAAAGATTCTTCTGATATGTTGGTACTGATATCGGTGTCATCCTAGGCTGTATGTTGATTCATAAGTCGATCTCCTAGTGGGGAGGTAATCTCGGAACATCTTCTGGAAATACTTTCTCATTATTTGCCACTACTTATGGGAATTGAAAGCTCATAAAATCAACTTCTCTGAGGGTAAGGATAGCCAAATAATGAGTGATAAGTTTCACCCTCTTATACATGAGACCCTCCTATGCTACTTGGGTTTATTTATCCCCAAAAAAGGAAAACGTTGTCCCATAACTGTGAACACACCATACCCTTCACCAAAAATAGTCAATCTGGGCATGGACCAAAGGCAACCAATCCATACCGAGAATTACTTTGTAAGGCCTTGACGCTTCCACCAAGAGGTTCCAACTAAAAATATCACTCCAAGGGTAAGATAAAACTATAGTAAAAGGTGTGTGATCATTAAGTCTCTTCCCATATATGTCTCCAAATGTAAGGGTTGATTCAACGGTTCATCCATAATCTCAAGGTCTCACACAAGGTATGTGGGGGGAAGGAATGACTAGAAACTAAATTTATAAGTGTGGTATCTAAGGTAGAAAATACACAAATCAAACCTCGGATAATCCCTAGCGTCATTGGGTCAGACACCTAGACTGCCTATATCTATCCATGCCCCTATCCTCTATCTCCCTGAGCCTAGTATTGACCTCCTATGGGCCGTGGTTGTGGTAACATGTCATACACCTACCACATCTTGTAGATATCCCATATCCTCTACCACATCCACCTCCTAGAGTGTCTATACGCTCCACTCGTTTCCTGTACCTTAGTGGTCCATCCACTAGCTCCCTGTCACCAGCTCGATGGGTTGGAAAATCTCTTGCAAGAGGTCTTCTATCATTGCTTGTATAGAATTGCCTCTCCCTAGACTGAATAGACCTAGACTGAGATCCCTAGACAATAGATCCCCTATCCTGAGATCTCCTATTTTAAATACGTCATCTAGATCTGTACTTTTGAAATTGGCTTCGCACTATTGGGGTCTTTGCACCTATCTGTTGGTTGATAACTGTCACTAGCTACTTTTTCTTTGCCAAGAAGCTCTCAACCACCAAATATTTCTTGAGAACTCCATCATTAGTTAAAATGCATAGTGGTATAAATCTATCTCAGATATCAGCACGTAGATAACACTTAATGGTTAGAACCGTGAAGTACTAATCCCTGGCCATGCCCATCGAATACCTAGATAGGTTGGTAAATCTCAGTTAATATTCATCCACCATTATGCTTACCTAATAGAACTGAAGAATCTCATATGTACACAACGCTCTCGGCATAACCAGAAATAACTCTTCTATAAGGAGACACTAAAACTTTATCCATGAAAGAGTATCCCCATCGTAATACTACATGTTCAAATTCCACCATTTCCATGCCAAAACATGAAGAAGGATCATCGGTAGGATCACCATCCGGTCCGCTAGTGTCCTCACAAGACAAAAAGCTATGGTCACCACCTCAAGATAGTACTCAACCATCTGAGGGTCCAGATCACCTTGGAACCTAAGGGGTATCTATATCTGAAACTCATGGCGGGCGCTCAACCTGAACTCATCATATACTAGTACTGAAGGTACCCCATTCTTCCCCACATGAGGTGGTATAGTTGGTGCCCCACCTAGAGGTAATGGATGGGGAACTGGTGTCAGTATAAAAGCCTCATAACTGGGGGGTCATCCTCAGGATCATTCTGTTGAATGCTAGTTGTTATTCATTGTAGAGTCATCCTGTAAGAAAATGCAATGAAACACGATTAATGAGTATATCCAGAGAGATGACTCAACAATGAAATGGAAAGCACAACCCATTCCTATAAGATTCATGTACCATTATTGTTTCCCCAAAACTAGTTTTATCATGCACTGAGTCAAAAATATGGTTATCAGAGTCCTGGTGTATGGATATATCGGCCGCCTGCACCGAAAATGGAGTTTATGTCCTGAAATCCAAACTCAAAACACTTAACAACATTTTCCCAAAGCAATATCATATTCTCTCAGTCCTAGGGTAGAACCAACCCCCATTTGTACCACTCTTTCATGACCTGTCGTAGTGGATCCCATTCTGTGACTCCGCAAGTCTGACTCTAATAGGTTAGGGGTTGGTGACTAGCACCGAGTATGCATGTCACCAACATAGGTGCAATTTCCTAAGTACCTTTACATATTCACACATCTCCAAGCCCAAAAATACTAAAATGTAAAAACTAAAAGGGAAAAAATGAATGCATACTACTAAACCCAACCTATAGAGTAAATCATAAGTAAAGTGTGGAAAAGTAATTTGGGCTAGAATACAAGACCACAAAAAAGATAGAGTCAGCAAACTACAAAGTCCATCCTATAAGAAAATAAGATTGGTATTGGGAACACTTCTTAAAGTCGTAGGAACATCTCAACCAGTCTGAAAATCACAAAGCTATGTCCGGTCCTAGTCATCCCTAGACTCTATAAAAATGTCACTCATTTTCACAGGACATGACATGTGTGGGAAAATCCCATATAGGGGTGATTATAACAATACTAGGTAGGAAACTCCGAAAACCACAATGAAATACACAAAGTAAGGGTACTTTCACCTCTAAATAGTATATTTCAAAAAAACATATCTAAATATACTCAAACCTAGACCCGTAGTCTAAATGTAAGTCATAATCATCCTCATACCCATGCTAGGGTTTTTTTGAAGATTCCATGAAGAACTCATCTAGGACAACCAAATCATGAGTTTGATAGCACTGATGACGTCTGTTCGAGAAGTACTATTTTTTGGGAACCATCTTAAGAGAGAGATACATTGTTAGATTAGAAGATAAAATACAGTACACTCATTCTGAGAGAACCAACTCCCGGAATGAGGAAGTTCATGATACACAGATGAGGATCACTTCCAGGTCCTTGGCGTATACCAGGAATCATCTGGATTCACCTTCTATATAGAGAAAAATCATTCAATAGGATTTTTTATGTTGATATCCTGACTCTACATAGGGCCCATGAATGAAAAGAGGATACTGCTTGGAGCCTCTCATAAGGGACTCCCAAGTCTATCCAGAATGTCCTGCTGAAGGGGGTCATACTCATGTGGATATACAATTATTCTCACTAATCTTCAGGGGAATGAGAAAGGGGGAACAATCCCAAATTAAACATTTCTATGATATGGTGGAAAATGAGATCAATCCATGTAGAAGAGGTCACATAGTGTGTATAAGGGTTAAAAACTATGTCCCTTGACCCTGGGTACTACTCATGTACAATAACCTATGTCAAAAAAACATGTCATGTAAGGAATGGTATACACAATATGTGGAAAGTCTTACATGACATGCCCATCCATTCGGGGTCCACTCGTGTACCTCATCCATGTGTCGCTACATGGTTTCATCCCATGTCCACCAACCCATGCACCAGTACATGGGGTAGCCTGTGTATATGGTGAGGGTCTGGCCGTGTGGTGGAGTACATGCCTTGTAATCCACCCCATGTCCATGTATCCAATGAAGATACACAATGAGTCTAAAAAAAGGCCCCACAGACTGTGTAATAGCTTTCACACACAATGTGATGCTTCTATATCCGTAGAAACCCTATTCGCTGTTGAACTGGTCCCACACCTTGTGTATTTTGAGATTCACGTCATGTTCTTCAGGATTTTCTAGAATCATTTTTATTCCTACAACACTATATTTGATCATTAGGTGCTTGATATGATGGTCCATTCACATCAAAACTACAGATCTATAGTCAAATCACCCTTGAAACAGTGATTTGTTAGGTTTTGGGCCTTCGATCAACTCCAAAATCCAATTTCAATTATCCGTTCAAAGGACACCTGGAGAATGATATCTCTTGAAATACATCAATCCATCCATCACCATTTTGGTCACACCTCCTCAAGGTCATTCTGATTCCAGATCTATGATTTTAAATCATTGCACGAAGAATCAAATACAGAATGGTCCCTCATTTGTAATCCTACAAAGAAAGAAGAACACATGGGGAGAAAGAGGGAAGAAATCATTTAAAAAAATCAAAGAATGAACCTCATCCATTAATTTTTAAGGAATTTATACACAACCATTATAAGGATCAAGAAACTAGAATAAAATATAAATAATCACTTCAATCAAACCCATAATCACCCTTCCTAAATGAATGAATGAAAAACATTTCAACCTTTTCATGAGTTGATATGCATTCGTCTTTGAATCAATGATTCCAGAGGAAGTAAATAAAATCACATTCCCAACCTCATCGTTTAGATCAATCATTGATGAAGTATGATTGTGCTGATATTATCAATGAGATCCTCCAACCAACTCACACAACAAACCATGGTCCAATAATTCATCACTGTTCATTGAGAGGTTTCTCCAATGTGTCTCCTCTCTAATGTTTCCATATATTACTCTAGGGTTATGGATTTTAACCCTGGGTCTCTGCCACACTAGATATTTAAAACGGAAAATCTGTTGCTACATCACTGTAACATCAAATAAAATAAATTATTAATTTATTATATTTCTTTAAAACATCCAAAAATTATCCTTCTCATCTGACTCACACTGGCCGATGTTAACCCTCGCCTAAGGTAAACACACTACTCTAGATGCAACAGTACTCTCATATTTTTGATCCCGACATCCAATTAGAAGTTATTAAACTTTTTAATGAAAACTGATTGCATGTGATATTTAATGATTAATATATTTTGAAAATTTATTCTGCGTACCTTGTGCCTCATAATCGCATTCCCCCTAAATGCTTGGTCTCGAATTAATTCCATATAATATTTAAAAATAATAAACAAAAAAATTGGGACATTAAAAAAATCTAAAAATTTTGTTCTATAGAAATAATAACATTTATGAAATAATATATTCAAAATTATTTTACATTGAAACATTAGGATTTTTCTGAAATGATTGAATTTTCTGTGAATAGTGAAAAGGATCAATTTTTGTAAAACTATCATTTCTTATTTTTGAAAGAATACCCTTAATTATTTTAAATTTATCATAAATTAATATAATATATTTTTTGTTATGATATTATGAAATTAATTCAATTTTAGTCATCATTATACTTGATTTTGTTATATGTTCACCTTTGGGATTAAAAATTTATTTTTCTAAAAAAATATTTTTTTGTTTCATTTTATGAATTTTAATTAAAAATGATTTATGATAATTATAAGAATTTAGTATGATATAATTGAAAAAAAAAATTGGATTTAAAAGGTAAAATTTATCCTTGGATGAATTTTTTGTATTTTTCAGATGAAATTAAATTTTTGATGAATAGTAAAAAATACTGTTTTTATGATGTACGATATATTTTATGATATCCCCTGTCACACCCATGACTTTTTTTTAAATTCATTAATCATTTAATTTCCATTACCGATTTGTTTTGGGGGTCTACCACTCATTTTGGTGAAAATGGTCGGTTTTGAAAATTTGGGCCAAACCGTGAGCCCAAATCCAGATTTAAAAACAAATTTTGATTCTTATATAACTCCTTCAATTTTTACTATTTTAAACCCATTCCACTTCCCAATTGGCATACCATAATATATTAAAATCACCATATCCTTTTGAACCACATAGAAATCCCAAATCATGATGGATTTGGGTTTTTAATTAAGTTAATGGGCCTGCCCGTAAGCCCATTTCTTGCTTTAAATTATTTTTTTAAAATTTCAATATCTCATTCGTTGTTTACTGTTTTTTGTTGATTCAACCTCCCACTCGAAGCCAAAAACCTAAGACTCACCCCCTGTATCACGTTTTCCTCTTTGGAGCTCATATACCCCGCAGATGTGGACGATCTTTCTCAATATTTCTCAAATCGACCAGATTTGATGAGGTAAAATGAAGCTTTCATAACTCCTTCAATTTTCATCCTTTTCCCCCCATTTCAGTCCCCACATGACCTAATATGACTCCTTCGGACCTCCATATCAGTTTTGGGTACTTGGAGATTCATAGTTAGGTGGATTGGGGCTGATTTATTCAAGATATTTCAAGTAAGGGAATTCCTTCTTGGTTCCTTCCATCCTCTTTTAGTTTTATTTCATATTTCTTGAAGTTACTCATGTCCAGAAGTTAGGTTTAGATCCTAAGATCTGATTTGGTATCTTTGGAGTCTTTTTTTGGTGGTCTAGGTCTGGATGTATATTCCTTGTGGTGCGGCGGTGGTGTGCTTAAGGTTTCGCACCATGTTTTGAGGGTTTCGACTCAAAAGGTAGGTGATTCCATGTTTAAACATTTTATGATGAGTTATATTTCTTGTTTTATTAATTTAGTATGTTTATAATCTGTCTTGTGTGGTTTGAAAACTGTTTTTGATGAATTTGGTTAAACATTTAATTTTTAGATGTATTTTAGCTTGAAATTGGGTACTTTTTTTGTGTGACTCTTGGGGTAATGTTTGGGTTTAGTTTATAACATATGAAAGTGATTTATTAGTCTTGAAAGGGGCTACCAATTCTGTTTTGTTAATTCCTTATTATCATTTGGGCCTTGAAAAGAGGTTTTTTGAATGAGTTTAAGGTGTAAAACCGTGTTGTACTTTTTGAAGGAGATTTATGAAAACATGTGTTTTTCATGTGTATCTTTGTGGTATTATTTGATGTATTTTTATAACATTTGGGGGTGCTTTAATAATTGTTTTAGGGCTGAAAATTCTGTTTTGGATTGTTATTGTTATGATTTTGGTTTTGAATGAGGGGTTTGTAATGGGTTTAGTGTGCAAACAATGGTTATACCTCTTGGGTTTGTTTTATAAAAATTGCAAATGTTTTATTTTGTTAAACAATGTTGGGAAAGGGTGTATATGTACTGTTTGGGTGAGTGTGTTAACCTAATGTGGGTTTTTGAATGGTAAAGTGGTGATTTGAGATGTCAAACATTTTTAGAATGTTTTATAAATTGCCGAAATGTTTTACTAAATTGTGTTTTGTGTGCGAAACACGGGTGTGGGATGTTTCGTGTGAGTTTATTGATAAAATGAATTGTGAAGGTGAGAAGGGTATTATGTGACATGTGTGTGGGCTTTTATGTGAGTTGAATATCTTGTAACGGTTTTATAAAACCATTTAAAGGATTTGTGTAAGTGTTAAATAAATGTTAAAAGTGTTGTAGGGAATTTTGGTGTGAGTTTGATTTCAAAATGAATTTGAATAAATAGTGGAATTTTTGACTTGTGTGATGTACATGGGGCTGTTTGGTTAATGTGTGATGTGGAATTGATATTTGCTTGTGAAAACTATACTTCTTGGATTGTTGAACTTGTTTGAGCACAAAGGGAAAACCCGGGTATCTAGGTGGGTGGACGTGTACTAGTATGCTAGTGAATCCGTGGGGTTTGGCCTCAGTTTCACTTAGCAAGATTGACGCTTACAACTCTAACTAAACAATTATGATGATGATTGGGGAACAATAGGTTATGGGTATGATCCCTACTAGTGGCTCGTGCACGAGAACGAATATTTTTTGTGGTTACTCTCACCGAGATACGAGGTACCTGGGACCCACAGCTAGCTAGTGCCTAGGGGTTATTTCCTATTACTTGTGCTCATTAGATCCATTGTACTTACCGTCGGTATACGGTATTGTTGGATGGAAAATTAAGTATCTTTGTTATTTATTTTAAAATTGTTGTTCCTTTAAAACTATCTCACATGGAAACAGTTTTCATTTATCATTTCATCCTTTAGAAAATTGTAACTAGCATTTCTTATTTACAAAACATGCAATGCTTTTTTCATGAAATGTTTATCACATGGAATATCATAGAGGTGGTATCCTACTGGGATTTCGCTCACACCCTACTTACACCTTTGGGTGTAAGTATACTTTCTTATTTTATGTCATAGGTTTGGGTACAGGTTTTATGCCTTTGGTTCGGGTTTTTAGTGGTCCATCGTGATGGAGTGTTGTGGAGATGGATTGAGGGCGGTGCCTCTTTCCATGTGGAGGTTCTTGGGCTGTATTTTCTTGGGTTTGTACCTTTGTAATGGTCTTTAAAAATTGTTTAAAATTGTGTAATTCAGTTCTGAATTTTTGAAAAAGATTATTTGGTTTGAAAAATCCAGATTCGTTTTATTGGATTCTTTTGTCGTTTTAAGTTTATAAACTCGGGTAAATCGTTACCAATTATCATTTTATGATACCCGGGCACTTGTGCCAGCCCGTGGGGATCGGGAATGCCCTTCGGGACTTGTCACGGTCTGGGTTTGGTGCCGGATTTGGCGGCGTCCAGTTTCGGTTCGTGACATCCCCAATACATAAATATGTTATGAAATTTATGAAAATAATATAATGAATGTTTTTTATAATATGAAAAAAATATAATAAAAAGTAATTCAAAATATTTAAATAATAATTTATTTTGTGATAAATATGAAAATCATTTTCCCTTATTGATATAGTGCTTCTACAAAACTAGAAAAGATATATTTGGTATCCCATAACAGTATATTTGTGTTGTAGGAATACCTTTATCTAATAAATTAATAAATATTATGTGTTATTTATTATTTTTTATATATAGATGATTTTTATAGTTATATAACAAGTGACTTATCAAACATCATGTTCAATGCTTGATCAAGGCTAAAATACTAAAAATAACATACAAATAATTTATCATTACTTAGATGGGATTAGATATACATATTTAATGAATATAAAATATTATTTTGAACATAATTAATTTTTAATATGAATATTTATTTTAAACTTTTAGTGACAAAATACTTAACTTAAATTCTTATGAAACTCTGACATAGTTCTTGTAAAATCAGTTGAAAAATAAAGAAATGATTTTAAAAATTATATATAAGTAATATTTGTTATGTGATTTAAAGTATCCAACTAAATTTTGAGATAATTATAACATATTAGATATGTGTGAAAGGTTTATATTCTAATTCAACATTTAACATTTTGTTTTCAAAGTCAAATTATATTAATATTTATTAAAATGACATTAATTGTATTTTATGTTAAATATATATTATAATATTATTTGAAAATATTAAAATAGTACATTTATGATGATATATTGTCTAAAATTTCAGCCATTATACATTTAGGAGCCATTTTTTACTACATAATTAAAATTATATCCTTCAATATTAAAAATGTCATCACCACAATTGTGGTTAAAATTGGTTAACCAAGGGTTCAAAACAAAAGATAAGGTTTAAATTAAATGTTGTTCTATCAAAATTTTATTGGAAGATGAAATTTAAACCATATATTCCTTTTATTATAACAAATTTTATGTTGAATCCATTTTACATGAGTTAGACACATATTATATTATAATATTTCAGGAATCTACAAAAAAGACATTAATGATATTTTATGATAAAAAATATTTTTTTAAAGATTTGAAATTAATAAAAATTATTTATTATGAAAATATAATGGGATAATGTTTAAAATATCAAACATAGTCTATTTCTGTTTTAATTTTCCTTTTATATAGACCTTCCATACCATTAAATTGAAGAAAACATTGATATTAAGGTAATTAACAAAAGGGTTACTGTGGAGTTAAAACAAAGAGATAAGGGTAAACACATAATAAAAGCCTAATAAATATTATTTTATGAGAGTATTTCAATATATTCTCATCCATTATTTTATTTATATGAATTTAGAATCTATTTTACTATGAAAATTAAATTATATTAATTTAAAACTTCAAGTAATAACAAGAGTGCCCCTCCCCCCTCATATAAACGTATACCTCATCTCCTTCATTATTCATAATGTTTGAGCCTTATAGATTATCCAATCCTAACATCATGATAACTAAATGTTTTTAATATTCCATTACTAGTTTAAAGAATTCAAGTCAAATACTTGAATTTCATTAATAAGATGATTTTTTTTATTTTTAAATAATTTATTTCAATGTGAAATGGATATTTTCCTCAGAAAAAATTTTAGAGATATTTTAATGAAAATTTTCATACCTTATAACATCCCTTTATGTTGCATCTAATTTAATAGGGATATAATTTAATGATATCATCCTTATTATTTCTTTGTATGGTTCATGATTATGATGATGAGATGATTATGTAACCCATTTATTTTCAATGGGTTATGCTATGATGAATTATTGAAATGTTTATGAAACATGTTTATTTTCCATGGGTTATGATATATATTGAATGTTTTATTATCTTGAGGAATATATATGAATATATTATGATTATGTGATTATTGGGACAAAAATTATATATTCACACAATTCATTCGGTAAATATGGATATCTCTTGATAAAATAATGGCTAAAATGGGGATTGAAGTGAATTCAGTAAGGTGGTTCATCCACTATGATAATCTTGGGAGTGTAACTTGAAAAATGATATGATGGAATAGGGAATGAACATTTTCTAGCATGATAATGTTGTTAGTGATCCTTGATTAAGGAAATGATTTTATATAATTATGTGTATGCCATAAATTTATGTCGTATGAAAATGTTATTCTATCATAGATCATGTTATTTGTATTTTTATGATTCATGTTATTTTAAATACCGTGATTTATTCCATGATTCAGTATTATTATATATTATATATTGGGTAGTAATTTTAAAGTGTCAATATCATTTCTTTATAACCTTATGCTCATATTATACATAAGTGATCATTGATATATCCCATTTTTACCCTAACTGATCATATGATTTCACCCTTTCTTAACTTTACTTACCATGGTTATGAAGAAAGGTCTTATGTAGGTTACGTCTGATAAGATTAATATTTGTGATAATATTTGTGGGATATGTTAACAATGTTTCAGAAAATAATAATACTGTATATCTAGTCTCCCAAGTCACTAAACCATTATGGTTTGGACATGGATCATAATGTTATATATAGAATATTCATATAAAATTATGTGATATTTATGAATGAAAAATGTGGATCTATATAGATTGTATCTAATTAGGTTTTATTCAATTTTAGATATAAAAAATAGATAACATTGGTGAAAATCCTATGGATATTTCCAAGTATAGGATAACACAATATTGTTTTAGTAAGGTAGAAATTATGTTGCTTTCCATGAAATACATCACTATCTAGATAATAAAATTAGATGTGGTTTAAGAACATATAAATATTGGGTAATAAACCCAAAAACATTTGGTTGATTATATCTAGACCATTATTCATGTTCATGGTGAGTGTGCCCTTATTAAGCACCCGGTTTGGCACTCTCGGGGGATATGCTTGGGTTAAATAAAATTTTACTAATAAAATATTATGATGGTTTTTAATATATGATAAACAAGGATGGACTAGGAAAAACCTATGGTGTTGTATATTTAAAATAATGCGTCATTATTGAAACATCATTTGAATGATATTTCATGATTATATGATTTCTCACTATGAAACTTATATTTCAAATCATAAATTTTGGTTTTAATAAATTTATGGAACAAGATGATTCATGTTAATGATGAATATAAAATAAAATTGAATGAATTTCCTCAAGGAGAAACCAAATGAAATGGGAGAAGGATGGAGACACCTTGTGATTATTCCTAATCATCTATCTCATTATAATATTAATTATCTAATCTAGGGTGAGTTTACATACACAAAAAATAAGATAGAGATAGTGTTTCAAGAAGACCATGGAGGAAAGAAGATTTAGATTTATAATTGTAGAGTATTTTGGAAGAATGACTCAGGGAAATGTATCAAGGGAACATGATGATGTTTTATGTATGGAAAATAAGGTTTTAAAGAAACTAATTGCTAAGGAAAAATTAATAGTCTGAGGGTGTGATATGAAGTTCATCCTAAGATACCAATAATATTTCAATGTCTTATGTGTGTATAATATTTGAATTATTGGATAAAATTCCCAAATCCATGGGTTTACTCATATACCAAGGAAGGAACTATGTAATTCAAATCTTTGAAGTGAAACTATAAAAGTGTTTATATATTTAGATTAAATAATTATGTTGTAAAAGTGTTATATCAATAATTTTGTGTTTATGAAAATTATGAATTAAAAAATTATTTTCCACAATAGTTTTTATTTAATGATTTGAAAAAATATTTAGTGATAAAGAATATTTTTTTGATTCACATTATTTTGGGATAAACTACCCTTAATATTGTAAGAATCCAGACCTTCGTTTCAGGTTTGTTTTTCCTTTTTCTAGAGTTTTTGATAAAAGTGGAGTTTCTGGAAAATTTTAAAGTACACGCCGTGTACTTCGATGTTGTGCAAGGCGGTGTGCTGGCCGTGTCTGGGCCACATAAACGGTAGTGTGGGGTGATGTGGGGGCCACTTAAAGAGGAGTATGGAAAATCCTAGTACATTCTGTGTAATCCAAAAGTACACGCCGTGTTCTTTATTTTTTTTTCATTAAATTGACCGGGGTTGCGTCTAATCGCCAAAACATGCTTCATATATATCTTCTTCGTGAAAGGGCATCCCATATGGCCGCAAATCTCCTCCGAGACCCCGAGCCTCCGTCCGTTCTCCGAATCGACCGTCGTCGATTGTGTTGGAACCACAACGGTATGATCTTCCTTCTTCTAGAGCATAGTTTCCCAATCCATTCTCTTTTTCATGTTATTGTAGGTTGAATATTTTGTTTGAATTCATAGATCTACGATTTTGTAAGGAGATTCAAGCCTCGTGTTTCAAGTATATTGATATCCTAGCATCAAGGTAGGTGGTTTGTGCCTTTCCGTTCAAAGTCTTTGAGTTTTATGTGCCATTTCCACCAATACCCTTGAATGGGGTATTGCATGTTTACTATTTTTCCCCTATTGTTTTTCCTGCCTTGCATGTATGCTTGTGCAGAGTTAATTTGGTTATGTATGAGGATATGTACTATTCTTGGATGTTTTTCCCATGCCTTATTCTGTTTATGACCTTTTGGTCTTGTTCGGCCTTTGGCCGTTATATCTGTTTTCCATACCTTGTGACCGTATGATGGAGTATTATTCGCAGACATGCTTGTTATGCTATAGACTGGTTATCCATGTAGCTATGTAGGTTTACTTTGGCCTTATAGCATTATTATGCACTTACTGGCACAGGGCCATGAGAACCTAGTGTTATAGACTATAAGGGGATAGACCGAGTGAGTTTCCTCATAGAGTCAGAGACATTATAGACTATAGGGGATAGATCGAGTGAGCTTCTCAGAGAGTCTGGGATATTATAGACTACAGGAGGATAGACCGAGTGAGCTTCTTTAGAGAGTCTTGATATTTATAGACTATATGGGGGTAGACTGAGTGAGCTTCCTCAGAGAGTCCGTGTTTTGTTTGAATTTCATTAAACCATTCCTGGATATAGGAGGAATTGACTGAGTGACCTTCCTCAGAGAGTCTGTGATAGTCCTAAGGCTATAGGAGGAATTGACCGACTGAGATTCCTCAGGGAGTATCTAGACATTGGGGCTATAAGGGGATTAGACCATGCGATCTTCCTCAAAGAGTTCCTGACTACCTTAGACTATAATAGGAATTGACTGAGCCTGATTCCTAAAAGAGTCTTATAATTTCGTATGAACAAACCAGAGGGGTTAGTCTGAGTATACTTCCTAGAGGATTGTTGGTACTTATTTGTTAGGACCAGAGGGGATGACCATGAGTACTTTCCAGAGGGATTCCTATTTGTGGTTAGTTGTTGCTTCACCGTTGCTTGTTTGATCCGCGGGTTGATTACTGTTGCGTATCATCTTGTTTGCTGCTGTGTGTCATCCTGTTTACTACTTACAATTTACTATTTAATACACTCTTACCTGCCATATACTCACTGACTGTTAGGAACAGATCTTTTGGTGGTTGCGTACTGAGATTTAGTCTCACACCTTGTTTGGGTCATGATTTTTTGCCCAAACAGATTATATTGCTGTAGGTATAGACAAGGAAAAGCGCCCTTCGACTTCAAGAACTTGATTTCATTGGAGCAGGAGAGCATGGGACCAAGCCGAGGCTTGCGATGCTGAGGAGTTGCTTATCTATTTTCTTTAGTACTTTGGTTCAGTATTGTATTCAGCATTGTGACCTATTTGGATGGTTTCCTAGAAATATGTATCATGCATCATTTCATACATATATGTGTGCTCTAGTTTTTTATTGTTTCAGTCTTCCACTGTTTACTATTGTGGGATATTTAATGATTCTACTATTGTATGTGTTGTTTATTTATGCTGTGTACTCTTCCAATGAGGGCATAGTTTGCCCACTATCAAACCCAAGGCCCTAGATGCTAGTCGGTAGCCTCTGGCGTTTGGGGAAATGCGCTTGAATCCATGTGACCAACTGGGTACGGGGTGCCTCTAGGTGACTTCTGGAACCGGGATGTTAAAAAGTTGTATTAGAGGAATTATTTTCTCTTGACTTACAGTTTGGAGCCTATATCTAGGGATAGGATGGAATAGGTACTTGGTAATAAGTTTTTCCTGGGAGTAGTTAACCTGTGTATAGGGAAAAGCCATACTACCTCGTTTATTTCATTTTTACTGGTTTTCACTTTTACAGTTGATTTGATTTCACCTTGAGTGATTCACATTCATTATGTTGTTTCCGTTGTTGTTATTGCAGTTCTTTTTCTGTCGCAACCAGAGGAGATGACGGTATTCCATCTCATGCATTGTATAGGAACTTGTTAGAAATCACATTCCATGTATTATTTCCATGCCATCTAGGATGTGTTCGCGATTGCGTGTTGTTGTGATAGGCGTTGTGTAGATAATGCATTTTGTTGTGATAGATGCTTTGATAGAATATATGTTGTTTGATAGAGAATTTGTCAGTTTAGTACTTTGCTTAGATGGACGCCAAACTTTGGTTCTTGAGGTGTTATGGGCCCTCATGGACCGGAATTTTGTGGATCATTTCCTAGTTTCCTTGTTATAACTTGTATAAGATTCAAAGATTTGATTCGCGGGGAGTATGGATCTACCGAATTGGAATTTGTCACCTTAACTCTTGTTTTTTGTGTTTTCTGGGCTTCAGAGCTGTTTTTGAGCTACTGCCTGGAAAAACCCAGAATACACGATGTTTACTTTATTAATAAACGCTGTGTAGTTTTTTAACCATGTCACTGACTGTGTGGACAGAAACACGGGGTTGTGGAAAATCTTCCGGAACATGCTGTGTATGGTAAGTACGCGCCGTGTTGTAGTGACCGTGTGTCTACCCGTGTGACTAACGATACATATGGATGAAACTTCAAATTTACATGTCATGTCCTTTTTTCACACACCGTGCCATGTAACCTAAGTACCCAGCCATGTCACGAACAACACGGGTCGAGGAAAACCTTCAAGTACACGCCGTGTTCTTAGGGAGAACTCCATGTAAGAGTGAACCATGTAGCTAGCCGTGTAACGAACCACACGGGTCGGTGTTATACTTTCTTAGTACATGATGTGTTTGTTTGTAACACTCCATGTAGTGTAACCTGGGTACACAGGTCATGAAACTAACAACACGGGTCATTGAAACATTTTCTAGTACACGTCGTGTCTTTCGTGAACACACCGTGTAGTCTAGGATTAAGAGGACCATGTGGTTTAGCCGTGTAAGGATACTCAGGCAGGGGAATAGAGTTCATGTACACGCCGTGTGGGGGGACGACAACCTGTGTGGTTGGGGCGTTACACTACTAGTTCTGGTTGAAGTACACACCCATGTGAATGGCTAAAAGAACACGCTGTGTAGTTTTTATACATTCCATGTAGTCATGTTTTAAAGACTTGAAGGTTTTTTTCTCCTGTTCCCCTCTTGTTCTCTTGTGTTCTCAATCTTTGATAATCCTGATCTAAGGTATGATTTTTACCTTTCAGAGCTATGACACCGAGACGTCCTCGAGTTTTACGTCAGCTGCCAGTTGGTGATCAGACACCAGATATGGCCGATCAGGGACCTCCTACAGATACTCCTGCTATGCTAGCCATGACACCAACAGTTAAACCAGTTGCAGGCATCGATGCAAATTTTAGGGAAGACTTTCTGAGGATGATGCAGACCTTCTTGGGAGTACCGCATCCTGACCCATCGATGGTAGAGTTGAAGCGAGTTTTTTCAGCAGCAGTATCTTCCCACTTTCTCAGGGGATGGAGGACCTCAGGCTATAGTGTCGTGGCTCAATGCCACACTGACGATTCTCAAGCATCTGGAGATACCTCCAGAGAAGAGGGTGAATCACACTTCCTATATTCTTAGATACTCCACCAAGAGGTGGTGGGAGGTGATCTCATAGTCTGGACGCCATCAGGGTATGACTTGGGATGAGTTTCAGAGCATCTTCTACGATTACTTCTATGTGGAGACCTTGAGGTCTGATCAATCCCGGGAGCTTATGAGTCATTTAAGAACCTGGTTTTGGGCTATAAAGGACTTTGGAATATTCTTGATATTATTCCAGTGCAGCGCCCTCAGACGGCATGCGATTCCGAGCCCCGGTGTGGCCCGAATTAAATTTTCAGTGCGTTTACACTAGAAAGGGAAAATAAATTGGATAAATGCTAAACATTGATCCAGATGAAAAGTATGAGTTTAGGTATGGGTTCAGAATGGGGTTTTTACCCTAGTAAGGACATAAAACATGTCGGCATGGGACATTTGGACCCCTCGATCGCTATCGGAGCGTGGAAGAGATAAATTAAATAATTAATTTATTCATTTAACAGCTTAACTCAAGTATCTCTTAAAAGGTGGCTCGAATTGGAAAACCGAGGG
Organism: Viscum album; assembly: GCA_963277665.1. Taxonomy (NCBI): domain Eukaryota; kingdom Viridiplantae; phylum Streptophyta; class Magnoliopsida; order Santalales; family Viscaceae; genus Viscum; species Viscum album. The sequence continues at coordinate 160,338,137 of OY728122.1, read as the reverse complement.
CACCGTTGAGTCAGAAACATTCCGTTTACCCTAGGAGGGGTGTATGTTTCGCGGGCGCGAGACGTCAATGAAAAATGGCCCCGGGGGCAATTTCATAATTTGGCTGCCTCGGGCGTTGAGGTTAATAACATTCAAACGGAAGCTCAGAATCAAATTACAAGACGTCCGTTGTGCACAGGATGTGGTTTTTAGCCTAGGGGGGGTTTGATTTTGACCTCGCCAAAAGGTTCGGATGCAGGTTAAAATTAGGGGTTTAAGTTAAATTAAATTTTAATTAATTTTCTTATTTAAACCCTTAATCACCCCCTCCTCCTCCCTTTGCACCTCCTGGAAGAAGAAGGCTCAACCAATGAGCTCCTCCAACGAGCTCCACCATCCTCACCTCTCCAGCGAGGCGCGGAAACTCTGGCGGTCCGTCAGCGAAGCTACGGGCTACACCCAACGAGGTAGGATCTCGTTTATCATTTTGTTTTTAATTCCCGAACCTACATTTATTTCAATTTGATGCACATAATTTTTGCTTAAACATCGAGAAAAGCCCAAGAATGCGTAGTAGATTTTCTGCACTTTCCGATGCTTGTTTCTGATTTGAAATCTGATTTCGGAGGAGCCTGCAGCGGTTCAATGAATTTCGCGGGTTTTTGAAGTTTCCTGCTGGTTTTGGGTGTTCCGGCGGTCCGAGGCATGGCGGCGTAGTGCTGAGGCGGCTCCTCTTCCAGGAGGCGGGGCACTCGGCTTCAACGGCGGCACGACGAGGTACAGGCGGTGGCATTGGCCGAGGGGCGTGCAGCGTAGGTGGTTGCGGGCTGCGACAAGCATGCGGAGGCGCTCAGTGAGGGGGCTTCAGCACGCGTGAGCAGCGAGGGCGGCCAGGCGATGACGAGGCTGAGGCCGGAGCAGGGCCCCCGAGTGAGCGCAGCGGAGACCGGGGGGGGGGAGCAAGACCCACCTCATGTGGGTCTCCCGGTCGACGCAGGGGACCAGCAGTGTCCCAAGGCGCCACCTGCCAGCAGGGTGCCGCGCCAGCGAGGCGCAGCTATCGATCGGGTCAGCCGGAGCGGGCCGGCCGAGGCAGTTGAGTTCGGCCAAATTGGGTCGAACCGGCCCGGTGGGGCCCCCTAGCGTTCGGGGGGCCATTATTTCTAAATGGTACATCCGTTTGACGCGCTGTTTGCGGCTGCAGATCCACGTTAGCGAGACGGAATTTTTAAAATGGGTTCTGGGGATTTTGGGTCCTGTGCCCGAAGTTGGGTGCCCTGAGACGTGTTAATTAGATAATATTAAATTATTATTAAAGTTGCGATGGACGTGGCTCATGAGCCGGATGTTCATTTGATGTGCTGTCAGAGGCGTGGTGGCCCCAGAGATGAGACTGTCTTTCCAGGTTTGGTTTGGAGCCCTTTCGGGTTGGTTTCGTTGCTCGGTAGCACGAAACGCTATATGTGAAAAATTAATTAATTAATTAATTAATTGTCTAGTCGGACCTAACTCCTGTTTGGGATGTCTGATTGACACGCCGTCTGCGGCAGCGTGACCCCAATCCTCATGCGGACTTTCTGAGATGTTTTTTGAAGCGTGTGGGTTGGAGATAAGGTGCGGGCCCCACATGGCCTAGCTCACACGATTTACGATGAAACGTCATTTTTCTACCTGACATCCGCTTGGGGTGTTTGAGTATTGCTTTCAGTGTGTTTTTCTGAGGGGATCGCAATGGCGCAATCCGACCGCCTAAATTCGGGCTTCAGGTGTGGGCCCCATGGGCCGTCTTTTAAGCTGTGAACAGTGTAGTGAGACTTTTTCATCGGGCATCTGTTCAGGGCGAATGAATAGTCGATCTGACGTGTTTTTCTGAGAGTGTTGCGATGGCATAGTTCGACTGACCCTTTGCGGGGATGTGGTGTGGGCCCCACCTGACCTGGCTACTGTGAATAGTACCTATTCACCGGTTGTCCATTTTTTGTGATTGATTAGTTAATCCTGTGTGTTTTTCTGAGGGGATTTCCGTGGTGTGCTCGGTTGGTTCAGTTTTGGGATCTTGGGGTGGGCCTCACATGTGTTGGTTACTGTGAATAGTACATTTTTCACCAGTTGACCGTTTTGGGCAAGTAAGTAGTCTATCTCATCTGTTTTTCCATGAGGTTTACAACGGTGCAATCTATTCAGGCGAGTGGAGCCTCTTAAGTGATCTTATTAAATGTGTAAATATGAAAGGTGTAATGGTGGTGGTTCGTCCTAATATGTATGTAGCAGACCCTTGGCGTGTGATCGCATGCACTCTCATGTGAGTGGAGTAATTCTTAAAGAGATGTGGTTGGATGTGCCTCAGCCGTTGAGGTGGTAGGTTGGAGTTGTTACGATACTCCTTTGCGTTGACTTTGGGGGCCATGTGCATGTTATCCTTTGGGCTGGAGACATGGTGTACTCTCGGAGTATGCGAGAACGTCTGGAGGTACATGTGGTTGTTTGTACCTGATAATTTTTGTGCGCTTGGTTGGAGTTGGCTTGGGTCCACACGTCGTGTGGTCCCCATGTGCGTGCCATGTTCTTCTCTGCGTACCTTTGACCTCTCGCGACGTAGAGGGTCCTCTTGTTCATGATGGTTTAGATCAGAAGGGTTGAGTGGTTTCCCCTTGTTTTGTTTAGGAGTTGGGTGTTTGCACGATACCCACTCCGGGTTCTGTTAGACAGTGTTGTACCATCCAGTAGAGATGTCCAGAGTAGTTCCGTGTTTACCCTCCAGTAGAGACTGGGCAGGGGGTTTCTCATTGACTTCTTCGGGTTTAGCCTCCAGTAGAGACTAGGAAGTGGGTTGCTCACTGACTTCTAGGGTTTACCCTCCAGCCAAGACTGGGTTGTGGGTCACCCGACACTCTTAGGGTCTACCCTCCAATAGAGACTGGGCAGTGGGTCACCCAACAACCTCTTGGGGTCTACCCTTCAGGAGGGCTGGGTAGTGGGTCGCCCGTCATCTAGTTTTAGGTCTACCCTCCAGCAAGGCTGGGCAGTGGGTCGCATGTCGACTTATTCCAGGTCTACCCTCCAGCGGCACTGGGCAGTGGTTCACCTGATGATGTATCAGGGTTTACCCTCCAGCAGGGCTGGGTAGTGGGTCACCTGTTGACATTTCGGACTCAATCCTTTCTACTAGGGTAGTCTGTGGCTTTACTCCGTGACTATAAGAGCAGGACCCTCATTTGTATGGGTCAAGGATGTGACAGCTTTGACTTCGAGCAGAGCTCTCCACTGTGTGATAGTGACGAGGTGTGGTTGGAATTCACCTGGAACTCTCAAGTACGAGGGGAAATTTCCCCACCGAGACGCATCCTCGTGATGCAGCCTAAAACTGTGAGGGCGAGTCAGTGCCACCCAAAGCGGATAGTGTCAAGGTGCGATGATTTGAGCCCTTTGTATATCAGTTCAGGGTAGACGTGCGGGATGCTGGGTATCGATGGTGTTTACTTCTAAGACTGATGGTGACTCACTTTCTGGGGCTGAGCTATGGGATGGAGATCCCCTTACGACCTTGTTCGGGCATCTTGTTGAGCATATGTATATGTATATACCTTGTTCTACTTCCCAATTCTTGGTATTAGTTACTCTCTCTCCAGGAAAGGTGAAGACGCATGGGGTATGCCATGTGCTTTCTGTTTCTAGCTTCTCGTGGTTGGATGAGTCTACTCTCCTGCTATAGATAGCGAAGACTCGACGAGAAGTTCAACTTCTCACCATTTCTAGCTCCTTGTGTCTAGACTAGTCTACCTCCTTTCTCTTGTTGGGTTGAGCTGGACTCTCTAATGTTACTCTTACTGAACTCTTAGTTGTACTCCTTTACTTTCCCTATTCGATCAACTGATCACCCTTTAGTACCTCCTTTGTTGCTCCCTTGAGCCTTCGGGGTATCCTACTGAATATTTTTATACTAACCCCTACTTGGGCTTTGCCCGCACTTGGTATGACCTTGCAGATGATGGACATGTTGGTCATGAAATCAGTGGAGCTTAGGAGTTTGGGAGCTTGGACCACGTACAATGGTCGGAGTCGGGTTTCAGGTGGGGGACCCTTCCAGTAGTTTTTCATCTGTTTACCTGTTGCCGGGTTGTGGCACTTTTCTAGTTGGGCACATGTGTTGCCCCTTTTCTTTTCAGTTTTCCTTCATCTTTTACATTGTACTATTAGAGGTCGATGCACTTTGTGGTTTCTTTATAGGAGTTGGTACTTTACCGTTTTCTTTTACTCCGCACATCTGCATTGAGTGTGCTGCGTGTGTTTTTACAGGTACTCAAGAAAAGGTCTCCCCGAGTTGTTTAGCCTTCGATGCTTGTCACCAGCCCCTGAACTATGGAGGCATGCTTGGGGTAGTTGTGGCTCGAGCCCGGGTAGGGTTTGGTCATGAAAAAGTGGTATCAGAGGTGGTTCATTCCTTAGGACGCTGTTTGGATGTCCCTAATATAAAATGAATTGTTTGGGATTTAGGGAAACAATGTTCATGTGTCTCGAGAGAGGCTCTCAGGCCAGGGAGTCCAGTGATGGTGCGACAACCGACGTATCCATTCACCAGGACCCTGATAACCCACTTGTCAACTCGGCATGCTGAGACACTCGTTGTAGGTAAAATTGGTTGCACATCACATATGATTGAGTCTTTGAATGTCCTTCTTGAGTAAGCTCCACATGGCTGATACTGATATATACATATATGCTCATCTGACTGCATTACTCCTTGATAATATTCAAGATGTCTCCACGAAGACAGCCCGCTAGGATACCAACTTTTGTTCTTGATGACGACCCTATGAGCTATGAGGCCATGGTACAGGGCCCATCATACGAGACCCTTTCTCTGGGTGGGCCGGTATCAGCACCCCCACCTGGTGAGCAGCAGATAGATTTAGCAGAGAAGACTGAGCTTGAGCGCAGGTTGAGCGCGCTCTGTGAGTTTTAGAGGCAAAGACTGGTGAGGTTCAGTGGTGAGCCAGACCCTCAGGCAGTAGAGGTTTGGCTAGAGACAGTGGTTCTCCTCTTCAGAATTGTGCAGACACCGAAAGATCTTATGGTGGATTTGATCGCCAACCTTTTCCGCAGAGTAGCTTGGCATTGGTGGAGTCTGGTGACTCAGTTTCTTGACGAGTCTCGCTTTTTTGGGGAGACTTTATGTTGTTGTTTCGTGAGGATTTTCGCCCCTCATGCTTATGCACTGTTCGGATTCAAGAGCTCCTGCAGTTTCAGTAGGGAGGGATGACGATGGCTGAGTACGTAGCTAGTTTTGTAGACTGTGCAAGCATTTACTCAGACTTGGTGCACGATGATAACTTACGAGCATAAAAGTTTGAGCAGGGTCTCTTCCGAGAGATTCGTGATATCATAGTACCATTGGGAATTTCCACATATTCCGGGGTGCTAGAGCAGGCGCTGGTGGTATAGAGCTTCTTGTCGCATCCTACGTTTGGTGGTGGCAGCAAGAACGTTAGAGCCGAGACGTCTGCCGCAGCTAGCGGGCGTCGGCAAGCAGAACCTCGATGGAGGTGGCTTTATGACAACCGGACTCAGGGGTGTGGTCGTACACCATAGTGGTGCCGATGGGCACCAGGGTATCCCAGAGAGAGTCAGTGTTATGCTTGCGATGGGCAAGGTCACTTTGCACGAGACTTCCTGACCAGGCTTACAGAGAATATCGGGCAGGCAACAGATGCACCACCACGGCAGAGGCAGCGCCGTGATCGGAGTAGTACCCAGAGAGGTGGTGCTAGCTGAGGAGCAGGAGGAGCTGGAAGTGGAGGATGACCTTACGTGGTCTTCCCATCACCTCTAGGCAGTCCACGTCAGGCTCCGGGAGCTGACAGTAGGGATTGCGGACATCCACGAGCTTTGGATGTCTAGGATCCTGCGGAGCATGAGGTGATAAGAGTTACACTCTAAATCTCTTCTAATTTTTGTAGTAGAACTGTAAGAATCTGCGTGTTAAATGATTTTCTCCCCGCTCCTTGCTTGACGTGTTACCAGGGTGATGCGGGGCATTGGTGTAACCCTGTGTTAATAAAGGTAAAAAGGTGTGGTACTTTTTTCTTTAGTAGATTGTGGAAACTCTTTCTCCTTTTGAGCATGTAAGAGAGTCTTAGTCGTGGGACATCGACCGTGAAACCATGTGTGACCAGATATCCTTGGGTGTTTCACCCTATGGATATTCTAAAGGAGGGAATCACCGAGCCTTGTTCCATGTGTGGGTGGTGATTCCGGTCGCGGCGTGCGATTTAGAGGTTCGGTTGGGGAGGTGAGTTACCCCCGAGGGTCTTCGGGTCGTTTGAGACCGTGCGAAGGAATGACGAGGTTGTCTACTGCCTTTCCATAACCCTAAATTCTGGAGTGGGTGCACGACGTCTCCCGCGTGGTTTACCTGAAGAGATTTGTGCGTACTCCTATGCACGTCATTAGAAAGGGTAGACCTCACATGAACGGATCAAATCTTTTGGTCGGTGTGCGGTGGCACAGAGCTGTTCAAGAGTTCTTCCAGGTACGGGGGAGCCAGGTGCGTTTTCAGTACCCTGAGTTGTCCCATGGTTTTTCTTTTCGGGGATAAAAATCTTGAAGGATTAAATTATTTATGAACCAGGTTTTTTGCTATAAAAGACTTTGGAATATTTTTGATATTATTCTAGGGTAGCGCCCTCAGACGGCGTGCGATTCCGAGCCCCGATGTGGACGGAATTAAATTTTCAGTGCGTTCACACTAGAATGCTAAATTAATGGGATAACTCTCAAACGGTGATCCAGATCAGAAGTCTGAGTGTACGGATGGGTTTGGAATGGGGTGTTTACCCTAGGAACAACATAAAACATGTCGGTGCGGGATGTTTGGACCCCTTTCTCGCTATCGGAGCGTGGAACGGATAAATTAAACAATTAATTTATTCGTTCAACGGCTTAACTCAAGTATCACTTAAATGGTGGATCAGATTGAAAACCGAGGGCACCGTTGAGTCCGGAATGTGCCATTTACCCTAGGAGGGGTGTAAGTTTCACATGCGCGGGCCGTTTGTAAAAATGGCCGTGGGGGCGTTTTCATAATTTGGCGGCCTCGGGTGTTGAGGTTAATAACATTCAAATGGAAGATCAGAATCAAATTCTAAAACCTCTGTTGTGCTCAGGAGGTGGTGTTTACCCTAGGGGAGGTTTAATTTTGTCCTCTCCTAAAGTTTCAGATGTGGGTTAAAATTAGGGGTTTAAGTTAATTAAAATTTTAATTAATTTTCTTTTTTAAACCCTTAATCAACCCTCCTCCTCCCTTTGCACCTCCTGGCAGAAGAAGGCTCGACCAAGGAGCTCCTCCAACTAGCTCCACCATCCTCACCTCTCCGACGAGGCGCGAAAACTCCGGCGGTCTATCGACGAAGCTCCAGGCTACGCCCAACGAGGTTGGATCTCGTGTATCATTTCGTTTTTAATTCCAGAACCTACATTGATTTCAATTTGATGTGCTGAATTGCTTCTTAAACATCGAACGAAGCCCATGAATGCGTAGTAGATTTTCAGCTCTTTTCGACGCTTGTTTCGGATTAGAAATCTGAGTTCGAAAGAGGCCACAACGGTTCAACGAAGTTTGCAGGTTTTTGTAGTTTCCGACCAGTTTTGGGTGTTCCGACGGTCCGAGGGGCGGCGGTGCAGGGCTGAGGCGGCGGCGAATCCTCTTCTAGGCGGCGGGGTGCTCGGCATTGGAGGAGTCATGACGAGGTCCAGGCGGTGGCGTTGGCTGAGGGGCGTGCGGCATAAGCGGCTGCGGGAACGGTGAGCCTGTGGAGGCGCTCGGCGAGGGGGCTTCAGTGCGCGCGAGCGGCCAGGGCGTCCTGGCGATGGCGAGGCTGAGGCCGGAGCGGGGCTCCAGTGCGAGCACAACGGTGACCGAGGGGGGGGGGGAGCATGACCCGCCTCATGCGGGTCTCTCGGTCGACGCAGGGGACCAGTGGGGTCCCGAGGCGCCAGCTGCCAGCGGGGTGCCATGCCAGTAAAGCGCGGCTGTTGACCGGGTCGGCTAGAGCGGGCCGGCCCAGGCGGTTGTGTTCGGCCAAATTTGGCCGGACCGGCCCGGTTGGGCCCCTAGCGTTCGGGGGGCCATTATTTCAAAACGGCGCGTCCCTTTTATGCGCCGTTTGCGGTTGCAGATCCATGTTAGTGAGACCGATTTTTTGAAATGGGTTCCGTGGTTTTTGGGTCCTGCGCCCGAAGTTGGGTGCCCCGAGACACGTTAATTCAATAAAATTAAATTATTATAATGTTGTGACGGACGTGGCTCGCGAGCCGGACGTTCGTTTGACGTGCCGTTAGAGGCGTGGTGACTCCAGAGATGAGACAGTCCTTCCAAGGTTGGTTTGGAGCCCTTGCGGGTTAGTCTCGCTGCTCGGTAGCACGAAACGCTAAATGCGAATAAATAAATAAATAAATAAATAAATAAATAATTGTTGAGTTGGACCTAACTCCTATTTGGGATGTCCGATTGACGTGCCCTTAACGGTAGTGTGACCCCAGTACTCGTGCGGACGTTTTGAGATGTTTTTCGAAGCGCGCTGGTTGGAGATATGGTGCGGGCCCCCACAGGGCCTAGCTCACACGCTTTACGATGAAGCATCGTTTTTCCACCCGACATCCGCTTGGGGTGTTTGAGTACTGCTTTCAGTGTGTTTTTCTTAGGGGATCACAGCGGCACAATCTGCCCGCCTAAATTCGGGCTTGAGGTGTGGGCCCCACAGGCTGTCTTTTAAGCTTTGAACAGTGTAGTGATACTTTTTCATCGGGCGTCCGTTCAGGGAGAATGAATTGTCGATATGACGTTTTTTTCCAAGAGCGTTGTGATGGCACAGTTCGCCCGACCTTTTGCGGGGACGTGGTGTGGGTCCCACCCGACCTAGCTACGGTGAATAGTACCTTTTTCACTGGGTGTCCATTCTGGGTGATTGAGTATTCAATCCCGTGTGTTTTTCTGAGGGGATCGCCATGGTGTGCTCCGTTGGTTCAGTTTTGGGATCTTGGGGTGGGGCTGACACGGGTTGGTTACGGTGAATAATACCTTTTTCACCAGTTGACCGTTTCGGGCAAGTAAGTAGTCTATCTCGCGTGTTTTTCCATGAGGATTACAACAGTGTAATCTATTCAGGCGAGTGGATCCTCTTACGTGAAATTATTAAATGTGGAAATATGAAAGGGGTAACGGTGGTGGTTCGTCCTACTATGTTTGTAGTGGAACCTTGACGTGTGATCGCATGCACTCTCGTGTGAGTGAAGTAATGCTTAAAGAGATGTGGTTGGATGTGCCTCGGTCATTAAGGTGCCAGGTTGGAGTTGTTAGGTTATGCCTTTGCATTGATGTTGGGGGCCGTGTTCATGTTATTCTTTGGGCTAGAGATGTGGCGTACTCTGGGAGTATGCGAGAACGCTGGGAGGTACATGTCATTGTTTTTACTTGAGAACGTTTTTTGCACTTGGTAGGAGTTGGCTTGGGGCCACACATCGTGTGGGACCCATGTGCGTTCCATGTTCTTCTTTGCATACCTTTGACCTCTCGTGACATAGAGGGTCCTCTTGTTCACGATGGTTTAGATCATCAGGGTTGAGTGGTTTCCCCTAGTTTTGTTCTCGAGTTGGGTGGTTGCACGATACCCACTCTGAGTTCTGTTGGCCATTGTTGTACCATCCAGTAGTGATGGCCAGAGGAGTTCTGGGTTTATCCTCCAGTAAATACTGGACATGGGGTTGCTCATCGACTTCTTCATGTTTTCCCTTCAGTAGAGACTGGACAGTGGGTTTCTCACTAACTTCTAGGGTTTACCCTCCAGCTGAGACTGGGCAGTGGGTCACCTGACACTCTTAGGGTCTACCCTCTAGCAGATACTAACCAGTGGGTCACCCGACGACCTCTTGGGGTCTACCCTCCAGCAGGGCTGGGCAGTGGGTCACCCATTGTCTAGTTCCAGGTCTACCATCTAGCAAGGCTGGGCAGTGGGTTGCATGTCGACTTATTCTAGGTCTACCCTCCAGCGGGACTGGGCAGTGGGTCACCTGATGATGTATCAGGGTTTACCCTCTAGCAGGGCTGGGCAGTGGGTAACCCGATATCTTGTTAGGGTTTACCCTCCACTAGGGTTGGTCCGTGGGTCACTATTGACATTTTAGACTCAATCCTTTCTACTAGACTATTCTGTGGCTTTACTCCATGACTACCGAAGCGAGACCCTTGTTTGTACGGGTCAGTGATGTGATGACTTTGACTTTGAGAAGACCTATCGACTGTGTGATAGTGATGAGGTGTGGTTTGAATTCACCTAGAAATCTCAAGTACGAGGGGCACTTTCCCCACCGAGACGCATCCTTGTGACACAGCCTAAAAACATGTGGGCGAGTCAGTGCCGCCCAAAGTAGATAGTGTCAAGGTGCGGTGATTTGATCCCTTTGACTTTCAGTTCGGGGTAGACGTGCGGGATGTTGGGCATCGATGGTGTTTACTTCTGAGACTGATGGAGACTCACTTTCTTGGGCTGAGCTACGGGATGGAGATACCCTTACGACCTTTTTCGGGCTTCTTGTTGAGCATATGTATATTTATATACCTTATTCTAGTGCCCACTTCTTGGGATTAGTTACTCTCCCTCTAGGAGAGGCAAAGACGTGTGTATTATTCCATGTGCTTTCTGTGTCTAGCTTCTCGTGGTTGGACGAGTCTACTCTCCTGCTATAGGTAGCGAAGACTCGACGAGAAGTTCATCTTATCACCGTTTCCAACTCCTTGTGTCTGGATGAGTCTACCTCCTTTCTCTTGTTGGGTTGAGCTGGACTCTCTACTGTTACTCTTACTACACTCTCAGCTATACTTCTCTACATTACCTGTTCGGTCTACTTCTCACCCTTCAGTACCTCCTTTGTTTCTCCCTCGAGCCTTCAGGGTATACTACTGAGAATTTTAATAATCACCCCTTCTTGGTATTTTCCCATACTTGGTGTGCCCTTGCAGACGATGAATAGGCTGGTCATGACTTCAGTGGAGCTTAAGAGTTTGAGAACTTGGACCGCGTGTGGTGGTCGGAGTCGGGTTCTAGGTGGGGGACCCTTCCAACTGTTTTCCAAAAATTTACTTGTTGCTGGGTTGTTGCACTTTTCTGGTTGGGCACATGTGGTGCCCCTTTTCTTTTTAGTTTACCTTTATCTTTTACTTTTTACTATTAGAGGTCGATGCACTTTTTGGTTTATTTATAGCAGTTGATACTTTACCATTTTCTATTACTCTGCACTTTTGCATTGAGTGAGCTACGTGTGTGTTTACACGTACTCAGGAAAAGGCCTCCCCGAGTTTTTTAGCCTTTGGTACTTGTCGCCATCCCCTGGCCTATGGAGGCTGTCTTGGGGTAGTTGTGGCTCGAGCCCGGGTAGGGTTGGGTCGTGACATGTATGAAGCAGGGTAATCATTCTATTATGGAGTACTATCCTTACTTTACTGAGCTGCAGCATTTCAAGCCTATTCCAGGAGACGATGAGTTGTTCCTTGCCCGAAGCTTGAGAATGGTCTGAGGCACGACATCCAATCACAGGTGAACATCTTCTGGTTGACTTTGATATCCTCTATCTTCAACTTGGCGCTGATCACGGAGCACAATCTGAGGTATTCTAGAGCAGTGATCTAGGAAGATTCAACCTCCATAGCTAGTGTTCCTCCTACTGATAACAGGAAGTTCCGAAGAGAGTCTGCTCATGGAGATCATAGTAGGAAGAATGTATCTTCGTGCAGCCAGTTAGTATGCTACCGATGTGGGAGGAACAAGCATACTAGGTCTCAGTGCCAGCGAGACCTGATGGAGGGCTGATCTTGAGGCAAGATGGGCTATCTTTAGCATTTTTGTTTGATCTTCCCACCTATAGCTAGTGGTAGGGGTTCTTCTATGACCTTGTGTTTAGGAGATGCATCACCCGTTTCTCAATAAATCTGGGAGCTGGAGTTCTTCTAGCTGTGCGGGCCGAAGTGGAGGTCGCGGTCATGGTGGTTTGTCACTAGGTAAGTAGCGATAGCAGGGTGGATCAGCTCAGAGTGGTCAGCTAGGGTCACAGGGCTGCGGTACAGGTCATACATTCGCTATGGAGCCAACCCATCAGGGGAAGGATCCCGAACATTCTACAGTTCAAGGTACGATCTTAGTAGCCTCAGTTTTATCTTCATCTCTTTTCGATACAGGTGCTACGCATAGATTTATCTCTATTGTTGTTTTGGAGAGCTTTGGGCTCTACATATTTTCCTATGATGATACTTTGACTCTAGACACACCGTTGGGGACTAGAGCAGTTAGCATATGTTAGTGAAGAGAGTTCCCTCCTGAGGTTTCAGTGCGCCACTTCTTATGGGACCTCTATGTCCCAGAGATGACGAGCTATGATGTCATTCTCGGAAAGGACTGGCTAGTTCCGTTCGAGGAATTCGTTGATTTCTGTCACCACAGGGTGAGTTTCGTATCACCTGAATGTGGATACTTTCTTCATAGAGGCGAGTGGGATGTCTAGGTGGGTAGAGTGGGTCCAGAGCATCATGGGTTGGGAAGAGTTATAGCTCAGATCAGCAGTCTGTATCTAGATGACCAGGGGACTTCGCAGTTAGAATTTCCTCCTATGGTGGATCATTTTAGAGATGTCTTTCCAGAGGACTTTTCATGTTTGCCTCCTAAGAATGAGGTAGACTTCTCAATTGATCTTGTTCCTGGAGCAGCACCAGTGTCCATTCCTCCTTATAGGATGGCTGAACCAGAGTTGTAGGAGATCTAGAATCAGTTCGAGGAGTTGCAGGCAAAGGGTTTAATCTTACCCAATACTTCTCCTTGGGGTTTTCCTATCCTATTTGTGAATAAGGTAGACGACACCCTTAGGCTTTGTGTGGATTATTGGAAGATGAACCAGTTGACGGTCAAGAACTGATATCCCTTGCTTAGGATTGATGACCTCTTTGATTAGATTCAAGGAGCTCGTGTGTTCTCGAAGATCGATTTGAGGTTCGGTTATCATCAGTTGCATTTTAGACCATCTAATATACCTCTTACGGCCTTCCGGAGCAAGTATGGTCTATACGAGTATATGGTTATGCCGTTCGGTCTCACGAACGCACCTACAGTTTTCAAGGCACTGATGAACCGAGTTTTCCATCCATACATGGATTCTTTCATAGTGGTTTTTGTGGGAGATATCTTGGTGTACTCTCACACTCGACACGACCAAGCCACACATCTTGAGATCAGACTAAGTACACTAAGAGAGTATCAGATTTATGCTAATCTCTCAAAATGCCACTTTTGGACGGATCAGATTCACTTCTTGGGCCATGTCATCTCAGAGACAGGAGTATCAGCAGATCCATAGAAAGTGAGGGAACTAGTTTCCTAGGAGCAGCCGAAGAACGTATTTGAGTTACAGAGTTTCCTAGGGCTTATTGGATACAACAGATGCTTCATAAAAGACTTTACAGGCTTAGAAGCACCGCTAACAAGTCTAACCAAGAAAGGGGAGAAGTTCGTAGGGTCTAATTCATATGAGTCAGCCTTTCAGGAGCTGAAAGGGAGGTTGAATTCAGCACTGATAATAGACTTTCCAGAGCCGACCATGGGGTATACCGTTTATTGTGATGCTTCAGTTATCAGGCTGGGAGGTGTGCTTATGCAGGTAGATGGAGTCATTGTGTACAGGTCTTGGCAGTTGATGCCACATGAGAGGAACTACCCGACACACGATCTAGAGTTGGTTTCAATTGTTCACGACTTATGCTGTTGGAGACATTATCTTTTGGGAGAGTGTTTTTTGGTATTCACCGACCACAAAAGTCTCAAGTACATCTTCACTCAACGTGATCTTAATATGAGACAATGCAGGTGGGTCAAGTATCTATAGTCCTTCAACTTTATGCTTGCCTATACACATGGAAAGGGCAACGGAGTGGCTGACGCATTGAGAAGGAGAACTCAGATACATGCAGTTCAGGAGGCCAGTAGTGAGTGGAAACTTATGGATCTATTATATGAGATGAATTTGGAGGTGCACAACAGACAAGGACAAACTTTTCTATCTTCTGTAGCTGTTACCTCTACACTTCTTGATCGGGCACCGATGATGCAGCTATCAGACTCAGAAGGCCTAGTCCTTCAGGAGAGTGTGTCTGGAGAGGACCCTCTTCCTGGATGGATAGTGAGTGGGGATGAGATCTTGCGTTTCATGGGATACGTATGGGTACCAGTAGACATACAAGGGGATCTAATGCGGGACTTTAATTCCTTAGTTTGGGCAGTTCATCCGGGAATCACCAAGATGTATCGTAATATACACCGACAGTATTGGTGGCCAGGTATGAAGAGGGACGTTGCTGGTTTCGTCATGAAGTGTTACCCTTTTTAGTAGGTGAAAGCAGAGCATCAGCGACCAGAATGTCTTTTGAAATAGTTACCCATTCTCGAGTGGAAGTGGGATGACGTCGCATTGGACTTCATGACTAGTTTTCTATGGTCACCTTGAGGGAATAACGCTGTTTGGGTTGTCATCAACAGGCTGACGAAGGTTGCTCACTTCTTGCCAATCAAGTAGACCTTTAGTATTGATGAGTGGGGACGGTTGTACATCCCAGTGATTTTACATCTATATGTAGTTCCACACTCCATTGTTTCAAACTGGGATACGTGTTTTACTTCTTAGTTCTGGCGAGGGCTTCAGAAGGCTTTGGGTACACAGGTACTTTTGAGTACAAAATACAATCCCCAGACAGATGGCCAGTCTGAGCGCACGATCCAGGTGCTTGAGGATATGCTATGAGCTTGTATTCTAGACATTTGAAGTTATTGGGAGAAGCCTTCCCCTCTTGTGGAGTTCGCCTACAACAACTGTTTTTGGGAAACTATTTAGATAGCACCTTATGAGGCTTTGTACAGTAGGCCATGCTAATAACCCTTATGTGGGCTGGAGGTAGGAGAGGCGGCTTTGCTGGGACCTCATATTGTTTAGAATAACTCAGAGTAGATAGAGTTGATTTAGAATAGGACGACTACGACACAGTCTCGATAGAAGTATTATGCTGATTAGCAGAGATGACCACTGGAGTTCGAGGACGGGGATTAGGTTTTTCTGCGTGTCACACCGAGGTTGGGACAATAGAGGATTCAGAGACAGGGTAAGCTTTCACCCAGGTATGTCGGGCTATTTGAGGTGTTGGAGAGAGTAGGGATGGTTGCCTATCGGTTGGAGTTACCTTAGAGGTATCGGGATATGCACGAAGCCTTCCACATTTCTCAGCTCCGACATTACTTTTTAGACCCATCTCATGTATTTCACCCTAAGGAGGTTGAGCTCGAAGTGGATGAATCATTTGAGGAGCATCCTATCCATATTGTTGATCATACTATAAAGGTTCTCCCTGGCTGGTCTGTTCCTCTAGTATGGGTGATATAGCAGCACCGGCGAGTATAAGACGAGACTTGGGGGAGGGAGGCTGATGTACGATCGCAGTGGCCAAATCTGTTCGAGGTTTCATCTTCCACGCCTCACTAGGGAAATTTTTTGACGAATTTCCGTAAGGGGGGAAGTTTGTAAGAACCCGAGACTTTGTTTTAGGTATGTGTTTCGCACGGATTTCGAGGATGACCTCCTGGACGGGAGATTCAAACGTTCCGATCGGTTTCTAGCGGGTTTGTTCGTAGAACCGGAGACATCCAATGATTCCACATCCGTTTGGACCTACTTTCCAAAGGTAGGCGCTCATTAGCTTGTGGACTGATGAGGCTTAGGAATTTTCATTGGTCGAGAGGATGGGAGGTCGGACTCATCACACCTTTTTTAGGGGAATTATTGTCTACTCCGGGACTCTCTTTATAGATTTAAGTTATGTTCGTGAATCCTTATTACATTACCAAGTATAAAATGTGCTTTCCTTTAGTTTTAACAATCAATGATTAAATATGCATGAAATTTAGAGAATCTTTTATATGTATTCGAGGTTCTTCATCAATAGAGAATCATCTATATCTGTTTAGAGATTCTTGGTCAATGGTATCCTTCAAAACATTTATATAAAAGTCTCTTGGTCATTATGATGACCAGGATGGTTTTAAAGCCACTCAGTGGGGCACTTAAAGTTTATCGTCATTCAGAAGGACATGGATTATTTCAAAGTTGGGATCGAACCCAAAAATGGGCTACCTACGTATCCTTTATTTTGGAAAAGGAATCAGAACCCACGTAGTTCGAGTAATGGAATATGATGTTTATGATTGATGGCTCAAAGAAGAATGTCATAATTACTTTTACACTCTATGCTCACATGAGTCATGCTCGGTGTGAGAAACAAGAGGTATTGTTAAAAATTAGACAATTGTGCCATGAAAGATGCAATCATAAGAAATTGTTTGGGGCTTATGTATGTATGACTGCCCAAATAGATGAATGTTTAGGATTTACTTTTAGGGAGAAAATCCAGGAACAGGGTCTATAAAGGTATATGTTCTTTATGGAGATTTGAATACTCTAACTTGAGACTTATTCCTGAGAAGGAAACCCAAATTAGGAGAGGATTGATAATTGGGTTTTACTCCTGAGAAGGAACCCCATATCAAACGTAATTCAGGACTGGTTAAGAGAAATTAAGGGACTTGGGGTTCACTCCTGAAGAGGATGCCCAAAATTATGACTGGGACTTACTCCTAAAAAAGGAGGCCCAAGATTATGACTGGGACTTTCTCCTAAAAAGGAGGCCCAGGATTTATGACTGGGACTTTCTCCTAAAAAGGAGGCCCAGGTTAGGGGACTTGGGGTTTACTCCTGAAAAGGAAGCCCAAGATTTATGACAGGGACTTGCTACTAAAAAGGAGGCCCATGTTAAGAATTAAGGTTTGGGGCTTACTCCTGAGGAGGATGCCCATTCTTGATATTGGGGCTTACTCCTGAGGAGGATGCCCAAGTTAAAGGATTATGATTGGGGCTTACTCCTGAGGAGGATTCCCATTTTTAAGGAATTAAGGTTTGGGGCTTACTCCTGAGGAGGATGCCCAAGTTTGGGAACTTTAATAATTTGGGGCTTACTCCTGAGGAAGATGCCCAGATTAATGGATTTATAACTGGGGATTATTCCTGAAAAGGAGACCCAGGTTAAGGATTCTCTCATCTTAAAGGATGAGGTTGAATGAATGAACTCTCCATATTTAGTGACATAAGGATATTTAAATCACTTGGTTTTGAGAGATATTCCACAGAATTCCTTTCAGATAAGGATGTCAAATCAATAAATCATGCCATAAATGGCTTTGAAGAGTGTCTTGAAGACTAAATCTTGAAAAGGAAAGGTGTGATGGCTTAAGAGGGGTAAAAAGGGCAAGATAGGCACCCAAAAAGGTAGGGGCGCGCAAGTCTTGAAAGGCGCACAAGTATTGCGGCGGTGCGCAAGTATTGGTCGCGCAAGTATACTTGCGCGACATGAGGGGTACTTACGCGATTCTAAAACATCGTTAGAATATTTGAGCGACTCTTTATAAATCTCTTTAGAATCCTCTTGAGGTTCTTCCAGAAAAGGGATGCGCAAGTTATATTGAAGGAATAAGGCGACGCGCAAGTGTTGATGAGTTTCAACACTTAGGACTTCCTTCTTCTCTTTAAATCTTCTGTTCTAGGTAAGAAATTACCTTTAGAAGTGTTACAGAAGCTTTGAGAAGAGACTTGGGCGTCGGGAGCTTCAATATGAGTTTCTGAAAAAAAAACATCCTCTCGAATGGGGGGCCCACAGGGTCTATTTATAGGCAGGAGAAGACCCCGGGTGGTTACCGGGCGGTTACCACTAAGGTCGCACAAGTGACTTGCGCGACCAAGAGCGTCGCGCAAGTGTACTTGCGCAACAGTGATATAACTTGCGCGGTGCAGTTGCTGTTGATCCTTTGTTCATGCCTTTGTTGATTTTTGATGTTTTCTTCAAAGGTTGAATCACTTTGAGCTCAGATATTCCCTTTTCCGATCTTTAGATTCTGTGACGAAAGGAGCGTCAACAAAAGTCCCCCCTCAGTGTTGGATCTGGAGAGAAATGAGGATTTGACTCTGAGGAAATCGAATCCATCCAAAGGAAAAGGGTGGCGCGAAAGTCTTCAGTGCACGGAGGGCGGCGCGCAAGTGCGCATCGCGTAGGGATACGGCGCTCGGTCGCGCAGGGTATGGCGCGCAAGGTCCCGACCGCGTCTATAAATAGAGGGCCTCACTTCCGTACAAGCATCCGGATTTCCGGACTTCATACCTTCGAGCTCTCGCCGCGCAGGTCATCTTAGCCACGCAGGTTGCTCTGTTTTCCACTGTTTTCCTTGATGTCGCACTCCTGTAAAGGTATTCGTACTTGCTCGGTTTATACTTGCGTGTCAAAAACTAGCGCGGCACACGAATACTTGTGCGCCATGTTTAGACTTGCGCACCTTTATGCCTTAGCCATTTTTTTCGAATTCTTTCACAAATTTTATGAAAAATAAACCCATTTAAAAGTTTAATTTATTCAACTCTTGTGCAGATTCAATGGCTCCTAAGGGAATTAAAACGTCTGATGAACTGGCTAGCAAGCAGATTGATGACATGATGAACATTATTGGCCATGATTACTATGATATTTGCAACAACACTCTCCCAGATTTGGCTAAGTACTTGAAGAAATATCATCCTAATTTTCCACAGAGCATCTATCTGCCTCTGTGTGGTCATGGTCATCTACAAGGAGTCAATGTTCTAGATGCAAAGAACTATACACCTAAAATGCAGCTGCGCTGCTACTCCTTCATTTCGGTTATGCTGTGCATTAAGAGAAACAACAATGGTGTGAACTTTCAAATTCTTCCTCCATGTCATTTCCTTGCAGATATGAAAATGGAAAACCCATGGGCTGAAATCTTTTCCACTAATGGTTGGTGGAGAGAAGAAAAACATGGTATTAGAGCAATATCAGAAAAGAGTGCTCTCTCCAAATGGCTCTTTACTTCCAATGCTCCATTTTCAAATCCATGTATCCATCTTCCAAGTCTCTTGGACAGAAACAGAGTCACTATTTGATCAGAAGAAAATTTTCTCAAACCGAACTCAAGAACATCCTTTTACAATTGTTCCAAGAAGAGCTGGTATCACTACATCTCTTATTGTATCCAGTTGAATGAATGAATTCTAGGTGGTTGCTGATGATGCTCGGGATGCCGTAAATCAGATGAAGTGTTTATGTTTGAAAATATCATGTAATTCTTGAAAAAAGAGAAGAGATTCTAGTCTGTGGATGTCCTTCTAACTCTTGTGTATCAATGAAAAACACTTTTGTCTTCAATCATTTGTACCTGCATTCTTTCATTACCTGCTTCAATTTTACTTAAGCCAATGGGCCTAGTAAGCATAGTTTGATTTTTACTAGGATTATTACAAATAATCCTACAAACTTTGAACCTTTTAATTGCTCAATATTACCTAAATCATACAAAAATGTATATTTATTGAGCTGGAACTTGACTTTTATTCAGAGTTCCTTTGTCTTTTGTGGGCAGTTTAAAGTCATGCATGCCGGACATAAAGGGGCTAATGTTTAAGGTCGAAATAGCTTTGACCGAAATGGATTAGAATTGACACAATTCCTTGAACGTTCATCTGAAAACATATTACCATACTCAAGTATGAGGGAAAATATGTAAACTATGGCTTAAGAATATTTGAATCTGAGGAATGATATGAAAAAGAGCTAAAAGGCATTATAAGAAGTAGTTTCCAAGAATGAAGTTACTATTATTTAACAAAACCCGTTAGGGGGTTGAAATATGCAGGGCCACCTAAGGGCATTGGCTGCATGGTTAAATAAATAGCATCTTTCGGCTGACAAGTCTGTTATGTGGACTGTTTATGCAAGGCCACCTATGGGCACGTGCTGCATAGTCAGGCAAAAGAACTCCCAGAAATTTACTTTCCTAGTGCTAAAAGACAGTGAAAGTTTATGGAGATTAAAAGTTTCTAAAGTATAGAGTTTGTTGTATGGAAAGAGGTACTTGAATATGGAGAAGATATTTCCGAACAAGAATATCGAAGAACTAGATGAATATCACTCCTACGAAGGTCTGACCCAAATGTAGGGAAGAAGAATAAACCATAGACTTGAATACTTTTAGATCATGAAAAAGGATATGGGACAAATATGTTAAGGATGGCTATTTTTTGTGGATCCCTACATACTGTCGTTTAAGACAAATAAGGACAAAAGAGGCATTCTTCCCAAGAATGAAGTTACTATTATTTAACAAAACCCGTGAGGGGGTTGAAATATGCAGGGCCACCTAAGGGCATTGGCTGCATGGTCAAATAAATAGCATCTTTTGGCTGACAAGTCTGTTATGTGGACTGTTTATGCAAGGCCACCTATGGGCACGTGCTGCATAGTCAGGCAAAAGAATTCTCAGAAGTTTGACATTTTTGTGACTAGAAGTCATGAAAAGGGTTATGAAGATCTGAAAATATTTTAAAGTTAGGATTATAACACATAAAGATGGGTATTGTCCAGTGTATGTAGAGATACATAGGTCAATGATAACCATAATCATGTTGTGGCTGGGTCCTGAATTGAAATTTTGGACTTCACTACGTATCTCATAATAATGAGAATCAAGCCACACGTAGTTCTTGAATTGTAGTTTAACGTCGTGCAAGACGAAAGTATGAGTGATCTTAGTTTAGGGTCATAGAATTCGGACCATAATAATGAATACACAGTGTGTGTTTTCATGAGGACTTTTCAGCCAAGGGACTGAAAGTGAAATTTGGGGTTAGACCAAAAAGACTTGGGACTGGATTCGAGGGATACTCGAATGTTCCTACGTATCCCATAGGGATGGGAATCAAGTCCACGTAGTTCTAGAATTACCCTTTGTACAAATTTGGTTCGTACATGTGAAGGGTGAAAGGGGAATTTAGTGCAATGATGGTTTAACCTAAGATAAAAATTTTAGGCATTACCATGTATGCATGTAGTCTTTTGAAAATGAAAAACATGAAAAATCAATGTCAATAATAATTCTCCCTCTAATGAGGAAATCAAAGAATATTGTAGTTTATTGTCGTACCGGACAAAAGTGTTGCATAGTTTAACGTCATATAACAAGGACGAAAGTGAATCAATGTAAAGATATTGATTCTAGGGGCAGTTTCACAAATCAACATCATATGAGATGGTGGTGAACCGATGTGAAGAGATTGTTTTTGGGCTTGAACCCTGGGAGGTTGCCTACATACCCAGCCTGGAGGGAAAGGATCAAAGTCCGTGTAGTTCAATTAAAGAATGAATTAATGATCAAGTTGTTCTTGGGGACAACGATCTAACTAAAATGTTGTTGGGACTTACACATGGTTAGTGGCCCAAAGAGAGTGTTATGGTTGATGTTCGCTCTAAGCTCACGTGAGTCATGCTCGGTGTGAGAAACAAGAGGTAACAATAACCTTAACGATGCACAGTTTAATGTCATGTGGGACATATACAGGGACTATGTAGTTTAAAGACTTGCAGTTAGGACTATTGGTGCTGCACAGTTTAGTGTCATGTAGCAGGGACAAAATACAGTTTAATGTCATGTAGGACATATCAAGGATTTTCTGTACAGTTTAGCGTCATGTAGTTAGGACGATGGGGATAAAATAGTTTAACGTCATATTGGACGAAAGGGGGATTGTGCAGTTTAATGTCATGCAGTAAGGACAAAATAACACACCATTTATGTCATGTTGGATGAAAGTGCGAATAGTTTAAGGTCATATGCATAGACCGTGGATGGTGCAGTTTAATGTCATGCTGGACCTTTGATGATTATATAGTTTAACGTCTTTTCGGACGTGAGGGACTTTTATACAGTTTAGCGTCATGTAGTTAGGACGTCACAGTTTAATGTCTTGCTGGACATAAGGGATTTGCAAATAGTTTATGGTCATATACATGGACCAGGGATGATGTAGTTTAAGTTCATGCTGGACGGTTTAAGGAATTTTTTCACAGTTTAATGTCGTGTGGGACGAAGTTACAGTTTAAAGTCATACTGGACCATTTCTGTATAGTTTAACGTCATATAGCAAGGAAGAACTAGTGCTGTACAGTTTAAAGTCATGTAGCTAGGACTAAGGTGAACCAATATGAGGATATCAGTTCTGGGGACTTTTTACAGTTTATCGTCATGCTGGACGTTGGAAGTGCCACACAGTTTAATGTCATGTTTCTAGGACATAATATAGTTTAATGTCATCTCGGACAAAATATAGTTTAATGTCATCTCGGACAAATAATAACCAATGTGACAGTTTAACGTCATGTTGGAGGATAAGGGAACCGACACACTTTAACGTCATGATGGACGATGAAAGTGCCACACAGTTTAATGTCATGTTGCTAGGACACAATATAGTTTAATGTCATCTCGGACCAAATATAGTTTAATGTCATCTCGGACCAAATATGGAACTTCTGTACAGTTTAATGTCATGTAGATAGGACAAAATACAGTTTAGTGTCATGTAGGACATAATATGAACCAATGTGACTGTTTTGGCTCTGGGAACAATATTTTGTGTTTATAAAAAATACTTCTTCAGAAATCTGGCATTAGTTGGAGTCGTGATGTGTTCTCCATCCATTGAGATTAGAGAATACGCTCCATTGGAGTAGACCTTATGTATTGAATAAGGTCCTTCCCATTTTGGTTCAAGCTTGGGAGGCTTCTTTCCTGGTATCATTGGTGCTCTGAGAACCAATACCAATTCTCCCTGAATGAATGAACGAAGATGAACTTTTTTGTTAAAATCTCGTGCTATTCGATTCTGATAGATTTCCAAGTGGTGAAAAGTGCACAATCTTTTCTCATCTAACTGTTCCAATTCATTCAACCGCTTTTGGGATTGCTCATCTATAGATAACTGATCACAAATGGCTATTCTGAGTGAGGGCAATTGAACTTCAATTGGCAAGACTGCTTCTGTTCTATATACCAATGAATATGGTGTTGACTGTGTTGCATTGCGAGTGGTAGTCCGATAAGCCCATAAAGCAAGAAAGGGTTTATCAGGCCATGACCTCTTATCTTTATCCACCATCTTTTGCAGTATATTTGAAAGAGTCTTGTTGAAGGCTTCTATCTGGCCATTAGCCGCCGCATGATAACGAGATGAATGGTTGGACTTAATGTTGTATTCTTGATACAATTTCTTTACCTCAGAAGAACAGAAGTTGGTGCCGTTGTCCGTCAATATGGTATGAGGGACCCCAAATCTAGTAATGATGTTAGACTTGATGAAGCTAACAATGCATTTTGAACTGACTTCTTTGAGAGGTACTGCCTCTGCCCACTTGGAAAAGAAATCAGTAGCAGTAAGAATGTACTTAAACTGCTTGGCCGTAGCTGAAGGGTAAGGTCCCACCACATCCATTCCCCATGTGGAAAATGGCCATGAGTTTTTAGCTATATGAAGCAACTCTGGAGGTTTATGAATGAAGTTGTCATATACTAGGCATGAATGACACTTCTTTGTGAAATCAACACAATCTTGTATCATTGAAGGCCAAAAGTATCCAAGCCTTCGAATTTGATCAGATAGTCTATGTCCAGACTAGTGGGCACCACAGACTCCTGCATGCACTTCTTTCATGACAGCCATTGTCTCTTCACCATCAATGCATCTGAAGAGAACTCCATCAAAACCACATTTGTAGAGAATTTTCTCAAGGTGTATTGGGCTATCATAAAGAGTAAAATTGACCACACGTCGCCAGATTTGTTCTTTCTCGGCTCTATCAGGTGGAAGTGTTCCATTTTGAAGGTATTCCCTGATAGGTGACATCCATCCTGTAGTATGACCATACGGTTCAGGAATGGGACTAATTTAATTAATTTCCTCTATTCTAACTTGAACATAAGGTGAAATTGCACGACGGTGGGCAATACAGATGGTTGTCTCGTCCCGATTTGGATCTACTAAAGCTGTGGCTATATTAGCCAGTGCATCAGCTTGAGCATTTTGTGATCTTGGGACATAAGAAAATGTCAGTTCTGAAGGGAATTCTGGCATTAACTCTCTGACGTTATCATACAAAGGGATTAATTCTTCTTTTCTGATGGCA
Source organism: Viscum album (assembly GCA_963277665.1). NCBI lineage: Eukaryota > Viridiplantae > Streptophyta > Magnoliopsida > Santalales > Viscaceae > Viscum > Viscum album. The sequence goes on along the minus strand of OY728122.1, from coordinate 160,314,004 downwards.
TAATCCCCATTGACTTGTTTGATTACCAGGTCTAAATCACCTTTCACCTTTAAGTGATTCACTTGTGCTTGAAGCGCTAACTCCAATCCTGTAATGAGAGCTTGGTATTCAGCTTCATTATTGGTACCACCTTCCCACAACAAAAAGGAATAAGGTAACACTGCCTTATCTGGAGAAATGAGCACAATTCCTAAACCAACTTTGTTGAATTTAGGATTTTCCATTTTCTTCCCTGTGGGACTTCTAGAAGCACCATCAAAATACATTTCCCATGTTTATGGACTCTCTTGAATAGAGAAAACTTCCTCATCAGGGAGTTCGATATCTGAATACGTGTCTTCCACTGAAGGATGTTCAGCCAGGAAATCAGCCAGAGCTTGGCCCTTAATTGCCTTTTGAGACACCTACGGAATGTCGAATTGCTGTAGAATAACTGCCCACCTTTCCAGATGTCCTGTAAGCATTGGATGACTAAGGATGAATTTGAGCGGATTATTACAAGATACCAATTGGACCTCGTTATGTTGCAGGTAGTGTCTCAGTTTCTGAACTGCAAATATTAATGCTAGGAAGCACTTTTCAATACTTGAATACTGGGTTTCTGCTTCATGCATAGTTCTACTGAGATAGTAGAGACTATTTTCATTCCCAGCATCATTCTTTTGAGCGAGAAAGGCACCCAATGATCGCTCTAAAGTTGTCACATAGAGGATAAGCGGTCTACCCTCAACAGGTGGCATGAGTACTGGTGGACTCAAGAGGTATTTCTTGAGAACATCAAATGCTTCTTGACATTCTTCAGTCCACTGGTAAGTGACTCCTTTCTTCAATAATTTGGTAAAGGGTAAACTTTTGACTGCCAAATTGGTGATGAAACGCCGAATATATGCTAAGTGTCCTTGAAGTCCTCTTAATTATTTCAAATTCTGAGGAGGTGACATACCAAGGATTGATTTAGTCTTCTCAGGATTGACTTCAATACCACGATGGCATACAACAAAGCCGAGGAATTTTCCTGAGGTTACCCCAAAAGAACATTTTAAGGGGTTCATCTTCAAATTATGTTGTCGAAGCTTGTGGAATATGACTTCCAAATCAGCCAAGTGATTAGAACATTGTTTGGATTTAACCAGAAAATCATCTACATAGCATTCAACAAACTTCCCTAAAAGTGGTTTGAAGATACGATGCATGGCGCGTTGATATGTTTCACCTGCATTCTTTAAACCAAAGGGCATCACCCGGTAACAAAACACACCTTGAGGAGCTCTGAAGGCTGTATATTCCTCATCTTCTGGGGCCATTCGGATCTGATTATATCCGGAATATCCATCCATGAAAGAAAGTACTTCATAGCCAGCCATCGCATCAATTAAGAGTTCTGTAATCGGAACTGGGAAATCATCTTCAGGACAATACCGATTAAGATCTCTGAAATCGATGCAAACCCTAATTTGTCTGTTCTTCTTCTTTACAGGGACAATATTAGCCAACCACTTTGGTTATTCAACTTCTCTGATGAAGTTGGCTTTGATCAGCTTATCCACTTCAGCTTCAATTTTGGAAGTATAGGCTGGGTGTGTTCTTCTCGCGGCTTGCTTAAAACCTCGATGTTATTTTGGTAAACCCAAATGATGAGTAGCAACATCAGGATCAAGCCCCGACATTTCTGTATAATTCCAAGCAAAAATATCTTTATTTTTCTTTAGAAAAGAAATATACATCTCTTGCTCTTCAAGGGTCATGGCCGCACTAATTAAAGTGGGGCGTGGATCTTTCTCTGTACCCAGATTTACTTCTCCGAGTTCATCCATAGTGGTAGAGATACCCTCTTCAAATGCTGGAGGAGCATATCTAAGATCTTCCTCTTCCTCTTCATCATGTGTTATTTCTTCCATTTCTACGTGAAACGTAGATGAAAAAAATGAAATTCTCATGATTATAAGAGATGTCAAAATTTTCACATTTTGAAGAAGAAGCTTCAATTTCCGACCCTATTGATGATAAAGGGTCTTCTTTAGGAAATAAAGAGGAGATGATGGATTGAGAATCGACATCATTAATCACCTCTGGTGTTGCTATAACTTCTTCTGGCCTGATTAGCGAAGTATAGACTTGTTGGACTTCAGCAGATGAAATTAAAATGTCACCACTTATGCTTTCATCACTGCTTGGTAGGTTACCAATTTCTCCCATGTTGTCTGGCTCGATCACCGTAATTGACATTATGGATCTTTCCATAAGAGTATTTTGATTTGGGCCTATTTTGTCAATTTGACTGATAGGTAACACATAATCTGTACTCACATGTGAAAATGGATTTATTGGAATTTTCTCCAAACCATATGGAGCATTAACTTTGGTAATTTCCTTCATTGTATATTTTTCTCTTCCCTTCATGTGATAAAATTCCGCCTCAATGTATTGAGACTCACATGTCTTGAACGGGGCCTTATCACCATACAATGTTCCAACTTGACCATCGAAACAGTATTTGAGACATTGATGGTATGATGAAGGAATAACTGCATGCTGATGTAGCCAGGGCCTTCCAAGAAAGATATTGAAAGCTGAGTCTTGATCAACAATCATGAAATCCGAATTGGATACAAGATCTCCAAACTGAGTTCTGAGTGTAACTTCTCCCAGTGGTTCTTGTTAATTTTTATCATATCCTTGTAACATCATGGTAGAAGGAGATAAATCAGATTTCGTGAGGCCCAATCGACGAAGTGTACGAATGGGCATGAGGTTGACTCTTGAACCATTGTCAATGAAAGCTCTTCGAAAATCTACACCATTGACTTTGCCAGATAAGTACAAGGGTTTTATGTGCCCATGCACAACATCATCTTCATCTTTATCAGTAAAAGATATCACTGCATGGAATTCTGCAGGATTATTCTCTATGTGATAGATTTCAGCTGCAGCAATTTCAGCTTCAAACTCCTGAGGACTTGACAAAGCTTCGATGAGTGCTTCCCGAAGATCTTTTGACAGATTCAAAGCATCCAAAACTGATAACTTGGCTGGTACATGGGCCAAGTGTTTCAATATATCATACTTTTGATCTAGAGGTATGCGTTTCCCAATAGGAATATGCGGTTTAGCAGGTACCTTGGAAGCAGATGCTTTGAAAGCTGATGCATCTTGTATTGAAGTTGGCAACATCCTTGGTTTTGGAAGATTAAACTGATTAGATCCATTTACTTGCTGAGATAAAGAAGATGGAACCTTTAATCGGTCTTCCAAAATAACTGTGCCAAAACTGAGTTGGCCATTGGCAGAATAACTTTCTTGTTCTTTTTGAGCTCGCTGAAGGTCTCTACCACGAGTTTCTGCTGCATATACAGTGCTAGCAGGGGTAAAATTAGAGTAGTGGCTTCGGAAAGATCCACGTCTTCCCCTATATCCTAAACCTCTAGAACCTCCTCAGATTCCATTATTTGATATAGGGAATTCAGGATCATCAAGACTGGAATATGGATCTGTTAATTGAATCATATTAACAGAACCAAAGATTAACTCTTCGTCTGATAAAGAATCTGCCTGGTTAGCCTTTTTAGGATGTGCCGTTTGATGGGGCGGTGCCCGTGGCTTTGAAGTAGATGGCATAAAATCTACCAGAGTCAAAGACAATTTAGGCTTTGATACATACTCATCTTCTCCTGATTCCTCTTTCATCTTTGAATTGCACTGCCCTTTTGAGGATTTGTCTTTTGATGGAGGCTTTACTGCAGCTTTTATAGGAGACACAATTGGCTTCTTCAATTGTGTTCGCAAAATGGAATGGGTCCGATTGATTGTCTTTCTGACCATCCAATCATCATATTTTTTCGCAGTTTTGCTTTTGACTTCCTGCCACTCGCCTCCTTCCTCTGGATCTGTAGCGGTAATACATGCTACATGAGCTGAAGAACCCTTCAATTTGACTTTTCCCAAGTCGACCATCTTTTGCAGGAGGTCTTTAAAGACAAAATACTCCTAGATGGGATGCCCCAACATTTGATGAAAGGGACAATAATTGGGACGGTCTTCATCTCCTTCCTTGTTTGGCCTCTTGGGCACTGGTAATTGAACCAAATTATTTTCCAGAGCTGAAATGAAGTAACCAGGAACTTGCTCACTTCAGAAAGAGTATGTTTCACTCTTCAAATCCTCAAATTGTTTTCGTCGTTGATCTTTTTTATCATTTGGACGAAACAACCTTTGTTGTTGGTGTTCAGGAGGTGGAGCCCTTCGAGAAGATGAAGGTTTTGAAGTAGAAATAGGTACAGGTGCTTGTTTAAGAATAACTATAGCAGTTTCCGCTTTACCCATTCTCCTTCTTGGAGCTGATGGAATTATACGAGATTTAACCTTAGCCTGTATAAGGGAATCTTCAATCTATTGAGCGATTGAAGTAAGGTCTCGAAACCCTCCTGTGTATTTCACAGGGATCAATGGCGTGCGTAATTCGTCACACAAAATTTCCACACAGATTGGCAACAGTTCCTCCTGAGGGAGTGCTAAACTCAGGGAATACGTTAATCCCTTCCCACGAGCAATGAAATCAGAGACTCTTTCATTCTCCCTTTGCTTGCAGTTTGTAAGATCGAAAAATGTCATTTTTGGGAAAGTTGAGCTAAACTAAAGAAGGAATTTTTGATGAAGATCCTCCCATCCGATGATTGACCGGGATTCCAAGCTTGTATACCAGACAAAAGCTGGTCCTTGTAAGGTTCGCACGAAGCATCTGAGTTTCACTGCTTCTTGCTGCTCTGGAGTTCCCATCATAGGATCACAACAAGACACGTAATGCGTCAAATGTTGTTCAGGGTCGCCTGATCCATTGAAAGTAGGGAAAACAGGGTTTCCAAAACTGGATTGAGGAGAAATTGAATCTACCAATTCAGGGTAAACTTTCTTTTCAGGTTGAACTTGCGCCCGTTTCCCTTCCATAGTTTCTAGCTGAGATGTTAATGACTCAATAGTAGTTATTAACTTTTGAGAAACATCAGGTTGAACTTGGTTTTGGGTAGGTGCAATAAATGGAGCTTGGACAGACGTGGTGGTTGGTGCTGCAACTGATGGTATTGCTGCCAACCGTTGTTGCGTTTGACCCGTAGGATTAGACCTCTGAGGGTGTACTGATAAAGGAGGATATTCCTGATCCATCTCAGTAGTTACAACAAATTCCTTCGGCTGTCTGACTTCATCATTCTTAAGAAGAAGACTACTCTGAAGTAGTCCTGCATTCAACCTTATTAATTCTTTCATTTCTTCCTCCTGTTGTGCAAACCTTTGCTCTAATGAGAGCGATTGACCTCCTTTAGAGGAAGGGTGAGAATTAACCTGATTCTTTCCTTTCCCCTTATTGGATCCTTTTGGGAGAGGGGGAAGTGGGTTACTTGAAGGAATACCCAGATTTTGGGTAAGCCTTTGATTACGTGTGCGCACACCTTCTTCATTTAGGTCTGTGTGCGCAACTTCTTGAGTAGGAACCTCTTCGTCTGATCCCTCTGATTGAGCCTCATCTGGTGAATCAGTAGCAACAGAATTGATGACATTAATGGATGCATATTGCATGGAATCCTTTCTATCAGCATTTCTGTGATATTGTCTTCTTCCATGTCCTTAATGAGACATGGAATTCCGTTGACTTGATCCCTCAGGAACTTCTTGGAGAACCGTCACTTGGAGAGAATCTCCTGATAGCTTGGCTCTTCGTTCCTCTTGAGTCTTATTCCCTAATAGAGAGAATACTGAATTTCTCTGAGGGAGGGATTGAGGATTTGAAAAAGTCCCCAGTCCGGTGGACTGGGGATGTTCCTGCTACTTCCGCTCAACTCCTCAAATCCCATTTGTTGACTCTGAGGGTTGGTTTAGAGAAGTCCCCAGTCTGACAAGCTGGGGTGTCTCTTGACATTCTATGTCTGAGATCTTCTTAAAATCTCTCTTGATCTTGCGAATCTTAGTTCAGAAATTAGTTGGATGCATTAACCTGTATCCAGTTTTATCACCTGGTTCAACAGACCGTTGAATGATTTCCGAAACTTCTGTCATTTGATGACGTGTTTGCTCCAGACGAGAGGCTTGCGCAATATTCTCGCCTGCTTGATGTAGGAGCAATTCAACAACTTGTTCTCTATATACTTGATTTTGAGAGGAACTAGTTGAAGCCTGTTCTTGAGCAAGCTTTTGATTATGAACAAAGCCGGCCATGGGCAATAACATTGCATGAAACCATTTTCGGCGGGCTTTGCTGACTGGAAAGCACTGTGAAATGTAGTGCTCCGTGAACACCCCATCCTCTGATATGAACACCAGATGGAGCATTGGAAATTAACTGACGCAATTTTCTTAGTGCGCCAAGGCATGAACGTTGAAGGGTTCTCTGTTGCTTTTCAGCCTTCGGATACCGAGAGACTGATAGATATGCCAAATCAATCTGACGTTGTATCCCTTCTATTATCTTAAGATGATTTTCATATTCAACATAAGAAAATACCTTCTTCTTTAATTGACAAAGAGTTTTCCATATGTTGAGACGAACATCATGGATTCCATCATCCGTCAACATCTTTGGAATGTCATACTGGGAGTCAGCCAAAGGCCAAAACATGATTGGTACTTCACCTTTTGCCAGTTTTTTCCTCATGTTCAGAATTTCCTCTTTATCATTAAATGAAGATTCTTCTACCTGTTTTGACCAGAGTTGGTGTTTCCTTGTTGCTTCATCGGATTCAACAAGATTGGTAGAGAGATCATTGATCAAACTAGAAGATGCATGACTTAGGGGTGGTTCGGAGAATGACCTACACCCTGGGCTATCTTCTGATTGAGAAAGTATTTCACTTGTTAGCGATAAAGCATCAGACATTACTGGTTTCGCATTTGCAAGTGCCTCAAGATAAGAGGGCTTTCTCGGCACTACATTATCCATTGGAGTATTTTCCAGGCAATGTGAATCACTACTGCGGAGAGGACTTTCGCAGCGAAGTTCATCATCATGGGGAGGACCACCATAATGGGTTACAACAAAAGATGAGATATCTTTCTCCTTGGTCTTCTGACCACATAGAGGGTTCCTGTGGCTCTCATCTGAAGAAGAAACTTCAAGATTGACCGAAATTTCATGAAGCAATCCTTCATGAAGAAGTATCTGTTGAAGACCTTCAAAATTAATGTTCCCGTTATTGGGAACTGAGGGAGTAGAATCTTGAATTCCGACAGATAAATGTATGAGGGCTTCAAGAACTCCAGCATCGAGCAAGACCTTGTTGCAGATTGGCCTTTCATCTCCTGACTGTGCTGGGCGGATCTTTTTCTTAGATGCCTTCTTACTAACTTTAGAAACCACTTGTTGACGAAAGTGGTTACTCTGAGCAGGTGTATGTTCCTGATCAGGAAAGATGGTTAGGTTAGGCTGACGATCTCCACTCAAATCAGGTGTATGTGCCTGACTTGGTTGTCCGTATGATATGGGGGAGTATGCCCCATAACCCTCTTGGACTGGAACAGATGTTTGTGTCTATTCCGGAGTGAATCGTTGATGTGTCACTCCACTGCTAGGGATATATTTATGTGTCTATCCCTGAGATGATGCTGAAGCTGTTATGATATCTTGGAAAGCATCCAGAATATGAGCAGGAATTTGCTTCTGCTCTTTCACCATTGAAAAAATATGTTTGGTGACTTCAGCCACCAGAACGGGGATATACGTCCATTCCGGGCTTGGAGTAGGTGTATGTGCCTTCTCCTGTCCTCCTTTTCCTATTAGTGAATCCTGACAATACTCAAGTGTGGAGGCAGAGAGTTGAGTCTGCCTCCTGTTTGTCGTCGGGGCTTTCTGACAGACTTCTCCGTGCGCTACCAAGCGAGACCGTTGGTAGGCTTGATTAGTATTAGCAGATGTATGTGCCTGCTGATTACACATCTCCAAACGCGGTTGACGAGATCCATCATATGTAGTCAGATGAGCCTGCTGACTAACTGGTGCTGTATAAGCAGGTGCATGTTCCTGCCTATGGTACTCCGCCGGGATTGCTTGGCGGGATATGCGTGATGCTGCCAAACGAGTCTGCTAGACAGCGGAATTAAAATGGACAGGTGATTGTGCCTGCTCGTTGTTTGCCACCAAGTTAGGTTGGTGGACTTCTCCGGAGATGGCAGGGATGACAACCTGCCCATTGTTCACCGGATTCCGTCTCTGGAGGTTCATCTTGCCTGCTCGGGTTCGAGGAACCTGAGCTGAATGCCTGGATTCAGTACCGTCATCATGTTGAGGGCGCACTACCGCACGAGTCTGGCGGCGATTGTTGATGGGAGCCCTTGAGAAGGACTCCTGTATTTTTGAATTAAGGTCCTACGGGACCTTCTCATTCACTTCCTCAGAGTAAGGGAGTGAATGGAAATTGTGTTCCGGGGATAACGACCCGAAACGGTTGGAGACGGTAGTCAGCACCGCCTGCTTCTTGATCGCTGGTCGCCATTGTCCGGACGACCAGGTAGAGTTGTTAACTTGTAGGGCTTGACGAGCGACCTCTAGAGTTGGGATAGTACCGTTGCGACGGTACTCCTTAACCAGTGCATTAGAAACCCAGCGTTGAAGATGCTGAGTTGGTGATGTCATCCTTAAAGCGGACGACGTTCCAGCAGGAGTAGCAGTATTGGTTTTCACAGAAGCAAACCTCACAGTAGAGGTGTTTACAGCAGCAGTATTCACAGGGGTGAATTTAAGGAAAGCCATTTTGCAGAAGATCTTGAGAAAAGAGTGCCTGTTCCATATAACAGACATAATCAAGATGAATCCGGCCACTCCTTCTTTTGGATGAGCACATGTCAATGATTTCTTTGTTGGCCCAAGGGGCCTAACAAATAAGAAGAACATCACTTTAACTTGGTTAAGGATTCACGTCGGGTTCACCATTTTTTTTTCGCATGGATTTCGAGGATGACCTCCTGGACAGGAGATTCAAACGTTCTGATTGGTTTCTAGTGGGTTTGTTCGTAGAACCGGAAACATCCAATGATTCCACATCCGTTTGGACCTACTTTCCAAAGGTAGGCGCTCATTAGCTTGTGGACTGATGAGGCTTAGGAATTTGCATTGGTCGAGAGGATGGGAGGTCGGACTCATCATACCTTTTTGAGGGGAATTATTGTCTTCTCCGGGACTCTCTTTATAGATTTAAGTTATGTTCGTGAATCCTTATTACATTACCAAGTATAAAATGTGCTTTCCTTTAGTTTTAACAATCAATGATTAAATATGCATGAAATTTAGAGAATCTTTTATATGTATTCGAGGTTCTTCATCAATAGAGAATCATCTATATCTGTTTAGAGATTCTTGGTCAATGGTATCCTTCAAAACATTTATATAAAAGTCTCTTGCTCATTATGATGACCAGGCTGGTTTTAAAGCCACTCAGTGGGGCACTTGAAGTTTATCGTCATTCAGAAGGACAGTGATTATTTCAAAGTTGGGATCGAACCCAAAAATGGGCTACCTACATATCCTTTATTTTGGAAAAGGAATCAGAACCCACGTAGTTCGAGTAATGGAATATGATGTTTATGATTGATGGATCAAAGAAGAATGTCATAATTACTTTTACACTCTAAGCTCACGTGAGTCATGCTCGGTGTGAGAAACAAGATGTATTGGTAAAAATTAGACAATTGTGCCATGAAAGATGCAATCATAAGAAATTGTTTGGGGATTATGTATGTATGACTGCCCAAATAGATGAAGGTTTAGGATTTACTTTTAGGGAGAAAATCCAGGAACAGGGTCCATAAAGGAATATGTGCTTCATGGAGATTTGAATACTCTAACTTGGGACTTATTCCTGAGAAGGAAACCCAAATTAGGAGAGGATTGATAATTGGGTTTTACTCTTGAGAAGGAACCCCATATCAAACGTAATTTAGGACTGGTTAAGAGAAATTAAGGGACTTGGGGTTCACTCCTGAAGAGGATGCCCATAATTATGACTGGGACTTACTCCTAAAAAAGGAGGCCCAAGATTATAACTGGGACTTGCTCCTAAAAAGGAGGCCCATGATTTATGACTGGGACTTGCTCCTAAAAAGGAGGCCTAGGTTAGGGGACTTGGTGTTTACTCCTGAAAAGGAAGCCCAAGATTTATGACTGGGACTTGCTCCTAAAAAGGAGGCCCAGGTTACGAATTATGGTTTGGGGCTTACTCCTAAGGAGGATGCCCATTTTTGAGATTGGGTCTTACTCCTGAGGAGGATGCCCAAGTTAAAGGATTATGATTGGGGCTTACTCCTGAGGAGGATGCCCATTTTTAAGGAATTAAGGTTTGGGGCTTACTCCTGAGGAGGATGCCCAAGTTTGGGAACTTTAAGAATTTGGGGCTTACTCCTGAGGAAGATGCCCAGATTAAAGGATTTATAACTGGGGATTATTCCTGAAAAGGAGACCCAGGTTAAGGATTCTCTCATCTTAAAGGATTAGGTTGAATGAATGAACTCTCCATATTTAGTGACATAAGGATATTTAAATCACTAGGTTTTGAGAGAGATTCCACAGAATTCCTTTCAGATAAGGAAGTCAAATCAAGAAATCATGCCATAAATGGCTTTGAAGAGTGTCTTGAAGACTGAATCTTGAAAAGGAAAGGTGTGATGGCTTAAGAGGGGTAAAAAGGGAAAGATAGGCACCCAAAAAGGTAGGGGCGCGCAAGTCTTCAAAGGCGCGCAAGTATTGCGGCGGCGCGCAAGTATTGGTCACGCAAGTATACTTGCATGACATGAGGGGTACTTGCGCGATTCTAAAACATCATTAGAATATTTGAGCGACTCTTTATAAATCCCTTTTGAATCCTCTTGAGGTTCTTCCAAAAAAGGGACGCGCAAGTTCTATTGAAGGAATAAGGCGGCGCACAAGTGTTGATGAGTTTCAACACTTAGGCCTTCCTTCTTCTCTTTAAATCTTCCGTTCTAGGTAAGAAATTACCTTTAGAAGTGTTCCAGAAGCTTTGAGAAGAGACTTGGGCGTCAGGAGCTTCAATCCGAGTTTCTGAAAAAAAAACATCCTCTCGAATGGGGGGCCCACAGGGTCTATTTATAGGCAGGAGATGACCCCGGGCGGTTACTGGGCGGTTAAGACTTAGGTCGCGCAAGTGACTTGCGCGACCAAGAGCGCCGCGCAAGTGTACTTGCGCGACAGTGATATAACTTGCGCGGTGCAGTTGCTATTGATCCTTTGTTCATGCCTTTGTCGATTTTTGATGTTTTCTTCAAAGGTTGAATCACTTTGAGCTCAGATATTCCCTTTTCCGATCTTTAGATTCTGTGACGAAAGGAGCGTCAACAGTATGTTTTCCCTTTTTTGGAGTTTTTGAGAAAAGAGGAGTTTCTGGAAATTTTTGAAGTACACACTGTGTAATTTATATGTACATGCCATGTACTTCGATGCCGCCCAAGGCTATGTACTTTCCATGTCCGGGCCACACACACAGTCATGTGGGGTGATGTGGAGGCCGCTTAAAGTGGAGTACGAAAAATCCTAGTACACGCCGTGTACTTTTTTTCATTAAATGGATCGAGGTCACGTCTAATTTTCAGAACACACTTCTTCTCTAGCTTCTTCGACCGAGGGAATCCTGTATGGCTGTGAATATACTCCGAGCCCCCAAGACTCCATCCATTATTTGAATTGACCACCGTTAATTGTGTTGGAACCGCATTAGTTAGCTCTTCCTTCTTCTAGAGCATCATTTTCCAATTACTCTTCTTTTCCAAATTATCATGGGTTGAATGTTTTGAGCATTTTCGTAGATCTATGATGTTTGAAGGAGATTCAATCCTCGTGGTTCAGGTATATCGATCTACTAGCATCAAGGTAGGTGGTTTGTTCCTTTCCATTCAAAGTCTTTGAGTTTTATGTGCAACTTCCACCAATACCCTTGAATAGGGTATTGCGTGGTTACTATTTTTCCCCTATTATTTTTCTTTCCATGCTTGTATTCTTGTGTAGAGTTAATTTGGTTATTTACGAGGATAATTTCTTTTCTTGTATGTTTTTCCCATGCCTTTTTCTATTTACGACCTTTTGTTATTCTTCGGCCTTTGGCCATTATACATATTTTCCATGCCTTGTGACCTTAGGATGGAGTACTATTCCCAGACATGCTTGTTATGCTGTAGACGGGTTAGCCAAGTAGCTCTGTAGGTTTAATTTGTCCCTATATAATTATTATGCACTGATTGGCACATGGCCATGAGAACCTAGTGATATAGACTATAAGGGTATAGACCGAGTGAGCATCCTCAGAGAGTCTCAGACATTATAGACTATAGGGGATAGACCAAGTGAGCTTCCCAATGAGTCTTGGATATTATAGAATACAGAAGGATAGACTGAGTGAGATTCCTCAGAGAGTCTTGAGAATTATAGACTATACGGGGGTAGACAGAGTGAGCTTCCTCAAAGAGTCTGTGTTTTGTTTGAATTTACTTAAACCATTCCTAGATATAAGAGGAATTGACAAAGTGGGCTTCCTCAGAGAGTCTATGATAGACCTGAAGCTATAGGAGGAATTGATCGAGTGAGCTTCCTCAGAGAGTCTCTAGACCTTGGGGCTATAAGGGGATTAGACCACGTGATCTTCCTCAGAGTGTCCCTGACTACCTTAGACTATAAGGGGAATTTACTGAATGTCTTTCCTCTAAGATTATTATAATTTTGTATGACCAAACCAGAGGGGTTGGGAAGAGTGTACTACCAAGAGGGTTGTTGTTACTTCTTGGTTAGGACAATAGGGGATGGCCGTGAGTACTTCCCAGAGGGATTCCTATTTGTGGTTAGCTGTTGCTTCATTGTTTCTTGTTTGATCTTCGGGTTTATTACTACTGTGTATCATCTTTTTTACTGCTGTGTATCATCCTCTTTACTATTTACTGTTTATTGTTTTCTGTACTATTACCTTCCATATACTGACTGACTATTAGGCATAGATCTTTGGTTGGTTGCCTACTGGTATTTAGTCTCACACCCTATTTGGATCATGCTTTTGGTCCCAAAAAGATTACATTGTTGTAGGTATAGAGAAGGGCGAGCGCCCTTCGACTTTAGGAACTTGATTTCATTGGAGGAGGAGAGCTTGAGACCAATCCGAGGCTTGCAATGATGAGGAGTTGATTATATGTTTTTTTAGTACTTTGGTTTAGTATTTTATTCATAATTGTGACACGTTTGGCTATTTTCCTAGACATATGTATCATGCATCATTTCATAAATATATGTGTCCTCCAATTATTTATTGTTTTAGTCTTCCAATGTTTACTGTTGTTGGATATTTATTGCTTCCTCTATTTTATGTGTTGTTTATTTCAACTGCATACTCTGCTCATGAGGTTATAGTTTCCCCACTATCACACCCAAGGCCCTCGCTGCAAGTCAGCAGCCTCTGGCATTTGGAGAAATGCGCATGAGGCCATGTGAACAACCAGGTATGGGGCGCCTCTGGTTGGCTTTCGGAACCGGGACGTTAGAAATACATTCATGATATAAAGATAATATTTTTTAGTTTTGATAAAATTATGGAGAAGTAAATTTGATAGTCTTGGTGACCATGTAATTTATTGGTGAATTTATGACCATGTGATTTATGTGATATTTGGTGAATATTTATATATTTTTAATTTATGGATTATATTTGAATTTTTTTAATCATTTATGTTTTCATTGAGGTTTTATGTAATTTTATTTTGTGGTGACTTGAAAATTTTCTTGGGTTTTAGAAAGAATAATATATTGAGGTTTAAATAACTATTTGGGTTATAATATGATTTGATGTCATATTAATTATGTGCTATTTTATAGTGGGATATAAGTAGTATATATGGTTGAAAAATTATTCATTGATAAGGAAATATTTTTGGAGATATTCTTGGTCAAGATATGGATTACCTTTTATATTAGTATATAAAATTTATTCATGATATTTGTTTGATTTAGGATATATTATAATATTATATTTTGATTTATAATGCTTATTAATGATATTTTTGGAGATTTTTCATTGATATTAGGTATATTAATCTCTAAGGATTAACATATGATTTTACATGATTTATTATTTGGGAAGAATACAATTAATTTTTTGCGGATGTAAGATGAATGTTATGAGATCACATTTGAGGTTAAAACATTATTTAGTTGTGAGGTTATTTAGATAATTTTAAATATAGTTTTATTTATTTAGGGAATAATCTATGTTGAACCTCTGATGTTGTTGTGAATATTTTGGAGTAATATTTATTATTTATTCACATAAAATTTTATACATTTGAGTAATTATCTAAAATTATACTAAACATTTTGGTTTTTTTATTATTTAAATACATGACAAATAAATTTTTATCCTTTTTGTTGATTATGTGATCCATTAAAATTTGATTTCAGTGCTTCTGTCAAGGAAAGAAATTTCAACATGACTACTCATCAATTGATGTAAAAGATGATATTATAGTGGAAATTGAATAAAGAATGAAAATATATTTTTCAAGTAAGTATATTTCTTTATGTTCCCAGCCTACAGGTTAATATATTTCCTCAAATCTAGGATAAAGCTCTTGAAAAAACTCATTTTACATTCAATTTTGATGAATCATTTTACTCTTTCACACCTCATTAATTTATTATTTTTGTCATTAACTTTATCATGATAATTCAATTTACTATAATCAATTTTGACTCCATGTTAGTGGAGATCACCACCCAAAAAATATTGGTTGGAAGTCCCTATGAATGTATTACCATTTAACACCTTACCCTTTTAGAATATTTTTTTGAGTAGGGGTCATGTATTTAGGGGTTTTGTTGTGTTATAATGTAAATTCTTAAGAAATTAATAAGATATTTACTCTTCAAATTTATTTTAAATGAATAAATGAAACTAAAAAAAAGGAATAACATATAAAAAGAGAAATTAATTTGATAAAGTGATTGAAAATTTAGAATCAGGATGTTAAAATTTTTGGAGGGGTTAAATTTCAATTTTTTGATTTAAATAGTAAAATATTGTAAATTTTTTTTCAATACCGTAAAATATGGGAAATATGGTATATACGACATCATATTTATGTAAACATGACTAATTTCATCCAAAAAGTAAAATATCACTATTTTTGTAATTATACACTATATTGAATCATTAAGGATAATAGTAGTTCATAATAGTTATAAAGGGGGATTGAAGGAAAGTGAAAAATAAAATAAATAATAAATTATTCAATGAAATTCCACTCACAAAACATATAAATTCCCAAAACCTCCTCTCTTTTATACCCCAAAAATTTAATGTTACCTGTCCATTGATCTCTTATGGAGTCTCACCACTGTCTCTCACTTCATTCATGAAGTGTTTTGTGGGATCCAAGTTCAGGTTCCAATCTAAGAAGCTCAAGAGAGGTAAGAGTTCCTACTTCTCACTGCTATTTTCTTATTTAAATTTACTAATTTTTAGTCTCTTTTAAATATTAATTTTATATTAAATTTTTAAATTTATACATGTGATTATCTCCCTTTAGAACTATCATCATGGATATATTACCCAAACACCTTACTTTATACCCTTCTTGTAAGTCGTTACTATGCTGATGTAAGAGTTTATTTTCTATCTATTTCGAATTATAATTTAAATTACCGTTGTCATATGTTTTTTAATCTATAATTTATTATCCCATTATTATGAATATTTCATTTTCTATTCCAACCTTAAGATATATCACCCATGTGATCATTGCTTTCACTTACATTACTCCTAATTCACAAGTCATTATTATTCCTAAACCTCCTAGCATCCATAGAAATACTATTCATTGGTTATGTAAAAATTATGTGATTTTCATGTACATACAAATATATATACAGATGTATGAAAGTGGATGTGGATTTTTAACAGATACATTTAGTTTTAATAACACTGAAAATATTTGGTCGGGTATATTTCGGTCATTGTCATGGTGCATGGTGAATGAGCCCTTACTGTGCACCTATTTTTAAAATCAAAATGGATTTTCTATGGATAAATACCATGGTCTTTAAAAACAAAAATAACGAATTTATATGGTGTTTTATAATTTAAGTGATTATTTGGTCTCATAAAATTGAAATTACATTTTCTTAAAATCATTGAAAATCCTTAATCGTGATAAATACCTCTTAGTTATAACCTCATATAAGACACTTATTGTGGTTTTTTTTTGAAAACCCTAAATCCTGACATATTCCTTATATGCTTTTAGATAATTCGCTTATACATTATTATTAATTAATTGAGTAGGGGAATCTATTAATAACCCATATAACTATTCTTATATATGGGAATATCATGTATGATAAGTTCTATTGAGAAAATGTTCCATTTATTTTTTATTTATTCATCCTAAAATTTTATTCCATGTATAGCCTATAATGTTTTGGTATGTGATGGAATGAATTTGAATTTTATTTTTTGGATGGGGCTTGAAATTATATATCCCCTTAGTTCTCTAGTAGTTATCATGGGAAAACAAAGATAAGGTAATGTCTTGGAACATGTCCTTGATGATATGATTATGATGTTCAACATTATACAATTCCATCATTCATATTAATATGCGATCCATGTGATTATGTATTTCCCTTTATTCCATGTATTATACATATTTATTCATTGTTATGGTTTCAATTGTTGTTATGATATTATCTATTCCATATTTATTATTAATTATATTCCATTGTATGCTTTCCCTAGTTGATAATTTAATGTCACTACATTTAATATGTTTTCCAATTTCCCGAGGCAATGAAATGGAATACTATGATTAAAAGTATCTAGGGATAACATTGTGGAATAAAGATTTTTACATATTTTTTATCATATCAAATTTTAATTTATTAATTATGTATTTTTTATCTTGAGGACTACTAAACATCGATCCTTATAATGTAATATCTTGTACTTTATTTTCCATGTAAAAAACCCTCCAACTCTACAAAATCAGGTTTGGGGCATTACACTATCAATACTAGGAACTAATTACACCATACTATAGAGGAATCCCATACAATAACCCTAATACATAGACAAAAAAATATTAAGGAAATTGAGGATGAAATAAATCACTTTTTTTATATTATACATCATGATTCAAGGAAAGAATAATGGAAAAGAAACTAAAGCAGAGGAGGGGCAGAAGCCACCATCCCCTAGTTTGGTCTACTATATCAGGCAATGGCCACCATGAGATTTCCCTTTTTCATTCCCTTCACCACATATCCTTCTTATTCTAACCCATTAATTATAATAATAATAACCATAATAAAAATATTAAAACATTTTCATATATATCATATCAACACAATAATAATAATAATAATAAATAGTATATATATCATCACATATCATTAATAAAAAATATTAATTATAAATATAAATATTTTTTATAATAATAATAGCAATAAATCATAATTATAATAATACATATATAAATATATGTATATCATGATGAAATAATAAATATAAAAATAATGATAACATAAAATTCACATTATTATTAATGTAAAATTTTTCATCAATTCATATTCCAAAAATTATAATTCATTTAAAAAAATAAGTATCACTTAATAAATAAAATTAATATCAATAATAAATCTTAATAATTTATTTTTAAATCAATTAAAATAATATTAATTTAATACACATCATTATTTAAATATCATTTAACACCAAAGGAAATAAAATATAAATCATTTAAAAATAAAAAAAAATATTTTGGATCAATATAAATATAAATATCTAATATTTATCAATCTATAATTTACAAAATAATGCCACCCAGATTTTTTAAAAAAATATTGCCACTATATTGTAAATAATTTATATTAAATATCCTAATATAAAAGTTAATCCATTGATATTTTACATAATACTAATTACTTATAATAATAATAAACTATAATTTAATAAATAAATTAAAACATAACTAAATAAATATGGTACTTGGTACCCCTCCACTTGGTACCCAATGGTCTACTAAGGTTCACCCCCTCACTGGGCACCTGAATGGGTACACAATGAGCCTCTACTTGGAACCTTTTGACCTATGTAGTGTTAAACTGCATGTCACTAACCACCCAATTTTCACCCAAGCCTTCATTTTATCATTGATTCTTCTAAAAATATGTACTACCATCCTCATATGAAAAATTCATATTTTATATTCATTTCTAGAACTAAAGAAAGAAAATTTTTCCCAACTATGATTCAATTCAAGCATGATATTCTCTAATATCTAATGGATTATGAGAACATTGGTAATTATTCATTATATATAAAACTAAATCATGAAAATTTTTAACACCATGATTAGTTATTTATTTTGTTGGTTAAAAAAATATATCTTTTTATGATTTTGAAATTTATATCATTTTTTCTTTTCATACAATAATAAAACCTATCATTTTCAATGAAATACTTTGACCACTTTCCATGAAAAAAAATTATCACGTATTTCTATCTATAAGTATATTATTTTTAATTATATATTCAATTATTACAATTAATATAAAAATTATGCTATGTCAAACCCTATGATATCTTCTATCAGACTCTATAACATAATATCCCTAATACCTGGCCACTATACTCAAGTCGGCATGCCCCAACATAAAGTGATTTTATAATCACTTTTGGAGGACATAAGTTTCAATGTTATCACTCATGATATGAGAATAATTTATTAATTCTTATTAAAAAAACTTAGAATAATATTAACAAAAAAAAAATTCCACTCCCACTCATATAACATAAAAATTACAACTGGCATATTGAAATTGATTTGGTGGTTGGTTTATGGTGGTTATGGTTTGGCATCCGTTAATGGGTGTAGGTTCACACACAAATTAGAATTTCTATTTTTTTCAAAATATAAAATTAATTGGCCTATTAAAATTAGTGGAAAACATCTACATGGATTAAATAAAAAATAAACCATGGTAAAATAAAGTACATAGCTAGATCCCTATGGCACACTAACCTTCATATGTCATCACCCCCATTTCCCAAAAACTGAGGTAATGGTCCACTCCTAAAAGGAATAAAAAATCATACCTTCATAAAATATGAAGTAAATATAAGTCTACATACACACCAAGGTGTGTATCTGGGGTGTGACCATATTCCTAGTTGGATACCAACAAGAATATATACAATTACATTCGGGATAAATCTCAACGTGAATGTTAGTAAATTTTTTTTGGAATCACTTACTTTTATCATGAGAAAAAACTAATCACATTTAATTTAATTTTCCGAAATATTTTATTTACATCAGATCATTCATGAGTATAATAAAATAAAAAAGAATTGTAATAAATCACATATGTAAGTGTCATAAATAAAAAAGGTATAAATAAACCCATATAATAAATAAAGAATAATAATAAATAGCTACATAGTAAAATAAATCACATCATAAAATAAACAACCAGATGGGATAAAAAACTCAAGACAATTGAGAAAATTTATGACCTCACTAAATATGGATCCAAAAATTGAGATTCAATGTGATATCCAGAGTTACGAGCCCCTAATTACCCTCATTGGCTTCTTAGTGGTGGAAAACCCCTAGCCTAGTAATGAAATACACTAGGGTACTCTTTCCATTGATTTATTTAAACCACCAAAATACACATCCTTTGATTCCATACATAGTTACTAATGGATCCCATATAAAACTAGTAAATCAAAATATAAGGTATCAAATCAAGTTTATACATAATAAACCCTCCTATCACATATCAAATCAACCACTATGTAATAGACGCCTTTTCAATTCTTTATCATAAATATCAAAAAAGATTATCCATCAAATATACTCACAATGTCAAAAGGGAATATAACTAAAAGAGGATGACTTAATAAATAACTATATGAATGCATTTATAAAGTACAAAAAATTGTAAATACATGAAAATAACTTTATATAAAACCAAAAAAAAATCTCATTCATCATTGATAATTTCAAGAGAATCACAACAATTCTCATAAACATATTTTGAACACCTTTTGTGAATAAATTATACATTTTCAAAAATGAACATTTGAATACCATTTAAATACCCTTTATAATATTAAATCATAAATAAAATTCATCATTTATAAATTCATTTCATAGAATATAAATCCAGACAATATTTTGTGAAACGTGTTGAGTTCACAAAACTACATGATTTTTGAATGATATGAGTTTGGAAAATACATCATTAAAAAATTTAGATAAATGATTATAAATAACCTTGAGATATAAAATATTAGAAAAAAACATTTATAAATATTAAGAATAAATAAAATTCTAAATAAATGAAACTATTGGGAAATACCCTCCAAGAAATCATTACAATAGTGACGTATTTTCTAAAGGAGGATGATTTAGTATTCGAAGCATGTTTTTGTCCCCATGAAACCAAAAACACTATGAAAATAATGGGGTTTTCCTTTACATAGAAAAATTATTAATCTATATGACCCTTGGGTTTATAGAAACAATAAAGGTAGATAAATAATTTAAAAGTAAGAGAAAGTGAGTATAAATGAAAGTGATAATCCTACTTAGAACCCTTCATGGAGAATCCTCAATGAATATCGATTGATGAATAGGTAGGGGAACCTCCCTACGCATTATGTCATGGGTGTTCATAGAAATTGGGAGGGATATGGATTAACCCCCCTTTAATAATAATTTTTAACAACTATAATAATAATTAGAAGAAAATTGTAAAATTTATTATAATGAGATTTATTTTCAATATTTTTTTTTCATTATCATGCTATAGTTAGTCAAAATAATATAGAAATTACATTTATTATTATTATATAAAATCTATTATAAAAAAATATATATATAATAATATTCAATATATATATATACCTAATATCTTATTTACAAATGTTTTTCATTTAATTTATTTATTTTTAAATACATCAAACAAATTATTCATCAATAATTAACATTTAATAGTATAATTATAATATCCATAAGAATAATTAAAAGGTATATGTGAATTTGATACACTAAAAATAAAGATTCATTTCAACATTTTTATATTCACAGTTTCCAAAACAAGGCACTAACTTTTCATTTTCAACCATCTCTAAATCTCCTACACTACATGATTACTATGCACAGTATCACAAATCATACATTGACCCTGTATTCTATAAAAGTATCAAACAATTAAAAAAATTTCATTAATTTAATTTCTATGTTAATAATAATAATAATATTATTATTTTTGATGAAAATATTGTGGTTTCACATACTCTATTATAATCCAAAAATATTTTTCCTTGAAAACAGAGTTACGCGATATGTTCAGTGATAATATAAATCTTTGTAAACGATAGGTCTTCAATTTGTAATTAGAGAATTTAGATTTTATAGGTGGTTTACATGATATAATTATATAGTAGATATGGTTTCATAACCTACCTGTTAGGGGGAATGACATTCCCACATAGCCTTTTATGATAAAAACATAATCAACGATAAACCTATTTCACATACTATGATAAAAATTCTTGTTGTTGGAATCTATATACCTAAAATTATATATGTTATTTTTGGAAAAAAATACATGGTAGAAAATTTTATTTTTAATTGTTGTGTAAGAACCCTCTATTTTGGAAGATATACTATTGAACTATAAAATGGAAAAAAAGAATGAAACATATAAAACATCCATTTTCA
The DNA here is from genome assembly GCA_963277665.1 of Viscum album. Taxonomy (NCBI): domain Eukaryota; kingdom Viridiplantae; phylum Streptophyta; class Magnoliopsida; order Santalales; family Viscaceae; genus Viscum; species Viscum album. The sequence goes on along the minus strand of OY728122.1, from coordinate 160,292,251 downwards.
GTAACCAAAATCCATAACTGTGATCCAGATACTAAATAATGAATCATCTCATAGCCATACTAAATATTTGAAAATCAAAAAGATCAAAAGAAAGATAAAGAAACATAATTAAAAACATAAAGAAGTTACATCGTTTATACTTAGTCATACTCAATGGGATAAATATTACAACTTTTTTATTAACAAATAAACCTGCACATTATAAGTGTCAAAAATATCAATACCCTACCGAGAAACAAAATAATACTTCACACTATACAAGTGTAGAAAATGTGACATTACCCTCCATTTTATAAATGATCCAAGATAGTTCTATTGATTCCACCACCAAAAAATATTCTTGGATGATCATCTAGATTACCATGGAAATCACTAACAACCAATTGTTTTCACCAAATGGACTTATATATTTTCATTGAATAGTTTTATTTAAAAACCCATGATTACCATTTTTTATACTTCTATAGTAACATCAATCGATATCGATTGTATGTTCTAGAAAATGGTTCTACGACATCACAACCTAGTTTTTTTATGTTGTTTCTAAAATGAATCCTTCTGAAAACAGTTTAACATAGCTTTAAAATGGTTTCCACATGACCAAAAATAACTATCCACCACATAAATATCATTTTTAAGGTCTCACTATCAAGTCACCCATTAATATTTATCCATGATATTTGATAACCATAAAATAATATAGTTTCCACATCTAACTAATCAAGATATATTCACTCTGTAGCAATAACTCTAAACAACTTTTGAATTGTGAAATTCTCTATAACTAGAGAAAATATTTTTGACAAATCCACACCTTATGTTTGTTGAAATATATTTATAATAATCCTTCACTTGTCCTATTTCATAACCTTTTCTTATTCTTCTTTCAAACTGATGAACCAAATATTATGCAGTACTATTTTCATAGTAGGAAGTTCTATTATCTCCCATGCTTCAAACATAAGTGCCATTCCACAAACTAAGACCACTTATTAGCGTCTCGAATAGAGGTTCCACATGACCTCGAGCATGTATCCTTATAAACCAGATGCTACTGACTTCTTTTAAGGGTATAAATAATAAATTTGGGAGACTATTCCCTTGAATCAAAATAAAAATAACATTCCAAATAATTAGTCAAAATTAAGATAAAACCATAAGATTATGAAAAATAAAATAAACATCAATTATATATCAATTGTAATATATAAAATTCAAATAACATACACCTCACAGATCACCCACCATGCCGATCAAATATAAAAATATAATAATGTAAAAAATATAAAAAGGATGATCTAATTTAATCCCTAATACTAAACCCTATACCATTTTCCAATACCTATCAAGATTCCCTTTCCTGATCAACTGCACATCATGTGCTTTAACCTATAAATAATATATAAGGTCTTTATGAATATTAGGGAACCTGTGTTAGGTTTGATAAGTACATATTAGGAGGATCTCACCATGATCCCCTTATATATTCCATTATATATGTGTCTGCATTTGGAAAATAAATAAAAAAAATATAATCATGCATGTCTAGTCATCATTCCTTAAATAGGCCACAACAACACCTAATCATAGTTTCTACAGACTTTTCCAGAAACCAGTCATCTCATGCCACAAATATTTACATGTACATGAAGACTCTGAGTAGGGTGTTATACCACATCTCAACCCACATTGATGATGTAGGGTATAGTGTCTTAAAGTGTTTCAACCACTTCCCTATATCTCATGGAAGATCCCACAGCTATCTCCTAGGTTATACTTCTCAATAAGGGTTATCCTCGAAACACATTTTATCTCAAAGTGACTACAACATCCATATTATGAAAACTAAATTATCACCCATGGTTGGGTCCATATTCCACATCTCATAGAACAAAATACCCTAGATAAAACTTCATATTCAAGGAGGATCATTCCAATATCTTCTCATTCAATGGGAGACTATTAACATGGATACTACCTTCTCACTCAAGGTAGGATTTTATATCACGTAACAACCATGACTTGGTGTCTCACCCATTGTCGTACATTCCAACACCTTATCATTCAGGGTGAGACCATTATCCCAACCCCTACCTTATCACTCAAGGAAGTTTCCAATATCATGTTCTAGCCTTGGATAAAATTCTCACTTAAGGCATTCTATGACAATACATTCTCACTTACTGAGAGGTCAATATCTTGACCACTAACTTATCACACAAGGTAGGGTCTTACCAATTACTTATCTCTCAATATAAAACCATGCCTAAGGACCAATCATTAACCATAATTTGGTCCATCCCAAATCACATTCAAATATTTGATCACATGAATGAAACAATAAATAAATAATGTATCCCATCTAACAATATATCCATATAATCACTGGGGTACTGGTCACTTGACAACTATTATTGTGTCTCATAGAATATACAGTCCTCCATCTACACATATAGGATATATTTATCAGAACCATTTTATACATAATAATAATAACATGTTAAAAAAATTAAAATTATCACCTCTCCTACAAGGGAATCCACCGAGGCCTTCGAAACCCCTTCAGTATATGCTCAATAGAACCAAGCCGCATCCAACACACCTCAGTGTTAACTTATCCAATATTATATATTTTAAACTAAACATGGGAGGTAGGTAAAAATCCTCATCAATATCCCCCATCATATATTGGACCTTTTAACCAATGGCTAACTCAATCGGACTCATATTGAGGCCTATGGTATACCAATTCCAAGTCGTCAAAAAAATTATCATGAACCCACCTAGTTCCCTCTCTAATTGTCCCTTAAGAGACCTTTTTAACCAACCATATAATGGAAACAAATATGCTCCCAAAGGACTCATCTCACTCATATAAAACACCTAGACATTGCTCCACCCTTAAGAGGTTGTTACCCGACATATATGATACATATGACCATTTCAACAATTATCCCAAGGAATAAACTCTCATAGCTTCCCAGAAACCATATGAAACTAACCAAAGATATCCATTTCACATATTAATCCCAAGGAACAATCTTATTATTTTTATAACCTGAAATGGAACAATTATCTCCCCCTCAATGATATAGGTTTTAGGAGATCCCAAATTACCTAATGGAAAAGGGTGAACTTTCTGTAATCAAAGGAGGATAAATTTAATTTTATCTCTTATTTATGCTTCACTAAATCCTTATCTATTACTTGGTCTGATGTTAACATGAATTCATTCACACACATTTATAAACAAGTATATGGTTTTTTAAAGGTACCATCAACCTCAATCTATAACGCCCCGACCCCAGCTACCCAGAGTTGGTGCATTACTTCGTAACATTGGCATGATCACAAAAGATCAAGTCTCGAAAGACCGATTAGTTTAGTAGCCTTGGAAACACTAGATACATTCTTAAACGTTACATTACATCAAAAGTAAAAAAAAAACTAATAACAAAGTCTTCATAGTCCACACTCATATCCTCTTCTGACTATCCCTGCAGGCCATTCATAAAATTCTTCTTCACATCCTGGAAAATATTAAAACATTGAAAGGGGTGAGCTCAGATGCTCAGTAAGGATAACAATATTGCGGAAGCTTTCATAAATAAACATTAACATTTAAGGCAATGTACAACTAAAACAAAAGCCTTTTAAACTTGAACTTCAACATAACATGGCAAAAGTAAAATGAGATAATGCCATTCACTTCTTCACATGGATATTCTACTGGTCGAATAATCACATGAAATATCAATAACCACTTTCATAATGATGGAATGTATAATGCCGGACATTCTGAAACATTTTTTCAAGGCCTCGGCCAAGACGTCTAAAATGATTAAGGCCCCGACCAAAACCATAAATTAAATTGGGAACGGGCCTCGGCCAATTCCATGTCTAGTTGTCTCATGAGACCTACCGATGCATCGAGGAGCTATAGCGGGCTCCACCCGTCACTTATTAAGTCCAATACATTCCTCATATGAATAGGTTTAAACATAACATACCATAACATAATCGTATCACATAAACATGCATAAAGGAAACATAACATTTCCACATTTCAATCACAAGATATCAATACAACACATTGATATAATAAAAACGCTTTCAAAACCATTTTCAATACCAACATAAAATAAAGTTAAAACTTTGTATTTATTTTTCATTAAAAAAAATAATGGCTTGTAGAGGAAGCCGAAACTCAAATAATGGTCACGGCGGCGGAGAAGTCGTCGTCTCCGCATAAGTACGAAAAGAAAAACATTCCATTTTGTCGTTTAGCAAAATTCTTTGTATAAAAAAGATTCCTTTTGAATAAACATAAAAGTCAAAGGGGTTTATACACCGTATAAAAGAAAGTTGTGTATAAAACCAAATATGCCTCAATGAAAGGAGATTGAGACGAAGTCTATAAAAAGATCATTTTTAAAATAAAATATATCTATTATGTGTATTCACTATAGTTACACATAAATAATGTAAAAATACAAAATAGGACATAATAATATCATGACATAATTTGAAAGTAGGAGATTAACCCAAAGAATGGAAGTTGGGTTAAGAAATTCCCTTACCTTGTGTCCGACTTGACTCAACCGTTCTTTAACCTCCTGAATAATAAACTAGAGTTAATATCTACCTTATTAAGAACCATTTTCAATTTCATTATCCTTTTTATATAACTTATTACAATGTTATGAACATTATGTAATTATTTAAGTTAATAACGGTCGTTTTGTCGATCTTTGGTACTTGAGTCAACAATAAACTTCTTATAATTATAAGTTGTTCATGTGGTAGAATATCCATTATATCCAGAATTATATTCATGATTTAGATGTCATATATATCATATATATACAGTATATACATTCATTCATAATGTCACGTAACATTTAGAGGTAAGAAATGAAATGCACCGTTCATGGAGACGGTAAGCCGTACGTACGCATGAACGCTACTTTTATTTCTATTTCGTATTTAATGGAATGAAATCATAATGATATAAATTTATAATATAATTACAGTATAATATAGTGTATAATACCATTTACTCCATCCTTTATACATCCCACATATGGCATTAACGATTCAAATCACTTTGAGGGGGCGGTAGTCCGCACTTCCTAAAATGAAATTATCGCGTTTTACCCATAATGGAAATCATAAAGTATGCCATAAATGAGAAATACAGAAGCATAAGTAAAACATAAACACATTATATATCATATATAAAAATAGTGACATCTTAATGGCCACCTTTGAAGGTGTTATATGAGTGTTGAACAATCATCATTTCGTGAGGCAGAAATTCGCCATCCACAGAAACCGTATGTTCTTTAACCATTAGATGTAGGTGTGTGTAAGTGTAGCTCGAATACTTCTTATAACAACATCCTAGTATATTGAGGATACTGGTGTTGTTACAAAAGAAATGAATAAAAAGAGTTTAGGGGGTTGGAGAAGAAAAATAAAAGAAAACAACATTAGAAAAGACATTACCTCAAAATCGGGTAACACTTTTTGATTTGAGCCAAAGGCTTCCTTGGGAAGAGTTATGCCCAAAGTAAGGCTTCTAGGAGTAATAGGGGGAAGTTGGGAGAGTATTTGGTCAGAGGTTGGCCGAACCAAATGGCTTGAAAGTGTAAATGTGGTGGGAGAGGTGGGGGCCTTTTATAAGTGGAGAGGAGGGGCACTTTTAGAAAGATTGAAATGTTACATTATTTCACAATGATTTTCGGATTCTAAAGGTCCCAAACTTTTATAATTCGAGGATAAGGTGATAAGGTTTCGAAATCTTCTCATCCAATAGGCTTTGGACAAGTGTAAGCCTTGGATTTTGCATTATCTTCTCATTTTATTTAAATCGTTAAATAATGAGGTCATCGCTGCATCATAATGATGTCATATATAATTTACTTTATTTAATGTCTAAAAATTATAAAAAAATACTATGACGTAGGACATCTTTTTGTCTTTCTAATGAATATTTATAGTCAAAATTTGGACTTGTGTAACCCCACTTAAAAACTGTTTTAGTAAAATAACTCATGTTTGTGTCAATTTAATTTTAACATTAAATAAATATATATTAATGTCATTTTCCAACTAAAGTGGCTCCATGGGGTCCCCAAGTTGACCCATGGGTTGTCTTGGTCGGCCATGACTCATCCAATAGGAGTATGACAAATGTCATGCTCATCTCATATTATTAAAACATTATTTGTACCTTAAACTACACTAATTATCTCTAATCGCGATTAAGAACTTAAAAGTTACTATTCACCAAAAAATTATTTTAATCTCATTGAACCACATTTTACTTCCTAATGAAAACCATGTATGTCGGATTTTTGAAAATCAAATCACAGAAGTGGTAATATTTCATTTAAATGAAAAATCAGTTATTTAACTACCACTTAGTGGTTTCACTATTCATCAAAAATTAAAGTTTTTCAGAATAGGGCCAAAATTTCACCCTAAGATATAATTGATATTCCGAATTCAAAAATGATGTCTATTTTACAAAATTCCAAACATATAAGTTGCATTAATTAATTTTATAATTAATTCCCGCTGTTACGACAAATAGCGTTTTTTTAAGAAACAATTTATATCAAAAGATTGGCAATTGTTTATGTCCAATTTCAATGTTAAATTAATTCTAATGACCACAATTGGATAAAATGGTAAAAATATATTCTAATTATACCTTAAAACCACTAAATAGTATAATTTATCACAATAAATTATTTTGATTAAAAAAGTTGTTTTAAAGTATTTTTCACTATTCATAAAAAATTAGTTCTCAGAAAAATACCAAAAAATCAACATAGGCTAATTTAGATATTCCGAATCCAAAAATGAAGTCCATTTTGAAATATAAAATTTCTATAATTTTAAAAAGTGGTTATTACTATTCATAACGGCTACTTTGATTAGTCGCGGTGTTTTAGAACTCGAAGTTGCGTACAATGCAAGCTATTGTATTATTGAATGAGAAGCGTATCGTGGAAGCTCGGGGTGTTACATTCTCCCCTACTTCAATAAATTGCGTCCTCGCAATTTGAAATTTTTATTTGAAAATAAAAGGTTTAAAAGTGAAAATACCTTTGAGGAAAACCCACATCCGAAATAAGGTTAATAAATATATAACATTAAAAGAAAGCAAGATAAGTACAAAGGTCACCCGATATAGCCCATTCTAGGATTATATGAAAATATGGATATGGAGGAGAAACAAACCATCAAGGTCTGATGGAGAGTTATAGAAAACATGATTAGGAGAATGTTTAACCACAAGAAAATCACAATCTTGTGATTGGTTAAACGGTCATTGAATCCCCAGTTGGAAAAGTTAACCGACAACATTTTTGTTTTAAGTTAACTTTTATAATGTTGAGGAATTTATTTAGGAGATTTACTAAGAACATAAGGGAATATACATACTTGTTATGTATACTTTCATTCGTTAATAAATTTTTACCACAAACCCAACTTTTACTCCAAATGGTAACGGAACTCAAAAATATTCTATTTATCCTAATTGTATAAGGTTCAAAATGTTAACACATACCATTTAGATTAGTAAAACTATTTTGTAATAACCAGGGACTTCCAATAGGCTAGTGGTAGGAAATAAAGGCTTGTCGCACTATGGTTGTGGGTTCGATTCCTGCAGCTTTGTCCGACGCGACGAGTTATTCCCCACCCTGCAGGTTGTCCTTTTCCTAAAACAATAGTATTATAATATTCCAAAAATAATCTTCAGAAATTCTTTAACCTTAAACAATACTATCCATGGTTCAACTTAATCCATTCCAACCTTAATAGTTATCCAAAATACCTCCGTCTAGACTTTCTCTAAAAGGTCTCTAAATTCCAAAATCAATTGTAACATCAGATTCCCCAAACAAAGAAAAGTTTCTCTTATTGTCACATACTAAAAATATGATTACCTTAATCATATTAAAAACTTACTGAAATCAACAAGTACTGCAGTACAATCCTTATATATATATCACATTATTCTAATAACCAGAATATAATCCATGAGTCCAAAAGCACCAATACATTAGTTATTCTGCTTCAACTGTAGTAACAGCATAAGATTGTCCTTGATCCCTTGGCCTTTTCTGAGGTAAGTTTCCCTGACACTTAGGACATTCATTTGCATAATGACCCATTTCTCTACAATTGTAGCATTCAACTTTGATAGCCTCTTTCTTTCCCTTGCAATCACGAGCCTGGTGACCCTTTTCTCCACATTTATAACAAACTCCCATTCCTTTTAGGAAAGTACCAGGGTGATTCTTCCCACAATTATCACATACTGGAAAATCCTTCTTTCCCTTTTTCCCTTTATCTGTCTCTTGTTCCACCGTTCTCTTCTTCTCTTGCTTTACTTTGTTGTCATAAGACTTAGAGAATTCCTTTTCTGTCTTGATAGCACACGAGACAATATCTTCGTATGATGAGAAGGATTGTGATACCAAAGCTCGACGGAGAAATGGTTTTAACCCATCAAAGAAACGATCAATCTTACTCCTTGGGTTACGTATATAATCGGCAGCATGCCTCGCTAACCTTGTAAAGTTAGCCTCATACTTTGCGACATTCTCATCCTCCTTCTGCCTCAGACTCAGAAATTTCCTTTCCATATCTGCTCGATGGTCACGAGGAAAGTATTTTTCTAAGAAAAGCTCTTTGAACTCCCTCCATTCCATATTCGATATGTCATCATCTTCCTTTGTGTTTTGAATCAGCGACCACCACTGATCGGCATCTCCAGTGAGGCGGTAAACTACCATGACAACCTTCTCCCTTTCACTACTCCCCAAGGCATGGAATATTTTCTCTAAGGAATTTATCCATTGCTCAGCTACTAATGGATTTGTACCCCCATTAAATGTTGGCGGTTGTTGCCTCATGAAGCGGTCTAACATTGATCCTCCACGTTTATGATCAGGGTGCTCCATATGAGTAAGGTTATTATTCATAACCTGCGTGAGTTGTCCCAGTACAGTGAGAAGCTGATTGGCACCAGTTGTATCACTAGCTCCACCATAATTATCTTGAGCAGGAGGGAAATCCCTACACGAAGTGCGTGCATTGATACAGTTTCCATTCCTTCCACTAGGCGCCATTTCTAAATAATGGAATAAACTAGATTAGTTCATGAATCAAAATACATAATTCCATACTTGTAAAACACTTAACATAAATTTAACTAATTATGGATATAATCCATAATTATAAAAATGTTTTCTTTGAGGAAGTATATACTCGTAACCCTTCATAGTGGTTTATAAAGAAAATGAGAATTATCCAAAGCATATCCCCCGGGAGTGTCGTAACCAAGAGTGCAGAAAGGCCCATTGTCGTGCACCAGTTCCCATTTGAGTCTAGCTCAAAGCAGTGTTTTCGGGTTTTACCCCTAGGTACATCTGTACCAGAGCCGCCTCTACCTGCTCGTATCCAGACAGGGATGTATTGCTCGGAAAACTCACAAAATCTCTACAATACCAAAATTCTAGGAAGTTCTTCTATACTAATCCTCAATGTTCATCTTAGGTCTACGTGCTCTAATCAGAGTTTATCTAAATCTACCTTCCAAGGTTTGTACTAAACTTCCTCTGATACCAACTGTAACGCCCTGACCCCAGCTACCCAGAGTCGGTGCATTACTTCGTAACATTGGCATGATCACAAAAGATCATGTCTCGAAAGACTGATTAGTTTAGTAGCCTTGGAAACACTAGATACATTCTTAAACGTTAAATTACATCAAAAGTAAAAAAAAAACTAATAACAAAGTCTTCATAGTCCACACTCATATCCTCTTCTGACTATCCCTACAGGTCATTCATAAAATACTTCTTCACATCCTGGAAAATATTAAAACATAGAAAGGGGTGAGCTCAGATACTCAGTAAGGATAACAATATTGCGGAAGCTTTCATAAATAAACATTAACATTTAAGGCAATGTACAACTAAAACAAAAGCCTTTTAAACGTGAACTTCAATATAACATGGCAAAAGTAAAATGAGATAATGCCATTCACTTCTTCACATGGATATTCTACTGGTCGAATAATCACATGCAATATCAATAACCACTTTCATAATGAGGGAATGTATAATGCCAGACATTCTGAAACATTTTGTTAGGGCCTCGGCCAAGACGTCTAAAATGATTAAGGCCCCGGACAAAACCATAAATTAAATTGGGAAAGGGCCTCGGACAATTCCACGTCTAGTTGTCTCATGAGACCTACCGATGCATCGAGGAGCTATAGCGGGCTCCACCCGTCACTTATTAAGTCCAATACATTCCTCATATGAATAGGTTTAAACATAACATAAACCATAAAATAATGGTATCACATAAACATGCATAAAGGAAACATAACATTTCCACATTTCAATCACAAGATATCAATACAACACATTGATATAATAAAAACGCTTTCAAAACCATTTTCAATACCAACATAAAATAAAGTTAAAACTTTGTTTTTATTTTTCATTAAAAAAAATAATGGCTTGTAGAGGAAGCCGAAAATCAAATAATGGTCACAGCGGCGGAGAAGTCGTCGTCTCCGCATAAGTACGGAAAGAAAAACATTCCCTTTTGTCGTTTAGCAAAATTCTTTGTATAAAAAAGATTCCTTTTGAATAAACGTAAAAGTCAAAGGGGTTTATACACCGTATAAAAGAAAGTTGTGTATAAACCAAATATGCCTCAATGAAAGGAGATTGAGACGAAGTCCTTAAAAAGATCATTTTTAAAATAAAATATATCTATTATGTGTATTCACTATAGGTACACATAAAGAATGTAAAAATACAAAATAGGACATAATAATATCATGACATAATTTGAAAGTAGGAGATTAACCCAAAGAATGGAAGTTGGGTTAAGAAATTCCCTTACCTTGTGTCCGACTTGACTCAACCATTCTTTAACCTCCTGAATAATAAACTAGAGTTAATATCTACCTTATTAAGAACCATTTTCAATTTCATTATCCTTTTTATATCACTTATTACAATGTTATGAACATTATGTAATTATTTAAGTTAATAACGGTCATTTTGTCGATCTTTGGTACTTGAGTCAACAATAAACTTCTTATAATTATAAGTTGTTCATGTGGTAGAATATCTATTATATCCAGAATTATATTCATGATTTAGATGTCATATATATAATATATATACAGTATATACATTCATTCATAATGTCACGTAACATTTAGAGGTAAGAAATAAAATGCACCGTTCATGGAGACGGTAAGCCGTACGTACGCTTGAACGCTACTTTCATTTCTATTTCGTATTTAATGGAATGAAATCATAATTATATAAATTTATAATATAATTACAGTATAATATAGTGTATAATACCATTTACTCCATCCTTTATACATCCCACATATAGCATTAACGATTCAAATCACTTTGAGGGGGCGGTAGTCCGCACTTCCTAAAATGAAATTATCGCGTTTTACCCATAATGGAAATCATAAAGTATGACATAAATGAGAAATACAGAAGCATAAGTAAAACATAAACATATTATATATCATATATAAAAATAGTGACATCTTAATGGCCACCTTTGAAGGTGTTATAAGAGTGTTGAACAATCATCGTTTCGTGAGGCAGAAATTCACCATCCACAGAAACCGTATGTTCTTTAACCATTAGATGTAGGTGTGTGTAAGTGTAGCTAGAATACTTCTTATAACAACATCCTAGTATATTTATTATACTGGTGTTGTTACAAAAGAAATGAATAAAAAGAGTTTAGGGGGTTGGAGAAGAAAAATAAAACAAAACAACATTAGAAAAGACATTACCTCAAAATCGGGTAACTCTTTTTGATTTGAGCCAAAGGCTTACTTGGGAAGAGTTCTGCCCAAAGTAAGGCTTCTAGGAGTAATAGGGGGAAGTTGGGAGAGTATTTGGGCATAGGTTAGCCGAACCAAATGGCTTGAAAGTTTAAATTATGTGGGAGAGGTGGGGGCCTTTTATAAGTGGAGAGGAGGGGCACTTTTGGAAAGATTGAAATGTTACATTATTTCACAATGCTTTTCAGATTATAAAGGTCCCACACTTATATAATTCTAGGCTAAGGTGATAAGGTTTCGAAATCTCCTCATCCAATAGGCTTTGGACAAGTGTAAGCCTTGGATTTTGCATTATCTTCTCATTTTATTTAAATCGTTAAATAATGAGGTCATCGCTGCATCATAATGATGTCATATATAATTTAATTTATTTAATGTCTAAAAATTATAAAAAAAATACTATGATGTAGGAAATCTTTTTATATTTATAATGAATATTTATAGTCAAAATTTGGACTTGTGTAAACCCACTTAAAAACTATTTTAGTAAAATAACTCATGTTTGTGTCAATTTAATTTTAACATTAAATAAATATATATTAATGTCATTTTCCAACTAAAGTGGCTCCATGGGGTCCCCAAGTTGACCCATGTGTTTTCTTGGTCGGCCATGACTCATCCAATAGGAGTATGACAAATGTCATGCTCATCTCATATTATTAAAACATTATTTGTACCTTAAACTACACTAATTACCTCTAATCGCGATTAAGAACTTAAAAGTTACTATTCACCAAAAAATTATTTTAATCTCATTGAACCACATTTTACATCTTAATGACAACCATGTATGTCGGTTTTTAGAAAATCAAATCACAGAAGTGGTAATATTTCATTTAAACGAAAAATCAGTTATTTAACTACCACTTAGTGGTTTCACTATTCATCAAAAATTGAAGTTTTTCATAATAAGGCCAAAATTTCACCCTAAGCTATAATTGATATTCCGAATTCATAAATGATGTCTATTTTACAAAATTTCAAACATATAAGTTTCATTAATTAATTTTATAATTAATTCCCGCTATTACGACAAATAGCGCGTTTTTAAGAAACAATTTATATCAAAAGATTGGCAATTGTTTATGTCCAATTTCAATTTTAAATTAATTCTAATGACCACCATTGGATAAAATGGTAAAAATATATTCTAATTATACCTTAAAACCACTAAATAGTATAATTTATCACAATAAATTATTTTTATTAAAAAAGTTGTTTTAAAGTATTTTTCACTATTCATAAAAAATTAGAAGTTCTCAGAAAAATACCAAAAATTCAACATAGGCTAATTTCGATATTCCGAATCCAAAAATGAAGTCCATTTTGAAATATAAAATTTCTATAATTTTAAAAAGTGGTTATTACTATTCATAACGGCTACTTTGATTAGTCGCGGTGTTTTAGAACTCGAAGTTGCGTACAATGCAAGCTATTGCGCTATTGAATGAGAAGCGTATCGTGGAAGCTCGGGGCGTTACAAAATCAAACCCTTTTAGTCCTTGTGATGCTCTACTCATCCTCGGTGAAGCACTTCCATGCCTCTATTAAGATCATATCATCAATATATATTTTATATCATATTAATACCTCAAAAATAGTTATTTAAAATAGTATTTAATTAATTATTATACATAAAACAAGGAAGTGTATTCTTTGAATACTCATCGAGCATCAACATGTCATAAAAACTGCATGAAACCTCATGCATTCATCCTTTTGGGTTCTCCTATATCCAAGAAAAGTAAAATAAATATAATTTCCTCTTTAATTTCATTGTTATTCACTATAATAAACATTGAAATCCATGGCTAAATCATCCCAAATTAGAAGCCGGTGAAGGGAAACAAAAATGGAGAAATCTGGGGGAATAAATCTCTTTAAATATATATAGAAACTCTACCAAGAAGAAACCTCTATAAGGGGGGTCAATATAGTGATGAATAAAGAAGTGGTTCTGTAAAAATGGATCCCCACACAACCCTCAGTTTATCCAGACCCAAATGGGTCCCAATTTAAAAAGAATATTATACTCACTTCAAATAAAACATGTTAGGTTCTTGATTAGGGTGTGATCCATATGGGATATGATGTGACCACCTTGAGGAAAATGGATTGAATGCGAACCATACACAATAAAAAAGTGAGATAACATCCCAATAATTTAATATATGATTACATTTAAAAAATCTAATATCTTATATATCTTTCTCCACATGCAGCATCGAACTTAAACATAATAATTATATATTTAGATAAAATATAAATATTTATATATGAATAGTCATTAGATTTGTGGGAATGGATAAGAGTAAAAAATTTATTATATATATATATATAAAGTAAATGATACTTTTAATTTGAATTAAATTCAATTAGTTTACCTAAAATGACTAATAAAATTATTTATTGTTCATGAATGTATTTTTCTAAAATGAATTTATGTGATATGAATTCTTATTTCAAGAATATTATAATTAATTATAATAAATTAGGGTTGATATTAATTTTTTTATAAAAATTTAGTTATTAAATTCTTTAAAATAATTTTAATAACAATTAATATTTGAAAATATCATTTTTCTTATAAAATTATGTTTTCATTTTATTTTACAGTTTTATATTAAAATAAAATTTATAAATTTTACAATTTTTAATTGAATAAATCAGCATCATCTTTGAATTATTATTATCTTCACATGAATGTTCTATTTTTTTTTAAAAAAATTACTTTTTAGTTAAAAAATTTGGTTTTTATTATAATTATGTTTTTTATGATTTTATCATTACGTAAGAATGAACTAGAAGCCAAAAAAGGTTCTTTAATCTATAATTTATGTATTGAAAGAAATATTCATTTTATAATGATATTTTAACTTATAAATCATATGATAAACATTTTTAGAACTAAAGTAAAATGATAAATTAATAAAAAATTATTGTCAGTATTTTCATTCAATCTATAATTTTTTAAGATGATATTCATTTTTGGATTGCTTTTAAATATTCATAAAATTTATTTTATTTATATAAAATAAATATATTCCATGTAAATTATTATCCATTATAAATTTAACCAATACATAATTTTAATGCATAAAAATTATTTTGTCTAAAAACTATTTCTACACGATTTCAATTATTAATTTTAAAATTAATATTCTAAAAATTTAGAAATTTCATATGATAAAATGATTTTTAAATTTTATATCAACAGTTTAAAGTTTTCTAATATTTTTAATTTTAATATTTTCCCTTAATACTAATTACTATTGTTAAAAATTAGTTACCCCAATAAAAAGTTAAAATGGTAAAAAATAATTTACTAAGGATAGAAGACAAAAACATGATAGAAACATGTTTCCAAATGGATGTGTGAGGTTTTTATTAACCAAAAATATTCAAATTTCCATTTTTAACACTTTTTTATTCCCTTAATCCTTTAATAATGAAACAAAATTATTGAAATTCAATAGATATTTCCAAAACAACACCTCTATTCACTTTTATAAAGGCAATACTTCCTCCACTATAAGACTCACATATAATTGAAATTTATTATTTAGAATAATTATATTTTCTCATAATAGAACCTTATGACAATTTTAAAATTTTTATTCAACCATTATATTGTTTAAGGACCTCATTTACAAGGAGTTTTCTTAGGAGAAAATCCAAAAATTTAATAAGAGTATAAATTTCACTTACTATTTTCTATTACTCTACTTATTCCTAAATTATCTCTAACACTATTAGTATAATGAATGAATTATCAGTAGTAAACTTAAATTTCATTATATTAATTTAACTATAATTATTCATTACTTTTCTTCCACTAATAGATACCAATACGTTGAACGTACACATGTGTGGACTACCATCTCAACAGCGTGATATGGTTTGTTTTTTTAAAAATTCTTCTCAAGGATGGTGTCAAGGAGGGATTTTATGTATAAATATTTTCCCTATGTTATGTATGCATCTCTAAAAGGATCATATTTAACATAAAAAAACTTTATCCATTCACTGAGAAATTGAATCGCTAATCATGTATATGTGCGGACTACCACCTCTACAAACGATAAATTTCATGTGCATTTTACACCAGTAATTGATGGTTCCTAGAATAGTTTTAATGAGTATGTTTGATTTTTATCAAATGTTTAATATTATTTATATGTAACATTTAAATTATCAAAATACACTCCCATTCCCATTAAATCATTATAACACATTACCATTTTGGATGATTTAACCACCTATGTACACAATTTTATAACAATTATGTCATAAATGATTATGGGATGAAATACAATGGTAATATTATATAATAATTATTTATTTAAATTTTTTGAATATTTTTTTAAATGTTAAGTCTATTTTTAAATTATTTATTAATATATCACCTTTCGATCATTAAACACATCGAAAACTATTTCATTACAATATCAATATTCACAAGTTATATTCTTGTTTTCCTCTAATAAAGGTAAAAAATAAGCAATCATTGAAAACATTATTATTATATATTTAATTATATGGGAATGATAAAGTTAAAACCTATAAAGAACGTAACCCAAGAATCCCAAAGTTAGTGTTTACTTTATTACCATGGAACTAGATATAAGAAATTACATCCCAAATGACCAAAATGTTTAGCAGTTTTGGTAAACTTGACACATACCTGATTAACATATTACATTGGATAAATAAAATAAAAGTGTAAGAAACATTATATCATTCTTAATATCATTCATAATATCAATCTACATATCCTAGTAAAAGGAAAATATTATAAGAGTGAGACCAAATTCTCAGTAAGTGTTATTAACAGTGGAAACAATCATGAGTGAATAATAAATAATTAACATGGTATAATGGATAATAAAAAACCATTCCATTCAATAAATACATTTATTTCCTTGAGCATGCATGGATAATATAAATATAAAATAATCATGGATAATGGAAACTAAATTCTAAATAAAAAAATGCATAATTATAGATATTAATGATCAAGGCCTCTCAATAAAGAAATGAAAAATCATATCATCAAGGTCACTCAATTAAGATATTATCATTCCATAAGGATCTCTAAACCAATAAATTATCATTATATGGGTATTCATACACCAAATACCCAACTATTAAGACCTGATATTAAAAACTCACCCTCTGCATCTTTCCAACTTGTTTTGTTTCATGAGACCTATTGATACATCAAGGGGATATCTATAACTAGGACCTATATATCACTTTCTTGTCTAATTAATTCCTTATATTTTGAATTATCAAAAAAATTATTTCTCAAAATAAATTATAAGTCAATAATAATCCATATTAAATCCAAAATATAGAACATCAATATGTTATCATTATTTTCTATCTAGAGAATGAATACAGATAATATCAGTGGATCATATTCCCAATATAATCAATGGGTGTTTTAATAGTATAAAATATCACTAAATTATCACTAGAAAATTTCTTGAGGAAAATAACCTTTTCACTTTGAAATAACATATTAAAATAGAAAAATTTAAAAAATATTATAGAAAATATTTTATTTGAAAATAACTCTAGAAAAATTTAACGTAATATTTAAATAATGATTTGGTAAGGATGGTAGAGAATTTCATTCATGTTGTGTATGTTATAATAAGGATTCAAATTTCATTTTTGATAAAAAGTAAAAATCATGTCATTTAGAAAAATACAATAATATTAATTTTAAGAAATTTTGGAAAATGTAAACCAGGGATAAAAATTACTTTAAACATTTACAGGTAAATATTTTAAACATTATTGAAAATATTAATTGAAAACATGAATGTGGAAGAAAAATATTCCAAACTAAAGTACAAATAATGTTTACTTTTTATAAAAGTATTTTCTAAATATTTTTTAGTAACCAAGAGGGGAAAATGAAACTATCAATATCGAAATAAAATGATATGATAAAAGAAATCCCTTACCACATTGGTATATTTTAACTCATAACCCCCATGAATGAAATAAGTTCAAATGAAAATTTAAATACCTTCAATAAAAATTTATTCATGATACAAAAAGTAAAATGTCTATTATATAAACCACATGAAAGAAAAAAACTGTGAATAATACATATGTCTCAGGAAAAAAAGTTAGATGAGAAAACCATAACTTTATATCCGACATTCATTTTATATCCTTTTAGACACTTGTTTAATAAATTTAAATTTATCAAAATTATATTCCATATTAAAAAAATTATAATATCATTTATGATCCACTTATATTATTCTAATATACCTTTATTAACAATTCTTTATTAAAATCATCATTTCTGAGTGTTAACTATTTTTATTAACATGATAATTTTGATTTGGTAACTATGGTTCTTATATATTGATCAATGTTACATAATATAAAAAATATTATTCCTAATGGCCCTCCATCAATAATTCTTATTTTATCCTCTCACAATCCTTGAAATGGGTAGTCTGTAGAAATTCATATTTGAATTCCTAGAAAACTATTTGGTTATCACGTGTTATTACTGAGGATAATAAGATCTTTCATTATTTGAAGGATTTTAAATTTATAAATTTCAAAATAATATCACTACTCAGGGGTTTCTTGTAGGTCCCCTAAAAATGGAATTTGATTGTTATCAATATTATGCTATGGATACTATGATCTGGTTTCCCACTTTAACTGGGATTTTTAACACTAAGGAGGACTATAGATACATGTGTGTTGAGAATTTTTTTTCCTTCTTGGATGGTTATGTTTCATTCTTCATTTATTCCACTGGCTCGATACTTGATTATATTAAGGATTTGAATGTGTAAACTTCCTTTTTAAAGGATGTTGTAGCAGGTTGAATTTTCTCTTGCATTTGTTTGCTTATGTTGTATTTCTACGAATGAGACTTTTGATCACTTAATTATATCGTTTCACTCTTCATATTATTTATGGAGATACATTCAGGGTTTATTTTGATTCTGTTTGAATTTGGAGTGTTTTGGTCAGCTTATGGAACCTGTTTATCAGATTGATTACAGTGTTTAGGTAAAACCGCCGCTCATCTCATTAGTTTCAGCGCTAATTTCTTTTATCTTGAGGGCCCAAAATATAATTGTCTTTGAGTAAAGAATTTCTCTAATCTATGTTGGTATTAGGGAGCTCCAAATTGGTGTTCTGGCTGCTACACAGGCTTGAATTGGAGTCATGCAGAATGATGTTTCAGATGTGGTTGTGTTACGAACTCTGGGTGTTTTTGGAAGATGCAAGCAGCCACTTATGAAGAAACATGTATAGTGGATACCTAAATTCTATTACTGTCTAAAAATTAATGTGGATGTGGTGCTTTCAGGTGAACTAGGACCCTCAGGATTTGGAAGCATCTTTTTCACTTATAGGGGCTTTGTTAAAGGTTGTTTCTACTACTTCTTAGGAAATGGTTTAGCAATTGAGGCTGAATTATGGGCTATGGTTAAGGCTATCTAGTATGATTATTATCATGACTGGGTAGTTTTATGGATGTAATATCACTCAAATTTGGCAATTGACATTCTTAGAAATCATTCACATAATTCCCCATGGAGGATGATTTCAGCCTGGGATGACTGTCTCAAGATTGTGGAGTAGTTTTGTTTGGTTGTTACTCATGTTTATAAAGAACAAAATATGGTTTTTGATATACTTTCCAAGAGATCTATTGATGAGGCTATCCCATTTTGGTCATTTTTAACACCATCCTTATGTTATGGGTTCATGAATGTAGATGAGAAGGGTGATGTGCATACATGTTTTTGTTGACCCCCGTGTTTTCTTCTCTTTAGATTTCTTTAATTTTTTTATTAAAATCTTCTAGGGGAGGGATTTCCCACTTTTGAGTTTTCTTTTTATTATTCATGATATAAATATAACATATATGCATTATATATTTATGTTTATATTACATTATAAAAATTATAGATAGAAAAATAAGTTACATCATTCATGGAGATGTTATGACATACATACACATGAACACTATATTCAATTTTTGATGTATGGATGAAAATAAAGATAAATAATAATTACCAATCTTGAATCATTATTATATCACATATATTCGTTATATCTGTCCTTATTACCATCCATGTAAATAAACTTGAAAGAAGGATCACATCATTTCATGGTGGTGGTAGTGCACACATACACATGAGTGACATTATCATTTTTCAATGGACTGGAATGTAAGAAGGTAAATATTATATCAAATTTCAAAAATTAAATATTATTTCACAAATATCATATAAATTAATTTCATCCATATTTAGAATCATCCAAGTAAATTGGTTATGAAAAATTAATTACACTAATACGTGGAGACTGTAAGTCATACGTACACACGGGTGATGTTTTTTTCATTCTATAGGATGGAAAAGAGATGAAAAATGGATGTCTCATTGTCATAATGACATATCGTATATTTAAGATATTGGATATATTATTTTAGTATATTTAAAAGAGATTTATAGGAAATATAAGCATAAATAATCATGAATGAGTTGGTAAATATGGTTACAACTTCTTCGATAGACCTCCTTTAGATCCCTTATTAAGGACCCTTGAACTGAAAAATTAGAAATATCATCACTCATAACTCATGTATAGAGAATTTTATAAAATAATTTTATTTTTTTTCCAATATATGATATTCGAAATGTATTAAATAAACTATAGGGTTTCCATTTATAAGTGAAAGGAGGAGCACTCTTGTAATTACTTAATGTAATTTAATTTTCATTGAAAACTAGATAACATTGACATAATTAATGTATAATAAGGGTATTAGTATAAATCTTCTCTTAAAATAATATTTATCAATGTTTTTTTGACATTATATCTTAGTTTAACCCTCCACTAACCGCTTTGACAACTACCGTGATAATAATATTTTTTTTACTTTTTATGGTTAAATAATGTTACTATAAAAATAAAGTGACCAATAAATGGTACATGATTAATATTTTGAACCATAAAACATTCAATAGGATAATTATATTTTTTTATGAATTTCGGATTATTTAATTAATTTTTTTATAAAATTTAATTAATTTTATTTTTTGGAAATATATGAAATATAATAATATAATATGTATCTAAACCATGTAAAATGGTTTAAAATAAAATAGATTAAAATATCATGAATACATGGGCTTATTATAATCACAAAATCAAATTTATATAGTTTTATATACGATTTAAAACATTATATTTTGGCTTAACACCCCGGTTAACCAATTTTATTCTTATCTTTGGTTAATAACTTTTTTAATATTAAAGGGGTGATGTTTTACTTATAAGGTAATAATAGGATCATAATTGTAAAAGGTGTGACATATTATACAAATTTTCATGACATTTCTCATTGTTCAAAATTTTAATGATTTTTATATAATTTACTTAAATAATTTCAACATAAAATACTACTAATTTCATTTTAATAACTATTCACATATTTTTACTTTTAAAACCAAATTAATGAAATAAAATTTTTATATAAACATTTGAAACATGTATAATATGTCATAATCATCTACGAAATTCATGTGAAACAATAATTCATCCAAATTATATTACTTTTAATATTTTTAAAATATTTTAATTTATTATATTAGTTGAAAAATATTATATTTGTGTTGTGTAGTCATTTAAGATAATTATTCAATAACTAAATGTTAAAAATAAAATACCGTGATAAAAAATTAATTATAATTTATAATAAACATTTATTACTAAACTTATCCTCTTTTTATCTTCAGATAAAAAACATAGTGATATTAAAGTCAACAAAGTGACATTTTGTATTTATTATTTTATTAAAATAATATAAAGGTCCTAACCAAAGAAAAATAGCCCCATGTGTCTATATATTCAATACTTGGATGGAAATGGATAAAATGAAACCATCTAATATGATAAAGATAAGTTTTAGTTAATTTTAAATCCCTAACAAATATTCTTAAGCAGAATTTACCCATTTTACCCATACCATGGTGACAAATATTTACCAAGGCTACTATTCATAATGAAAAAATTAAAGGGAAATATTTACCAAATTTAAAAAAATATGGAATTCATTTTCAAAGATTCAATTCCCTAAAGTGGTAGAATTAAATTAAAAATTAAACTCACAAAATTCTACAAAAAATATTCTTAAAAAAATGTTTTCTCAATTATAATTTTTTATACCGAAATAAAAAAAATAATTAAAATAACTTTAATTGGATTATTGATAATATAAATGAAGTAATTTAAATTTTAAAATAAATTTAAAATAAATTTCAACATTGTAAATTCTTTAAATGAAAAGGTATTTTTTATTAAAAAGAGAATATTCATTATTCATTGAAAAAAATAAACTATCAGGAAATTATAAAAAATTTACTATAAGATATATTTGAATTATTTTATTCAAAAATGGTGTTTATTTTTTAAAAAAATTTACAATTTTTTTGGAATTAATTATAATTTCTTTGTATAAAATGCAATAAAACTTATTTTTCATGAAAATGAATTTTTGAACTATTAAATGACTTTACTAAAAACTGAGTGAGTATTTAGTTCAAAGTAACCGAAAAATTATTATTTAATATCACCATTATACATATATTTTATAATACAATTATTCATAATCATACCCTCCAATTCAATGGTTAGATTATCACATTTTATAAAAAATAGTTTCTTATAATATATCTCAATTCACATATTTCTCAGTGTTACATGTTAAGAATTCTATTTAGAAAATAATTTTATTTAAAGAAAAATATATTTCAAAATATTTGGGTGTTACATTATACCCCCTTAAATAAATTATACCATCATAATTTTTATCCCACTAAAAAAATAATCAAAATTTTAAAATACATTTTTTGAAATCCCATATCAAATAAAGTGAAAATAAAACATTCTCTGAAAAGGGAATATTGGAAAAATATAAGTTACCAAAAATATCACATATTTGGGAAACTATATAGTGATTCAATTAGTGGGAAGTTAAAATATATACATGGAAGATAAGGCTAATGTTCAAGGATAAATACTGTGTGATAGAAACCATGGTCATGATAAAGTTAACGACCACAAAACCATAAAATAATGAGGGGTCAAAAGACACCAAATTAATTATAAATTATGGTAAAATAATATCATTTTTATATTAATAAATTTTTCTTATATTATTTTATACATCATTTAATAATTATTAAATCAATAAAACAAAATAAATACCTAAATTTAGGATTATTTTAATTTTGAAAATAAGTATATTAGACATGTTTCCAGCTAAGTAAAAGTCGATAGATAACCCGATTAATACTATGGATATTTATTGATAATTATTTTAAAACAATTTACTGGAAGGATTTGATATCCATGACAAGATTTTATTGATCAGGAATCAAATAAACCACGAGTTTATGATGACTATTATTACTACTTATAGAATTTTAACATCAGTTGCTGTAATTATAAAAACATGCCCATCTCCCCTTTATTTATTTTTAAAAAATTTCCCTTAATTATTAGGATATGGGTTTGAATAATACCCCATATATTTATGTATGAAGAATTTTATAGAAGTTGTTTCTTCCTTTTCCCTCCATTCAAGAGCCTTATGACCACTTTCTTCACACTTAAAATAAACTATTGTTCCCATTAAGAAAGTACTTTTGTTTTTCTTTCCCTAATTTTCACATGTGAGAAGTTCCATCCCTCCATTATTTTCCTTTAACTCATTTGTTTTTTCTAAACTCTTAGTTATCATCATCCTCTCTTTATTTCCTCTGAAAATATAAGACATAGAGAATTATTTCTCTATTTTAATGTCACTTGATAAAATAACATTATATAATGAAAAAATTGAGAAACTAGTTTTCTTTAGAGGCTAGTATTAATACCATCAAAGAAATGGAAAATATTAATTTTATAATAACATACATAGTTTATATCATTCTTTTTTAACATTAAATATTTTACCTCACAATGAGTGACACTTACCACTTCAATATGTCATATATAGAGGAATTTACTTTCTATATTAGCATGTTGCACACAAGGAATGTATTTCCCAAATAATATCACTTTAAACATTCTCCATTCCATGAATTCTATTTAAAAGACCTCTTTAGTGTTCTGAATTAATAACCACCATTTATCAATGTATCTGTTCAAACCATAAACTTCTTGAATAAACTTTTAAATCTTATTAAATTTCAATGCTAGGAATATCCTTTTGACAGAAGTATTCCATTGTTAGGATACTAATATATTATTAGTTCCATTAAAATACAGAGTCTTCTATCACACAAATCAATCCAACAAAGGTGAATCATAATGTTGAACAATATTTTGATCCATATGGGAATAGAAATTAATCACAACCAGAGTCAAGTATACTAATATGGCCATGATCTGCTCAGTTCCTAATCTTACATCATCTGGTTTCTCAATAGGGAAATCCTGACATTGAATATGGTTTCTTATTCCCATTCTTCCATTATACTCCAACACTAAACAATAACACACACTGAGTGAGATCATAATAATCACGAATATTTAGATATAAATTAAAAATCCTTATTTGGTAATAGTTCTCAATTATCATAAGGGATTATCAAAATTATCATATTAACCATATTCATTTAAAATATTGATCCCATGGTTTCTCTTAAACATATTTTTATACCAACTATAAATTCCTTGATCCTAATAGGCTGTATTCAATGGTTACTTTATTACATTGGCACTAGATAAAAGTGATCATATCCCAAAGAACCAAGTAGTTTATTATTATTATTCAGTGAGATACATACTTGATTACCATATTAAATTTTAAATTTAAAAACAAATCATAGAAAACATTATTACATCATAGATATCATTCATAATATCCTTCTTCATATCCAGGGGAAAGGAAAAAAATAATCAATGAGCTGAGATTCTCAGTAAGGGTTATCTACGGTGGAAGCTACCATGAGTAAATAAGAAATAACATAAATGGATGTTTTGATAATCAAAACACATTAAATTGAATGGATTACGGGTTTTAATGGGAATCCATGGCTAATATTAGTAAAGAAAACACATGGGTGATGAAATATTAATTACTAATAAAGGAAGTGCATAATTATGCACATTCAGGATCAAGACCTCATAACTATAAAATAAAAGATCTTACCATCAAGGGATCTCATCCAATACATTATTATTCTTCCAAGGTCTCACAAACATGACATTATCAATGTATGGGTAAGCATACACCAATTAACAAACCATTGTAACATGATATTACAACCCCAACCTAAATATCATGCCAACCTATTTTTTCTCATGATACATATCAATTCATTGTGGAGATATCTATCACTAGGTCCCACACATCACTTGCATGCCTAATGCATTACATTTATTTATATTGTTCAATACTATCTATTCTCAAAATGAGTTATAAGTTAAATATAATATATATTAAATCAAGAATAAATGACATCAATAATTCATCATCATAAAACATCCAATGAAATAATAAAGATAATATAATTTGATTGGAATCCTTGTAAAATCAATGGGATATGTTATATTTGAAAATACATTTAAAATATTACGGGAAAAATTCTTGACGAAATACCCTTTTCCCTTTAAAACCATTACATAAATTATAAAAATTCCCTAATATTAAAGAAAACATTTTCTATAAAATAACCTCAGAAAATTATAAAGTAAGATTGAAATATTTTATTTATAGTGATGGTAGGAAATTCATATCTTTCTCTGAATATTAAAACAAATATTCCAATTACATTTTTCAATAAAAGGTAAAAATTTCCATATTTTGAAAAAAAGAAGAAAATTCATTTTAAT
Organism: Viscum album; assembly: GCA_963277665.1. Classification (NCBI taxonomy): domain Eukaryota; kingdom Viridiplantae; phylum Streptophyta; class Magnoliopsida; order Santalales; family Viscaceae; genus Viscum; species Viscum album. The sequence goes on along the minus strand of OY728122.1, from coordinate 160,266,429 downwards.
TTTTTTTTAAAATTCAGTCCTGGATAAAAATTAATTTAAACCATTTTATGGTAATATTAAATTAATTATTAAAAAATCATTTTGAAAAACTGGACAATGAATAAAAATAATCACTACTATAGGGTAAATAATTTTTTTCCCTTAAAAAAATTATTCTTATTTTTAACTGCCTAGGATGGGAAAATAGTACTATTTTAAAAAAATTCACATGAATAAATAGAGGAAAAATAATTTAGATAGTTTATTAAGATTATTATCTTATAATCTCCATCAATGGAAATTCAAACATAAATAATACAAAAAAGAAATTATATTTTAATGGAAATCCCTTACGACATTGGTATCTTTTGAATCATAAATCCCGTCAAATGAATAAAATAAATTGAAACTTTTAAATACCCAAAATTAAAATTTATTCAATTTATAAAATATCATGTGGTTAGTGTATAAACCATATTAAAAAAACATGTATTGAATATGGAATATGTCTCATGAAAAAAAAGTGAGATGAGAAAACCCTTACCTCAAATTTGACTTGATTTGTATGTTCTTTTAGAATCACATATATATATATATTTTAATTTTTTTTATAATTATACATAAGAACCAAATAAATAATTTTAATATCATATATAATTCACTTAAAATATTTTAATACTTTTTTTTAATAATTTTTTATTAAGACCATCATTTTTAAGTGTTATCTATTTTATTTTTCAGAAGAATTTTAGTTCATTAGTTCTAGTTCCTAAAATTTTATCTTGGTTCCATAATCATTAGAATTTTGTTGATGAAATAGATTTTTTCTATATTCATTATAAATATATATATTCATATACAAATTGTAGAGATAAAAAATTAATTACACCATTCATGGATATGGTTGGTTATACATACACATGAATGTTGTTTTCAATTTTCGACGAATGGAATGAAAGAGAGGTAAATAATAATTCAACTTTAAATAATAATTCACCTATAAATAATAATAATTATATAACATTTCTCATATATATTCATTTAATCCATCATTATTACCATTCTTGTAAATCGGGTTTGAGAAACGAATCACCTCGCTTTGTAGAGGTGGTAGTCCACATTTATAGAGGAGTGACATTATAATTTTACAACAGATTAGAATGCAAGAAGTTATATATGATATTGTAATTAATGAATCATAATAATGACTTAAATATCATAAATATTAATTATTTATAACTTTCGAACCATAAAAGTAAATTGGTGGGGAAAAATGAATCGCACGGCTATGGGGAGAGGGTAAGCCATACGTACACACGATCAATGTTTTCTCTTTCCATAGGATGTAAAAGATATCAAAAATTTATATCCCACATAAATAAAAAAATTTAGGTATATTGGTGATACTGGAGTAATTATTTAAGGATGGGTAAAATATATTTATATTATGTATAATAATAAATAAACATGAATTATTCGATAAAGAACACCACCTCTTCTTCAGTAGTCTTCATTTTGATCCCTTCATAAAGACCATTGGAATAGTCATTTAATAATAATAAACAATTAATTTGTAGATATATATGTTTATACGACAATTTTATATAGTTTGGCTAAGATTTTGTGCTCAAAAGTGGTGTGAAGAAAATAAAGGAGTGGTGTCCTTTTATAAGTAGGCATGGGTTACTCTTGTAATTACATAAACTATTAAATTAATATATATTAATTTTCACTGTAAAAAATGGATCAAAATTGGTATAATTCAAATATAATATGATTATGATTCATTAAAATCCCATTGAATAAAATTTAGATGAGTTTTTATTTTTTTTAAACTTATCTCTTAGTTTTAACCCTTAGTAATCCTTTTTGACAATCATCAAGATATTAATGTTTTTAACACTATAGAGATCAAGAATGATACTATAGAAAGACTAGTAACCCATTAATTTTTTTATATTTGTAACCATATAAAATTTACTTTGTTAAATAAAGGGCTTTTATGAAGTTAAATCATTCAATAAAATATTTTTTATTATAAAATATCATTAATGACATTTTTGGAAATATAAGAAATATTATAATATAATATGTGTCTAACTCTTATAAAATTGTTCCAAAATTATATATATTTTAAGAGAAATAATATATGGTCTTATAATGATCACCGAACCAGAATTATATTTATTTAGAGAACAATTTATGCCTTATATTCAAATTTAAACCATTAGTTGACCAATATTAATCTTAAACATAGTAATGGAATTCTTCAAATTATGGTTTATAATGTTACATATAAGGTAAAAAATTTCTAATTAATTGAAAAGGTAAGAATTTTTTTACCATTTATCAACCTAATTAACCATTTTCAAAATTTGTATTTGTATTTTTAAATAATTTACTAAATCATATTTAACATAAAATGTTATTAAAGTCATTTTAAGAACTATTAACATGTTTTAACTTTTAAAACCACTTGATAAGAATGTAATTTTAATATAATATTTTAACATGTATAATAATTATTCTTATCTAAAAATTCATTGAAAACATTAATTCACCTAAATTATACTACTTTTAATATCTTTAAAATGATTTATTTTATATTTCTAATAATTAAGTAAATATTGTGTCGGTGTTTCCTATAAATTTATTTTAATTATTCAATGAATAAATATTTAAAAAAAATTATATGATAAATTAATTAATTTAAATTTAAAATAAAAAATTAAAACCAGACTTATAAAATTTTATCCGGAGGTAAAAAAATAATAATATTAATGTTAATAGTGTAACATTTTATATTTATTCTTTTCATATAATAATATAATGGGTATAATAAAAGAAAAATGGAATCAATTGGACATATATTTTAGAATTGTATGTATTTTGAAGAAAAAAACCCAAAAAAATTGATAAAGGAAACTGTTAGAGGAATTTAAAAGCCATAACCCAAAGTTGTATCCATAATTTACCCATTTTACCCTTTCTAATGAGAAAAATATTTACCAAGGTTACTATTATTAATGGCCAAAAATTAAAGGGGACTATTTAAAAATTTTGAACCTCACTATTACAAATATTTAATTCATTTTTCACATTTTAATTCATATAATTTTTATAATTTAATTTAAAATTAAAACTACCAATCAAAACAAAAACCAGTTTTCTAAAAAAAGGGTTTTATGAAATATAACATGTTTTTATACCAAAATAAAACAAAAAATTAAATCCAATAAAATTAGTTGGATTATTCCTAATATAAATTACAAAATTTTAGTTTTAAATCCATTTAGAAAATTGTAAATTTTAAATTTTTTAAACTAAAAGACAGTTTTCAATAAAAATTACTATTTTATCTATTAATCAAAATATAAATATTTACATAAATTTATAAAAAAATTTACTCTAATATAATTTTTAAATGATGATTCTAAAAATGAAGTTAATTTTCTAAAACACCATTTATATAAGTGGTATAAATTAATTACAACTTCCCCAAAAATAAATAAATAAAAAACATTTTTGAATAAAATTTATTTTTGAAGTATAAAATAACTTCACTAAAAATTGAGTAAGTATTTTTAAAAATTAATAAATTAATTTTTATTGAGTTGGTTCACTATAAATATATTTTTTAGTATGGTTACTCATATTCATACCCTCCAATTCAATGGCTATGACAATGTTTTTCTAAAATATGTCTCAATTTTCTTAAATATCAATGTTGTTAGTTAATAAATCTATTCACCACTAACATTTATTTAAAGATAACTATATTTTAAAATATAATGTTGTTACAAAAAAAATTGTGGTAATCGACTCCATCTTTATGATGTTTTTAAAGAATAATCAACTGACAGTTCTGACACTGAATAATGAAAATAAACTATAATCAGTTCATATATTTGTAATATATGTTTATAAAATAATTATAAAAGGGTATTATGTTTATATTGATGTTATAAGATAATTGATTAAGATATTTTTGTAAATTATAAAAGCGGTAAGAGTACAATTGAGTAACCCGCAATACAAGGTAAGGGTTTTCATATTAAATTCCTCTCTTTGAGATATGTTTGGTATTATGAACATTATTTAATTTATATGATGTATATACATCCTATTTTACATTTAGTATCATTAATTATATTTTAGTAAATGAATTTTATTATAAATTACTTTCCCTATATTTCATGGTGTTTTTATTACAATGATACTCAGGTTGTAAGGTTCTCTGTCTCATACTATAAATACTTAAGACTTGATTATGTTTTTCACCATGCTTCATTTTCATGGTTTATTTACTACCCATGAATGTATTTTTACCATGATCCATATACTTATTAGGATTTACTATCCAAATAATTTTCCCTAATTGAAGTGACTATTGATTCAATCTTTCCATAGTTGTAAGGATTTTTGGTAACTCAATTTGTTTCATTGAGTTGTAAAAATTATCTTGAACATAATTCTAATAAGTTAAGTACATTAAAAACTTTTATTATATTATTTAGTAGTATACCATTTTTTTACATTGTTATAAATTTTTTCTATATAAACCACTTCACAAATATTTCTCACTTATTGGGTTTTATTCTTTTATAGTCATTCACTTTATTCCTATGGGTGCATTATGATCATGTTATTCAAACCATAATATAACTATATTCCACTAATATATACAATTTTATATTTAGGAATGATTAAATAGAATTTTATTCCATTTATTTATTGGGAAAATACTAAAAAAATATATAATTTTTATTTTGATACACTCATTTATTGACTACTCTGGGATGTTTATTATGTATTGTCTAACCATATAGCTTCTTTCTCTAGATATGTTATGATCATGTTATCCATTTTATTGAAATAGGGAAAAGTATTATAACTGTTTATTATGTTATTCTAATATAAATTATTATTGTAAAATTTAATTATGTAATTTTTAGTCATTATCTTTTATGAGGATTTCATTTGACATAAATAAGTGATGTGTGGGGCTTGAAATTATATGGCCCCTTGTTGTATCAATTTTTTTATGAGAAACAAATCATGGGTATTTTGGTGTATTATATCCCATGAAACAATATTTTCAGGACATAGGTCCTTTATGATAATATTGTGATGTCTAGTATCACGATTTATTTCCCTGGGACATGGAATTAGCTCTTTGTGATTGTGCATTTCATCGCTGAGGGATCAATTATTTTTATCCGTTCTATCTATTTATTTTCATTATAAAAAATTCATATATAATACTCTTAGTTTTAGTTTATTATGGAATTATTATGTATAATTATTATTTCCATAATATTTATTCCATGTTTATTCCTTGATTACATCAGTTTTATGTTTTCCCTTACTGAGAATTTTAGCTTACCCCTTATTATGTTTCCATTTACCTAGGTTATAATGAAAATTATTACACATTTTATATCCAATAGGATATATTGTTTACTAAATTTTTAGGATATGTTGAATAATTATTATTTATTAAGTTGTTTCTTACATAACAAAAAATTCCACTTGTTGAGAAAGACAAGGTCTTATTTAGTTTTTTTTCAAATTCTCTAAATCTAAAAACTAGAAAGGACTTGGGAATATATGTAATGTATAATTTTCATTAAGTCATGTCATTATTGTATTTTTAATGTATATGAATCAAGATTTGGTATCTAATTCAACATGTAAGGTATGAGTTTATGGAACTTGATCTAGGAGTGTGGGTTCAGGCTATTACACATGACGTTTTTTTTCAAAGTGTAGTATCCCTTTCTCATGGTGCATCCTTCGCACTCCCAGACACAACACCCATCATGATAGGTCTTTATTGTGTGATCTAAAACGTCATGGTGTGATGTATTTTCCTTGGTGAAAATCTAATGACATTATGTAATATTCACCTTTATAGGGTGATTCCCGATGACATGGTATTATTTACAAACATAGGGATTTTACCTTAGGAAAACATACACACATAACCCCACAACACAATGAATACCTATCATGGAATGACATTCCACCACTCAACACACATCATTGAGAAACCAATATCCATCAGAATGTGATGATCTATCTACTACAAAAGTCAGTAATGGGGTCACCCCTGCCCCACTTCAACATTAAATTGAGAACCCAAAACACATATGAATCGTTGAGAAATATCTAAAAACATCTCCTTGAGTTGTTTAGACTCTTGAAATTATAACCAAAGACCTTATTCTAAAAATATATCCTAATTCAGGATCAAGAATTCAAATTACCTATGAATTTCATAATGTGTGATGGATAATGTTATTACAAACTCCCCACTAAAATTTTTCCCTTCATAAAGAAGACATGGTGGTAACTATCAACCCCCCATTCATCAATTCAAAAATATGTCCCCATGTGTTACCCTGGAACACCAAATAAGCTTCTTCCATGACACTCTAAAAGAATTGGAATAAAAATTCACCAAAAGTCAAGATACCATCTCCTCACCATCACCAACACTGATATAGTGTTCAACTTATTTTATTTATCACGAGAGACCAAAATTTCATCAATTAATTCAACCCCAAGATTATGGTGTTACAAAATATTTTAATATTATAAAAAGGCCAATTTTGTCTCATGGTGATCTCCACCATATTAATTTTTTACCTAGAATGAACTTCTAGGGGTCTATCGACATGCTTAATGGGGATTCCTACTGACCACCCCAAATTCCTTACAATAATAGAATCAAATACTCCTCTTTCTGACCATACCCAAATATTTTCATTTGAACCCACTGGCGCACTATCATCACTTCTGATCACAATTCCTTAATCATAATAAGGCATAATAGAGTCATCCAAACTACCACACCAAAGTATAAACCTGAATGTTGGTGTAATTTTGTGGTTGGGTCCTCAATCAACCACACTTAAAGACATAATCTCTCCATGATCATCTATGTATATCAAATAAATATCACTCTCAGATAACATCAACTCTATCATAATCTTGATCAAACATCCAGAATCCATATTAAATCTCATATGAATCCAAAATCTAGTATTTTCAAAGAAATTTGATAAAAGTGAATAAACCTACACACCAGTAACTTAAGGCCATCTCGATTTTCCAGAAACTAATCTCACTAAATCCAAAACACTTTAAACATGACATCCATACACCATGATTAAAATTATTCTCCCCACCCTAAAAGTATATTTATTGCTACAATACTAAACCAAACCAACAAATCACTATATAATAATTCCTATCTATTTCTAAATGTAATTATAGGATATAAATACCTCTCTCAAACTCGATTACTCATACAAAACACCAATTGCTACCCACTACTAGCTTACCAAAAATTTCACCCTTGATGATCACTAAAATTCTCCCACAAATATGGTCGCACCCTCCAATAGATAATCATTTATTCCACACCGCATGGTTTATCATGAAGCTCTTCTTGAGTTAAATCCCTTGTATATTCCAATATTTCATGCTTGTCACTATTCCAAACAAACACTCACTTTATCATGAGAAACCCTATCAAAGATCAAGCACAAATCGATCATAACATGGTACATCAATCCATCCAATATGTCACCATCTATTTTATAGGAAAACCCTCCTATTATCAAAAAAACTATACCTCCATGCCTATATGAATATTATCAAATCCATTGGTCCTAGACTCACACATGCTTATTCACCACCCCGTAACCTGATTGCACTGTGCATAACTAGCACCTAATTTCCCTCACTCAACACGTCTTTTCCAAAAATCACATCAAAAACTGACTATCATCCACCAAGGGAAGAGTAAAACTCCATATAAACCTCTCATAGGTTATTAAACACAAAAAATATAGTATCATTTGAAGGTAATGGGTTTCTCCCCCATAAAACCTGAATGTACAATACATATCATGCTCCCATGAGTTGCACCCCATCAAACCCAACATCACATAACTAAACTTATAAACATGTTCCTATCACATGTCAATATCATCCAGGTAAAACCATACTCTATTATTTCTTTCCAATATCCCCAGGCATATCACTCATGCTAATGCCTAATACACAATCACCTTACACCCAATCATCATTCTTAAACTAGAAACATTTTCTCAAACTCTTTCAATCCAAGATCTAACCATCAAAGAGAAGGATCATGTAGGAGTAGGAATCCAAATAATCCTTAAATCCAAAAACCAACATTAATAACAGAATCATTATAAAAAATTCACATCCTAATAACCTAAGGCACTCCCATATTCCTTCCCTAAAACTTCTGAAGGGTATGTACATCCTCAAGGAAACTAATGCCTGTTATTATATAAATTACTAGAAATTTCTTTCTTGTACTTAACCCACCAAATTTCTATCACCATGGAATCCAAAGACTGAACTGACACATTAAAGGTTACTATACATATACTATATATAGGGTTTTTATAGTCTTAATTAGATAAGATTTCTATAAGATCTATATGAACTTCCATTAGAATAAAAATGTAGTTGTTTATAATAGTAGAATACCACCAGAATATTATATAGGAAAACACTATTTAATTTATTATTGACACTCAGCATGCCTCTATAATTGGTATAATAAATCAAATACAAGCTCGAATATGTATTTTTATCCCTACCAGAAAAATATTTTCCATTTAAACTATCTTCTTTAAAAGATGAAGAATATCCAAAATAAAAATAACAACAAACATAAAATATCAAAATTAAGTAAACAACTCAAACACAATAGTGAAAACCATGAAAAACCACCTTGTAACCCGGGTAAACTTGAATTACAATTGGAAATGTGTTCATGAATCATTTGTATAAGGTCTATAATAGGCCTTGAAACATCCTTATTCTCTATCTACAACATTCAAAATAGTTATACAAAATAAAAAATTCAATGATACCAATTTTTCCTGATCTAAACCGATACCATTTATCAGGGTTTTGATAAAAGGATCCATATAGCCTAAATCACACCTTTATATACAATATAGTTTGTCAAATAGTGACACAGAACTAAATAATAGACTTGAGAGACTATTACCTTGAATTAGAGTGATGTAAATAATAATAATAACTAATCAACATGCACAACAAACCATTAGAGTATAAGAAATAAAATAAAATAAATTCTAAAACAAATTTATTACAAGTAAGTGATAAATCATACACCCCTTTGATCACCCACTAGGTAGATTACATATACAAAAAAAAGATATAAAATACACAATAGGTATTACTACCAACCCCCAGCTTCACCCCAATGACAATCACTAAAATATATTGAAATTCCCCAACCCGATCCACTACACACCCTATGTTTTGACCTATAGAGCAGATATAAGGTATAAATACGTACCATTGGGCCTATGTAGGTTTTGAAAGATACATATCTATATTTTATCCCCATGTTACCCTAATATAAACTATAAAATTTATGTATTAAATATGAATATAAATAACAGGAAAATAACCATGCATAACCGGTAATCTTGTGCTAACCATGACACTATGAAACCAACTATACCTACTTCATACTTCACTGAAAACCTGTCATATCATGCCAAAAATACCAACCAGTAACAAAATATTATGATAAGGGTTCCATGCCACATATAAAACCATAAATTAAGATACATTTTAGGGTGTCTTTCCATGTCTTGACCCCTACCACCTCTCTTAGCTAGAGTCCCACAACCATCACCTAGACTATCCATATCACTCAACATAGTCCTTCAAACAACTTTTATCCCATTTTGAGGCCATCATATATATTTGTATAACTAATTTACCAATCATGTTATGATCCATAATCTACCTCTCATACCACTCTACACCCTATAATGTTATTCTTATCAAATAGGTCCATTCCAATATCTTTTAACTGAAGATGAAGTTATTATCCCAACTACTACATTACCATTCATGGTAGGGTTTGATATAACATAAAAAATTATAGTAACCTTACCAATAAATGTTCTATATTCGAAAACCTTGTCACTAAAGGTGAGTTCAATATCCAAAAAACTACATTATCAGTCAATGTATGGTCTGATCCCACATCATAATCAAGACAAAACATCCCACTCAAGGCGATCCATTCTAACACTTTCTCACTCATGGTGAGGCTATAATCTTATACAAAAAATAGCACTTAATTTAGGGTCATCAAAATAACTTCCCATTAATTTTAAGGCTAGGAATCAGGACCCTTCGTCACCTATAATGTAGTTTATTATTAAATTCCCCCAATAACTAAGGTACCACTTGAAGGGGGTGAATCCATAGTGGCTATTTTTTAAAATTAATTTCAAATGAAACTAAACCTATAATAATATTTAAGAAATGATTAAATAAACTAATTTATGTGGCCTTATCTAAACGGAATAAAAATTTAACCATGATAAATAACAAATAGATTTTATAATGTTCTCACCCAGTGTGGGTTCCTACTCTTTTCAATGTTTGACTCCCACCGAGCCACATATTCTCCACTAAATTATTATTATCATATACAAGTGGATATGAAATTTATTATCCTATATCCATGTTCATAATAATACCAACAATAATTAAAAATAATCACACATTTTATAATCAATTTATCATGGGTTTCAATATATCATAACAAATGAGAAATATCACATGATGCTCTAGTTTACTTCAGCAATTAATGAAGCTCTTCTCCACAAGAAATAATAATCTCAAGGAAAACATGATAAATTGATTAAAAATCTGCTATTTATATTCTTATTAAATCTGAAACCCAAAAAACCAAACACTAGATGATGAAGATAAATATTATATTGACGATTAGATTTTAACTTCTTGCGACATGCACTCTCTTCCCCCTATTCTCAATATCATTCTCACCTTCTCACTATTGTCATTTTGGATCACATCATATAATTTATTATTAAAATATCTCAGGATCTTATTATCCTAAATATTCACAAAAACGAGATCCTTTTAATTTAATTAAATCAGTCCCATCAAAATTAGTGTCCATAAAAGGGAAACTAACTAGACTTTAAGGTTTCCATAATAAATTAACATTATTAAATTCTCATTTTTTGTTTCAAAATAATTACATTGATCTAACCAATAAATATACCCATGTGAAGTTATATTTGAATTTTATAAGTCTCATATGACTGAAAATATTTTTTATACAGACATCTGGTGTAGTAGCTTCTTCTTACTACATGAGATACGACAATAATAAATGGAAAACTCATCTTTTTTAGGGTTCACTTCCTGACTGAACATGATCAATCAAAGTATTACTTTTTAGAAAAATCTTAGGTTATGAAAAAAATTACTAATATTTCATTAAAAAAATCATATAGAAAAATTCAAATCACATTTTGATAGAAAATAGATTTTGGATCTTAATAGCATCACAACATCATCACAAAAACATAACACATCTAATACCTACAGCTACGTTATGAAGAGTCTCATCCTTATATTGGTTCATCATATATAATTTAATCTCATAAAATATAATTTTCACCATCATATGGGTATTATAAATTTTTTATCATTATTGAATCATAATAGACTTTATATATTTTAATCACCAAATAATAGTATTGGCATTATGGGGTTTTATTTCTTCCTAAAATTAATTTTTTAGAGATTCAGTTTTACTATCAATAGAAAAAAGTAATTTTTTTACATCTTGATTGTTTATATTAGGAATTAAAATACATCCACCCAATGAAGAATTAAAATTAATTAGTTATACAAGATCATATACATACATTCCTCAATTAAAAGGTTTAGACTCAAAGACTATAAGCTTAACAATCCGTGTTAAAGACATACAATCATAGTCTTAATGTATTATGATCAGTTCCAATTATTTAGGCTTAATTATAATGACATACACTCAGCTATCAAATCCTTTCATATAGTGCCCAAACATTTCTTATTGGTATATTTTCAATTTTCATAGTTTTAAAGATTTAGAAAATTATATTAAAACTCATTCATGCTTCCTCCATCCCTTTCCAATCATCCAAAAAACATTTAAAATAACATCAATGATGTTGGAAAAAAATGAAAACAAAGAGAGATATCATCATCATCTCTAGGGCTATATAAATGTGACCCTATTTAATTTCATGGAATGTTGTGTAAAATCTTAATAAAAAACATAGATCTTTTTAGAAATTATCAACTCTTATGAGAAAAAACATGTTATAGCCTTTCTCATATATGAAATTTCATTCAACACACTATTGAATAAGGTATTGATTGAGATAATTTCATTTCTTAGTGAAAGGAAATTTTAGATGAGTTACATAAATGACATCTCCCTCAATTCATTATTATATTTGTTTCTAATTTGTAAAAATCACTTCATTATATCAATATGTATAGATTTAGATATCCATGACGTTAAAAAAAATCATTCAAGAGTTGTTTCACTATTTTCCACTGGTTCAACATAATCCAAAGCCTAGTGGAGGGGTTATTTTCACATAACCTTAGGTTATAGGGGAATCATGAACATTAATTTTCATACATAAATTTTAATATATACCCCGGATAATTTTATTTATAAAAATATGTATATTATAACTATTAGTGAAAATATAATCAATATTTAAATCACTACATAAAACTCTTTATTTAATGAAATGGTACCTCATGTCACACAATTTGGATATTGATTGCTACAAATGATACTTGGTGAGACTGATGAAACTCATATTTCTAAAATAAATCTATAATGGTTTCTCAAAAACAACTTCTATGTTATTAAACATCATTTTACTCCACTAAATTTGTGTTCAAGAATGTGATACTATGATTTACTCAATGTCATCCGTATTTAAATGCACTGATTTCTTATTCTTGATGTTCCAACATACAAAATATATCAATGAGAAATAATTTTCTTCCATATGTAGACTTCTGATCTATAAAATATCATTCCCAATTTTTATCAGTGTACCCCTACAAATGTAGTTCTAATATGATTATATATAAAAATTCACTACTAAGAGTTCCATTTATTTATCTCAGAATTATTTTCTCTACCAGTATAAGACATTATCTTGGATCAATCTAGATTATATCATATAGAGTCATTGCAAATAAAATTTTTGGCCTTAATGTTATGGGATAGAAAATTCTACCATAAATTCATAGAAAATCTTTTAGATTGATATTATTTTATTTCCTATATGTAGTTATCATTGTATTAATGGAAATAGGTGTGGGAACCTACTATGAATATTCCATTCAAATGATTTTTGATAGATATATGGAATATTTCAATTTATATATAAATATACAATAATCATCCTATAAAATTTGTAATCCTAAAAGGTAACTCATCTCACTCAGTAAAGACATCTAAAAATTATACTTCATCTGGTTTGAAAATTCTTTATAGAGCTTACATGAAAGACTAAAGGCTATAATTTTTTTAATTTTTTTGGATAATCCCATTTGAAAATGGGTTGAGGGGGAAACCTTACCTGGGTCCTAGGCCCCGAAAAAATAGGGACTAAGGACATGACCCTTAATGGTCCCAAAGAACATACAACACCAAGAAAAATCCACCCAAGTATATTTGAATTTTTTTGACATAATACCCAACCTTGCAAAGTATCATAGCTATAATTTCCTCATGCAGAGTGCAAAGTTCATAGTACTGATGATGATTCCATACCCACTCATACATCCTAATCTAGAATCCCTATAAGTCCAGGTCTAATAGATCTACAACCTCATCTAGTTTCCACTTAAGGAGGAGTTCCATATTTTTTAATAGACTCATCATGTGCGTTGTTGTCCTTTCCATCATGCTAGACCTGAACCACCACACTTTATTTCCACTAATGTCACTGCATACCAAAATTTGTCCTGTTTCCAAATCAAAACTACTCCAATGAAAGAACATCTATATTCACTATCAACAACGAGAAACCTCCATCCCACTGATCTTGTAGTCCATCACTGAGAATCTAATTGATTACTTCATTTCTTGAGGACCCAATAGATTCTACAAATAATGACCTAATCAGATGCCCAACCTAGTGTTTGCCTTCGAAAACCATCCTAGGTGAGCCCACGATAGATACACTCTCGCAAATACTTGTCTTTCCTAATCATTAATTTTTAAAATTTTACATTTTTTAAGAATCTATCCATCTTGAAGTACGAATCCCTTGGTGGTTATTTCATGAAATATAATTCTTTATATAATTTTTATACCACAATAAAATCATTGTCAAGAATAAAACCTTGATATGTTAAATATAAACATCCTATTTAAGATCTCTATTAAGACATTAGACTTTACATAAATTTGGTAAACTCTATATTTTTTGTCAGATGAAAATAATAATACCTTATTAATGGATTCTAAAGTTAAAACTATAAAAGAAATTTAATCAATGCCCTACATTTGATATTATCCCTTGAAAATTGTTTTGGATTTGTTTCTTGATGCGTTTATTTTTTTACTAAATGTTGTTTCAAAAAATTCACATAGTGAAGATAACATTATTATTTTATAGCCATGGAATAGGATATTAAATGTAGTTATTCTTAATTTGATATAACTCCCCATCTAGGGATCAAATACACTCTTCATGTTCCACTACCTTTGAAAACAATTTTAGTTTAATTTTTTAAATTAGGGAAGTTTGGTTTCCATTATCTACCTCATCTTAGTTTAGATTGGTGCATCCTGATTAAAAATTATATATTGAATATAATCATATATATTCATCCTCATAAAGCATAAAATATAAAAATCAGTATCTTTAATATTAGAATACTATTTTGAATCCACTACTGTAAAATATTACTCTTTTTCTTATGGTATGAAAGTTGGATTTTCTAAATTATGATCACCATGTTGTTCGAAAAAATAATATATTGTAGAAACTAAAAATTTTATCATTGATTTATTATCAATGATTTTAATACCAAAATAGTAAACAAGTTTATCCATCCACTCTCCAAATATTTTTACCTATTTTTGTATTAAAGGAAAGCAATGAAAATGTATTAATATAAATTTTATATAAATTTACCAAAATTGTTACATTTTTTTAATGAAACATGATATATTTAAAACCATGAAGTATTTAGTAGTATTATTTATATGGAACAACATCTCTTAGGGAGTTTTTTATCCTCATATCTTTTTAATAATCTATTCTAAACATGGAAATCTATACACACTGTTTATCTCCAACCAAATTTTAAAAGACTATGCACAACAAATATAGTCCTACCCATTAAAAATATTCATTGATTTTTTCCTTTCAGAAATTAATTTTTTTGGAGTGTATAGGGAACTATGTTTATTTTTAATTCCATAATTTTAAAGATAATTCTAAAATAAATTACAATAAAATTCTATTTCATTTTCTTTTTTTCGATTTAATATGAATACTAATATATCTTTCTTAACTTGTCTTCGATATATTTAAAACAAGTTAATACTTAAATCAAGATATTCATAAACATGATAATATCCATATTGGTAAAATCATATATGATTGTAATGAAATTGATGTTACATATAGAAGGCTAATTCCTTGTGGGACTATATGGATTGGGATGAATATGTTTATATGGCCTTTATGACCAAATCCCCACTCTTTTGTGTGTATATTATACCATCTTCCACTTTTGGCATGTTTGAAAAAATAAACCTCTTCAAAAATATATTTTTGGGAAAGTCCATTACCATGTTATGTCATGTTATTTTAATCTGAATACTTTGAATATGATAGCTATGAATCCTATGAAACTATTCATTTTGTTCATTGAAACTCATATATCATGAGTTAGTTGGATCACCAATTTGGAAGAAGCTGCCACTTGTTCATTCTACTCTTATGATAATACTTCCATATTTATATTTTTCTATTGACACATGAGTTTTTATTTTACATAACATCATTTCATCTATCACATAGTTTTTCTATAGTCAATGGATTTTTCTTAAGCCCTTAAGCATAAAGAACATCATTACCTTTATGGTTAATTTCTTCAATCTTAGTTGAACCAATGTCCTTGATTATCAATGAATTGTAATCCTCAAAAGTAACTACTCCCCCAAAATAATCATTAAAAATGTTCTGGAGTTTTATATCACCTAAAATATATTACGAATATACACTATCCATGATCCATTGGTTTCCTCTCTTTCTATCCTTCAAAGAATCCTCAACTAAAATTTATATTTTTCTTTAACATAGTTTTATTTGATTTTTTCATTCATATTATAATGATGTTATCCAATAAATATTGTCCTAAAATATTCATCACTAGGGACATTTGGTTCACATCTTCGAAATACTTCATCCAAGCACTCAAAATGATTTTTTATTGGTGGATGAAATATTTATCTCCAATCAGATTGCTATTTTATGAATTCCACCTTATATTACCATAACTACTCCACTTTACATCCTATATTTTACTTGGTATGGACATTATTTTCCTGCATGAATAATCATGTTGGTCTAAAAATCACATCATTTGCAGTTCCCAATGAATTTTTTTCTTTTATAGAAATGTTATTTCTGTCTAGAACATTTATTTGATTAAATAAGCATTGATTCACCATTCTTCTTCCTCGTGGAGATTATATATCTTGAGATTTTATTGACTTCATTAGATGAGGGAGAGTTTTTATCATAACCATTTTTATAATATTCATGAACAAAAAATGGATTTGAAACTACATGTTTTGTCAAAACAATCTCATAATTAGACACATAAAAAGGTTTTACCTTTAACTTTGATTTCACATTTTTAGTCGAATTTGATGACTCAACCTTGAACTCCATTGATTAGTTATAATTTTATTCCATCTTCATCAATTATATTTTATCTTTTAGATATTTATATAGAGCCTTTATAATATCTTCTTCTTCCAAAATGATTTTCTCCACAATATCATTCAAAATCATGTCATATTCTTCAAATTTCATCTTGAAGAATCTAATTTCATCAATATAGATAGATTAATTTATTGGTAAATTAAAAATAATCTTTAGACATATTTTTATACTCATTCTTCATGAAATTAATTAATTTCTTATGTTGTGTATTATTCTCAATATATACCTCCTATTTTGATTTCAACATATGTTCTATGTATGATATTTCTCATTCTTTTACATTCCTTCTTGAAGATGCCTCACGTTTCACAATATGGGCCAAAAAATATGATAAGTTGTTGTCAGCCTCATCATATGATTGGAAATTAAAAGATCCATATCACTTTCCCACATTACAAAAATTATTTCATCATTTTATTCTTGAGAACTTATTTTTATTTTCACCTAATTTTGATGCTTTTTTTACTTTCCCTATATTATTTTGGGGCTTCTAATCCATAACATTGTCCTCTACACCTTTTTTATTAGGAAAATTAATGGAAAAATGAGCAATGTCCCCATAATTGAATAATTTGTGTAGGAAATTACCATTTTTCATTTCCTTTCCTTTCCTTTAGTTCCCTGTGATATGTGAAATGACTCACTTATGTTCATCGTCATTTTAATCTTCACTGTTAGAGTCATTTTGTTTATCATTTTTTTCATATTTAATCATCATTTTTCTCAGGAAAAAAAATATCATCTTATATTTAAATTTATTTTTAAATAATTGATCCCTTAACATTACATAATCAATTATAATGTTGTATATATCCCCAAGGTAATGATATTAACTATCTTATGGAGCTGAAATCTTAGGATCAAACATATCTAGAATGTTTCTCATGATCTTCTTGACAATAGTGGAGTTATCCAGATTCTCAGAAAAACCAATAATGTTACAAAAAACTTCAGTTACCCTTATAAAGAGTTCATAAATATTTTCAATATCTAATCATATATATTTATTCTAACTAAACTATATAAATTTATATTTTAACTTCTTTGACCTGAAAATTTTCTACAAATTTTCTCTTAAACTTATCCCATATTTATTTCTCAGTTTACAATACCTTCACCAAAGTGTAATAGTTTTTAGATAGAGGCATAAGAATTAATTTTCACTCCTTTTCATCCATCTATAGGGTTATTTTAACTTTAAATTTCATTGGATTACATTTTTTTCTAGGGGGATTCCATATGTAACTTCCTAAACAACTTCAAGGCCATGTGATAATAGAAAGGGAAGCATTATATTCTTCCATTGAGGGTAATTATTCTCATTCAAAAATTGATATCCTATACTTTTAAAAAATTTAATATTATTGATCATAAATAGATTATGGATATAATATATGGATTCTGGGTTCTTGGATGCCAAATTCCCTAAGAATTGATTCACTAATGAGAGGAGTGTATTTATCCATTGGAGTTATCTTTGAAATTTTATTTGATTATAAATAAGCTCAGGATTTTAGATAATACAAGATCCACTCTTGTATTTTATTATGTATCACCTATATGGAATAAAAAAGTAACCAAAACAGGCCAGAAGGAGCTTTGACAAGGTTCAGACCCAGTTTCGGTTCCTACTCCTTATCATGCTCGATGCCCTCCAAGATGTGGATTATCCACTAAATTATTATGATAAAATAAAATTGCATAAAATATATATTATCCTATAGTTTTTTATCATTATTACACTTGAACATACATAAAACCCCATTGGATATAATAAATATATTGCTGGTTTTAATAAATCATAACACATGGGAAATATTAGATGAAGATCTGGGTTAATTCAAATTCTGAAGAAGATCCTCTCCCCGATCCTTCATAATATTCAGGAAATCATGCTCACATGATGAATTATCTGATATTTATCCACTTATTAAATATAAAACCTAAAATATCATACATCATATGCTTTATCTCATATAGATTTAGATGATTTGATCTAAACATAATGAAAAATTATCTCCCTACCTCTTCTTCTTGGTATCTTTATCACCTTCTTCTCATTATCAATTTGGATAAAAATCACTTTTATTATTCCTCTATCTTAGGATTCTATATTCTGTAATATTTAAAAAATGTAATTTCACTTAATATAATTAAATAAAACCCAACAAATTCAATATTCATAAAAATATAATTAGGAAGACATTAATGTTTTAAGTATAAAGAACAATTATAAAATTCTCATTTTTGGTTTCCTACCCTTTTATTTGTACTACTCAATAAGGTAAACCATGTGAAGTTTATATTCACAATTATTTGACTTAGATAAGAAAAGTAACATTAATGTATATATCCAATGTAATAGCTTCTTATTTTTTCTTTATACATAACAATAATTAATGGAAAAATAATCTTCCCCAGTTATCGCTTCTTAATTCAACTAGATCAGTATTAATATTAAATATTACTTTTAAAAAATAACGGAATATATAATTTTAATCATATTTACCTAAAAATAATATGAAAAAATAAACTTGCATCACTTGTTGATTATCATGTGATTTAAGATCTTAAGAATAGCACAAAAACATCATAAAATCATTCCAAATTGAATATATGGAGCTTCTTCCTAAATAGTCTAAGATGAACCACAAATAATCTAACTTTATTTGATCTCACCACATATCATGTTCTTCATTTTAAAAACCTAGTATTTTTAATGAACACTATATTCGATAAAATATGCATCATGAAACAGCAAGCCTAAACGAACATAAAATTATTATTATCTAAATTTTATAATTATAACATATCTATAGAAATTGAAATGGAATAATTGGATTAGAAATATTAAATAAAATATATAAATTTAATTCTCATTAAAAATTATTGACTAATTTTTTTCAATTTTTCACTCAATATTTATTTTATTATTCAAAGATTCATTTTCTTAAAAAATTGTTTGTATTTCTTATTTTGAGGGTATAATAATTAATATATTGAACTTTTAGAAATTGTATTTTAAAAAAATAATACTATTTTTTAAATAAGTATATATAAATTATTTTATGGTGAATTTTTGGGATTTTTTGAAGAGATTGATTTTCTAGTGAATAATGTAAATACAACTTTTTATTTAAACCTATATTTTTTTCAAAAATTTTGAATGTTACATTTTACTTTCAAACTGTTTCAAAGTAAAATTATTTATATTATAATATTACTAATTTATTGTTTTATTTGTATTAGTTTTATGAATTAATTTGTTATAATTACATTTATATACATAAAATGAAATTTTTTAATAAATCATTTTCTCAATGTGTTTTTAATTTTAATATTAAATTAATTTATTCCACATATATAAATTAAATCCTTAAAAATCTATTTCATATTTATAATTATGAGGTCCAAATTTTTTAAATAGTCCCCTTTTATCTTTAATCATTATGAATATAACCGTAGTAAATAATTATCACCAGGGTATGAGTAAATATGGTAATTAAAGTAAAAAATTATATGATTTGGACCAAAAAGGATCCAAACATGTGAATTTATCTTATTATATTAGTGATGTTTTTATATGTCCATACATGTTTTAAAATATGGAAACATGCTGCCATATTTCTTTAATTTTGACCTTTATAATATTTATGTAAATGATCAAGTCAAAAATGTTACTTTATTTCTTTTAATATCTATAATATTTTTTGATAGGGACAAAAAACTAAATTTTGGTTATAAATGGTTATTTTAATGATAATTTCTTTTTTCATAAAAAATTATTTCATATTTTTTGTGACGAAATAATCTTTTTAAATTCATTCGCAACATTGACACAATATTTATTCCATTAATAGAAAAATAAAATAAATGATACTAAAAATATTAAAAGTAATATAAATTTCATTAATTAGTGTATTACACATATATTTTAGATAAATATAACCTGTTTGTAATGTGTGAAAGGATTATATTCTAATTCATGTGTGGTATTTTTTTCAATGTCAAATTAAAATGATTTGTTCCAAAAATGTCATTAAGGATATTTTATAATAGATAATATATTATTAATTGTTTTAAAGATCATAAAAAATAATGTATTAATCCAATTTATTTGTATATGGCGTAAAATATCAACTATGGTCCATTTAATTGAAAAATGTTCTTTTATTGTAACTACCTTAACCCACAAAGAGTAAAAAACATTGTCATCATGGTATCCATCAAAATGGTTAATAAAAGTCTAAAATTAAAATATTAGGGTAAATAATCACTCAAACATGTATAATTTTTATTTTATGAGATGATTCTAACTCATCCATATCTTATATTATAAATATATATATTTATAAAAATTATAATATGAAAAATAATTTATATTAATTTAATACTTTATGAAATTCAAAGAATTATTCTCCCCTCAATATAAAAAGAATACCATAATCTCTTTTATTAGAATATAAATAACCATTAGTTTAAGACAATCCATGAAAAAATACATAACTAACAACCCTTATCACATTATATAGGTCTTACTTTTTTCAGAATATCATCCTTAGAGGGAATAAGACTTAAAACAAAGGAGGTTGTTCGATTAATTGGTATATATTTTAAAAGAATGTTTTAGATTTATTTTTTACTATACCTAAATAAAATATTATTCAACCATGATGAAATAATAACAACAGAATATTACATACACATAAATGTTTTTATGTTAATGGAATTAATTACATCTATCTCCCCGTCCATTAAATAGAAAATCAAACAGTCGTTTGTGTGTAAAGAAAACTACCACCACGCATACTGATGTAATTCATTCTCCATCACCACCTCTCACGATTGGTTATAAGTATGAATTAATTGTTTATACATGTTATTAATAATATATTTATCACCTTTAAAAGATAATATATCATATAATGTCTTACCATTCCATCTATTGAAAAATGATAACGTTGTTTGTACATACTTGTGAACAACCATCTCCAGAGATAGATGTGATTCATTTTACATTTACATATGTTTATTCAAATAAATAGAATGGTATTTATAATATAATTATAATTCTTAAAAGATAAAATATTATATATGTTTTTTCCATCATCATTGTTGAAAAAAAATATATGTTACTCATACGTATGTATGACTTAACCTTTTCAGGATTGTAATGTACTTAATTTTTCATAATCATATTTCATGGTTGGTTTTAAAAGTTTAATTTATGTATAAAAATGATAATTATTTCATTTTTTATTCCTTATATTATGGTACAATGGAAACTTTTACCATAGTCAACCTACCAAATAGATTTTGGAAATATTAACTAAATATCCTCAAAACATCAAACATGAACTTAATTTATTATGTAATTTTATATAAAATGATAATAAATAAAATAAAATAAAAAATATGCAATTTTATACTAATAATTTAGATGATTAACTTAATTTTATTATTTTGGGAGATAAAGAACATATATTATAGTCGGACCTCACGTAAGGGATTTTGTTTCAAATTCCTTTAATTAAGACATATTTTAATATTATACACCTAATTTATTTTATATGTTTTATAAAATAAACTTTTACATGTTATATAATGAATAATTAATACTTCATGGTTTTTTAAATTGTAATAAAAATTATTTTATCTATGTGGATTTGAGTCAGAAGTTACCTAGTTGTTAGGGGGTTCCTAACAAAATTTCCATTCATTTGGTTATAATTTTACTTCATTGTTTATTTTATTACATGATTATATGTAAGATGATATATTATTTAATTCTCATGTGGTTAATTTTTTTTGGATTTAATTTTTTTACACAGAATTGATTTGTCGATTAATTATCACATCAATGATATAATCTTTGTACGAGTTTCTCATCTCACTTTTACATTTGTAAGACATATGCCATATTCACCATTTTTTTTCTTTTTCATGGTTTATATACTAAACCTATAATATTTTATGTCATTAATATATTTACATTAATGGTATTTAAAATTTTCATTTGAATATATTTCTTTCATATGGGTTATGATTTAAACCTTTCCATAATGACAAGGGTTTGTTTCACAATTTCATCATTATTAATGATTGTTTATGTTTATGTTTCCATTAAAGGAATTATATGATATTTAAATCATAAACCCAATATATATTCTTCGAATATAGTTATTTTTGAAAATTATATGTTTTCCGTCCATTTTACTCTTTTAAGAACACAAAATACTAAAACAATGTTTTTAAGTAAAACCAACTTTATTTTTCTACTCAGAGAGGAATATTTTTAAACCATGTTTAGATTTTCCCTAAAATGTTTCTAATAATGTTTTATCTATTATAAATGGATATAAAAAATACATTTTTATGCATTTATTAATTTTTTTTAAAAAAATTAAATGGAATTTTCTTCTCATTTTCCGAATGAGGTACTTTTTGACTTTTTATCGAAAATATGAATGGAATCATTGTTTTAAAATATTGGAATGAATGGAATCTAATACTATCATAAAAAATAAATTATTTGAATATTAATTTAATATTTTTTAATATTATTTTAGAATAATTATTTTTCTAGTATTCTAAAAATTATAGTTTTTTATATTTATTTTTGAAAGTGAAAAGGGTATTTTCCCCAAGAATGTGTTAATGATATTTTTATCATATTTCTATTCATAAAATATAAAAATTCATTATTTTAAATATGATTTATTGGGTAGACGTTTTAATAATACCATCCTTATTCTTTCATTGGATGATTTATGATCAGTTTGATTGAAGAAAATATCAACATTTTATATGATAGTTTTTTAGTATGACTATTTATATTGATTATGTGTTGAATTGTCATTCACCCCATTAATATTATGAATGAATTGAAATTATTAAGGGATTTTTGGGTACTTTTATATCCCCTTGATTAATTTTTATTCCTCAGGATACAAACTATTTTGGTTATTTGGAAAGATACCTTACCCATTTAAGTAAAATATCTTGACATGAGGCCTTGACGGTATGTTTATGAGGTTTGAAATTATTCATTCCATCATTATGAGATTAGTTGTTGATGTATATGTGATTATTTTAATAATTACGTTACCCATAGATAATATTCAATCTCATGTGATTAGTTATATGGTATTATTAGATAATAGTTTATTATTTCCATATTATTATTCATTCATACATTATTGATTAATTGACACATGTTTTCTATTATTTAAATTATTGTATTTATTATTATTAATTTTTTTATATTATAAGTTGCACTATACATAAAGCTTACTGGGAATATGAGATCAACAATATTTTTTTCATTCCTTAGGATATAAGGAAGTGTATTATTAATTATTTTTCAATGAAATTCTAGAGAGAATAATGGTGTTCACAATGAAAACACATTGTTATATATTATGTTTTAAAATTTAATGTGAGGTTCAATTATAAATATAGATTAAAAATATTACTAAAATATTTGGTCTATTGGGATGCGATCACTAAGATCCTATGCCAATTTAATAATGTAACTACTGGCTTTGGAATGCTGGTGTTGGGGTCTTTGAATTCATCATGTGGGTAACATTTAAGCTTCATATTGATTGAATCACAATGAACTTGTGATATTTTTAACAAAAAATATTATCTTTAGAATCATCAATGTATATTTAATCAAAAAATCTTATTCCAAGAAAATTGAGTTTTTTACTAAGATGAAAATTAGATTTTTTCTATTTCTCTATTATTTAAACTCAGAATTCAAAACCATTCACCAAGTGAAGACTTATGATGAAATAATTTTTCTCCCTCAAGGACATAAATTTAATTATTAAAAGGTTAATACTCAGAGACTTAAATCCATTATATTAGTTACAAATAATTTCAGTTACATGCTTAAAGTATTACAATCAATGATAAAGAATTATGATAAATGAAAAAAATTACACTCATATATCAAAGCTTTATTTGAAACACCCAAATATTTTATATGTATTTATTTTGAAATAAACCATGAACTATTTGATAGATTTCTTTGAGTGCAACCTGATTCTAGAAGAACTGTGATGCAGTAAAATGATATAACATAGAAATTACTTTAGTAGGTATGAATATTAAAAAAAATTTATGAAAAATATTCATAAAAGTTTTTATTAATTAAAATTTATTGATTAATTCATAAAAAATAAGTACTCAAATTTCTATAAAGTCATGTTATGCTCAAAATTATATTTTATTCCAAAATAGTTTTATCAAATTTTATTTGGGAAAATTTAATTTACTTTATAATATGTAACACCCCGACCCCAGTTACCCAGAGTCGGTGCATTATTACATAACATTGGCATGATCACAAAAGATCAAATCTCGAACGACCGATTAGTTTAGTTTCCTTGGAAACACTAGTTACATTCATAAAGTTTACAATACATCATAAAGTGAAAACTACAACAACATATTATCTCCACACTCATATCCCCTTATACTATCCTGGCGGGTCATTAATTAAATACTTCTTCACATCATGGGAAAAATAAATCATAGAAGGGGGTGAGCTCAAATGCCCAGTAAGGATAACAATATAGCAGAAACTTTCATAAATAAGCATAACATTTAAGGTAATGTATAACTAAAATAAAATCCTTTTAAACTTGAACTTTAGCATAATATGGAAAAGATAAACTGAAATAATTCCATTTAATTATTCCCATGGATATTATACTAGTCAAATAATCACATGCAATATCAATAACCACTTTCATAATGATGGAATGCATAATTCCAGACTATTATAACCACGTAGCCAAGCCCTCGTGCCAAGACTAAAAAAAAGATTTTGTCAAGGCCTTGTGCAATGACACTAGTTTGTCTCATGAGACCTACCGATGCATCGAGGAGCTATATAGGGCTCCACCCATCACTTATTAAGTCTAATGCATTCCTCATATGAACAGGTTTAAACATAACATAAACATTCGTATTAAAACTACCATACGAAATGTCAATACTTTATCCATAACCCGTGAATGGTATAAAAATAACACATCCAAAGTCAAACATATCAAATAACCTTAAATAAAATATGGATGTTTTGTGTCATAATAAATCAACTTCAAATAAGCTCAAAATCCATCAAAGGATGTTGACGTAGATGAAATCAAAACTATTTGCGACAAATATCTCTTGGTTTTGAAATAATTTAAAAGTCACATAATTATAAAATAAAACATTTAATTTGAAAATATTATTATAAGCTTGTATGGTAAGCTTTGAAGATTTTATAATGGTGGAAAATAGCCGCACCTATCGTATACGTTAAAAAAAGACATTCTTATCTTAATTCTGTCGAAAAGGTTAAAAATGACCTTGTTTGGAAAACGACAGAAAGATTCCTTTATAAAATTATTATTAAAATTCAACAAAGGTATAAATGACTTTAACCCATAGTCTGTAAAATAGTAAGAATTATTTGAAAAACATTTTTAATAATCATAGATGTGGATGATAAAAAGGTCCCAGTAAATAATTACGTATAAACAACCTCGGATAATGAAGAGATTGTGAAATAAACCATTACCTTGTACTTTTCCTTGGTTGAGGGTGGGTTAACCTCCTTTATAATGGATAAATAATTGTTATTAAATTATAAAAGAGTCATATACAATAAACTTTATATCATATATGATACTTTAACATTGCTTTGTTAATAATATCTTAGTATTATCGTCGTTTCAGGTGTTAACTTACTCGTTTTCTTTTATATGTTTTGTTACATAAGTCATATTTGTTATGGATAAGTTTTATATTATTTATATCCATAATGATATCAAGTCCTTAAACATTATTTTTAATCATAAAATTAAAATTAGACTTGAATGTATATGATGGGGAATGAATCTCATCGCGTTCGTGGAGACGGTAGTCCGTACGTACGCACGTGCGACAATATCACTCCTTTGATATTAAAATAAAATATAATTTGACAGTATATCATATATACAGAATCATTATCATGTTATATATATTATTTACATGAATTACACATCATTATAATACCCATCCAAATAATAGTATTTTGAATAACAATTACACCACGACGTGGAGATGGTAAGTCCTTCGTACGCACGTATGGTGACATGTCATTCAAAGGATGGATAGAATACTGAATATGGTTGTACCATATTTATAATAACATCACAGTATATAGAATATACCGAGGTTATTATTTTATAATGGTAATAACAAATAAAGAAGAAGTTGTAGAAGAAAGGAACTTGAAAGAGGGTGGTGAAAACATTACCTCTTCTTCGGGTTCTTCCTTCTGATTTGATCAAAAGGGATCCTTAAGATGGATTTCTGATCAAACTAAGGCCTCTAGGTTGAAGTGATGGCAGTTGAGAGAATATTTGGGCCGGGGTTGGCCGAACCAAAGGGCTTTGAAGGTATGAATTTGAGAGAAGGGGGAGTGCCCTTTTATAAGAGGGGTGAGGGGCACCTTAAGAAAAAACATAAAATATTATTTTATAATAAATTTATTTTCGGTTTATAATGGCTCCAATGTGAATTATTTCGAGACTAAGGTGGGGATGGGCCGAAATAATTTCAACCAACAGATTTTATACAGGTTTGTGTCGCTAAATTAACATTATCATTTATACTTTACTCTTAGTTAAATAGTTTGACATTTACCATGTCCCATTGTATTTTTATATTATATGGTTAATAAACGTAAAATATACATCCAATCAAACCCCAAGTGGTTCATTAATGATACAAATATCATTATATATGTCTCTTGGCCGAACCATAGATTTTTAGAAGTTGAATATCAATTAATAATAGAATATTTGTTTTAAAAACTCTTTTATGTCAATTTTGAAACTATTTGGTATTTAATTTTTGTGAAAATCATAATAGTATGATTTATAAAAACATAATTAAATCAATTATAACATGTCATATTAACCTATAAAATTATTTTAATTCATAAATAGTCTCAAATTACATTTATTTGGATATTTATAATATCAATTATTTTAATATTTCATTAATTAGTTAATTACTCCATCACCATTGTGTCATAAATAAATTAAATTATTTAATGTCTAAAAATTATAAATAAAATACCATTATGTAGGAAATATTTTTATCTTTCTAATTAATATTTACAATCAAATTCATCTTATATATAACCCTATATTAAATTTTTTTTTAGTAATTAATCATTGATTATAACTCTTTTAAATCTTCTTTGAATTAAATAATAATAAATGTACTAATCTAAACCAAGTGGACCTAAATGATAATATTTTATTCCTAAGATTGTTTTTGGTTGAGATACACTTGTCAAATAGAATTAGTACATGTGTTAGGATAATATTAATATCATTTTTCCCCTTAATTACCCTATTTACTTTTAACCGTAGTAAATAAAAGTAAAAAGTAACTATTCACCAAAAATAATTTTTATCTTATTGAATCAAATTTTACTCTTTGATATTAACCATGTCTCTCGGATTTTCTAAATTATACTCACAAAAGTGGTAAAATTATGTTTTATGTGAATTTCCAAATTCCCCTAGGAGGTGGGTAAAAGACGGTGAAAAGTTCCATAAAATTTTTATATATCTAAAATTATTCTAAACGAACTCTAATGAATTAAATTGAACTTATATAGGTATTATGTATCCATTTGGACCTTAATTAAATATTTAAAAAATAAATAATTATTTAAATAAAAATTCAGTTTTAAACTATAACTCAATGTTATTTCACTATTCATCAAAAATTGAATGTTTTCAGAAAAATAAAAAAAATTCATCCTAAGCTAATTTCGATATTCCGAATCCAAAAATGAAGTCCATTTTGGAAGATAAAATTTATAAAATTTCAAAAAGTTGGTGTTACTATTCATATCAGCTATTTTGATTGGTTGTGGTGTGTGTTAGAACTCGAAGTTGCGTAAAACACATGCTACTGTATTATTAAAAGAGAAGCGTACAGTGGAATCTTAGGGAGTTACATTCTCCCCTCCTTCAAATAACTTCATCCTCAAAATTTCTATAATACTACCTCATGAAAATAATTGTGTGATTCTTCATCATAAGTTCCTTGGGTTCCCACGTTGCCTCCTACATCTTATTGTTTCTCCATATAAATTTCACCAGATGAGTCATCCGGTTTCTCAGCACTCGTTCTATTGTATCAAGAATCCTGATGGGATCTTCTCAATAAGATAGATCAGGTTCCAGTTCTAATTCCTCATAGTTGAGTACATGTGTTGGGTTAGGCATGTATTTTCTCAACAGTGAAATGTGGAACACATCGTGAACTTTGGAGTGATTTGGAGGCATTGCCAAACATAAGCTACAACACCAATTCGTTCTAGAATTTCGAAAGGTATAATGTACCTGGGACTCAATTTACCCTTCTTACCGAAACGTATAACTCCCTTCCATGGAGATACCATCAAGAAAACATGACCTCCCACCTGAAATTCCAAATCCTTCATTCAGTTATTAGCATATCTCTTCTTCCTACTTTGAGATTCTTTGATGTGGTTTTGGATTACCTTCACCTTTTAGATCGTTTCGTCCACCAGTTCTGGGCCTAAGAGATTTCCTTCACCAACATCATCCCAAAAGTTTGGTGTGCGACATCACTTTCCGTATAAAGCTTCATATGGTGCCATCCAAATACTTGAATGGATGCTATTGTTATCGGAAAATTCTACCAGAGGTAGATATTGATCCCACATACCCTGAAAGTCATGTGAGAATGATCTCAACATGACTTCTAAGGTTTGAATAGTCCATTTTGATTGTCCATCTATTTGAGGGTGGTAGGCAGTTCTCAAACAAAGTTCAGTATCCAAGGACTTCTGAAGACTCTTCCAGAATCTTGAAGTAAAATGGGTATCACGATCAGAAACAATCGATAAGGGTACTCCATGATGTCACCCAACTTCATTAATATATAGCCTTTCTAGACGTTCCAGTGGTAGATATTCTCTTATAGAAAGAAAATGTGCTGACATGGTAAGACGATAAACAATAACCCATATTGAATCATTCCTTTTAGGAGTCATTAGTAGCCCCATGACAAAGTCCATCGTGATATTATCCCATTTCCACTCATGTATGGGGAGAGGTTTCATGACTCCTCCAGGATGTTGCCTTCTAACTTTCACTTGTTGACAAACCATACATCTTGACACAAAATCAGCAATCTCCTTCTTCATGTTGTCCCACTAAAAATATTCCTTTAAATGTTTATAAATGTTTGTGCTCCCTGGGTGTATAGAGAAATCAGAGCTATGGGAATCATCTAACAATTACCTTTTCAGATCAGGTATATCAGGAACACAAAGTCTCTTCACAAATTTCAAAATCCTTCTTCATACACAAAGTCTCTCAATCTCTCATCATTAACTTCTTTAATATTCTTTTTAAATTCTTCATCATCGGTCTGAGAACTCTTAATCCTTTCAAGTAAAGATGGTTTGGAAACCATTTGAAAAAAGTATTGATGTTTCACCATCCATGGTGATTCCCATATCCAACTTTACTAGATCCATGAAAATTGGATCCCTTTCAACTCTCATCTTGTTCAAAACTCCATGATCTTTTCTGCTCAAAGAAACTACTACCTTATTTGACTTCCCCGAGTGGTAGTGTATCGTGAAATAATAACCCTTTAGTAGTTAAAGCCATCGCATTTCCCTCATGTTGAGTTCTTTCTGTGAGAAAATGTACTTCAAACTCTTGTGATCAGTATATATCTCAAAAGTTTCACCATAGAGATAATGTCTCCACATCTTCAAAGAAAATATTACAGCAGCTAACTTGAGATCATTAGTAGGATAGTTTTTCTCATTAATTTTTAGTTGTCATGATGCATAAGCAATAATCCTATCATTCTTCATAAGGACACAACCACGTCCTTTCTTCATCGCATCACTATAAATATTGAACCCATCATTCTCCGATGGTAGAGTCAATATAGGAGAATTGACTAATATTCTCTTCGGTTCTTCAAAACATTATTCACACTCTTTTGTCCAAACATATTTAAGCCCTTTATGTGTGAGCTTTGTTATTGGGTTAGCTAATCGGGAAAAGTTCTAGATGAAACTCCGATAATAACCTATTAAGACAATAAAACTGCGTACCTCAGTTATACTCATCGGTGCTAGCCATTCTTGGATTTCCTTGTTCTTAGAAGGATCAAAGGAAATTATATCCTTAGAGACAATATGTACAAGAAAAGAAATATCTTGAATCTAGGATTCAAACTTGCTAAACTTCCCAAATAATTCATGTCCTCTAAGAGTCTTCAGGATAATGCGCAAGTGATTTTCATGGTCTTCGTAGATTTTGAAATATACCAAGATATCATCAATAAATACCACTAAAAAATAATTGAGATATTACATGAAAACTCTGTTCATTATATCTATGAAAACAGAGGGTGCCTTAGTCATAACAAAAGGCAGTACTATAAACTCGTAATGCCCGTAACTCGTTCGAAATACTATCTTCAGAATGTCTTCCTTCTTCACACACAACTGATGGTATCCATATCGAAGGTCAATATTTGAAAAGTATTGAGATTCATGCAGTTGGTGAAATAAATCATCAATGAGAGGTTGGAGACACTTTTTCTTTATTGTTATAGCATTGATTTCCATGTAGTCGATACATAACCTCATGGATCCATCTTTCTTCTTAATAAAAAGGACTGTGGCTTCCCATGGAGAAACAATAGGGTGAATAAATCCCTTATTACTCAATTCCTCTTGTTGTTTATTTAGTTCCACTAATTCTATAATGTCCATTCTATAAGGGGTCTTTGATATAGGCCTTGAACCAGGAATTAAATCAATGGAAAACTCAATTTCTCATTCAGGAGGATGTCCAGATAAATCTTCTGGAAACACATCAACATATTCTCTCACAATTTGTACATCCTCTATTTGAACATTCCTTTCCTCACCCACAGTCATTTCATTCTCTTCCTCCCCAATAATTGAATTTAGTTGAGCTATTGGGGATGGATCTAGGTGGTGATGATTTTTCTCTAAAGATAAGGTGTTCCCTGTCATCATCATAAAAAAATAATAACCTCCTTCTTCTTAAAATAAATATTCTCATCATAGTCTGAAAACCAATACATACCAAGGATTATATCAAACTCAATCATAGGTATGACGATGAGATCAGAAGATAAAGAACATTTTTGTTTTCTAATGGGAACTGATTCACAGAACTTTGTAGCAATGATACTTCCCTTAGAAGTTTTAACTGACAACTCCCTTGTTAAATCAAATTGAAAATATCTAATTTTCTTAGAAAACTGGGAAGATATGAATCAATTTGATGATCCAGAATCAAATAATGCATTTGATAAACTTGATGAAACCATTCAATTACCTGCCCCCATGTCTTTTGGAGCTTCTACCTCAACAGTTGTGATAGCATAATCTTGGCCTTGATCCCTTAGAATTTTTGGAGGTAAGTTCTCCTGATGCTAAGGACATTCATTTGCATAATGTCCCATCTCCCTGTAGTTGTAGCATTGAACATTGGAAGCTTCTTTCTTCCCATTTCAATCACATGCTTGGTGGCATTTTTCACCACACTTGTAACAGACTCCCATTCCTCTCAAGAAAGTATAAGGGTGTTTCTTCCCACATTTACTATAGGATGGATATTCAAATTTTCCCTTCTTCCCCTTATTCCCATTCCCAGAGTAATCAGCAGATCTCTTCTTCTCTTTCTTTTCTTTAAAGTCATAAGACATAGAGAATTATTTTTCGGTCATGATAGCACATGAAACAATATCTTCGTACGTCGAGAAAGATTGTGAAACTAATGCTCGATGAAGAAATTGTTTAAAACCATAAAAGAAATGATCAATCTTACTCCTCAGGTTATGTATATAATCTGCTGCATTCCTCGCTAACCCTGTAAAGTTAGCTTCATACATTGCGACATTCTCATCCTCATTTTGTCTCAGACACAAAAATTTCCTTTCCATATCTGCTCGATGGTCATGAGGAAAGTATTTTTCTAAGAAAATCTCTTTGAAATCCCTCCATTCCATATTTGATAATTCATCATATTCGTTTTTGTTCTGAATCAATGACCACTATTGGTCAACATCTCTTGTGAGGCGGTAAACTACCATGATAACTTTTTCCCTTTCACTACTCCCCAAGGCATGGAATATTTTCTCTATGGAATTTATCCTTTGCTCAGATACCAATGGATTTGTACTCCTATTGAATGTTGGTGGTTGTTTACTCAAGAAGCGATCTAACATTGATCCTCCATGCTGTGGATAAGTGACCTCCATACGAGTAAGGTTATTATTCATAAACTGAGTGAGTTGTCCCAGTATAGTGATTAGCTGATCAACACCAGTTTCATCACCAACTCCACTATAATTATCTTGAGCAGGAGGGAAATACCTGAATGGAGTGCGTGCATTGATACAGTTTCCATTCCTTCCACTAGGAACCTTTTTTAAATAATGGCATATAGTAGATTAGTTTATGAATCGAAATAAATAATTCAAAACTTATAAAACACTTAACATAAATTGAAGAGTTGTATGGATATAATCCATAATCATAAAAATGTTTTCTTTGAGGAAGTATATGCTCATAAACCCTTCATAATGGTTTGTAAAAAAAATGAGAATTATCCTAAGCATATCCCCTGGGAGTCTCATGACCATGAGTGCATCCAGGCCCATTATCATGCACCAGTTCCCATTCGAGTCTTGCTCAAAGTGGTGTTTTTGGGTTTTACCACTAGGTACATATGCGCCAGAGCCACCTCTACCTGCTCATATCCAGACAGGGATTTATTTCTCAAAAAACTCACAAAATCTCTACAATACCAATATTCTAGGAAGTTCTTCGATACAAATCCTCAAATTCTATCTTAGGGCTATGTGCTCTAATCAGAGTTTATCTAAATCTAGTTTCTAAAGTTTGTACTAAACTTTATCTAATACCAACTATAACACCCCGACTCCAGTTACCCAGAGTCGGTGCATTATTAAATAACATTGGAATGATCACAAAAGATCAAATCTCGAAAGACCAATTAGATTAGTATCCTTGGAAACACTAGATACATTCACCAAGTTTACATTACATCATAAAATGAAAACTACAATAACATATTGTCTCCACACTCATATCCCCTAATACTATCCCTGCAATTCATTTATAAAATACTTCTTCACATACTAGGAAAAAAACATAGAAAGTGGTGAGCTCAAATGCCTAGTAATGATAACAATATAGCAGAAACTTTCATAAATAATCATAACATTTAAGGAAATGTATAACAGAAACAAAAGCCTTTTAAACTTGAACTTCAGCATAATAAGGAAAAGATAAAATGAAATAATTTCATTTACTTATTCAAATGGATATTCTAATAGTCAAATAATCACATGCAATATCAATAACCACTTTCATAATGATGGAATGCATAATTCCATACTATCATAACCACGTAGCCAAGGCCTCGTGCCTAGTCTACAAATAAGATTTTTTCAAGGCCTTGTGCCAAGACACAAGTTTGTCTCATGAGACCTACCAATGCGTCAAGGAGCTATAACGGGCTCCACCCGTCACTTATTAAGTCCAATTCAATCCTTATATGAACAGGTTTAAACATAACATAAACATTCTTATTAAAAATAGCATACGAAATGTCAATACTTTATCCATAAAACATGAATGGTATAAAAATAACACAACCACAGTAAAACATATCACAAAACCATCAATAAAATATAAAAGTTTTGTATCACAATAAATCAACTTCAAATAAGCTTAAAATCCATCAAAGCATGTTGACATAGATGAAATCAAAACTATTTGAGAGAAATATCTCTTATTTTGGAAATCATTTAAAAGTCACATAATTATAAAATAAAACATTCACTTTTAAAATATTCTTATAAGCTTGTAAGTGATGCTTTGACGATTTTATAACGGTAGAAAATAGCCGCACTCTCCGTATAAGTTAAAAAAATACATTCTTACCTTAATTCTGTCGAAAAGGATAAAAAAGACCTTATTTAGAAAACGACAGAAAGATTCCTTTATAAATTTCTTATAAAAAGTCAACAAGGGTATAAATGACTTTAACCCATAGTCTTTAAAATAGTAAGAATTATTTGAAATAAATTTTTAAGAAACATGGATGTGGATGATAAAAAGGTCCCAGTAGATAATTATATATAAACAACCTCGGATAATGATAAGATTGTGAAATAAACCCTTACCTTATACTTTTCCTTGGTTGAGGGAAGGTTAACCTCCTATATAATGGTGAAATAATTGTTATTAAATTATAAAATAATCATATACATTAATATGATATCATATATGATCTTTTAACATTTCTTTGTTAATAATATCTTAGTATCATCGTCATTTCGGGTGTTAACTAACTCTTTTTCTTTTATATTTTTTGTTACATAATTCATATTTATTATACATGAGTTTGGAGAATTATACATGAGTTTGGAGAATTATTAAGCAATAAAGACCTGAGGTAAGAGTTTTAGGTAACAATATCATTTTTATCACAGTTGTTTATGATTATATAACTCTACCAATTCTCTTTTATTTACTTATCCTTCATCGATTATTTATGGGTATAATTTTTTTTATTTTCCCATTAAAGGAAAAACCAATTTTTGGGGTGGTTTTAAAAACCCACCGCTAAATGTTTTTTGAATATTTTTAAATTTTTAAATTTTTTTTCAAAAAAAAAATAAATTAATTTTTAGAGGATTATTTAAAAACCCACAATGAAATATCCGCAAATTTATAAAAAAATACCATGAAATAACAATGGTATTTTTAACCACTGCTAAATTAATGGGTAATTGTTTAAAAATAAAATCATTAATTAGAGTTTGTTATTTATTATTTACTTTCATATATAGTTTATTATTTTTAAGTTTAATTAATTATAATGTTTTAATTAATAAATATTTATAATTATTAGTAAATAATAATTGAAAACTTAAAACAAATCATTAATATTTTGAAAATTAGACTTCAACATCAATTGACAATAACATTTTATCTGGGTGTATTCCTGGACTATAAATCATATAAAATTGAGTCATGTGATTATATCGATGATCTGGTGATTAGGGTGAACTTTGATCATATATTTCAAGGAGAAAAGGCCCATAAGGCTGCTAAAACTGAGTTTTTAGTCAAGGTATCCCAATTTTTTAACATTTGAGAGAATTTCAGCCTCATGTAAGGGCGATTTATTATCTA
Source organism: Viscum album (assembly GCA_963277665.1). Taxonomy (NCBI): domain Eukaryota; kingdom Viridiplantae; phylum Streptophyta; class Magnoliopsida; order Santalales; family Viscaceae; genus Viscum; species Viscum album. The sequence goes on along the minus strand of OY728122.1, from coordinate 160,230,222 downwards.
TTTTTAGTGGGGACTATATTTCTTCCCTGTTATTATTTTCATATTTATATTATGGTTTTTATGTTTTATCATTTTTTTAACATAGATTTATTTATAATTAAATACATTCAGATTTTCATATATTTACTTAAAAAAAATTACTTGTACAAATACATATTTATATAGAAATTTATTTTTAAACATGTAAACTATAAGGAAATAAATATTTTTTATTCATTTAATTTAAAATAAATAATTATCTATTTTAATTACCTTTTAAAAATGCATTAATTTGAATATATATACCTATATACGTAATGTTTCTATATAAAAATATGCGTGTAAATAAATAAATATATGTTTGTGTGTATATTCTAATATATTTAAATAAATACATAAGCATGTGAATAATTTTTTTTGTATTTCAAAAATATAAATATGTAGTTGTGTGTCAATAATATTGTCTGTATACATCATATATAAATGAATTTTTATATAAATTTATCATTATCATCAAATATCTTATATAAATGAATTTAATGTAAAAATATATTAATATTTATATATATATACATATATGTAAATAATGTTAATATATACATATGTGTGTGTATTTATAAACAAATATATATTTTTATTTATATTATAATATATATTAATAAATATTCGTATATAATATATTTAAATAAATTTAAGTATATTTATATCATACATATTCAATGAGATTTCATCTTCATTTGAGAGTGTATTTGTATGCTTTTTATATCTTTTATTATTTCATTCCATTGATTTACATCCTTATAGATTTGATATTGTTGCAATTAATATGTGCTCCCTTCTTTGGGTAAATTATTATCAACTATATGTATATATATATATCAGTTTATATGAATTTATGAATATTTCTATATATTTATATACATTTGAATATGGGTATATGTATTTATATTTACATATTTTTATATCATATATTCGTAAATATATATATAAAGAGATATATTTATATTTACTTCTGTTTATATATATGTTTATATTAATATATAACTATATATATGAGTGTGATTATATTTAATTATGTAACATAAATGTGCAATTATATATATTTATGTAATTTTTGTTATATGTATATATATTTATTTATATTTATATCCATTAATTATTTTAATATTTAATATTTAATATTTAATATTTATCATTTATTATTAATTACTTATTATTTTTTATTTTAATATTTTTTTGGTATAGAGTTATTATTTATTGATTTATTTTTATTATTAAATTACTATTAAATAACTATTTCATATTTATTATTAATTTACTATTTATTTACTATTTATTTTTTATTCATTAAATTTTATTTAATTTATTATTTATTTGTTACTGATTTTTTTGTATTTATTTTAATATTCATTATTTATTTATTCACTATTTAATAACTAATAAATAAATATTTATTTATTATTTATTATTATTTATTTGTTTATTTATTTATGTATTTATTTATTATTTATTCATTATTGATTATTGATTATTTATCATTTATTTATTTGTTTTCTATTATTATTTTGTTTTTATTATATCATGTATTTGTTTATTATTTATTTATTTATTATTTTTTTGTTATTTATAGATTAATTATTAATTTTTTTTAGAATTTTCTAGTTTTTTATTAATTTATTATTAACGTACTATTAATTAATTAATTATCATATATTCACTATATATTTATTATTTATTTATTCAAAATTTTATATTTATTATTTTATATTAATTAATTAATTAATTAATTATCATATAGTAATTTATTATTTAATTCATTTATTATTTATCCATTACTTATACGTAATATATTATATATTATATATTATATATTATATACTTTTATTTGTTATTTATTATATATTATATATTATTAATTAGTAATTAGTAACTATTTATTATTTCTTAGTTATTATTTTCTATTTATTATTTAATATTAAATATTTATTATTTAATATTTATTATTTATTATTTACAATTTACTATTTTTTATTTACTATTTATTATTTACCACATATTACCATTATATATATATATATATTTATATATATTTATATTTTATTTATTTATTATTCAACTTTATTTTATTTATTAATTAGTAATTAGTAATTATTAAAAATTAAAAATTATTTATTACTGACTAATTATTAATTATTAAAGTTTAATTATTAATTATTAATGCTTAATTATTAATTATTTAGTTTGTATCTATTTGTTACGTGTTATTTGTTTTCTCAGTCAATATATATATATATATATATATATATTAAATTCTATTTATTCACTAGATGAAGAGCCAGCTAGAGTGGTAAAGTCTTTGAAGAATTAACAAATTGTAAGAAGTTCAAATCTCAACTAACCTATAATTTCTGTATATGGCATGTGCATATGCATGTGCATGGTAATAAATACTAATTTAAAAAATTAATTGAAGGAATTAAAAAAGTAATAAAATAATACAAAAATAAAAAAAAATATTAAAAAAATATTAATTGAATTAGTTATGAGAATAATAAATAAAACATAAATAATAATAAAATAATAAAATAATTAATTTATTAAGAAAATAATTATGGGAATTATAAAATATTAAAATATTAAAATATTAAAATATTAATATAAATAGTAATTAATTATGAGAATAATAAAATAATAAAATAATAAATAAATAATAAATTAATTATGAGAATTATAAAATATTAAAATATTAAAATAAACAAAAAAATTAATTAAAAAAATAGAAAAAAATAGCCACGAAATGATTTAGTGGCATTTAAATCTATGGTTATATGATTCCCTTTATTTTCAAAATCCTCTGCCAAATTGTTCTGTGATGGTTTTGAAAAACAACCACTAAATGAATGTCGACACACGATTTAGTGGTTGTTTTCTAAAATAGTTGTAGAACAATTTAGCGATGGTTCAAACAACTGGTAAATGAAAAAAACAACCGCTAAACACCTATTTTGTCATAGTGTCCTCTCTTTAATTTCACAATAAACAAAATGAATATATGTTAGGTTTTTGGGTGTACAATTTCATTCAGAAACACACACACACCACAGACACATGCCACACAGGTTGGCCATAGCCGACCTAAGGGGATACCCCACCCATCAAACCTTATTTATTTAATACATAGACCATAGGCACAGTGCGAATGAAGCCCAATACATTTAATGATATTCCAGTGTAGGGACATGCCATCATAATCCTTCCCGCATCACCAAAGAAACTTACCATGTTTTTCATTTCGATTGGGAATCTTCTCTTCCATATACACATTTTCTTTAAATTGTTTTCAAGAATAACTTTAATATTCTAAAATTAATCATTAACGATTTTTTACCCATGTTAGACTATATATAATTTTTTAAGGAACCATCTTATCACTTTTCGAAGTTGGTTTTTTGACTTTTTTCTGAAAAAACAAAAGGAATTTTTATATTAAAATAAATTGCATGAACATTTTCCCCCACTTTCATGTGTACTCTTTTATTTGACATGTCCTTTATAAGTTTCCTTGGTTATTTAAAATGGAAAATGATTTACTCAATATTTCATGAATTTTTATATTTTATGTAATTTATTTCAAACTAAAAATTTTATTTCCCTCAAGAAATGTTATTGTGATCTTTTAAAGTCATTTTCATCTATAACAACATCAATTTATGTTTCTTATAATCTATTTGTGATATGAACCATTGTTACCCTATTTATTATTTCTTTGGATAATTTATAATTAAGATTATGAAATTTTTATGAAACCTGTATGCTTTTAATGAGTTATGACATGATCATATGACTATTTTTTATGATCTCATGGCACATATATTTATGGTTTTCATTATGTGATGGGTTTTTCCATTATAATGCAAGTAAAAGTGGTTAAATTATTAACCAAGGCTTGGTGGGTCGATTATATTCCTCCAATGCATTGGGTAAATATGGATAGATCATCAAATAATAAGGACCAAAATGGGGAACAAACTCAGTTATATAAGGGACTTTGTCTAATAAGATAGTCTTGGGAGTGATTCTTGGCTATGGAAATGATGGAATAGGGAGTGAACTCAACACACTGTGATAGTTTTGGTAGTGATCATTGACTAAGGAAATTATTTATTGTGCTTACATTCTTTCCATAAACTTATTCCTCGTGTTTATGAATAATTTCCATGTCTCGTGCTTGATTATTGATAACTTCACAGTCTTATTTCTTATTTCATTTATAAAAATCTATGTATCATGATTAAATATCCATGACTGATTAGGTAAGATTTTTGTAAGTCTTGATCATTCTCTTATACCCTTATGCTATCTGATTATCAATTAAGATCATTGATTGATATCTCTTATGTTTATCTTTATTGATCATATGAAATTATACTTTTTATGTTTCCCTTTACTTGGTTGTGAATAATGGTTTTATGTATGATATGTCTAAGAAGGGTTCTATTTTGAAGAACCTAATCATAAATGATATAGGTCTTTTATATACTAATTTTTACAAATCTATGTTTCCAAGGACCCTAAGCCTATATGGCCATCAAGTGTGTGTTATTGTTAAATGTATTGAATATTCATATAAAATATTATAATATTTATATATTAAACGTACAGATAATAATATTTGTCATTAGAGGTAAGGTTTAGTATATTTTGGAATCTTAGATGAGTAAAATTTAGTGAAAACCCTTAGGATAATCTTAAGTACAGGAGAACATCATATGTTGTTATAATGAAAATAGTATGGTTTCCATAAGAAAATACATCCTTATCAAGACAATAAATGTTGATGTGGTTTTGGTATAGATTCATTTAGTGGTAAAAAAACACAAAAAGAATTGGTCAAGTATATATTGACCATTATTCTGGTGCATAATGATTATAATCATTCCACACACCTAGTTTTACACTTATGGGTTATATGGTTATTTACATATACTTTTTCATTAGGATCCATTATGAAGGATATGGATAGATAATGGACATGATTAGCTGATGTTAAACCTATGATGATGTATATTTAAAATAGTCTGTTATGATTTAGACATACTATAAATGATTTTCATGATTATATTATTTCCCACTATGATTATTGTTACTCATACTATGATTTTTTTATTCATTGGATGGAACCAAAAATAACTTTGTTATCATTGATCAAATAAATAATTGAATGACTTTACTTATGAGAAACCAAATGAAAAGGCAGTTAGAATGTGAAATGTTGTGATTGTGACTAATCACCTATCTTGTAATATGGCTATCAATAATAAATTAGATGAGTCTCCTGAAACACCTAATAAGATAAAAATAATGCGTCATGAATACTATAGAGGAAAGAGGATTCGGCTTCCAATATGTTGATAATATGGGAAAACATCCATGGAAATGTTTTAATGGATTGAAAAGTATTTTTAATTGTGGAAAATATGTGTATAAATAAACTATTTGTTGATGAAAAATGAAGAGTTCAATGATGGGAAACGAATTTCATCTTATGGTACACATGTTTATTAAATGTATTATGTCAGGAGAATTTGGTCATTATAAAAGCTGATTCTCTAATCCAATAGATAACTCCTAGACCAAGGAATGGCATATTCTATATATATTGTTAAAGGTAATTATGATAAATAAGGAACACTCCATATTTGGGGATGCATTTTTAATGTCTGTAAGAATGATTCCATTAAAAATATTATTATTCACCCTTCAGTGAATTTTTATGTGTTTTTTAGAATTGATTAGTTCCCTTTACAAAGATCCCATGTAAATTCATAGAGTAAGGAAATCAATATAGATATTCCAAATCAACATAGGGTTGTCTATAGGTGTGATAATGGACATAAAAGTATAATGGGAATTACTTCCATTGTATGTGTTATACTAAATATTTATGTGGGGTGTTTATATCATATGGTTGAGGATAAACTAAAAATCAATGATATACCTATTTTATGGTAGTTTTTTTGAAATATTTAAAAAGTGTTACTTATTCTTCCTATGAACCATGAAATATAGTATTCAAATAAAACTCATACATGGTGCTATAAAATTTTTTAAGACACTATAAATAATATCCCTAATTGAGTTACATTAATTGAGTAAGAAACTCCAGGAGAATCTTGATTTGGGATTCATTCAGAGAATTCTATCACCATGTGGTGAACCTTATCTTTTTTTAAAGAAAAAATATGTATCAATGGAACTCTGCAATGATTATCAAGAACATAACCTTGTCATGATCAATAATAAATATCTATTTTCCATGAATTAATGATTTTTTTTGTATCAATTATGAGGATCTCAATATTTTTTACAAGATTGATGTTCGATCTAGATACTATCATTTTAGGTTAAAAGTGAATACAACCCAATATAGATTTCTTTTTTAAGGTATGGATGTAATGTTTTTATAGTGATGCCATTTGGTCTTGATAATTCCCTTTCTATATTCATGGATTTAATGAATAAATCTTTAGATATTACATTGATTAGTTTTTGGCAGTCTTTAAAGATGTAATTATTATATATACCTTGATAATGGAAGATCATGAATATCACATGAGGATTTTAGTAAAGACCTTAAGAAGGATAATTTTTATGAAAATGTATGAATTTTGGCTTTAAAAAGTTTCAATTTTGGGTCATATAATCTCAAGCAATGGTATATTGGTGGATCCATCAATGGCAGATATTTTTTAACAGTATCCCAGGCCAAAAACAATAATTGGATTTCGTAGTTCACTTTGATTGAAGGGATATTTTTAGTGCTTTGTGAATGGTTTCTAACGACTATCTAATCCACCCCCAAGTTAACTTAGAAGGGAGTTAAGTACCTCTATAATAATGAATGTGAAGAAAATTTCAAGGAACTAAAGAGAATATTAGTCAGTTCACATATTTCTCACACTACACTACAAGGGATAAGGGTGTGTTATTAATAATTATTCCCAAAAAAGGGGATGGGGTGTTGTTTTATGATTAATGACATAGTGATATATTTTGTCTCAATCCAATTAATGTTTTATGATAAAAATCACCTAACCCATTATATGGTGTTGGTAGTGGTTATATTTTCATTAAATATCCTAAGATTTTATCATTATTGAGAGATGTTTTGCATATTTTATAATAAAAAATGTGTAAATTATATATTCATATAAAAATATTTGAATATTCACTAGATAAGATGGTTTGAGTTGATTAAATATTTTTTTCTTAATACACTACCATGCATGTAAATTAAACAAGGTGGTTGATGATTTGAGTATAAAAAATCATGCATGATTATATATTATTTGGAAAAAAAAGATTCCATATCTAATGATTTTCAAATCATGGACCTTTAAATATTTAATGAATGAGAGAAATATTGTGTTTTTCAAATGAAATTTGAACAATATATGCACGTAATTATTAATGAGGTAAAAAAATGATGTGGAGTATTAAAATAATGTGATAAATTTTCATGAGTTCAACCTTTATTATGATGCAATGATAAAGTTTACAAACCATGTATCTGTCCTATCAATACCAGACCTAAAAGAGGATCTTTTGGAAAAATTTTATAAATTATTATTATCTATTCATCTGGGAAGTATGATGATATATAGAGATCTAAATATTATATCTAATGGGACAACATGAGAATATATATTGAAGAGTATGTGTCTCAATGTTAGGCATGTCAACAAGTTAAGGTCAAGAGACATAATTCTAAGGGCTTTTTATAACCATTACCCATACAAGAATGGAAATGGGAAAACATCACCATGGATTTCATCATTGGACCCCCAAACCTCTAAAGTCCATAATACTATTTGAGTCATATTTGAGCCTTATGAATTCTTCACACTTAATTATTATCAAATAATAATTCTATCTTGATCATCATACTAGGATATACATTAATGAATCATTAAGGTTACATGGGTTACCACATTCTATTGCATCTGATCAGGATCTGAGATTTGCCTCAATGTTTTAAAGAAGATTTCAGTAATCTATAGATATATAGTTTTGATTCAGTACTACTCTTCATAATTATAGAGATGGTAAGCCAGAGAGGACCATTAAAATTTATGAGGATACATTGAGATTTTGTTCTCATAGTTGAAAAGGTGTTTGGTATCATAACCATTCTATAGTTAGGTTTTCTTAAAACAATATATTTCACTCAACCATTCATATGGATACTTATAAATCAATATATTGAAATAAGTATAGAACACTTAAATAATTTTATGCAGTTATATAAATAAATCTATTGGGACATGTTCTAGTAGAGTAAATGCTAGATAATGTTAGATCTATTAAAGAATACATTAAGGTATCGTAGAATTGATAGAAGCTATTTGATTAAAATCATAAATGAGATCTAGAATTAATATTTGGTGAGATGTTTTCTAAATTACATTATCCATGCAAGAAGCTTATGATATTTAAAAACTAGGTAGAGCTTATCCCTATGTATATTGGTCCCTTTTTGATTCTTGATCCAGTAGGGACTGTATCTTATCATTGTGAACTCCCACCAAACCTCTCCCAAGTTCATGATGTGTTAAATGTATCTGTCTAGACGATGTACATTATTAAAACATCACATGTACTAAAATCATAGGTTATAACACTAAAGTATGATCATTCCAATAAATAGAAGGTGGTCGAAATCTTGGTTTTTAAATATAATATTCAATGGAACAAAATTTATCACTTAGTTAAAGTTCATTGGAGGAATCATAAATTTAAGGAAGCTATATAGGAAACCAAGAATGTGATGAATTACATATATCCTTATTCATTTATACTAGAGTGAGATAATTTTGAGGTAGAAATTAATTTTAATGAGAATGGGGTATAATGTGACAACACAGGATTTAATATGTATTACCTTTGAAATAAAATTTTATGTATTCAATAGCATTACAAACACGCAATCCCATGTTTATAAGAATTACAATATAGTAAACCATTATAACATAACTTTTAAATTGGATGGTATGAATAGTATTTTTTGAAAAATCTATATATAGGTTTTTATTAATTAAGATTTATTTACTATTGAAAAATAAATAAGTACTCAATTTTAAGTAAAGTTATTTTATGATTTAAAAAAATTACTTCCTAAAATGTGATTTTTTTTAAAATTTGAACTTAATTTAAACTAATATTTCTTTAATTATTAAAAATATAATTAATTACATAATAATCACCATTATATTTTATTTTTTATTGGTTAATATTTTCACATAAAAAAAACTTCTCTAAAAAGCAGTTTTTATACGCCCAATGTGTTTTTATAATAATAAATAAATTTAATATATACTTCTTAATTGTTTTAATGAAAGGAATATATTTTAATTCAATATAGATTTTATCATTAATTTTATGGGGTATAATGGAAGTAAATTATGTTTTATTCTTAACAATTCATTTTTTTTGAAAAATGGGTTTATGGTATTTTTCATGATTAGTTAAAATTAAATTCCCTTATTCCAAATCCTTTAGGTCTTATGGAGTGAAAAAATGAGGTCAGTCAAAGAAGTGGTCTCAATCTTTATCAATATCATTAAATTTAATATCTTGTTTTACTTTTTATAAGCTTATTGTATCCAAAAAATTATGAATATAGTTTCATCATTATGATGCGGTGCTATTATTATGATGAAACAACAGTTTACCACCATTATTCAATCCAATGTGAGATGAATGTATTGTTCGTGTGTACGTGTTGACTACTGTGTCAACATAGCGATGCGATTCATTTTATACCACCAGAATTCATGCTTAGTTATTATTATAGATTTAATGTTTATATATTATATTTATAAATATTAATTATTCTTTAATGTAGAATTAATATTTACTATTCTTCCATTTGATCCATTGAAAAATTGGATCATCAGTATTGCTTATGTATAAACTACCGTCTTTACATAGTGATGTAATTAATTTGTTGTCAACACACTATATGAATAGTTATAAATTTGGGTATAATTAATATATATAATATTTAAATAACGACTAAAATTAAATTTATATAGGAACAAAAATCAAATTTTAAGGACCATAACCATCGAACCAAAACATACATGAAAAACAAAGCACTTAACACCCGAAATGATGATGATAATGAAATATTATTAATGAATAGATTATAAGAAGTTAAAATTAAATTATTTATGGTATTATAAGAATGATAATTGTTATGTTATATAATTATAATAAATTTAAATTAATTATATTGGGGTTTAGAGTGCTTACATGACAAGATGAACTTGAGGCAATATTTTTATGTTACAATCTCATTTTTACCAGGATTTTTTATTATAGATTTTTTATGATTAGAATATATTATATATCTCTCTAAAATCATAGTTATTTTATTTTACTTTTGTTATTTCTTGATATTAAAGGTTTTCTTCGTTTTACTCCCTTTATCTGGTAAAAAAACTAATGGACCATTTTTAAGGAAATCCAACTATGTTTTTCGATTCAGTTAGAAATATTTAATTCCATGCCAATATTTTATTAAAATTTCTTGAATAATGTTTTTAATATTATAAAAATACTTATTAAATTAATTTTTATCCATGTTTTACTTTCAATAAAAATGATTTAAAGGAATATTCTTATCATTTTCCAAACAATGTGTTTTTGACTTTTTACCTCAAGTGTGAATGGAATTTTTGTAACATACATCCCATGAATGAATTTCCCCACCATAATTAATACAATTTTCTTTAAAGATTAATTTTTATGTTTCCTTTGTTCTTTAAAATTAAAGTATTTTTCTTAATATTTTATTAATTTTTGATTTTAACTATGTGATTTCAATATGAAAAGGGTGTTTTCCTCAAGAAATGTTTTGATGATCTTTTAAAGGAATTTTTATTTATAAAAATATTCGTTGAGTTTTATTATGATTTAAAAGAGATAAAAATAAATGTTACCATATTTATTAAGTCCCTGGATTGTTTATGGTTATGATTACTAAGTAGTTGGGGTTTGGCTTAGTGGTAAGCACCCCGTAATACTAAATGAAAAATGGGGGTTCAAAACCCATTGGGCGCAGGTTATTGTAGCAGTACTGTAGCAGCAGTGGTACTGTTGATCGGAGGGTACTATAGCGGCGGTAGGGCACTTTAGCGGTGGCAGGGCATTGTAGCGGCTGCAGTACTATGCAGGTACTGTAGCAGCCGTGCCACTATTCACAGAATAGGAATTTGGCCAAACATTTGGGCCTACGGGTTATGTAATGGGCTTCAAGCCCACTGGTCCTTAGGGATATGTTATGGGTCTCCCTCTACCTAGTTAAAAGAGGTATTTGCTTTCCTTTATTAATAAAAATGAGGCTTCGACCCCGACCTCTTAAAAAAAATTATGATTACTAAATTTTTACAAAACCAATATCTTGTCTATGGGTTATGACATGAAGATATGATGAATCCTTTATGATATTTTGGAACAAATATTTATGGTTTTCATTATATGATGGGTGGTTCCATTATAAACCAAGGATGGGTAGTTTCATTATAAAATGCGGTCTGGTGGGTCTATTATATCCCTCCAATTCATTGGGTAATGTTGGATATCTTAGGAGATAATAAGGACTCGAATGAGGATTGAACCCACTTTAGTAAGTGAATTTTTCCACCAAGGTTATGTGTGTTGGACCTCACTCTTTATAATGTTTATTTTATATAGTTTATGAAGATAGTTTTTGGTTTGGTATGTCTAATAATGGTTATAGTTGTGAATAAATTAATCATAAATGATATAGATCATGTATTTACCGATTGATTACATATCCAAGTTTCCAAAGACACTAAATCTCTATAGTCCCCAAGAATGTATTATTGTGAAATATCTTGAATATTTATCTAATATGATGTAATATTTATATATTAAATGTATGAGTCACTATATTAAGGATAATAGGCAAATCATTACACCTATTATTGTCTCAATTTCCCCGATTTTCCCCGATTTTCCCTTATTTCTGGAATGAATTTAAAACCTCTCCAAACGGTCTTCATCCCATACCATAAATCTAAAAAAATATTCCCAATAGCCTAAAAAAAGGTTGAAGAAATGAAAAAACAACATCATGAACAACTAAAGGGGTAATTTAGGAACTAATTAGATTTATATGGTATAAAACATGCATGTAACAAAAAACAAGTCATATATCCTATCTCACATGTTCACTAGCTCATCAACGATATTTCAATCACTCAGGAAATGATCTACATCCTAATGAAAGTCTATTCAGCTATGTAGCATCATATGTTAATTTTTTAACGAAAATCACTGTATCAATATGATATCATATCAAACCTCTCAACATTCATATCTTACCCACAAGATTATCCACTAGGGACCGTAAACCACTATCAATATCATTTCACTAGTACCATGATGGATCTAACATGCCTCAGTGTTTTCTTATATCACATTCTCTATTTAACCCCACCATTAAGAGGATGGTCTAACACTTCGTAAAAATCTCTCACCATAGGTCAACCCCATTAATCTAGAACCACATCAAGCCGAATCACACAAATCCCCTTGGTTTCCTAATTCAAATTCATCCTACAATTTTCATGACCTTCACTCAGGTCCCTTCTAAAATCTCACTTGGGAGATATCTCAAAACCACAATCTTGAGGAAACCCCTCTCTATCACAACATGTATAGTATCTGAGGGCTCATCTTGATCATATCACACACTCAAACTTCACTAAAGTAGCAATAGGGGTTTTACCATAGTATATTAGTTGTACAAACATATCACCCATTATATTCTAGAATAATAATCCCATACCTATCCAAATATACATAGGAAAAAAACCTAGGGTACTTTCTCAAATTTCAAACTCATGGGAATACCTTGGACCTAACATAGCCTCAATAAGAACACCTACAACCCTCCATGATATAATCACAATGTGATCCCAAAATACCCAAACTGAAATGGTGTGCTTGATTTAATTTTAGTATGTTTAATGTAATATAATATCTTTCTCTAGAGTGATCTCAGTCCCTATCCCTTAACTTATCCTCTGAAAAAATATAGGTATACATGTTATTTAAAAATAAATCATATTCATTTATATAAAAGTATAAACTTTCATTAGTCACAGAGTTAAAATTATTTTGTTTCTTGGACCATCCTCAACCATGCCCATCCAATACTCATCCATGATCATACCATCACCAAGATCAAATAAAATATGAATACATCCAAAATAATTAATTATAGTATGTTTTTATTATTTCTGAAATTTAATTCAAAGATTTATTACCCCTAAAAACTCATTCTGAATCACTAGGACACCAAAACCACATGAAAACTCATGCATTAATACTTTCAGGATCATATATTTATAATTCCAAAAATACCTATTTTTCCCACCCTAATTCCACCACCCATTTGATAAATAAAAATTAAAAACCTAGACCAAATCATCCCAAATCATAAGGATATGAATTTAAATAATGGGGGGGGGATAAGAGAAATAATTCACCTTAATTCACTATGAATGGTATAGGGTATGGCTGAATATAGTTCCCCACACACCCCTCGCATGACCTCAAACTAAAGGTGTAAGACTATAAAAAGGAGATTCATCCCTTTTTAAAAAATAGGAAAGGTATGTGATTGTGTTTTGACCCTTTTGGGTTATATAACAACTGCCCCCATCCAATCCACACCATGGTCTGTCCCTCTTAGATCATGATAGAACACCCCCAATTTAGAGGACCTAACCACTTTCCAAGAACTATTGGGATCTAAAATCTCTAGGTTACAACATGACATGCCTTTTCTAGGAAATTCCCAATCCCCCAAGGCATATCCACTATTCCTCATAGTATGACCTTCACAATCCATATAAAAAAGTCATTAAAGAAAGATTTTGTTCCATGACATTAAGAGTCAATGGGTGGAATAAATTAATCCATAAAAAACCAAATACAATACATAACAATCAACATAATATTAAAATTACAATCATAATTGAGTGACCATGAAATTTATGGTTTTTTAATTATAAAAAAACAAAGAAAAACGAACCAAGATATGATAAACTCTACCATAGCATGAACATACCTCACTAATAACTCATCATGGAATGACCAAAACCATTCATGGTAGGACAATATATCCCTATAAAAACATATAAAATGAGTCATCCCATCCCCAATTAAACATTCATTAGAGAACCAGAAACACATTCTAGTCATCGATCCATGTTAAAAAAAATCTCATTGAGATTCTGTGACTCTCAAAATCAATATATGATCCTTGATCATCAAAACATCCCCTTCACCGAGACTATAAAATGAAATTATCTTTGAATACCAAAAATTTTAACAATTTTGGGTCTTTAAAATATGAATGTATTCCATCTCTTCTTTCATTAATAACTCATATTATCCAATTTCACTAAGATTTGTTGTATCTTTGGGTATTTTGATTTCTACACAATCTTTTAGAAGAAATAATTGATTGTCATTTATAAACCAATACCTTGGGTTCCTATACTTAGTAGTCCTTTTTAATTAAATTTACATATTTAATCCTTTTGGAACAACTAATTTCAAAACAACACATTATAAATTATTTCCATAATATTAAATAGTTTTTAAGAATTCATATACATATAGAATTGTTTATACTATTGGAATTTTACTTCCATATGGAATATTCTCTAGATAGATGATCTTCTATATAACACTCTTATTCCCTAAAATGAAAAAATATTCCATAATTCTATCAAAATATACCTTAACATGTGAAAAGTATTTATTCACCACCATATCTTCTACAATGTTTTAATTTATCAATAAGATCCCCATATTGAAAATAACATTTCCACTTATGAAAATATTTTATAATTAATTATCTTGGAGTCAAAATAAAAATATTTTTTCACCATAGCTAATAAAAAACATGACCAAGACTTTAAATCAACCTTTTCCCTCCTCCTATTATTAATATGGATGTAGTTGATACATCCAAATAATATTATATGGGATATTTCCACTATTCTTTTGGACCCATATTTTTTCTAAAATTTCCTTCCGTAATAGAGTGGATTTAATTTTATTAATTGGATTTGAAGGAAAATTTATTTCCATTACCCAATACATCATTGGGAAAACATGCATGCGACCTATTTCATCTAGACCACTTATTAAAAATACGATTAATCCTATCAATGATACCATTCTAATCTAGTGTTCCTAGCATGGTCTGTTCAAGTTTTATTCCTTTCCACTAGTATAACCTTAAAAACCCCATACTCTAATATTCTCCCCAATTGTTAGTGTAATACAAAATATTTATATAGGTTGGAAAATTTTGGGGGAATTTGAATTTTTAATTTTGGAGTAAGAGAAGTCATTTAATATAGAGGTTATAATAAAAAATATATGTGATTTAAATTATCGTGCATATTTTTTGGGAATGTAAAATGAGGCCTAATAAGTGTGGGGTGATCTAGTGGATAGTCAAGTAGAGCCATGTGAAACTATAATGATATTTTTTTTTCAAGTGAACCACCATGGAGAAGACCACATCGTATTGGACCACGTGGTGGATTGATAGATCCCTAGGTTGGATGGATTGTAATTATAGCTATGAATGGAACTTGATAAAAAATCCTTTTAGAAACGTGGAGTTTAAAATGGTCTGGTTTTATCTAGTGTTGTGGGGAAAATTGTGACAATGTATCCCTTACACCATACAGATTTTTGTAGTGGTGATGGGTGAGTAGTGTGGTTCTTAGAGTTTTGGGAGGGAATGAACTCCTATTGGGTATGGTGACTGGGCATCCCACCAAGTAGTAGGAACCTAGGCTTGGATGATTTAGTGGGAGTGGTGTGGGTGTGTGATTGTATTCATAAATAGTGAATAAGATAAGATTCATGTTATTGGGTCGATTATGTCAGGCCCCTCATGGGATAATAGGGAATGCACCTTGGTGGAGTGCATACTATGGTCCAGGATATTTTGGCCAAACAATGTATAAAATTTTGAGTGGTATTACACTTTTCTCAATTATATTATTTAGGGGGGGGTTCCCCTTTCACTCACATCTCTCATGTGTGGTATCCTTGATTAGCACAACTCTTGTGTCTTTAACCTATGATTTTTGGTAGATTACTGTTGTTATTTTTGTAATGATTAAAGGTGATATCGCATATCTCCCTTCCATTGAAGTCTTCCTTGCATTAACTCTAATTTTAATATGATCTATCTTAGAGTTTAGTGATTATATTAAAAAGAGTAAGGTATATATCTTATGGAATTATCGGGATTTTTCATGAAATAGATTGAGGATTTCTAAATATATCCATCACACATTGTAGTAAATAATTACATTGAACACACATCATCATAGGATTTTTACCTAGGTGTTTTAGGGAAATTAGATTAAATTAATATTTTAATTGGGTATCTAAATTTGGGATTTTACATGGCATAGACCCCGGGGTGCTTCGATATTGGACCACACCCCGTCACTCACGATTTCAGCCTGAAAAGATCAAATGGTGAGATTTTAAACAATTATTCCTATTTGAATTAAGTTGAATTAAATGGTTTAATTAATTATAAATTTAAATAATTATTTTTTAACAAATATTGGTATTATTTTGAGCCTCATGATGATGGGTGGTGGTCTATTGGCTATGGACAAGCCTATACAGAGTTGTCTATTGGTGAATTCAAAAGGAAATGGATTATTGTTTGAGGCAGGTGGTCCCTTATACACTCCCTATGTTATTACAATTTGTTAGTATGGAATGTGATATGAGGTATTACTATTGAGGAAAATTGAACTTTTCATTAAAACATATTGTTTAATTTAAAAAGAAATGCATGAACTAAAAAAAGTGCCAAGGGCCATGATGGATCCTTATGAAACGTCTAAATTGCCTTAGTATCAGATGACTAAGGCCTTGGTTATAATTATTTCATTAAATCACTTTTTCCCCAAGGGGTGTTAATTCAATTCAACAAATGATATATAAAAAACTCTGTTGTGATGTTCCCTAGGTAACCACCAGGTAGAGGTTTATAATTAATTCAAGTGTTTGTCCAATGTATTGTCTAGATGAGAACTATGATATGCCATATAACATTCGGGGTAGTTGTGATGACCATGGGGTGAGAGTTCTTCCCCCCCCCCTATGGGGAGATTAGAAGACTTGGTAAACCCTATTTAAATTGATTGATAGGTTGTGTGTGAGGACCATTTTGTGATGAATTTAGAATTGAGATTGTCCTTATGCCATCTCATGATAGTGATGCAAGTGAAGATTACCATATGAGGTTATTGAGTCCATGAAATGATTATTATGGTGATCAGGGATGTTATTCCATCTAAGTTTCAGGATTTTCTTGAGTGATGAGTTTGAGATAAAGGAACCTTGGTGTGGTGTCCCTGTTATGATGTGACCTGGGGATACCCTAGCGAGTTCCCAAATTAGATAATCATCCTAAAGATGGTTTGTATATAAATTGGGTAGTGATGATTGTTGTTTTCTCCTTAGAACCTGAATCAATGGTTGATTATGATACTAAAGGTTAACAATTTGTTATGAACTATTGAGTTAGGTACTTAATGGATTCCCATTGATACTTGGGATATATCCTCTGATCCTAATATTCAAACACATGATTAATAAGGGAACCTGATAAATATCTCTATAGTCAGAGATACTATATTTCCTTGGACAATAGGGAATTGGATCAAGATATTGTTATGACCATATACTAGATTACCATATATTATAGGGAATAAAATATTGACACTAATATTTACATACATTGTATTTACCATGATTCTTAAGAATCAATGGGATTCTTGATATGAGAGTTCCCCTAGATTCCTATGAATCTACTATCGGTCTTAATATTCACATACATTGGATTAACCAAGATGGATAGAAATAAGTGGGTTACCAGATACAAGATTATTTGGGATTATAAGGATTTACCATGTTTCGTGATACTTGATTTTTATAAATTATGGGTAATTAGAGACCACTGATCATGGTTATGCCTATATCATGGAGGTCCATCCAAGGTGATAATGTCTTGTCAGTGTGATAGGTTAGGAAATCATTATCCAACCATCCAAATCCATTGTAGGAATAACATATCCCCTCTTTGGGATAACTGTATAATCTACAAGATCCCCATGACACAAACCCATGTGTTTGAGTATGAGAATGAGAGTGCCTCCCCTACTGAGATCTCAACATCTGGTACCTGCCACCTTTTGTAGATGACTCAGCCATAAACTAACCACTACTGGTTTAAAATGGCTGACATCTCTCTTCTAGTACTATCTATGTCACCAGATCCCAATATAGTAATCCATCAAAAGTGGTACACATAAGGTGACCACATTTTATTTAATTTCCCTATGGATACCTTTCATGAAAATCCTCATCTAAAAGATGCTTTCTTGAACCATACTGAGGTATTATTTCATAAAGTGAGTAAACCTCATTGTATAATCAGATATTGTCATACTACCCCAATAAAGCTCAAAAATATCAAGGATATGAATTAATTTCAAGAATGATCGGTAATAATAATCATGGGAAATATACTATAATTCCATCCATGATAGATTTCTTTCATCATGAGTATACATGAACAAACACCAATAGTGCGCTACTTCTCCATGGAAAAGAAGAGATGCCATCCCAACCATCTAATAGGTTAGAGTAAAAAATATCCTAAATAATCAAGTCACTGACTCAACCCAATCCTATGCCACCCAGTGATTTGTCTCACTATAGAACCTCAATTTCCTCGAGCACTTGAACTCATGATGTGTGCTAAGAATACATGAATCGCCAGCATAAACTGGTGGTTTTAACTGCTTCTCAAGAGGATGGGGTGTTTCTCTCTACCTTCCAAGAAGAATAACCTTAAGAGATGACCAATGAACTAAGGCCCATTTTCTCATCATATTTTCATGAAGATCTTAAATATATTATTTTGTTGGTTGTCTGAACAGAGGTATCTTGGAAGTGACCAAGTTATACCATGGTAAGATCAACATATGTATTATTTGGATGTGAGTCACTAAGGATAGTCAAAAACTCAGTCATACATTATTTATGTACCATTGATATTTTTAACCAATTTGTTGGTATTCCAAGTTGGATTATAGGTAGTTAGATTCTTGTTGTATAGATATATTGTCCACCACACCAACATTGGGATCCCTAGAATGAATTCTATAGTTGAGATAATTTTATGCCATTTTCTATCAATTCCCATAAAATTCTCATAATGGGAAAAATTAATCATTTTCTAAAGGATTAAAATACTCTAATACCACTATATAAGGACCCAAAACATTGGGGACCACTTGTCTTGTAGAAAGATAATCCATCATAACCCCAAGCAATCCACCAATAGGCTAGGTGTAAGTGACAAGTTCCAAGAAGGAATAAAAATAAAAGGAGGTCTTATCCTAATGTACCTATACATATACACCCGAACACCTCCATACAAAATTTTACCGGAATAAAAAGTAATGATAATAACAAATTTTTATAACACATGCATTCAATAAATTCTATGAAAAAAATCAGAGTCCAACAAAATAAATCCAAAGTATAAAGGGGTAAAATACAGACAAAACCAGAAATAAAGTCCTAAACTAAAAGTAACTAGAAATAAAGAATGCCAAAAGAGCTTGACTTCTAATCTCTATAGTAAAACACCATACACGCCCCATGTATCATTATTCTCCATATTACTCACCACAAATTTTTCTATCATCTACATAAGATATAACACATGTGAGAAAATCCCATATAGGGGTGAGTATATATATTCTTAGTATGAGGCCTCAATAACTGATGATGGAGAAATATAAAGATACAATAAAGGTCGGCTTAACTCATAACAGAGGGAAATTCCCCCCCCCCACAAATATATATGTATATATCCTCATAAAGAAACCAAGTAGAGAGAGAAAGGGGATCTCTATCTCACAACCCAACTAAAGTTGATAATTAATCATGTAGTTGTAAAAGTCCAAAACTGGTTACCAGTATCAAATGAAACCTTACCAATGTGTGTGGAGGGACCTCTATTCTCTATTATTCTCTACAGGTGAGGGATCTGCAACTCCAATAGTGGACCATCACCCCTTCAGAGCTCAAATATGGGGGATTTCCTTTCCATAGACAAAGTTATCATGCCTTATATTAGAAAGACGACTACTAGACCTACCTATATAAATAATATAGGGACCCCATGACTTGTTGAGATAGGGAAGTACTATACCCACAATATATCTGATAGTGCATGGAAGCAGTGGTAACATCCCAAGATTTAGTGGTATTCCTTTTTTCTAATTCAACATCTTCGATAGATTATGATATTAACAAATGATTAAATATTATAATAATTATCTCATAGATATTGGGATTGGTAGGATGAATTAGATTAAGTAAATTATAAAACATATATTAAAAATGTTTAAAAAATTAATTAGTTGTTTACCAAATAATGAGAAATAAAAACCAATTGAATATAAATGATGTCTTTTTTATTAAAACTATTTTTATGCCCAAAATGACATTTTAAATTAATATGTTAAATTAAATAATATTAGTTAAATATATTAATTAAATTTATTTATGAATTAAAATATTTTTACATTCATCCAAAATATTTTTAGAGGCATAAGATAAGAATAAACCCAATTTTAGACATAAAAAGTCTATATTTTTCTAAACACAGTTCTACATCCTTTTAGTAGAGAACATGTTGTAAATATAATTTATGATACTTTATTTAAATTATATTTGAAAAAATAAACATTAATATTTAGTGATTGAATTCAAAATTTACTTTGGTTAATTTTTTGGAATTTTTCTAATAAGTTTAATTTTTGATGGATAGTAATCTGACCGTTGGAATTAAAAAATAACATTTAGGGATAGTAATATAGACATTATAACCATAACATCACCTATGAAACTATAAATAACATTTATTAATCTTATAAATGGAAATATTAAATAATTATATCATATTATAATTAAATAATTTATTTTAGAAATAATTATGTTGTGATATTTTTACAAAACATAAATATTTATTTATTATTTTATAATTAATATAATGATTTAAAAGAAAATTTAAAATCATAAATTGTATTATAAAAAATAATATTTTGTTTTTTTATTATATGATAATTTTATGAGGCCATAATTAACTTTTCTAAGTGTTATAAAATCAATATTACCTTTAAAATTGGTTTTTTTCAATAAATGATGACTTTATTTAAAAATTACTTTTCTCATATTTAAAAAATTATTTTCATAAAATGGATTTAATTTTTTAAATATAAATTTAAAATTGTCATTCTGGTGAATTTTTGGTATTTTTCTAAAATATTTGAATTTTTTGGAATAGTGAATTATGATAATTTACGATATATATACATTATAAGTAAAATACCCCATTACATGAGTCAGTTCTGATGTAAGCACCATTTTTTCAAACTCACATTCACTATTTAATATAATTAGTCACAATAGGTGAAACTGTTCATATTCATGAGCTAAAATAATAATCAAATTAAAATAATATTCAAAAACCACCCCTCTCCTTCGCTATAAATACCATCCATCACCATCCCTTGTCCTCACACCATATGAGATTTTATCCTTGTAAAATATCTAAAAAAATATTTAAAACACCATTCCCCACATCCAGGATCCCTTTGAATCAATAAAATTCCAAAACAAATCCCCTTAAGGAGGGTCTCAATGAGAATAATTTAAGAGGTAAAAACACTCTTTCTTTTCTTTTATTTTCTTTTAAATTTCTTTTATTTTCTTATCCTTCCATCACCTCCCCTTTCCAATGTGACATGATAAATCAGTTATCATTTATATAATGAATTTTATAATGTTAATGTAAGATCCATTAATATAACCCTTTATATATATATATATATATATATACATATATCTTATTCTATAAATAAAAACATCGCTCGTGATGTTTCAATTTAATGACATCATGGATGATGCATTTTAATTTTCCATTATCTTCTTCAAATATAGTCATAAAAACTCAATTATGATTCCATAAATTATAATAAATTTATTATAGACTATGTATTGTTATATAACCATTAGATATGTTGAGAGGGTATGTGAGTGTGATATACTCTAAAATACCAAATATAGGATCAAAATAATATATATACTGTATGCAGTGTCTATTGATTCTCCAAATACAAGAGGGGGTGAATTTTATACTTTAATAATTCCTTTTGAACTTTTAAAGAAGGTTATTTTTAACAAGGTTAAATAAGGTAATTCATAAAACCTCTAGTTCTATAAACTTTATTGAATCTGGAAATTTGATTCCAAGAAAGTGAATTCGAAAAGATGGTTCTGGGAAATGAAATATAATGAAAGTTTACAATGATAAAGAATCTAGTTTAAATCATATAGAAACTCACTAAATCAGAGTACAAGTATAAGGAAGAATAATATAGTTATAATTTACTCAACAAATAAAATGCAGTGGAAGAATTGTAAAAAAACAAGTAACAAGTAGAATATATTTTAAACTAAAGAGAAGGGTATCCAAAAACCTTAGATAAAGGTCCCTTGATTTATAATTTCAAGAAAGTCTGACTTACCCACACCAGGGTAAGCCCTCGATACGAATATTGGAGTCTGTCTTGCTATCCCCACAAGCCCTCAACATCAAGTTAGTTAGCACCTCTATTTTCCTCAGCAAGGAAGTCCTCAACTTCAATGTAGTTGGCACCTCTGTGTTCCTATCCTCGGAATCCCTCAAATGTACTGAGTAACATTCGGAGTCGCACAAATTAGTTCTGCATGAAGAAAATTTTTAACAAGACTTTCAAACATTCTTCACGAATCATGAGAGTATATAAGAGCCTCTCTCTCTATAAATCACTTCAAAATCATGTAAGTAAGTTAGTCCAAAAGTTGTGAGATCTTTCAAATGATCTTCTATTTATAGTCATAGCTCCAACGGTCGGTTCCCTCCTCCAATGGTCATATTTTTCCTAGAATTTCAGAGGGACCTATACACGTGTCACTCAAACAATGATAAGATAGTAATTGAAAGCACTAAGTTGTTTTGAAACAAAAACAAGTGTAAACAAAAATATGGTTACATAACCAAAATCCAATATTCAGAATGTAAGCAAATGAAAAGTTCAGAGCCTAACAAAAAATGAATTCGGATTCTATAATACTAGAATATTCAGATTCTTTTTTCTCAATAACTCGGAACCTAAACTCTACAGAATTTGGAAGTCTAAATATCATGGAAATTCGGAATCTAGATTCACAAGAATTCGGAACCTAAACTTAAAAAGATCAGTGTCAGTGTTCATGAGAATTCGGAATTGGAACTCAGAATGTTCAGAGTCAGAATTCACTAGAATTTTCAGTCAGAACTCACAAAGTTCAGATTCAAAATTCATTAGAATTTGGAGTCAGAACTCACAAAGTTCGTAACCAAAATTCTGAGAATTCAGAGTCAGAACTCAGATGCTTTGGTTACAATAATTCTGAGAATTTGGAGTCAGAACTCAGAAGAGTTCGTAACTAGAATTCTGAGAATTGGATGTCATAACTCAGAAGAGGTCATAACAGTAATTCTGAGAATTTGGAGTCAGAACTCAGAAGAGTTCAGATTTTGAATTCAGAGTTAGAAAACATAATGCTATTATTCTAAGTATTATATTATTATGAGGGTTTTAGATATAAAACCAAATTTTACAAATAGAAAAAATAATGAACAATGAAAAAAATGGTATGGATAAATTTCCTTGGGGAAGGAAAAATTTCTTTAGAAGTAAAACTCCGGGTAAAATGAGATTCTCCTTAAGATAAGGTGTTTGTGATTTTCAATACAATAAGGGATGGTAAATTCATAAGGAAACCTTATTGAATTAACAATCTCAACCAAATATGTAGGAATAGAAAAGTCATAAGGAAAACCTTATTGAATCAGCACCCTTTTCCTCAGAAAGTCTCAAAAGGAAGCCCGTGGCACTTGATGGTCATGTTTCTTTGGTGCTTGTAGAGGCTCCTCATGTGTTGAGGAGTGTGATGAAGGGGTACCTGTTCCAAGAAAACCTCCTTGTTTGTTCATGTCTATCATTTTTTGGGTCATTCACCTATTTTTTCTATTATTTTTGTTTTGGAATTCTAATCCATCTTACTATAACTCTTCAGGGGATTTTTAATTTTGTGGACATTCATGAAACTAGAAGAAGGAATTTCAATCATGTATTATTATCTCTTGAATGTTGGGTAGAATATGCTGCAAGACATAAAATATTTAGACATAGGTCCTAGTGTGAATTTATTCACACATTCAGGATGTAATGGGGGTGTAGGAAACCTCTGTTCAACTCTTGTCTCGACTATTGAAGTGTAGGTAGTGTAAATGTATTTTTTGTAGTTTTCATTATTATTGTAAATTTCTATTTGTTATAAAAAAATCATGGTGGTCTTATCCTCATGAAATTATATCAGTTATGCCTTCTTTTATTTTATTCTTTGATTGTTTATTCTTTATTTTGATTTTTTACATTTTTGGATTAGTTTATGTTTTTTCTTTTGATTTCATTGGAGATGATTGTATCTTATAGAAATGATAAATTGTGTTTTGGTCTGATGCATGGTTCAGGTTCCTTTATTCAGGTCATTGTGGAGTCAATGGTTTATGGTTTGGATTGAGAGTTCATAGTTCCCTTGTTTTCACTATTAGCTAGATTAATCTGGACATGAGAACCACTATGGATCTCCTTGATGATTTTTTTCCATAGTGTTTTTTCAGGTGTGACTTGGGAAGTTAAAATAGTCACTTATAGGTTAGTGGTCTTTTCCTGATATGTTCTATTTTAATTTCAAGTTTGGTTCTTCATAAAACTAGAAAAATTTATGGGGTAATAATGTGTTTTATTGTGGGGATAATTGAAACAAAACAACATTTAAAAATTTCCATTTTTATTTATTTTTATTAATTTAAACTCAATTTTTATTTTAGGCTGGTATGAGTTTGAATTTTAAAATTTCCTAGAAAAATGGGGTCCTCCTCATGTGTTGAAAATGATTAGAAATACCCATGTGACAATGGTATGTGAGGTCATGTCATTTGTAAAGTTCAATTTATCATGGTTAGAGCACAATTTTCTCAACTGTGTTCCATCCTACGTGTAACAGTATCAGGGTTCCTAGTGTAGGTAGTGAAAAAAACACAGTTGGCACAGAGTTTTGTAAATCATGCCCAAAAAATGTGGGTTTCCTAGTGTAATGAAATTTTGATTTTGATATTATTTTTATTTTATTTTGTTTATTTACTCACATTTTCATTCTTTACTTCCTCTCTTATGCATCACGCATATCCTCCCTCCCTTCTCCTATGGCACACATGAACCCTCCCTCTCAACTCCAACTTTCTACAACATCTTCTTTGAATATCTTGAGGATTATTGTTTGAATATCTTAGGTAATCCCTCACCTTCTTCTCCCATTGATTTTCCATTTTTCTATTCCCCATTTCCCTACATATCTTGGAAAAACCCTAGGGCTAGGGTTAATCTAATTTTGGTGTTTTAATCCATTATTAAGGTATGCAGTTGCTCTGTCGGGTTATACTTGTTCGTGTTTCAGCATCTTCCACCAATGGAAAAGAATTTTAGATCATTTTGGTCTGCCTGTAATCTTTTTTTGATCATTTCCTTTATTTATTGTTTTTAGACTAATTTTAATTAGGGATTTTGGGATTATTAAATTTATTATGTTGTTTTAGTGTATTTTGGTCTTCATTGCGGTGTGTTCAGGCTATCTCTATCGATGTATAACATGTGTATGTGTAGGTACACATGTATCTTTATAATTCCACTTTTATATATATTCCCCCATAGAAGGATGAATCTATATAATGGGGTTATGTCTACCTAAATTGGTATATGAATTTGTATAATTGTTTAAGTGTAAAGGGGTATATTCACGTATAGCCATATATATAAGGATCCCTTTTTACATATTTTTATGTGCAAATATGTTCATAAGGGATAGGTGTCCTTGTACATACATGAATGTGTGTATGCATGAATCTAGTAAATGGAAGGTTCAAGTTGTCTTCGTATTTAGTATTAGGCCTTGAATTTTAGGTAGGTTCCCTATTCCTAGGCCTTTAATATAAATTCATTAATTTCATGTGTGATTCAAAAATTTATTTTAATATTAGATAGTAAGTATATGATATGCAATGTGATGGTGATTATTTTTGTTGGAATTTACTTTATTTTTCACGTTTACCTCTAGGTTTTAACATGTGTGTGTTGAAGCATCCTCTAGGTTGAAGTTGTCTTTGTATTTCATGTGTATGTTGAAGAATCTGGAATCTGGAATCTATGCTTGGGAAAATAAGAATCGTCCCAACAAGCTTCTTCAAGGATTGGAATACGAAATCATGCCCCAGAGAATATGATTCCGAATCTGAGACTTTGCTTAGTGAGGACTCTTTCTCTAGCTCAACAAGCTTCCTTGTCAATGATCCACCAGATTATTTCTTCTTTTAAACAATTTTTGTAGGTGTATCCTCAACCACTTGTTTCCCTTTAGCGGTTCTCGGAATGGCTTCCTCATCCAGAGATTTATGTTCACTGTCAGACAGCTGAACAATCTTATCTTCATCTACATTCTCCTTCTCAGCTCCTGTGTCAGCATCTTCAGGATGGATGAAATGTTGATTAAAACTTTCTTCCTTAGATAACTTGTTCACTTAATCTTCATTATTTTCATCTAATCCAGGAGTATCAATCCTCGAGGATTCGGCTTGTGATGTTCAGATTGACAATTTTTCGGATGAACATTCCTTCTCATGAAATTCCTCCACTTGTTTAATCAAATATTATATATCCCCACTACTTACAGCTTCTTATTCTACTTCTTTGACAACTTATTTTTCAACATCCTTCTCTTGTGATTTTCCAAAGACATGAAATTCTTCCCTAGAGTCTCAGGTAAGGCCTCTACCAAGAAGGATTTCGGTACAAGGATATTCTCGGATGCTATTTCAGTATACCATAGAAGGGATTGCAAAATTTTAGCTTCACTCATCTTCTTCATTATCTTCTTTCCTTTATCTTTCTTTTCAAGCTTATCTATTGTATTTTATTTTAAAGCCTTGGCCTTAGCAGGATCCAAGCCAAACTGTGGCTCTTTTTATTTGCGGTTTTTCTTATCTTCCCTCCACACGGTTACAACCGTATCTAGATAGTCTTTCTGCTTGTTGGGCTTTGGAGGTTCGGATTGATCTTCCTTAGCTTTATGGGTTTTCTCTTCTTCTTCCACTTCCTTCAACTTCCTCTTCTTTCCAGCCTTTTTTCAATGGTTCAAAAACTTCTTGTTCCTTCGGAACAGCTTCAGCTTCCTCCTATACTAAGTCATAGAATTATCCTGACTCCTTATAAAAACTATGTTTCATCCTCTTGAGAGTATCTTCACTGATTAGCATGACTTTTCAATTCCTAGTCTTGGAACTACAAGGAATCTTAAAATACTCAAGGCACCGAACAATTAACTTAGAGAGGATGCCCAGGTACATGATAATTTGAGCTTTCAAGTTCCCATTCTTAGTATTCTCTATCATAATGAGAATATACTTCATCAAATTTATCTTACTCCGATTCACCAAAAAATTAAGGATGAACAAGTCACTCTTCTTTAAGGATTCCTTATCTACTTTTCTCGAAACGAAAAAACATTACACCCATAATTCAAAGATCCCGTTATTTTTAGTCAGATGAGAAATCTTTGCAGTCTTGATATCTGACTGTCCAAGACACTGAATAGATTTTACCTTAACAAAACATCCTTGTACATTTGTCAATTTATGGGAACAAAACTCAGCTTCCCCATCAAATGGAACTCCAACCAAACTGGCTCCCTTTGTATATGATAAATCATATGTCTTACCATAGCTTTTAAAGGAAAAAAACTCTCTGCCTTCTTCCATAAAGAAACTAACTGATTCATAGAACTCAATGAGCAGATCCAGATACAACAAATCTTGATCTCCTAACTTTTATATGCAAACTCTTTCTCATCCATTGAGTTTGATATTCTTCAAGATTATTGAATCATACTTGTTGAAGAAATTCGAATACACCAAACTCTCTCTGTAAATCTTCCACTCCAAAATTGACTTGACAGTTGACATCTCTTGAGATGGAACTTCACCAAACATTCGTATTTGAGAAAAATTTGAGAGATTTAGAATGGAATTTTGAAATGGGGGAAGAGCTTCGTCACGCAATGGATCGAAACCCAATGTGGGAAAAACCTTCAGGGGTCCTTTATATAGGTGATAGAAGCGACGATTGAACTTCTAGGGAAAATCCAACAGTTGCGAAATATTTTGATTATATCAAACAGTTGAAATGATAGCCACAAGGAAAATTTGGTATAATCTGATCTTTTGAGTTTTTTTAAAAGAAAACAATCAGATTTATGGAAACTAGAATCTGAAAAATTTAAAGCACAAAAGAAAATAACAGCAAGTAAATGATGACTACGAAAACTTTAGAAAGAAAACATACCTTTAGTATTTCTAGTAAGATTATTCATAATAGGTAATATTCTTCTTGAAGAACTTTATATTCTTGAAAAAAACATGACTCTGAAGAAATAAAAAAAATTGCGTACGAAAATCATCCTTATAAAAATC
The DNA here is from genome assembly GCA_963277665.1 of Viscum album. Classification (NCBI taxonomy): domain Eukaryota; kingdom Viridiplantae; phylum Streptophyta; class Magnoliopsida; order Santalales; family Viscaceae; genus Viscum; species Viscum album. Next base: position 160,201,403 of record OY728122.1, on the reverse strand, counting down.
TTCATTACGAAAATTTTCATTACAAAAATCTTAAGTAAAAAAATCTTCATTACAAAAATTTCAAGTACAAAAATTTTTGAAAACTTCATTATGAAATTTTTTGAAAACTTCATTACAAATTTTTTTGAAAACTATTAATCAAATGTACTCCCCCTTTGAAAAAGAGTTTATTACTGTAAAGAGATTGATTTCACAGGAAGTTAACAAGGAAAATTACCTTACAGTTATCATTCCTAACATCTATTTAATATATTAAAATCTATCAAAAAGTAATGATTTTGTAAAAATATCAGCAAGTTGATCTTGTGTTCAGATAAATTAAAGAATGATATCTTATTTTTGTGTGTGATTCATAAGAATGTGATGCCCAATATCTATGTGTTTTGTAAAAGAGTGATGTGAATGGTTTTTTCTAAGGGAAATGGCACTTGTATTATCACACAAATTTTTTGTTTTGGAAAAACTCATACCATAGTCTGTGAGTGTGTGTTGCATCCACAACACTTGAGCAGAATAACTTCCAGCTGCTACATATTCAGCTTCAGGAGTGGAAAGTGCTAATGAGTGTTGCTTCTTGCATGACAAATAAAATAATGAATCTCCTAAGAAACAAAAAATTCCGGATGTACTCTTTCTATCCATTCTACATCCACCAAAGTCAGCATCTGAAAAAACATTCAAAATAAAATCATTTCCAGATGTATAGAAAAGTCCTAAATCCATGGTTCCCTTTAAGTAGAGATTTTTTCCACTAACATTAAATGATATTCCTTAAGATTGGATTGATATATTGCACATAAGCATACTGAAAACATTAAGTCTAGATGACTAGATATCATGTAAAGTAAACTTCTTATCATACCTCTAAAAGATGTTTGATCTACTGGTTTCCAAACTTCATCCAGATCAAGTGTGATTGAGGTACCAATTGGAGCACTTAAACTCTTAGTGTTGTCATATCCATACTTTTTAAGAAGATATTTAATAAAATTATATGGGGATATATAGATTCCTTCTGGGTCATGAGAAATTTTAAAACCAAGGAAAAATGTTAACACACCCATCATACTCATTTCAAACTCAGATTTCATTAGATCCGCAAAGGAATCAGTTAAGGATTGCTGAGTTGAATCAAATATAATGTCGTCAACAAAAAATTGAATAATAAAAACATTTTTCTTATCTTTATTTATGATAAGGGTTGGATATGTATTTCCCTTAACATTATTATTTTGAAGCAAAAAACCTATAAGTATATCATACCAGGCTCGAGGGGCTTACTTAAGTCCATACAAAGCTTTGGTAAGTCTAAAAACATGATCAAGATATTTTGTATCTTCAAAACTATGAGGTTGTTCAACAAAAACTTCTTCATGAACTTAACTGTTAAGGAAAGCACATTTCAAATCCATTTGAAAATGTTTAAAATTAAAGAATGCATCAAAGGAAGGTAAGATATGAATAGATTCAAGTCTAGCTACTGGAGTATAGGTTGCTTCATAGTCTATTCCCTCTTGTTGATTATAGCCTTTAGCAACTGACCTATAATTATTTCTTACAATGATTCTATTTTCATCACACTTATTTTTGAAGTCCCATTTTAATTGAATAATAGATGTTTTATTAGGTATTTCAACTATGGTCCAAAAATTATTCCTTTCGAATTCATTTAGTTCATCTTGCATATCTTTTATCCAATCATCATCACTTAATGCTTCGTCAGTGATTTTTGGTTCTATTTGGGAAAGGAATGCTAGATGTTCTACTTCATTTCTTAAGGAACTTCAAGACTTTACTGGTTGATTAACATCAGAAACGATAATATCATTGTGATGATTCTTCAAAAACAACTGATTTGGGTTTTATAAAACTTTTTTATCAACATAACATAGGAAATCTTCTAGGGTAAATGCTTCGGTAACATTTTCTAGGGAATTTTCCTTATCCAGAGGATCTTCTAACAAAGGTTGATAATCATTTTTTGAAAACACATCCGATGATGTAGGTTGGGGTTGCTTAAAAAAAGGATCAGTTTCATCAAATTTCACATGTACTGTCTCTTCAATAGTACAAGTGTTTTTATTGAAAACTCTATAAGCGCTACAAGTTGTGGAGTATCCTATGAAAATTCTTTCATCATATTTTGGAGAGAATTTGTGTAGATTATCATTAGTATTCATAATGAATACCTTGCAACTAAAAACCTTGAAGTAGGAAAGTATTTGTTTTCTACCATTCCATAACTCATATGGTGTTTTATTAAGAAAAGGTCTAATAAAAACTCGATTTATAGTATAACAAGAAGTACTTACAGCTTCAGCCCAAAAAATTTTCGCTACAGAATATTCACTCAACATGGTTCTTGTTATCTATTGAATAATTATATTTCGTCTTTCAACAACACCATTCTATTGAGGAGTTATTGGTGCTGAGAAATTATGAGTGATACCTTTTCTACTAGAGAAAGTTTCAAAATCCGAATTTTGAAATTCTCCATCATGATCACTATGAATAGTTTTCAATGGAAGGGTTTCCTCATTTTTAACATGGGCTATAAAACTTTTAAAATATGATAAGGATTCAGACTTCTTTTCTAGAAAATATACCCACGTAAGTCTTGGGTAATCATCAATTAAAACAAATACATAATACTTTCCTCCAATGATTCCAGTTTGTGTAGGACTAAAGGGATCCATATTTACTAACTATAATGCATCAGTAGTTGAGACTTCACTGACCAATTGAAAACTTGATTTATGTTGATTTCCATATTGACAAGGCTCAACAACTTTCGAACAATCAAATCTATGCTCAGGTATATCCTTAACTAATATTTTCTTAGAAAGTTTGCATAGGTTATTAAGGTTGCAATGAAGCAACCTTCTATGCCACAACTAAGAATGATCTTCCATTTCACTAAGGAAAGGTAAATCTTGGATCTTAAGGTCTTATAAGTTTTGTGTGTAAACATTCTCTTTTATATGGGCAGAAATAATAAACTCTTCCTTGTAATTTCATACTAAGCACTTTTCATTCCTAAATTAACAAGGTAACCTTCAATATATAATTGCCTTATGTTAATGAAGTTGTATTTAAGACCCTTAACAAATAAAACATTTGAAATCAATGATTTTCCAAGAATAATGATGTTACCTATACCATTAATTTCTACCTGAGCATTATCTCCTAAAGTTACTTTTCCTCCTTTCGTCGTGATAATATTTTCAAAGTAGTTTTTGTTACAAGTCATATGTCAGGAACATCCACTATCCATATACTAAGTATTTCTGTTGGTACTCTCTCTATTTTCCTGAAAACAAAAGAGTTAGACTTTTGGAACCCAAACTTTCTTGGATCTGGAAATTTCAGAAAGAAAAATTTTAGGCACCCCCAACATTTTAGAAAAATGGGGTTTATGAAATCTTAAAAACTGAGTTTTATTTAAGGAAAAATTATATTCCCAATGCCCGCCACAATGAAACTTAGTACAGAATGGAGCACTATGAGGAACAAAATAATTGTTACTAAAAATTGGTTTAGAACTAGTTAACCAAAACCAGAACTATTCCTTAGAGGTTAGATTTGGGAATACATCTTATCAAAATTTTCCTTTCCTATGGTAAAGTTTGACAAACACTTCCTCAAGGAAAAAATTTCTGATTTTAATTTGATAGCTAAGTTATTTTCTTTTAAAACATTTGATTTTGAAATAGAGTAAGGTTCAAAAACATTTTTCTTAGAAATTACGTTTTCTAGATCCTTAGAAAGTTTATCCTTCTCAGAATTTAATTCCTCAATATTTTTTGAAATACTTTAAAAATCGACATTTTTCTTATCATGATCTTTGGAAAGATATGATATTTCATTAGTAAGAATAGTATTCCCAGAATTTTCCTTATCAATATTTTTCATGAGTTTTGAGTTCTAAATCTCAAGGAGTTTGGAAAACCTAGAAACTATTTTATAGGGAGGTAAAGTATAATCTTCATCAGAAGAAGAATATTCATCCGAAGAGTTATAGTATTTACTATTACTATGGTTTGTTTTTAAATAAATATTGGTCATTGATTTAGCATTGTGTACCTTATCCATTAAGAAATGAATTTCAATAGGTAGTCTGGCTATTAGGCCAAGATTCTTCTATCCAGAAGATTTGTAATCTGATGATTCATATAAAGAGTCACCACCACTGACACTCCAGGTTTCATTAGATTTCAAGACATTCTTAACATTAGTTTTGCAGTACATCATTTTGTTTCTCTCAGAATGATTTTCCTTTCATTCTTTTCTCTTAAGAATAGGACAATCAAGTCTTATATGTCTATCTCTCTTGCATTCATAACAAGTTACTTCTGAATCTTTCTTATCTTTCCTTTCCTTTTTCTTATATATAGATTGAAAGTTCTTCTGTCCAGAAATCTTGTTAATCCTTCAAGAAAGATTGGAAAACTCATTTTCTGAAGATTTACTTGCACTAGATTCAGATTTAATAACAACCTTCTTAGATTTTGATCTAGTAACTCTCTCAGGAGTCTTGACTTTCATATGATTCGAAGTTGTACTAAAAGCAACACTTCTATTCCTATTCTTCTTCTTTACATTATCAGCATCTCTCTTTATTCTAGTTTCATGTTGAAGAAGACTTCCAAAAAGATTATCAATAGAAATCTGTGTAACCTTTCTGTTTTCATCAATATTAGTTCTCTTGGATTCCCACTCATTGGGAGTGATTTCTATGAACTTATTAACAAGAGCTTCATCATCTATTCCTTTCTCACCCATGGATTGTAAAATATTCACAATAGTCATGAATATTTGTTGCACCTTACATATGGGTTCTCCATAAGGAAAATTAAAGCCATGGTATTCAGCTTTGAGCATGGATCTTCTAGTTTCAATAACTTTGGAAGTTACAAAGTGAGTAACTTCAAGTTTCTTCCAAATACAATTTGATGCTTCACAAGATGAAATTTGGCTATATATATTTCTAGTCATGGAACAAATAAATTTATTGCGTACCTTATAATTCAGTTGTTATTCAAGATTTTATTGGTTGGTAAAGGTACTAACTTCCTTGTCAGGGATTTTATAACCTCCAGCAAGCAGAAAAAAAATTTCAACTCTAGTATTGATAATAAAAGTCTTCATTCGATCTTTCCAATATTCATCATCATACCCATCAAAAAAAGGTAGTCTTGTTGGATTTAAATTGTCTATGGAACCAACATTTATTCCCGCCATATTAAAGAAAAATCTTTCCACAACAACTTGTTAATAGAAATAGTTTTTAAACAAGGAAAATATTCCTCAGAAAGAAAAATATTGAACAAGAGTAACTCTAAGAAAAAATGAATCTGAACACTATGGGTCCGAAAATATGTTTCTGAAAAATAAGAAGAAGAAGAATTCTCTTCTGAATCTAATCATGAGATTAATTCAAACTAAACCAATCCTCTGATACCAATTGTTGAGATGTTATTTGAGTATGATATACTTTATAATACCAAATGTAGGATCGAAATAATATAGATATTGTATGCAGTATCTAGTGATGCTCGAAATATAAGAGGGGGTGAGTTGTATACATTAAAAATTCCTTTGGAACTTTTAAATAAGGTTATTTTTAACAAGGTTAAATAAGGTAATTCACAAAACCTTTAGTTCTACACAATTACTTGAATCCGGAAATATGATTATGAGAAAGTGAATCCGAAAATATGGTTCAAGAAAATGAAACATAATGAAAGTTTACAATGATAATGATTCTAGTTTAAAGCATATATAATCTCACTAAATCAGAGTACAAGTATAAGGAAGTACAAGATAGTTATAATTTCATCAATAAATAAAATGAAGCATAAAACTTGTTACAAAACAAGTAACAAGTAGTAAATCTTTTGACCCAAAGAGAAGGGTATCCAACAAACTTGGATAAAGGTCTCTTGATTTATAATTTCAAGAAATTTTGTCTTAACCACACCAGGGTAAGCCCTCGATATGAAGATCAGAGTCTTTCTTGCTATCTCCTCAAGCCCTTAACTTCAAGGTAGTCGTCACCTCTGTCTTCCTTAGAAAGGAATCCCTCAACATCAAGGTAGTTGGATCCTTTGTATTCCTATCCCTGGAAGCCCTTGAATATAATTAGAAACATTCGGAGTCACACAAAGAAAATATGAACAAGGCGTTCAGTACACACTAAGAGAGAGTCTCTCTCTAGAAATAACTTCAACATCTTGTAATATCTAGAGTCATAGAACAGTTCATAAAAAGTTATAAGCTCATTCAAATGATCTCCTATTTATAGGTACAACACCAAAAGTCAGCTCCCACTTCCAACGGTCATATTTTACCTTGAATTTTGGAGGGACTTGTACATGTTTAACTCAAACATTGGTTAGTTAGTAACTGAATGCATGAAATCATTTTATAACAAAAACAATTGTAAGGAAAACATATGGTTACATAACCAAAATCCAATATTCTGAATGTAAGAAAATAAAATTTCTGAGTCTAACCAAAAATGAATTCGTAGTCTTTAATACAAGGATATTCAGATTCTATTTTCTATAGAAATCGGAGCCTGAACTCTATAGAATTTTGGAGTTAGAATTTCTAGGACATTCGGAGTCTGGATTCACAATAATTTAGAACCAGAACTTACAGTGTTCAGAGTCAGAGTTCATGATAATTCAGAGTCAGAACTTACAATGTTCAGAGTCAAAATTCATTAGAATTAGGAGTCAGAACTCATAGGAATTTTTATCCTGAATTCGGTGTCAGAACACAATAGAATTTGTAATAAGAATTCCGAGTCAATATTCAACGGAGTTTATAATCAGAATTTGTATTCAGAATTTGGAGTCAGAACTCAGATTTTTGGGGTCTGAATTTAGAGTACTCGAAGTCAGAACTCAGAAGAGTTCGTAATCTGAATTTTGATAATTCAGATCCTAAAACAAAATGCTTCATATCTAAGTAATTATAGGATTCTGAGGTTTTGGCTACAAACTGAATTTTACACTTAGAAAAATTATGATATGAACAATGAAAACATGGTAAGGATAAATTTCCTTGGGGAAGGAAATTTTTCCTTTTATAATTAAAACATAGGGTGAAATGAGATTTTCCTCGAGATAAGATGTTTTTGATTTTCAAAATAATAATGAATGATAAAGTCATAAAGAGACCTTATTAACTCAACAATATCCCCAAACATGATTGAAAGGAAGATGAATAAGGAAAACCTTATTGACTAAACAATATATATATGATGTTAACTAACAACAAAAACTAGTTTGTGATGATCGAAAAACCGCCAAAATAATCTAAATGATTATCACTAACATCTTATCTAATGATTCATCCTCTCCCAAAATAACCAAATAAATTATACAAATATTTAATATTTTTGTTATTAATAATAATATATAACATCCATTATGGATATCTATTTTCATTTACATGAACTTCAATACTCATATACAAGTAAATTGATCACGAAAACCAAGGAAATAAACATTCTTGAATGATAAACTTGTACTTTATAACTCGTCAAGAAATCCATAAACTGACATAATACAATTATAATAAATAAAATAAATAAATAAAAGGTAATTAATTAATTATTTAATGTATTTAATATTATTATCAAGTACATTAGGATCTTGTTCAAAATAGATTCGGACCTAAGGTAAGGGGTTTCTCATCTCACATTTATTTCTCTATAATTTTCATTATTCACAACTTATTTCTTGTATGTGGTGTATGTATACTGATAATTGATATTTAATATCATGAATATATCTATATTAATGCTATTAAATGGTTCATTTTATGATTATTAAATTTTTTTTATATTATTAGATTGATTACAAAGTGGAAAGGGATTTTACCTGAACCTCCATTTTCCTTCTGGTTATTGTTACTCTCCCTTTACCCCAATGTAATTCTCAGTTATTTTTCATATAAATTATATAAATTATTGTTATATGTTCCAAAATAATGTATCTAGATCATTTCCTCTTTATTTTATGGGAAAATACATGTTTTATAAGGATCACTTCTAAATTTTCTCGATAAGTAAGACAGATTTATGGGAGGTTTCAAATTTATTACACTTTTTCAAGTACCATCCATAATCTATTTTAAGATACCAATATTTTAATAGAATAAAAAAATTTATCATGAAAAATATCTTTTATCAAATTTAGTTTTATAAACAAAATTATTCATTTTTTAGTTTTAAATACTCTAATATTTTCCTTTAACCTCATTAAAGATGCTCATTTCTAAAGTTTCTTAAACACTCTTTTTACATGTTTTCACTTATGTTAGAAATAATTTCTTCCTAAAATATAATTTAATTTTTATTCAATTTACTTTTATAGGATATACATGTTTACAATATGATTTTATGAAAAATATAAATGATTTTCCAAAAATAACCCATCTTTCTAAAGTAAAAAAGGAGTTTTCTCATCTCTCTTTTACTTCAGGGAGATATATGACTTAATCACCAATTAATCCTTGCATGTGATGTATGTACCGAAATTTTATATATTATATCATGATTCATTTTATTCTTATGACATTATAAGTTCCATTTAATTTTATTACTTCATAAGGATTGTGAGTTAAATGTTTTAAAGTGGTATGAGACAATTTAGAATATTTAAAGATTATTTTACTCAAGAATATATCGAATATTTTATTAAAATATTTTCATTTATGATTATTTTTTAAATATTTCAATGTTGTATGAGATAATTTTATTTAATGATATATTTTTATTAGAAAAATTAGAAATGCATTAGACTTAGTAAATGATGGGTGGGGCCTGCTACAGCCCCTTATGCGTCTGTAGGTTTCATGAGACAAAATAAAAGTTGATTTAAGATGAGGGCTTAACCTTTTATCTTTAAGTGTCTTGGATGGGGCCTTGCTAGTATGTTTCTGGTGACCGACATATGCATTCACTCATTATGATTAGTAGTTTATTATCCATGTAAATATCCCACTAATAGAATATCCAAGGTTGAGATTCATTCTCATGTGATCATTTTTATGGCATTATTTATCCTGATTTTATTCTTTCCATACTATTCTCAAGTTTATGTTCTAATGTTATGTGTTATTAGTCATTCACCACAAACTATTTTTTATTTTATTATTAGTTTTTTTACTTACCCATACTGAGTATCTGATCTCTCAATTTTCTTATGATTTATTTTCCCCCATGATGAGAAGATGAATATTATTAATGAATTTGAAGGATATTCTATGATATTATAGATGTTTCTAATGTATTTTCTATGTTAGTAATCCTTTTAAGTTGTAATGTATAACTTATTTTTGTATCTAGTTTTCCAAAACAAATAAACTATTCGGTCCTTTAGGATGTGACTTCCTTGTTTATTATACTAATGTAATAAGGTATGGAACTGGATATAGGAACCTAGAATCAAGGTCCTTACTATTGGTATTAGAGAAAGTTTAGTATAAACATTAGAAACATTATTTTGAAATCATAGATTAGGAAACATAACCCTAAAATATTCGTTGAGGATAATCATTGAATATCATACTTGAATTTTGAAAATGTATAGATTATGTGGGTCTTCATAGAAATGTATCCCTGTATGAAGTCTATAAGTGGATGTTGTTCTAGAACATATGTACCTAGGGGTGACACCTTTGAAAAGGTTCCTTGGGTTTTACTCATGGTAACATGGTACTTGAAAACATGTCTTATTGTGAAACTATATTGCATGTGATGTATTAATTTACTAACATCAGGGATGATGAATTTTCATTTTCCATTTAAGCCATCAAGGATGATCATAAATAAAATTTTATGGTTAAAAAAAATTATAATATATGAATTAAATTTAATTTATTTTTCTATATCTATTATATATACATGATGTTGATTAAAAAATAGAACTAGTTTGCGATGATAAAAAACTACAAAAATAATCTAAATGATTATCACTAACATCTTATATAATTATTCATCATCACCCAAAATAACAAAATGAATTATTTAAACATTTAATATTTTGTATTCTAATTAATAAAATAAAACTTTACTTCTATATATATATATACCCATTTTACATGAACTTCCATACTCATATACAAGTAAACTGATCATGAAAACCAAGGAAACAAATGCTCTCGAATGATAAAATTATTCTTTATTACTCATCCAAAACATCATAAATGGAATTTATAAAATTATAATAAGTAAAATACATGAATTAAATATTCATGTTCGTAATTACATAATTAATTGATGAAATCTTACTATCCATGATAATAATTTCTAGTGCTGAACACAATCAAACATAAGGTAAGGGGTTTCTCATATCACCATTATTTCCTTGTGATTTCCATTATTCGCCACTTATTTCATGAATGTGGTGTATTTATACTAGAATTTAATATGTAACATGATTAATATATCTATATAATGGTATTAAAATATTCATATAATGATTATTAATTTTTGTTCTTTTGATTCAATTATTTACAAAGTGGTAAGGGATATTACCCAAACCTCAATTTTTTTCCTTCGGGTTACTCTTCATCTCCCAATACCCCAACGTAATTCTTATTTATATTTTATATAATTATTAAAAATTCTATTTATTTTTTCTGAACACATGTATCTTGATTTTTTTCTTTCTTGGATGGGAAAATACATGTTTTATAATGTTTCATTCTCAATTAATCTTGATAAGTAAGCCTGATTTAAAAGATCTTTCCATTTTCTTACCCATTTTTAAGAACCACCCTCAATCAGATTTAAGATACCAATATTTTTATAAAGTCAAAAATTTTATCATGAAAAACTATTTTTTGTCATTTTTAGTTTTATACAAACAATTATGTCTTTTTTAGTTTTAAAGTCTCTATAAAAGTTTCCTTAAACCGCATTAAAGAGGGTCATTTATAAAGTTTTTTTAACACCATTTTTATATTTTTTCACTAGAGTTGGAAATAATATAAAACTAAAATTTATTTCCATTGTCCTTATATTTTCACTTCAGGGATATACATTTTTACAATCTATTTTTATGAAAAATAAAAATTATTTTCCGAAATAATCATTCTTTCCAAAGTAAAAAGGGTTTTTCTTGTCTCACTTTTAATTCTGTGAGATATATGCATTGTTCAACATTTATTCCCTATATGTGTTGTACGTACTTACCTTTGATATATAATATCATGAATATTATTATTATTATGTTATTTTAATTATGATTTAATATTATTTCTTAATAAAGATTATGATTGAAATGTTTCAATGTGGTATGAGACACTTTGGAATGCTTAATGATTATTTTCCTAAAGAATTTATCAATTATTTAATTAGAGTATTTTAATCTATAATTATGATTTAAATATTTCATTATGGTATGTGAAACTTTTATTAAAAGATATCTTTATATTAGAGGTAAGAGTAATTTATTAGACTTAGTAAGTGATGGGAAATGCAAATTATAGCCCCTCTATGGATTGGTAGTTCTCTTGTGATAAAAGTGAAATGTATTTTTGTCAAGGACTCAACCATTTATTTTCAGGTGTCTTGTCCGACACCTCAATGGTATTTTTAGGATTTACAGCATTGGAATTCCCTCATTATGATTAGTAATTGATTATCCACGTGAATATTTATCTAGTAAAATATCTATTGTTAAGATTAATTCTCATGTGATCATTTTTATGGAATTATTTATCTAGATTTTATTCTTGGATTATTATGATCATGTTTTTGTTCTAATGGAATGTGTTATTAGTCATTCACCAAGCCTTATTTATTATATTACCTTTTGTTATATTTTTTACCCATAATGAGAATATGATCTCACCCCTTTCTTATGATTTATTTTACCCCATGACACAAAGATGTATTTTATGAATGACTTTTTGGGATAATCAATGAGATTATGGATGCTTCCAATGCTATTTCTATGTTGTTTTTCCTTTCATGTTGTGATGTAAAACATATGTTTGAATCAATTTTTTCAAAACTACTAAACTATTAAGTCCATTAGGATGAAACTTCCTGGTTAATTATACCAATGTAATAAAGTATGGCACCAACTCTAAGAAACTTGGGTCGTTGTCCATATTTCTACACTCTGGTGCAATAGGGGAATACTGACTCTATCATCTCTCCAATTATCCTTCTATAACTGCTATCATGATCGACCATCACATAAAGAATCATCACACTCATAACATCTCATATTGTATCTCAAAATCCACTATTAAGGCCACCATTGCAGTGTACACATAAAAAATAGGATATACAAATAATGGGCCAAAATCAGAGTCTAAACAAAGAAGATATGAGATAATGAAGTTATCACAGTTATATTAGTTGACACAGTGTGTGGCCTCACATCACTACCAGGTTGTGTTATCTTATGGAAGAGGTACATAGGCCAAGTTGGCATAAATGACATGTAAGGGGTCCACATAACATGTATGATCCACCTAGGGTCTTCCCATGTGTTCCTAGACATTCTCGTGTTCGTTGAGTCATGCCCATGTTCTTGAATGTGTACATGGCCATACCAGGATACCATCCTTCACCTATTTACTCCTAGAGTACATGATGTGGCCTCTCACATGGGGTCCTGGGCAAGTGCCTACTAGAATGGGGATGTTCCACCTGGGGAGGGTTATAAGGTGAGTGGGCCCAGCTACATGGCATGTGGGCCCTTGCATATGATATGTGATCATTAACTTCAACTGAAACCCTATCCTCTAAGTATTCAAAGATCATGTTTGTTATTCTCCAATACATAGTGTGTAGTCATGTTTTCTTCAGAAATTTATGATCATTCATAGGGCTTCCCAATCCATTTTCACAACATTTTATTATACCTAAATACCAATAATAATTAGTGGGAAGAAACTCAAACCATAATTTAGGACCATCCAGTGGCCTAAAATCAGAACATGGTGGTCTATACAATTCCCAGAACACCACACATGAACCTCATGCTCAATTCTATCCCCCCTCCATAACCCAGATCCACCAAGAATCACTAATGTTCCACATCATTCCATGATCCTTCTAGAAAATATTTATTATCAATGTTTTTCATGCTACACAATACATTTGTGGGTTTGATCAAGTTCGAACCTGCCCTAGAAATGCCGAACCATAACCTCATTATCCAATAGTGAAGAATACCATGAATAGGTAGGAGAAATGAATAATAAAAAAATAAAAGCCATCTTTGGTCAAGTTTTTATGGACAATGACTCGATAAGATGGATATCTAGGGTTGATTAAAAAGCTTATCATTAAAATTGTAATTTAAATAATAAAATTATTGAAAAGGGATCATGTGATGAAAGGATAAATGACGATCAATATGAAAATATAAATATCTATGATCAAACATTTAATAAAAAGGGAAAAAACCAAAAGTGAAAGTACCTACCTCAAAGTAAGATATATAATTTGTGAAAGAATTATTCTATAGTAAAGGAGATGACCCTCTTGGTCCACTAACTCTCAATCCGTCTTGATTAAATCATATTTTCTCATCCAATCCTGATTCACAATTGTGGAACACTTAGTTCCCCATTTAAGATATTGAAAGGGTGATGTGTTTAACCCTTTTCAAGTCATCATAATATGGTATTTATAGAAGATTTTAATTATTTTATTTAATAATAAAAATAAATAAATAAATTATTTATTTTAATTAAATACACATGCCAATGACTTTCTTAACCAAATGTCTGACGCTGACCAACATTTTTCCATGTCTAGGATAAAACCCATGCCCTAGAAACAATTTTGGTTTCTAATTTATTATATGAAGCTCTATTTCACAAGTCTTCCAATTTTCATAAAAAACCACATGCACAGGATATTAATATATTTCATATTTGTGTAAAATAAATTATCAGATCATCAGGCCTTAGAATCTCACATTGCCTTAGTTCATGACTCCAAGATATTTCCAAAGATATTTCAAAGTCTCTTCATAAATAAAATGGTTCACTACATGAATGCATGATTTTTATATTAATTTAGATAAACATGTTCTTATATATACTATTCACTCCTCTCTAATTGATTGAGATTAATTATACTCACTTTAACTTGCCTCAATTTTTAGTGGTATGATTAACATTTTTAATGACTACATATTTATCACTTAGAGGTATAACCCCAGAAACATCTAAATTTCCATATACCAAGGCCTAAAAAAGAAAACCTGACATTTAATGATAATCAAAACGTGATGGACATACTTTTTTCTAGATATATAACCTAAAAAAATGTTATTTGGAAATGGGAAATATATAAATTTATGAATAAAAATAAAACAAAAATAATGATATAAAATATTAAAAACCATAATGAAATGAATAAAAATGAAGTTAAATATAAGACACCTAATTTTGGCTTCGATCCCTCTAGTAGAAAAGAATCAAACATTGAAGCTTCTTCGTGATCACACTCTAAGAAGAGAATTTATAGTAGAATAAAACATAGACCATTTATAATTCCTGTATAAATGTCATGTTTTCTAAATATAATGATCCTTGTGTATTTTTTATCAAGTTAACATGATCACATTATCAAGGGTCATCTTTAAAAATTCCACGATCATATTCATGTGAGTTTTTCTTGGGAAATAATTGTATGTTTCAATAGTTAGAAATAATATGAACATGAAATAATATCACTTACCTATATATGAAAATATTCAATGAATATTATTTCATTAAAAAAATAAAACAACTTTTTAAAGTATTGTTAGCTTTTATAAGAATTTTATAATTTAGTAAAATATACAAAAGAAATTAGCAAAACTAACAGTAACTAAAAGTATCAAAATGGTAGAATAAAAAATATCAAAATGATTTTAAAATGATATATTATATTTTTTAGGAATCATTTTGTATATATAAATAAATTTGATTTTATATTGGTGCGTAAGCGTCATTTTACAGTTTTTTTCAAGAATGAAATATTTGTAAGAATCATCTCACCATAATAATGAATTCTCAATTTATGTATAAGAATGATTCTAGATTCTTCATAAACATGAATCTAGTCCTCAAAAGAATAATTTTGTCTATATATAAGTGATTATACATGTGTGTATGCATCATTTTAGCTAAATTTTCTAAAAAAAAACATTATAAAAAAACTAAAAACCCAAAAACAATAAAAAAATTCATTGACTATAGAATCCATTATAAGGACATAATAAACATCAAATATTCATAAAATAAACAAAATTTGATTTTAAAATTCCTTGATAAATTATAATTATCCAATTTAAACATGTGGGTTCTTTGGAAAATAATGCATGTTATTTATAATATTAAAAAAAACAGAAATACAAAAAATATCTCCATTAATCAAATGTAACTCTAACAATTTCCATCCTTTTTTAAATTAAAAAAATAGGAATTTACAAAAGTACTCTCCCATTTTAAAATTTATCAAAAAGTTAAAAAAAACATCACTTATTAATTTACAGAAAATTAAAATGCTGAAAAGGTAAAAGAAATAACAACCATAATCATTCTAAAATAAAGACTGAAACTATTTTTTATCCTAAAAACATTCAAGATTCCCCTTAACTGAGGTATATATAAGAAATTTATATTCTGGAAAGAAAATATCCATAGTATCTAAATTTATTCTCAATCTATTCCAATATAAATATTTATTAAAAATATACAAAAAAGTATGAAATAACATACCGATTAAACTCTAAACAAAAAAACCCACATAATCATAAATATTACAACTATACTGTGTTACATATTTAATAAAAATGGGAGGATTAGTCTTCAACAAGACAAATATGTTCCTAAAAAATATATTCAAACTTATTTACATTGCTTATATTTTATCATCATAGAAAAGAACAAAACATTTAAAACACAAAACTTTTAAGTGAAATCTCCATTATCCCAAGTTCAATTTTTATATTCTAAAACTTCATATAATATAGCAGCTATAAATTTTTTCTACCCATTGTTTTATATTTGAAATAAATTTGAGAATTATATCTCCTTTATTAACAGGACATACTTGAAAATGAAATCTAATATCGATTTATTTATTTTCATAAATGCTATAATTTATTAAGAAATTGATATAGAATATTTATTATCACAATATATAAGAATTTTTTCAAAACAAAAATTAAGATAAATTAAAGACTGTTTTATCCAAATACATTCATCAAAAAAATGACCAGCATAAATATATTGTTCCTCAGTAGTGCAGAGTGAAATTGATAATTTATTTTAAAACTATATGAAATTAGTATTTTACAATGAAAATAAAACATAGTAGATATTTCATTTTTAATAATCCTACAACCTCTAAAATATGAATCAAAACAAGATATAAAATGAAAATAGTTATCATTAAATTAGAATAAACCAGTATTAACAGTTACATTACCATATCTAATTATCATTTTAAAATTCTTTAAATTACTTAACTTATGATTATATTTAATATTATTACACATATAAAAAAATTATAATACCAATTCCAGATGTTTTGAAATAAATATCCTTATAATCATTCCTTTAAAATGTTTATTATCTATAGGACTTCTATATTCATCTATACAATTTTTTATTTTTTACTCATTGGATTTTTCATATTTTTACCGGAATAAATATTAACTACTTTAATTAGTTCTCTAGTATACATACCATAATTTAAAAAGTTTCATAGCTTCATTGAAAAAATATAAATCTAAGATATTTTTTTAATTCATTCATTAAACATGTTTCAATTTCAATTTTAAACAAATTTAAAAAATCATTACAAAAAAATCACTTGAATAAGAAAAAATAAATTATAGACATATATTCTCAGAAAAAATGTAATTATAAACTTTATTAATTAAAAATTTAGGATCAAATTTTTCTTTAATAAAAGCATTATTCAATAAAAACAAAGACATATTATCATACCAAGCTCTGGGATCAATTTTAAAACCATATAAATATTTTTATATATTAAAAATAATTTTTAAAATCTTCAAGTTCAAATATAGGTGGTGGGATAACATATACTTTCCCAAAAATCATAGTATTTAAAAATGCAGTTTAATATCCCTTTGAATCAATTGAAAACATTTAAAATAAGAAAAAAACAAATAATATCCTAATTTATTATGTATTAGACACCAACTAAAATAAATCCTCAAAATAAATTCCTTATTCTTGATAATATCCCTCGAAAGATAATCTTGTAATATTTTAATCTATATTCTTAGATTCATCTACTTTAATATTAAAAATCCACTTAGTATCTACAATATTTTTATATATATGTAGTTCAACAATATTCAAAATATTATTTCTAAAAAATTGAATATGTCCTTTATTAATAGAAAAAATTAAATTATCATATTTTAAACAATATTTAGTATTATTAGGTATAAAATAAATAAATGAAGTAGAAATATCACACTAATAAAATACAAATTTTATTATCTGAATTCTATTATCAAAATTTCTAATGATGTTATAAAGAGGATAATAATATAGATATATCCAATTTTTAGTATCATATTGAGAAAAGAAATTATCCCCCTTAATTGATAAAATATCATTTCAATGTACAACATCATGGAAATTTAATCACATTAAAATCGTTTTTATAATTTTAGAAATGTGAATTTTTATTGAAATTATATTCATTAAATTTTACATGTATGAATTCATCAACTATCATAGTTTTTTATTGTATACATTATAAAATTTATTATTATAATAATACAATAGAAAAATAAAAATTTTAATTTTAGTATGAAACTCATTAAAGTTACCTTAGTAGTGAAAAAGAAAAATATAAAAAAATTCTGTAAAATTTCCAATCATAGGATTCATTTATTTAATCAATTTATAAATAGTTTTCTTTGAAAAAAGGATTGATAAAATTATATTCAATATATAATATGTAGTATTGATGGATTCCAACCAAATCATTTCTTTTATATTAAATTCATTATTCATTTTTTATTCCATTTCATAAATAGTTTTATTTTTCCTTTCAACCACACTATTTTTCATTGGTGTTCTTGAGGATGAAAATTTATGAAAATATCTATTATCTTTAGAAAATGTTTCATATTTTAGATCAGAAAGCTCACCTCCATTAACTATTCAAATAAAATTTATTAGATACTTTTTTTTATTTTGACCCATTTTAAAAAACATAATTAACTTATTTAAGGTATCAATTTTAAGAAAGAGAAAATTATTTCAAGTTAACCTACTAAAATAATCCAAAATTTAAAAAATATAACTCTTACTTCCTAGACTAGTATTTTTATAGGTCCAAAAAACAATGGTATAATAGTTATAAATATCTAATTTTATTAACATTACTTAAAAATAGGAATATTACTTTATGTTGTTTAATATTTAAATTAAAATAATAAATGTAGTCATTAATAAATCTAATATTATGTGGTTACAGAAATTTTTGATGTTTGGAAGGTTTTTACAGTTATTGAAAATAAACATCTCCAAAAATTCTATTTCATAATTTTTTTAATGTGTTAAAAAATATTACATTATGATTATTTAGTTAAAAAAACAATAGAGTAAATTTTTTTATTTTATTTTTCTATAAATTTTGGAGACAAATATTTAAAAAATAAAATTTTATTTGTTTAAAAATGGAATATTATCCCATAATTACAAATCTTTGATATAATATTTTAATTTAGTGTCAAACCCTTAGAATATTTAACTTAAAAATGATTGTAGTTGTTTAAGAACATATTTCACCATAGCCTTTGAAAATGCCTTTAGAGTTGTATTCAAAAGTAAAAAAAAACTCCAACACATTAATTAAAAGATAAAAAAGATTGCAAAATCACCATTCATATGTCTAGAACTACCCATATCCTTTTATTATGTACCCTTAACACTATTAATGTCGATTTATTAAAAAATACAGAAAATACTAATTTTTTTACCCACTATATCTTGGGTCTAATAGGATTGGTATATGAATTCGTAGGTACAAAAATAGATTAAAGATGATTATTAAAGGGTGATATAAAAGAAAAATTCTTAAAAATGAAAGATTTATTGTTCCCTTAATTTTGAGTAAATATTATTATAATTAATTTTCACAGTTACCATTAACATTACATATAAATAATTTAATATTTGAAAATTTTTAATTTTTTCTCATAAAAACAAATTACTATAAAATTTAGGTATTATTTCATTGTAATAGAAACCTATTTTATCCTAAATAGTTTTATTAATATCCATCATTTAATCAAAAATTTCTTTTTACTTGAAAAAATTGATAATTTATCTTTCAAAATAGTAATTTCTTAATAATATAATTATACTTTTGAGTTACTTTAAAGTCATCACTAACTATATTATAAGAACTTGAAGATGTATTTCACTATTTTTTATTTTATTTTTTGTGTAAATTAAATATTTTCTCAAATTACTTCATTTCATATAAGATATTATTAAATATCATATGTTTACAATCATTATTATTTGAAAGAAAATATTTAAACATTTCATTTTCAACATTTAGTTAAACAATTTATTCTTAAAATTTTGATTTTCAAAATAAAAAAATACTTTCAATGAATTCTATTATTATTTGGTTTTCACTATTTTTGTAAACTTTTATTTACATGTTTCTTAAGCCTGTAATTTTCCTTTTGAATACCTCTATATAATTTATGTATTCCTAAAATTTTTGTTGAAGTTTTTCGTTTTCATAGTTTACTCATCAACATTGGATTTAGAATAATATTCATAACTTTAACTAGAATCAGAACCATTACTGACCACATTCATCGTTAATTTCATCAGGAATAGGTTTTCTTATTCTCTATCACTATAAGTGTTTTCACATCTCATGTCTATTTCATTTGTGTAACTCCATCTAGATAAAAATTCTCACTTCTCTTTCATCTTTTATATTTTTTCCTTCCCTTTATTGCATCAATTTTGGATACTTTAACTTTATGTTTCCCTTATTTTTGAACTCATAGATTTTAATTATGATGAATTATTTTTTTTAAATTACCTTTCTTACATTAGTTTTGGTCATCCTTCTGATGATCTCTTACAAATCACTTCTAATTATCTCTCTTTATTTTTTATTTTTATTTTTTTTAAGTTTACTATTTCATCTTTCTCTCTTTCCTTCAACTAAAAATCATATGAATTAATGGAAAATTCTATATTAAATTTTAATACACATTCTTTATTCTTTGAGGTTTCTTCCTTTATATATTTTTAAACTCTAAAGAATACTTATGAAGTGAAATGATAAGTTCATCCAAGTTGTAAACCTTCAAATTATTTATCTATTATATTGAAACTTTCATTTAATGTTATTTTTTAGGTAAGTACCACAACACCCTTTCAAAAAACACAATATTATATAACACCTCCCCATATGACCTCATAATTTTTATGATACTTGTGAATATATAGACTATATGGTTCATGGATTTTTTCTCAAATTACATATTCTTTGTACACCTAATGTAGCATTATGATTTTGTTTCTTATTTTCTATGTCATAATGATTTAGTTGAAGTATTATACATATGTTTTGATGAGTATTCAATGATAAGACATGGATTAAAACATTTCTACAAATAGAATTGTATAATAAATTCATTACACTATAATTCAAAACATAATATACATTATAGTTACCTAAAATTATTTTAGGATCAACATATGGTAACTTATATGGTTTCATATTTGCACATATTGATCAATACATAAATTCTTTATGTTTTCCTCTACTCAAGCAAGCCAATTACCATAATCATTTCCATAAATGTATAAATATTGTTATGGTATCAAATCATAATTTATGTTCATAAAAAGTAATTTAAAATTTTTTACCATAGAGTGTTACGTCCAAGACATGAATAATACAATTAAAAGTATAAAAAACATAACCTATATCCAAGAGGAATAGTTTCTAATTTGAATTGTTTGCTATCAGAAAAAACAATAAGGCTTAAATTATTCTTTAAAGGTATGAATCTAGTACCAATTATTTTCCATGTTGAGATGAAGAATATGTTATGGAGGGTGGAATATATACCTTTTAAAAAACTTAAAGTAAATAATTTAGAGTATATTATTCAGTTTCATAATTATAACAACCCATATATTTAACAACCAATAAATTCGATTTTTCTAGAAATAATTGTGTTTTATTACATTTTCTTGAAATTTTAGCATTATAGTTTTATATATTTTATAAAAACACATAAATAAAAAATACTTATAGGAAAAAGTGTACTCTTCCACTCAATATCCATATTTTTCGACAAAAGAATGATTCTTAAATTTAAACCCTTGTTTCATTCAAAACACATTCATTTCTTTTAATAAAAATCCCAATAATGGAATGACAGATCATGTTATAGTTACTAATCATCATTAGTACTCTTGGAAAACATTTGAAAATGTTTTATGTGCACTAAAATGTCAGTAAAGAATACAAAAATAACGAAACCCCTTAGTGCATTTTGAAAATCCTAAAATCTTAGAGAAAATTAACTTTTATATAATATATTTAATTTCCAAATAATAATTTACATACTCAAGAAATAAAACTCTATTATTTTTTTTCCATATAACATATCATAATAAATCGTAATGGGAAAAAAATATTCATGAAGGATTATTGTAAAACTTGTGTACTCAAGAAAACGATTTCTTGAAAAATATACTTTTCACCCTTAAAAGGGATTAAACATTCCTTTAAAAAAACATAGTGTATTAAATTATAAAATAAAAATTATAAAAATAAAATTCATTAAAAATAATAGAAAATTAATGTATTTTCCTTATGAAAACTTCTTAATATAACTTTTATAATCACTCTTACAATCACTCTTTCAAATGGAACAACTATCACGATTAAATCCACATATATTCCTCAGAGATGAAAAAAATTAATAAATTCATTAGAGAGCTATATTGGAATCACCCATGATCATTAATAATTTAAAATGACCATTAAAACATATAATATTCGATTTCTATAATAATATATCACAAAATATTAATTTTAACACATATTCCTAAGTAATTTTGCGATTTATATATAAATTAGAATAAAAGAACATTCTCATGTGAAAAGTCTTAAAATAGGAAAAACCTAGAAGAATAGAAAATATGATATCCATTTAAAAATAACCTAAATTGTACTGTGATATTATTAAATAATAATTTTTATAATCATGGGGAATTTTTTCAGACTATATCCCATATAAGAAACATTGTTTTTACACTTTTGTAAAGAATATCAAAATTAACATTATGGAATTTTAAGACAAGAGTCCTTTTAAAAACTATTTAATAAAAAAATTATTTTTAATTGACCATTAACAATATTTTACCAATAAATAATAAACTTATTTAAAAATTTAAAACAACATGTATAGGGTTGAAAAAGAGGTTAAAATTTTAAAAGAAAATTTTAATGAAAAATATGTCACAAATGATGTATCTTTTAAAAAAATGACCTGGAAGAATATAAATTGAAATTTATTTATAAAAAAATAAATTTAATTGGATTAATGGTGAAATAAATTCTGATTTCCCTTTATATTTTATATAAAATGAGACATGGGGTGAAAATGGCCTATCTCTCAATGGAAGTAAATTGAGGTAAAAAAGAAAATACCTTGAGTCAAACTCACCACATATGTTATTAAAATTAAATTTAATAAACCAATATTAATTATTAAATGAATAAATAACCTATTTTAGTTTTATTATGATAAATTAATCTATTTTATTTCATTTATTACCATATATTTTTTAGTTACTAAATTGATGGAGTTCATATCGAACGCTTTGAGGACGATCAGTTCATAATCCAAAACCAGCATCTGTAGATGGACCATTATCAAAGGGGTGATTTTTCCATAATACCTAGAATGTTAATCATGAAATAATTATCATTTTTATAAATTAAATAAAATTTATACCTAACTAATGGATAATTAAATGAAAAATGAATCACATCTCTTTGTAGAAGTTGTAATCCAGGCGTACGTATGAGTGACATTATTATTTTCCAATCGTTGGAAGAGTACGGAGGAATGTAATATATTAAAATTATAGAATAATATTTATGTAAAAAATAACATATATATATATATATATTCATTAAATATTTTATAATAACCACATAATTTTTTTGAAATGAAAAATGAAACACATCGCTTCATAGTGGTGGTAGACCACACATATGCATGCTCGATGTTTTAATTTACCATAAGATGGAAAAGGAAGTGAAAAAGGTTAGTACCATAAATGTAATAAAATTTTATTATATTTCAGATATTTTTTTATTATATCATCATGTTTATGATAGGTTTGAAGGAGATATATTAAGAAAAAAACATGAAAGAACTCGCTTAAGTGTTATACCTCTTCTTGGGGGAAGCACCTTTCTCTTATACCTTTGTCCTTCTATGTGGGTGGTTTGGTGAGACCAGAACCACTAGGAGGTGAGGTGGAAGGTTGGGAATATAATGTTCTAGATATTGGACTAGATTATTTGATCAATTGGTTTGGATAATTTAGGAAAGGAGATACTATTTTATAAGTGAGGGGAGTGGAACTCTTATTATTGTTCTTAATATTTAAATATAATAAATTTACTAGTGATGGTAAATTGGGACTCAACAAATTAGGATTATAATATATAGCGATAATTTTTGAAATTATATCATATAATTAGAATTAATATATTATTTTGGTAACGTATCCCAACTTTTTTACACTAATTAACTTGTGTTACTCTATATTGAGCTTATGAAAATTTAACATGGTGTCAATTAATTTGGAAAAAATATGAAATAAAAATCATTAAAAAAATTCAAAATCCTAATTAAAAATATGAAATTCATTTTTCAATATTAATATTTTAGAGTGGTATGAAATTAATGTTAATATAATTGTGAAAAACATAAATAAACCCCATTTTTTTAGATAAATGTGTTTTTAAGCATAAAAGACACTTATACCAAAATAACGTACAATATTGACTAATATGGAATTAATTGGATTATTTTTATTCAAAGGTGACTAAAAAAAATACTATATCCCTTAAAAAATAAAAATTTAATTTTTAAATACTTGAAATGAAATGACAGTTTTCATACAAATCGTTATTTTTCACTATTTACTGAGAAATCAACCTTTTCTGAATAATAAAAAAAAATTAAGCTTAAAATATTTATGATATTATAATATCAAAAATTCAGTCCATTTTAAAAAATTAAATATCTAGAATTTAGAAATTTTTCTTTTATATAAAAGCATATAATACGTAGAAAAATATTTTGTAGAATAAAACCATTTCATTTTCGATTTGAGAAATAATATAAAATTATTATAATAAATATGAATCAACAAAATATAGTCTATTATATTAATAAGATATGAAATTGATTTC
Organism: Viscum album; assembly: GCA_963277665.1. NCBI lineage: Eukaryota > Viridiplantae > Streptophyta > Magnoliopsida > Santalales > Viscaceae > Viscum > Viscum album. Next base: position 160,176,892 of record OY728122.1, on the reverse strand, counting down.
TTATTGAAATAAATAATGGTTTCAAATTCTTCACCCACTTAATAAATCATGTCCTTGTAATTTTATTCATCTTTTAAAAAGGCTGGGATATTTTTACCCTCATGACTACTTCAAGTTCCCATGTTTCTTCCTCAATAATGTGGTTCTTCCATTATTCTCTATCCTTATGAGTAAAATTATTTAAAAAAACCTTTTCTATATAATCTATAATTTTTAATCGATTTTATTCATAGAAAATATTTTCCATTAATTTAATTACTTTAAGGATTAATACATGAGAGGTATTACATACATATTTCCTTGAAAGAAAAAAATGAAACACCTTATGTACCTGAGATAAGCTCAGAGGTAAGTCTAATAGGGAATAATCTGATTCAAATTTCCCCAAAATTTCATATGGACTAATAAGATATAGTATTAACATTAATTTTATAATGAAACACATAACACCTTTATGAGGATATATTTTTTGAAAAATAAGATCACCTACGTCAAATAAAATATCTTCCATCCAGTTATCTATATAACACTTCCTCATTATCTTAGATACCCCTTGATTGTGTGGAATTATCTTTACTTTTTCAAACATTTCCTCTATTAGTTCTATTCCTAATAGCTTCAAATCACGGAATTCATCCCAATATATCGGAGTTCAACACCACTTTCTATATAATTACACAATAGGTACCATGACTAAACTTAAATGAAAACTATTATTAATAGATAATTATACTAATGAAATAAGGTGATCCCAAAGTCCCAAACAACATAATGATGATCACAAAGGATATCTTCTAAATCTCCAACTATCTATCAGATTGAGGATAAAATGTTTTACTACAATATAATTCAGTACCTATTAATTTTGAAGCCCTTTCTAAAAATTAACGGTAAATATTGGACCATGATAAGATAAAATTGAGAGTTTGACTACATATAATTTGAGTATCTATTTAATGTTGGTCCTCGAATGGTGATCAAAATATATACTAACTGTAATATGAAGAAAATGTAATGTTTTTTCAATTTATCAATAATAACCCAAATCAAAACATTACCACAATATTTCCTAGGTAATCACACCACCAAATACATGGATTTATTCACCCATTTACATTCAGGGACTATATAACATTGAAACATCCCCTTAGATAGTTGTATCTCATATTTAACAATTTGAAAAGTCAAAAATTTCATGGTATAATAAACAATATCCTTTTCCATTCATTCTCACCAATAATATTCCTGATGGTCTATGAAAATCTAGTAATGTATGGATGAATAATGAATAGAGATCTATAAGCTTAAGTAAATAATTATTTCTTCCATAGGAGATCACTTAGAACTCAGAACCTCTTTCAAAATATTCTAACTCCTTATTTGTCAATGTGAATTACTTGAAAGCGACCATTCTTAACCAAATAAACTCTTTCCTGAAAACCATGATATTACTTATAAGTGTTCTTAATTTTTTTTAACAAACAAGACTATATTAAAACCTAAACCAAAAGATAATGAGTTATTATATACAAAATTTCTAGGAAAATATTCATTATATAATTAACCAAAGTATCATGTTCCAAATTTATCATAGCTAATGAGGCATTATCTTATCAACACATGGAATCAACAAACTTGTCATATTTTCTAAGATGTTAGTGAATTCTGAAATTATAATTTTTTATCAGTTCCATCCACCTTCTCTACCTTATATTTATCTCTTCTTAAGAGAATATATAATTTAATTTTTTTTTGTGATTATATATTTCACATTTTTCCATATAAAAAATATTCATATAGATTTTTAAATAAAAAACACCACTGCAATATAAATATAATGTGTAGATTAATTTACTAATGGATTTTATATTATAGTGATGCATATGAAATTAATTGATAATCTTACATCAAGAAACAACCATGTCCCTTCAAATAAACATAATTGTAAATAAAAAAATAACCATTTCTTGATGAAAAGTATAACATTAGATTATTAAAAAATATTTTCTTCAACTATTGAAAACATACGTCAAACTAAATTTTAAATAATAATTTAACTAATCTTTAAATTAACTGAGTTATTGGGACAGATAAGAAATAAAAAATTTCAATAAAAATATGGTAGTAAAATACTGTTGAAGGAAAATTTAAAATCTTAATGACATTTTTAGGTCTTGGACACTCTTATACCACTATAGCTTAAACCAGATCTACAATTATTGAATATTTAAAAATAGTATTTCCAATGAATGGAGTCTATTTCAACCCAAATTCACATATTATATATTTTACATACAAAATATTCTCTTTTAAAGTATAGAGAACAATCCTTTTATGTTTCTCATGTTCCTCATATTTTTAGAATAAACCATAATTTCATTAATAAACAAAACTATAATTTTTTCCGAATTTTCATGGAAAACTATATTCACATGATCCAAAAATATATTATGTGTATTATTCAACCTGAAAGACATAGTAACAAACATATAATTACAATACCTAGTATGAAACACTATCTTTATAATTTATTTATTATTTACATTCAACTAACAATATCCAAACCTAAGATCAATATTTAAAAAATACTTAACTCACAAAAAAACAATTAATAATGTAATAAATATGACTTAATAAATACTTGTTCTTAACAATAATTTTATCAATTAATCTATAATCAATTAAAATACTAACATATCTATCATTCTTTTTAACAAGAAATATAAGAGCGCACCAAGGTGATGTTCCTGGATGAATAAAACCCTTATAAAGAAACTCTTGGAACTACCTTTTCAATTCCAATAACTCTAATAAATTCATTTGGTATGGGGTATGTTTGAAAGTGTATTTGATTTTGGAACTTAATTAAAATTAAAATAAATGAATTAATTTTAAATAAAACGTAAAAAAATTGTCAGGGAATACATCTATATATTCCTTCACTATTAGCACATCACTAATCTGAACAACTTACCTATATTCAAAAATATGATAATGATAACATTGAAAACCATATTTATTTGGTTTCTCATATTCTTAATATGTTATCACATGTAATAACTCATTCTTATAAAAAAATTAAATCACTCTGAAAATTGAATATAAATTCTTTATCTCAACAATATGTCTTATCATAATAAACTAAAATATAATATACACCTAGACTAGAATAAAACATAGTTATGGGAAATATTATAATATTTTCAGGAAAAATAATTCTAAAGATATTCATAGGAATATTCCTCAAATTTTTTTTCATTATGCTTCCACCATTTGCTTTTACTAAATGTTATTTCTCTATTTCATGAGGTAATATTTCCATTTTATCATACAAATTACTAACCATAGAAAAATATATAGACCCAAAATCAATAAATAATTTGGAATTATCTGATTAAACATGTAATATTCTAATAAAAACTTCTTTAGATGGTCCTTCATTTCCCTATGTAGTAACAAATGAATATTTCACACCCTTATACTTACAGTCTTGATGATTCCAATCATTCATGATTTTCTTTATAGATATATAAGCATAATATCCCATATCATTTCATTTAAAACTACTAACTATTTTCTTATATTATTTTTTCAGACCATTACTGTGTTTCTTTTTTTAATAATCATAAAAATGTACAAAAATTCCACATCAATAAAACTTATCATATTTCATAAGACACTCCCCATGATTCTTCCTTCCAGACTTTTTCACAAGAGGGTGATTTAGACCTCTTACCTTCGAATTTATTCAGCTGATGTTTTCTTATTTATTTCCATCTAGATCATATATTATCTTTTTTATTATAAACTTTTATATACTCCATATCATCCTTCTCATTATTTCATACAAATTTCTCATAGATTATAACTACATAAGAGGATTATGATCTTCACATTCAATGTATCAATCCTAAGTAAAAAATATAAATTTTATTGTCATGTTCCATAATAAAATTTGGTGCATATCTATAAAATCAAGAGAATTTGTATTCAAAAGTGGAAAAATATTCCTCCTCCTTTATCTTCTATTCCAAAAAATTTGTCATCTCTCTTAATTCTAAAAGCCATAGTAAAATAATTCCCAAAGAAGGGACAATTAAATAACATAATATATATGGAATCAATCTAGTTTGTACTTGATATTGTTAATCAATTAGATCCACTGATCTAATTCACCATTAAATCAATTAATGGAAATAATACCACTGTATTTAAAAAACATGTTTTTTTCCAGAGCATCGATTCATTCTTTAGAAACCACATGATATGAGGTTCCACAAAATATTAGAGGTTGTCATTTGATGAAATAATCCATTATATACATGTTCCTATATAGAGTTTTTTCTCACATTCTAAAAGGGTACCACTAATAATAAACTATTTAAACAAGCTTAACACTGTAAAAACTATTATGTTCCAATTATATCCATTCGAGGTTACTGATTCAAAATAATATTATCCTCTAAAATACCTTCCACTTCATTAAATCTATTTCATATATGGAAAATCTTTATTAAATAGGTAAAGATTATATAAGGAAACATAGAAATAGTTGATGTTTTCTCATGATAATATAATTCAAATATTAATATTATTTAAATAATTTTTCTTAATAACATCATAAACTCTAATTTTTTATAAACCATGATCTATTACAACTATATCAACACATACCATTAACAGTCCATAATTATTAGTTTAATTAAATGAATTTAAATTTATTACATTACCGTGATCATTTTGGATTATGGTTTTATATAATTAAAATATATATTAAATATTAGACCCTTACAAAAAATAGTGGGAAGAGCCAATAAATATCATTTTTTTGAAAAAAATTAATGTTCACAATTTTAAACTCAGGTATCATTAAAAACACTTTAGTTTATTTTAAGTTGAATCCCCAAAGTGAAAACATGACCATTCTATAGTTCTTTTATCCTTATATTCTGCAAATAAAAGTTGAAAATTTTTAATGATAAAAAAACCGCAGTAATGGATTAAAAAATAAGAAAACCTATTGGTACATCTTGAAAAGAATAATATCACCTAGAAAATATTCTATTAATATAATTAACCTTGAGAAATAAATAATCATTTACATACTCAAAAAAATAACTGCACTTCCTAATTATCATTATATAGCATGTTATATAAAATAATAAAGGGAAAATCATAATAATTAAGGTTTCTTTTAAAACATGAGTACTCATGAAACCATTTTCTTAAAAGAAACACTTTTAACACTTAAAGGGGGAATAAACATTCCTTTAAATGTAATATCATTAGATTAACTCATAACATCAAAATAATTCCATAAAAAACCATTTTCTAATATATAAATTCATTGTGATACATTGGGATATCATATTTATTTCACTCTTACAATCAATTTTACAAGAACTCTTGGAAATTGAATACTCTACTTGATTAATTCCAAGATAAAATAAAATCGTTACCCAATGCATTGGATAACTCTATCTGATTTACTAGACGTCATGAAAATTTTACAAGGTACATAAGATACATAAAATATTTAATTTACATCATAAAATATAATAAAATACTATATTTAACACATATTTAGAATCATGTTTGGGCATTACAAAAAAATAGGAATAAAAAATATTTTTTCCTTGAAAATTATTAAAATGAAAATTTCACAGAATGGGGAATATGATATTCTTTAAAAAAATGTGAAAAATAATATAGTAATATTATTAATTCATAATGGTTATAATGGTGGTAAATTACATGGTTTTCATATATGATTAAAAAACATTTTTTACACTTTTATAAAGAAGTGAAAATGACTATTATAGAAAATGAAGAAAATATTCCTTTTTAGATATTTTCAATGAAAGTAAAAGGTAATTGAAAATTAAATTTAAAATATTATTGGTATAAATAAATAAATAAATGAAATATTTAAACGATCTTAAACATTGAGGGAAAATAGTTTAAAAAGTTTAATACAGTTCTATAAAGATATATACACTACATCTTCAATAACATTTTAAATAAAAAGAAAACAAAGAAGATAAATTTAAATATATTTTTAAATCAATTTAATTTAAATAAATAAATGATAAAATAATGTAATAAATTAGTTAATACCCCACAAAAAACGAAACATGCAGTGAAAATTACATAAGTCTCAAAAAAGGGAATTGGGATGAGAAATCAATTACTGTGAGTCTAACTCAATCTGTACAATCATTAAAACTAGTATAATAAACATATATAAATTATCAATTGATTAATTAATTTTTTAAGCTTTATTCAATTATAATAACCCCTTTTATTTCTTTTATTAACTTATTTTATATAGTTATGAAATAAATTAAGTTTATGTCAGATGTTTCAAGGTCATTTATTTTATAATCCCAAATAAACTTCAGTGGGTTGACTCTGGCCAATGGGGTAATTGTTACATCATATACATAATTTTAATATAGAAAATATTTTCATTTTTATGCAATTTAAACAATTTTATATCCATCTAGGAAATCTTGAAATGAAGAACGAATCACATTACTTTTTAGAGGTGGTTGTCCACACATATGCACGACTGATGTTATAATTTTGAAACTAGTGGATGGGTAAGAATATAAGTAATATATTATCTTTTAATAATCATAATTATGTAATAAATATAAAATATATTCATTAAATTATTTATAATAACCATGCAGGTGAGGCAGTGATGAAAAATGAAAAACAACACTTTGTAGAGGTGGTAGTTCACGTGTACGCAAGAGCGATTTTTCATTTCTCATAGGATGGAAATGGAGATGATTTTTTTTTTATAACATAAACATAAAAAAATTCAAATATATTGGATATAATTATGTTATTTGTCACATCTAAGACCTGAATTCCACTTAATGGGTTCCCCGAGCTCGTTGGGCCACATGGCCTCAAGCACATCTCCCTGAATGCCAAAGGTTTCCGACTAATAATGAGGATCTAAAGTGTGTTCATGGGGAGACTATAACCACATTAAAAAAGTTTTTGTGTAGTGGATAAAAGTAAACATAGGTAAATACTGGAATAAATATAAGTAAATAGAAGGCATAATGAAAAATAGAGACAACAATAACAATAACTGAAACAACTAGAATAACATTCAACAACTGATGATATGTTTTGTCACTAGAATACAAGAAAACATGGATAAAAGATAGTAGAAATAACATGTTATCAAAAAAATATAAATGAAATCAAATACTCTCCCAAGAATCCCAATCTCTAACTAGGTCATATTCAATCAATCTCCATACTAAACAACTTGTAATCAACTGATTCAATCTGCATGCTTCCTTTTGTCAAAATCTACAACCATGTAATCCACTCTGGGTACCAAAAGGAACTTGGAGAGGGTGTGAGATAAATCTCAGTGGCCCACCACCAATTTTTTTTATAATATTCGGTCCGTATAATGGAAATTTAATAGTATGCAATAATGGATATATAATGTAAAGCAGTACAATGATACTAAATACCCAAGTACCTGCTTCATCCCTTAGCTAGCGTCTAAACATAACCAATACATTAATTTATGATTACCAATTTATAAATAATTAACATGTTTCAAATAGTGAGGGTTCTAAGTTATAAAAAATAATCATGTAATGAAATTTAATATCAAATTTCCAAGCTAATTACCAATACAATGTATACCTCAAGGGTTTCCAAATTAGTAGAAACATTATATTGGATGAGGGTAAGAGTATAATCCAAGGATCATATTCCAAGGCATTCCATAATAAGGTTCCTAAGGAATCTGAGATGATCGTCCAAGGTAAAACGAGGCTAAGTAGAGATAGGGCCCTATGGGCTGTACCCATGGATCTTACTAGTCAGTTATAGTTCCAAGGAGTGTTTCTGATACATCTTATGATGATATGTAAGGGATCTTATAGTGTCATATAGAGAATCCAAATAATAGAAAAGGATTAGGATCTATGTGGGTATCAACATATGCAAGCCTTATCCTGGAATCAGAGTGGGGTTCCCGAGTGCTCATAGTATTCTCCGATCAGAATACAAGGAGGCCTCTTGCCAAGGAATTCATATTTAAGTATGAATTAATGTAATATTTCATTTGTTTAAAGCCTTTATATTCATTAATGTTATAAGTTCAAGTACCAAGCAACCAATTTTAATCAATAAATCCATTTGGTCCAAGCCTTTCCTTTGATTGGTGTGACAAGGCCTAGTAGCATGCAACCTTTATTAATTACATTTAAATTATATTCAATAATTATGGTTCTTTTTGAAACCTTCCATTAATGTTGTAAGGGGTGATATGGATATGAAACCTACTATTAATTTACATTTAATGCTAAGACATATTCATAGTATGCATGCCTATTCCCATTTCTCCTTTAATTTTCTAATTGAAGCACCTACCTTAGGCGAGTAAAGTGGTGAGCATACATGGTACTTTAAAATTTGAAATTACCATTATAAACAATACATTCTATATATAAACTCTTACCCTTAGAATGGTGAAGACAACACACAACCGAATTGGGCTCAAATGTGTCAAAACACTAAAATGAAAATTATGGCATAACACTCTACATGGGATGAATGGTGTTGTGTTTGTAACCACCAAAAATTACTCAAATATATGCAAAGATCATATCCACATGGTTCTAATAATTATAATCATGAGATATAAATACTAAAAATGACAATCAGTGAAATCGGTGGGCCCCATATAAACATTCTAAAATCTACAAACTTGAGGGATGAGTTATGGACCAACCACCTTAGACTTGTATGACTCTCCTCTTATGGTATTGGCACTTGATTTGTCTATAGTCTGAGTAGATCTAAAAAATAGAGGGAAAAAATCACACCATGATATCCAGGTCAAGAGAAGAAGAGAGTTAGAAAGGCTTAAAAAGACTTGAGTACTTATTGTTGCACATCCAACGTGGTGAACAGAACTTGATCAGATCATGAACGAAATAGATCTCTTAATTTCTACCTTTGGCATTCAAAAAAATCAAAATTGAGGGAGAAATAGGATAATCTAGATGGTTCAAGGGTTATGGAAGACATAGGGATCTAATTAGATAATTAAGGGAAAAGACTATTAACCCTAAGAAAGGCATGTGCACGGTCTGTCTGCATAGTTTGACAAACTATGCACAAAACATGCATGGTTACCTAGGAAGAAGGGGAAATTGCATGGTTAGGTTGCACAACTGTGTGCCAACCATACGATGTGGATCTGTCTATAAAAATACCATCCACATAGTTTTGAAAATTTTGTACCAACCATGCGACTTGGCTAGTTGCCCAAAAATATGTGTTTTGAGCTCCATACAAGCCTTGAACACCCCTAATCCTCTTATATCCTTGCACAAAAGTTCTCCATGGACAATTCTTCCATATAGTACGTGAGTTATAGGAGCACAACTATGTTCCAAACAAGACATGGGATTAGGAGACCGACATACGTGCCCAATGTCCAATTTTATTCTCAAATAGAGCTTCAACACCATAGGGAGGTGAACTCGGGGGGGGGGGGGGTGGGGAGTTCATTTAAGGGGGGATAATGGAAGAACCCATTTTTTAACTCACGTATGGATCCATTAAATTTTGGTTTTAGTATAAATCGTTACTTTGGTCTTAATATAGATTCCTAATGGGTTGACATTGGTTTTTGGGATGTCCAGGGATTGTTCGGAGCCCGAAACACATATTTTGGGGAAACTGGCCAAGGCGCAATGTTGGCACACAGTTTGCACATGGTTTACCTAACCATATGGATGTTGTTTTTCTAGATAGATCCTCCTCACACATTTGGTGCACTACCATGAAACCTAACTATTAATGTTCACCTTCAACATAGGTAACCGTGTGGACAAACTGTGCAGAAGCCTTTTTTAGGGTAAATCGTCCTTTTTCCTTAATGATCTAATTAGATACATCCTTCTTTCCTAATTTGAGAACCAGTGGTATTAACCTATTTCTCTCTCAATTAAGATCTTTTTTATGTCCAAAGTTAAGAATGAATATATCTCCTTCATCCATGATCCGATCAAACTTTCATTAATCTCGTTGGTTGCACAATAATACGTACTTGAGTTAGTTTATGCCATTCTCACTCCATTTTTCTCTAAACCTAGATATTTTGAGGTGACCATTTTCCCCATTTTCATAGATATACTATAATCTAATACAAATAAAGGGCCAATATTGGAGTAGTATTGACATAGAATCGTAATGATGGTGGTCTATAACTCATCCTGCATGTTCATTGATTTTGGAATTGTCGTGTGGGGCCCATTAATTTCATCAGGTTCCATTTATAGAATTTATATTGTATTATTATAATCATTAAAACTGTATAGATATTCACATTTCATATATGTGATTAAATTTTGGTGTTTGAGACCAAAAATCCATTCATGCCATGTAGGATATTATTCTATAATTGTTGTTTTAGTGTTTTGACATGTTTGAGACACCGTTCGGGTTTTCCTTGGCTTGACCTTCCTATGGGTAAGAAATTATCTATTAAATTTCTTATTTATAATGTGATTTTCATAATTTAATGTACCATGTATGTTCGCCACTTGACCCACCTATGGTAAGTACTTCATTTGGACAATGAAAGGTGAAATGTGAATTGGCATGTATACTTGGTATATGACTTGGCCTTAAATGTAAATGAATAGTAGAATTTATATCCATAACACCTCTTACCACATCAATGGATGGTATATTAATGATCCTTAATTGTTGAAAATTATTTAAATGGAATTATTAAAGGTTGCATGTTATGTGGCCTTGTCACACTAATGAAAGGAAATGATTGGACTAAATGGACTTATTGATCAATAAAGGTTACTTGATATATGATCTTATAACACTAATGAAATGAAAGGATTTACCTGAATGAAATATTACTTAACTTCGTACATAAATAGTAATGTAATGAATCAATCCCACCTTGGATTCTGATCGGATAATTCCATGAGAAATCAGGAACCCCACTCCGATTCAAGGATACAGCATGCATCAGTTGAGACCCACCTAGATCCCGATCCTAGTATATTACTTGGAAGACCAAATATGACACCATAGGATCCCCTACATATCATCATATGATGATTTAAATTCAATACATGGATTCAACATTGAAAAGTAGGTTCTATGGTAACATCACATAGAGCCTTGTCTCTATATAACCCTATTTTAACTTGGATGATCTCCTAGGATTTGGTAGGAACCTTATTATTTATATCAATGAAATATGCTCATTGTATTACACTATTATCATCACCCGGATGTAATTATTACTTATTTTAAAACCCACGAGGTCTACATTTCCTTGTTCATTACCGAGGAAATTCACAATTAAATATCATTATAGATTTCCCTATTATAACTTTGAACCCTCTATATTTGTAACCTATGAATTATTTAAAAATTGTTAATAAAAAATTAATGGAATATTTATGTTTAGATTCCAACATGGGGCTAAAGCAGGTACATAGGTATTTCATAACATTTTACTGTTTTACTTTATATATGCAAGCTTTCACACTATTACATTTCCATTACACTGGGCATATGTAGTAGACAAAGTTGGTGGTGGCCTGATGAGATTAATCTCACACCCTCTCTAGGAACCATTTGGTACCTTGAGTATATTACATGGTTGAAGGTTTTGACATAGGGAAGCTTACAAATTCAAACACTTCATAGATTTTTTTGGGTAGAGATTGATATCAGATGACCAAGATGGAGCTCAAGATGCTTGGGGTAGTCTATAATTTCATTTATATAATTTTTGGGAACATTATATAACCACTATATTGTATCCATATTTTCTATTTTTCTTGTGACATGACATATCATCCACAGTTGTTAAATGTTATTATAGTTATTTTAGTTATTGTTACTATTGTTTCTATTTTTCCATTATGCCTTTTGTTTATTATATTAATTCCACTATTTTCTAATGTTTACTTTCAGCCACTACAATATACTTTGGTAATGATGATATAGTCTCCCCATAGACTCACCCTAGGCCCTCACTAAAAGTCTGCAGCCTCTTGCATTCAATGATATGTGCTTGAGGCCGTGTGGCACACATGTCTCGGGGCACCCATTAAGTGGAATCTGGGTTTGGGATGTCACAAAGTGGTATCATAGGGGTTTACTTTCTTGCATTTCCATTTGTAAACAATAGATTGGGGATTTGGAATGCCTGGGACATGGTCATAAGTTGCTCATGGTCATCATGAACCCTTGTTTGGGGTAAAAACCATGTTTCTTAAAGTATAATTGTTTTTATACTATTTTCTATTATAGTTGATATTATTTCACCATTTGGTGATGTAGATGTTGTGTGGTGTTATTGATTGTTACTCTATTTTAGGATTTCTTTCAACCATGTCCTGATGATATGAGGGAAAGTAGCATTGTTACATATATCATTATAGGAACTTAGAATTTTCATGTCATGCATATTGACATGCCATATAGGTGCATTTCAATACTTTTCATGGCTTCATATACTTGTGATTGTTGAGTGATGTTGGGATAGTTAGCTTATGATTGTATTATTTCTAGTTACTATTGAGTTATTTTCTATCTCAATTCATGATGTGTATGGCCCCTCATGGGTTGGGATGAGTAATTTATGGGATTGATCCATTATGTTATAAATAAATGGATGACATTTCTAGTGATAGGTGTATGTGAACTGATTCAATGGAAATGTCTATCCATTATAAAGTGAAAATTGACTTCAAAAACAATTTGGTTGCATGTTCTTATCCTGAATTTTCATGTTTATGAAATATAAAGGAGTGAACTTAGAAATTAAATATAAATGAAATGAAACTTATACTTGAGAACATACTGATACCTAGACATATAACTGAGTATTTTGGGTATTATTACTAGGTTGTGAGTTTTCATCTATTCAGCTTTCTCTAGTGATTCTATCTCCCTACTTCAGCTTTTTATGAGGTGTGTACATAAAAATTGAAGACCAATTATGACATGATGTCCTCGTATCATATAGAAGGAGGGTGGAAAAGTGCATGCTCCAGATGTGGTGGGCCCTAATCCACTATTAAGTATTCTAGGAGTGCCACTCGAGTCCCATCTTGTTGTTCCAGATGTTGGAATTGATGACCATGTTTGTGATGGTATCCTATGTCTGATGTAGTCCATGCATGTTGTTCCACATCTTGGATCTACAATGGATAATCTGACTTGGGAGTTCCAGATGTAGCATCCTCAAATGTTATTAGGGGATGGCGGTCCGCAGGCTCTTGAGTCTTGGCTATAATCCACCCTGTATATCTTTTAGAATCTAGAAACACCTCTAGAGTGGAGAGTCAATATTGCCACATACATGCTTCAGGATTCGTCCAAGCACTGGTGGGATGTGATTACCTAGGCCAATCATCATCATGGCATACTATGGTTTGATTTCTAGGATACCTTCTATGATCTTTTCATTCCTCATTTACTGAAAGATGATAGAGCCAGAGAGTTCATGCATCTAGATTAGGGTTCTATTTTAGTTATGGAATATTCATAACTATTCATGGAGTTGCAGTTCTGTGCACCTATTCTAGCCGGTGATGAACTTTTACATGCTAGATGCTTCGAGAATGGTATTGTGTATGCCTTTAATATTCATTTCAATGTCTTTTCCCTACATATCCTTTCTGAAGTAGTAAATTAGAAATTTTATCGCAAAGAATTACCTATGGTATGAAAATAGTATTAGGTATAGAGGATCAGTACCGCGACAGGTCAATAGTTCTTCCAGGGGTCGGAAACATTACCTCAAGGTTTCTTGTTAGGGAAGTGACAACCAGAATTCCCTTTTTGAATGCTCTGTAGAGTTTCATCAGTGTGGACAATGGGGGAAAAGAAGTCTCATTGTGATAGAGACCCCATGGAGTGTTGTGATTGCAGTTGTATGGGGTATCTCTAGCATTTCAGTAAGACATTTCCACCAGCCTCAAGTGGATGAGAATAAATTCTAGATCCACCATCAATAGAAGGATCTTCTGTTCCATGTCATGTAGGGAGTAGGAATAGAACCAAAAAGTCTGGATGTGGAGGAGGTCATGGCCATGGTAGCCGAAACCCTGATCACCAGCACCACCACCAGAGCAGATACGATTGTGGTAGTCCATCTATTGCATAGGGCTATGGATCATCCATGTTAAACGATCTACAACTAATTGTAGAGGATTAGGATGTGAGATGATCTATAATATGAGGTACTATTCTTATGGCATCTACTATTGTATCTTCTTTATTTGATATTGGTTATTTGAACTCTTTTATATCTATATATATCGTGGAAAGTCTAGGACAAGAGATACAATATTACTATGGTTTACTGACCCTAGATACACTGTTAGGGGTACGAATAGAGGGTATACATCTATTTAGGGACTTCCCCCTTGAGGTAGATAGTTACCCTCTCTTAAAGAACCTATTTTTTCTGAACATGACATGCTTCAATGTCATTCTCGGAATGAACTGGTTGGTTCACTATATAATTTTGTAGACTTCTATCATTGCATGGTATCTTTTACATCATTCACGGGAAAAAATTATCAACATAAGGGTGTGTGGGATATCTAGTATGGATGATATGGACCAAAGCATCATCAGATATATAGAGTGACTGCCCAAATTGAAAATCACTTCTTAAAGGATCAGGGTTTTCATCATGCTGATTTCCCTCCAATGGTGGATCATTTCAGGGATGTCTTCCCCAATAATTTTTATAGCATACCTTATAATATAGAGGAATAATTTACAATTGATCATGTTACAAGAGTATATCCAGTGTCAATTCCTCCTTATAGGATATCATCTACAGAGCTTTAGGAGCTTAATTGATAGTTAGAGGATTTAGTGGCTAATGGTTGCATATAGCCAAGTACATCCTCTTGGGGTTCGCCTGTGCTTTTTTCCAAGAAGGAGGATGGAACCTTATGTCTATACGTGGATAAATGAATTTTGAATTAGCTTAAAATCAAGAATTGGTATCCAGTACCTCAAATAGATGATCTCTTCGATCAACTCGAAGGAGAAAAGTCTTCTCCAAGATTGAACAGAGATCGAGTTATCATCAGGTGCGAGTCAGATCGTCAGACATAAATCATATAGATTTCCGTAAATGGTTTGGTTTGTATGAGTACCTTTTTATTCTAGTCAGTCTTATAAATACAACCATTTTTTCATGGTGTTGATGAATAGGGGTTCCCACCAATATTTAGATTATTTTTTAATAGTATTTTTGGTTGACATCTTGGTGTATAATCACACTCATAGAGACCATGGAAAACATATTGGGGTTGTCTTAAGTACAATGAGAGGGAACCAGATTTACTCCAAGATTGCTATTTGAACTTATGGATCAACAAAGTTCACTTATTGAGTCCTATAATATCATAATCAGGTGTATCTGTTGACCCCAAAAAGGATAGTGCAGTAATTTACTGGGAGAATCCCAAGAACATGTTTGAAATATGATGTTTCTTGGGGATGGAAAGATATTATAGTTGTTTCATACAATACTTTTTCTACATTTCCTAACCTATTAATGCTCTTACAAATAAGGGTGTCAAGATCTTATGGTCAGAAGCAGGTGAGAAAGCCTTACATGAGCTGAAAGGGAGGCCGGTTTCAACACCTATTCTGAATCATTCAGAGTCATGCATAAGTTATATCATATTTTGTTATTCATCAGGCATCGGCCTAGGAGAAGTGATGATGGAGGAGGATAGAGTCATTGAATATGGATCTCGGTAGTTGAGGCCTCATGAATTAAATTACCCAATGCACAATCCGGAGCTAGTAGTAGTTGTCCATTCCTTATGTTGATGGAGACATTATCTATTATGTGAGTGTTTTTTGGTGTACATTGACCACATGAGCATTAAATATATATTATCTCAACATTAATTGATCCATAGAAAAAATACATGGTTCAAATATCAACAATACTTTGATTTTGAGCTTGCATATATGTTTAGGAAGAGAAATGTAGTTATAGATGCACTGAGTCAGAAAACTCAAACAGAGGTTGTACGAGAATCTAGTGATGAATGGAATTTAATGTCAGTATTTTCTGAGTTTTATATGGTGTTTCCCAATAGTCATGACTAGTCCTATCTCTCATCCTTTATAGTTACCTCTTCTGTCTCTGAGAAGGTGAATGGTATAATGTTTTCAGATCCTAATGGTTTGGTTCTCTGTGAAAGTATATCAGGATATGACCCCCCTCTTTATTGGTTTGTGGATAGAGATGACATCCCATGTCTACATGTATGTATCTAGGACTCCATAGATATGAGATAGGAGTTGATAAAAGAGTCCCATTCCTCTTAGTATGATGTCCATATATTCATCTCGAATATGTATAGAGATATGCAATTCAAGTATTGGTGTCCTGGGTTTAAACATCATATATGAGGCTTTATCACTTGGTATTCCACCGGTCAGTAGGTGATGGTGGAGCACCAGAGACATGTGGTTTTCTTATATCCACTTCTAATTTTGAAATGGAAATGGTAAGATGTTGTTATGGGTTTGTAGTTATTTTACCTAGGTTTACTGGAGGTATAAATACTTTATGGCTAGTCATTGATCGGCTGAAAATATAATCCCACTTGATTCCGATTTAGTAAAATTTTTCAGTTGATGAACTGGGAATACTGCATGTCGATGAGATTATACAGCTCCACGAGGTCCCTCGTATTATCATTTCAGGTAAGGATTATCATTTCAATTCTAGATTATAGTAAGGTTTTCAAAATTTTATGGGAATATAGGATCTTCTAAGCCCACATTTTTTCCCTTAGAATAATTGAGAATCAGAACTTACAATACAGGTTCCAGAGGATATGCTCCAAGCATGCGTCCTTAATTTTCAAATTTCCTAGGAAAAAAATATACATATCTTCGATTTTGCCTATATTAAAATATTTAATTTAAAAATATAGATGGATTCATTTGAGTAATTTTATGTAAGGCCATGTCTTTCACCCATATTCTAGCTAGAGGTAGGTGAGGCAACCTTACTAGGTCCTCGTCACGTTCAGGAGACTTTAGAGTAGGTTTAGTTGAACAAGAAGCGTGTGAATACTGATCAGTATAGAAAAAAATATAATTCCAATATCCATCGAATAACTATAGATTTTGAGGTCATAAATCATGTTTTATTTTGGGTTAACCTAGGCTAGGGAATATATGGTTATAAAATCTAGTTAATTTGTCACCTTGTTAGACAGTTCTATTTGAAATTATGGAGAGAGTCAGGTTGGTAGCCTATTGGTTTCTACTACCTCATAGGTTCAATGATAGACATGACGTAATCCATGTTTCAAATAATCACAAGTATCATAATGAATCATCCCATACTTGTGACCCTGATGAAGTGAAGTTAGATGGTAATGTTACTTTTGAGGAGAACCCAGTACGCATCGTCGACCAAAACACGAAGGTTCTATAAGGCCGATCAGTCCATCTAGTATGGGTTATATGGTAGCACAAGCACATATAGGATGAGACATGGTAACATGAGGTAGATTTACATGACCAATAGATAGAATTGTTCTGAGATAGTGTTTATACACCCCTAGAAGGTGAAGTAGAGGATAATTTCTTTTAAGGGGGTAAGATAGTAAGAACCTAGTTCTTACTCTGGTATGGATCCATAAATTTCAGTCTAAATCTTTACATTGGAAAAAATATGGATTCTTAAATGGTTATCAAAGGTTTTAGGGGTTTGGGGGGCTTGTTTGAATCCCAGAAAACATCTTTTTGGGGAAACTTGTCAAGTTCCATGGTTGGAACATAGTTGGCGCAGAGTTTTTCCTTACAGTGCAAATGGTGTTTTTCAGTAGAGATCCCCCTCTAATGATTGGTGCATGAACGTGTGCCCAAAATATGAATTAGCCTCTTGTTCCTGTGTAAATAACAAATTTTTTCCCATAGTTTCTCAAACCATGTGGAAAAACCATGCACACGACTTTTTTCTTGGTAAATTGTCCTATATTCCCTTAATGATCTAATTAGATCCCTCCTTCTTCCCTAACATTAGAACTAGTAGTATTAACCTATTTCCCTCTCAATTTGTGGAATTTTGAATTGAAAAGGTAGGAATCAAGAGATATCCTTCATCCAGGATCCGATCGAGCTTCCATTCATCACAATAGATGTGTAATGGTAACTACTCGAGTCCATTTAAGAATGTATCCCTCTCTTTTGCTCTCAACCTAGTTATCATGGTGTGAGTGTTTGTCCCCATTTAATAAATCTTCTCAGATCTGAGCCAAATTTAGGTACAATACTGGAGGAGGAGAGTCATAGAATCCTACGGTAGGTGGTCTAAAATTAATCCCTTGAGTTCGTTGATTTTGGAATTATCGTGTAGGTCCCACTGATTTCATCAGGTGTCATTTATAGAATTTATATTCTATTCTTATAGTAATTGTAAATGTATGGATATGATCTTCCCATATATGTTATTAATTATTGGTGGTTATTAGCACATGTCCATTTATCCCATGTAGGATATTATTCCTTAATTGTACTTTTAGTGTTTTGACATGTTTGAGCCACTATTCGGGTGTACCTTGGATTGACCTTCCTAACGGCAAGCATTTCTATTTTAAAGGGATTTTTTAAAACAAGAATTTTATAATAGAAAGTATCAAGTAAACTCACCACTTTACCCACCTAAGGTAAGTGCATCAATTTGACATGGAAAGGTGAAATGTGGATTGGGAAGTATACTAAGTATATGACATGGCAATAAATGTAAATGAATAGTAGGTTTCATATAAATATCACCCCCTTCCACATTAATGGAAGGTAGAAGAAGGAAACTTAATTATTGACTATGCTTTAAATGGAATTAATAAAGGTTGTATGCTACATGGCCATGTCAAACTAAATAAAGGAATGGTATATACCAAATGGACTTATTGATTAATAAAGGTTTCATTATAGATGAACATGTCACACCAATGAAAGGAAAGGCATGAAAAAATGATATATTAAATGACTTCATGCTTAAATAGGAATGGTCCGACTCAACCCATTTTGGATTCTGATCAAAGAATGCCATGATCACTTGTGAAACCCCCTATTATTCAAGGATATGTCTTGCATAGGTTGACATCCACCAAGATCCCAATACTTGTATATTTTTTGGATGCCTGGTATGACATTATAGGATCCCTTATGTATCATCATAGGATTCCTCAAATAAACTACTTGGAATTAGCATTGACAAATAGGTACCATGGTTACAACCCATAGGGTGCTATCTCTACTTATCCCTGTTATACCGTAGATGATCACCATGGATTTGATAGGCACCTTATTGTGAAATTCCCTGGAATATGATCCTTGTATTAGAATCTTACCCTAATCCAGGATACAGTTATTATAGATTTTTGGACTGTTGAGGTATATGTTTCCATGGTCATTACCTTGGAACTTCACTATTAAATATCATTTCAAGTTACCTTGTTATAACTTGAAACCCTAAAAATTATTAACATGTGAATTATTTGTAAATTGGTAATCATAAATTAATGGACTGGTTATGTTCAAATGCCAGCTGAGGGATGAAGTAGGTACTTGGGTATTTAGTTACATTTTACTTCTTTACATTATATATGCTTGCTTTAAAACTGTTACATTTCCATTACATAGGATGGATGTTATAGACACTATTGGTGGTGGCCCACTAAGATTTGTCTCACAACCTCTCTTGGCACCATTTAGTACCCAGAGTAGATTACATAGTTGTATGTGTTGATAAATGGAAGCATACAACTTCAAATACTTGATTGCTTGCTGCATAGGATGAATATTTATAGAAAATGGCCAATATGGGGCTCGGGATGTTTGGGGAAGTATAGGAATAAATTAATACTTTTTGAGAAGATGTTATTCCTATTGTCTTGTATCCGTGTTTTTTAGTTTTCTAGTGACATGACATATCATCATCAATTGTGGAATGTTATTATAGTCATTTCAATTATTGTTACCATTATCTCTATTTTTAAACTCTGCCTTCTTTTTACTTATATTGATTCTGGTATTTACCTATATCTACATTCTTCTACTACACAAAACTTTAGTAAATAAGGAATTTTATCCCAATGACCACACCCTAGGCCCTCACTGCTTATTGAAAACCGCTTGAATTTGGGTAGATGCACTTGATTCCATGTGGCCCACCAGGCTCGAGGCACCCATTAAGAGGAATCTGGGTCTAGGACATTACAATGTTGTATTAGAAGGGTTTCCTTTCATTATTTACTATTTGGAGACAATATTTTATATATTAGGTATGCTTGGGACATGGTTTTATGCTAGGCTTGGAAATAAGGGGTACTTTCATGGTTAGGCCGCATACTCGTGTGCCAACTATGTGAGGTGTATCTCTCTAGAAAACCAACATCTTCACTGTTTGGAAAACTGTGATCCAACCATGCACCAACAATGAAAATTGGATAGTTTCCCCAAAAATATGTGTTTTGGGATCTAAACATTCCTGAGATACCCCTCAAACCTCTTCTAACTCGTTAAAAATCCATATTAGGTAAAATTAGAGATTTATAAAAAAATTTAAAGAATCCATACAAGAGTAAAAAAACAGGTTCATACGATCATTCCTCTTAAAAAAGATAATCACCAAGAGTACCTTCCTCGGGTTTGAAAACATTATTTGAGAATAACTATGGTCATTAGACACATACGTCAGCCTCCTACTACTGAGTCTCTTCCTATATGGGGACGTGATACCATAACTCCCATAATAGACGGACATAACAGCCTCCGAAAACAATCATGCTCCAATCAACGATGCTTACTGGGTACTCCTAAAAAGTAGCATGGAAATCTAACTACACTTCATCAGGATCAAAAGTATGAGACGAGTTATCATGATATTGGGTAATCTTTGAAACATGGGAGACATCATGCATGGAATGATACCTCGATGTTGTTGCAACCGATAGGCTACTTTCCCAACTCTCTCTAAAATATCAAACATCCCTACGTAATGAGGCAATAACTTACCTTGATTTTGTAATTGTCTGTATCCTAGATCACATGATACCCAACGAAAAACATTTTATCTAAATTAATACTCTAGAGGTCATATTTGGTGATTAGAATAATATATCTATCTAGGATAGCTAGTAGTCATATGCTTCCAGATTAGCTGAACCTACTCTGTAGTGTCTTAAACGAGATGAGGAACTATTAGGGCTGCCTCACCGACCTTTAGCTATCATAAGGGTGAAAGAAATGACCAATCATGAAAGGCCTAAAAATGATCCATATGAATTGTCTCATGAATGTTTTTATTATAAGAAAACTCGATGAGTGTTATTGGATTTTCTCACAAACTGCCAAAATCATGGACACATGCTTAGAGCATATCATCTAGAACCTGTATAGTCTGTTCTAATTGACCATGAGTCTAATAGTGAAAATCAATTATTAGAAGAACCTATGCTCCCATATCCTTTTTTCAAACCCTTCTAGAATCGTGAAGTGAAATAATCCTCCCTATATGAAATGATAGTACGAGTGGTCCCATGGAGTCGTATGATCTCACTGACATACAATATTCTTAGTTCATCAACTGAGAAAGTTACTTGATTATGAATTAATTGGGATGATTTTTTCAGTGGGCCAATGACTACTGATACAACATATCTACCTCTAGGTTACCTAGGTAAACCAACTACAAAGTCCATAGAAACATCTTTAAATTTACATTATGGGACTAGATGTGGGTATAATAATCCAACAAGTATCTAGTGATCCTCCTTCATCTTCTGACAGGTGCTACATCAAGTGATAAAGCCTGCTATCTAACATTTCATCCTAGGCCCCCAATACTAGATCTGAATATCTCGATACATCTTTAAGATTCCTAGATGAAATGCCCACTAAGAAGTGTGCGAATCTTTCATCAAATACTATCTCATGTATATAAGAACCCATATACATCCACATAGATGCAGGATGTGGTCTCTATCCATAGGCCAATACAGAGGTGGGTTATCTCATGATACACTCTCATAGAGAACCCAACCTTTAGGATAAAAAACTATCGACCCTTCTCCTTCTCAAGGGTGGAAGAGGTAACTATCAAGGATGAGAGATAAGACTCATCATTTATAATGACCCAAAGTTTTATCAATGGAATTACTGTCTTATAATTATCTTTATATTATAATCACATTAGGAATAACAATGAAATATAATTATGCTAAATATTATGTGACCATTAAACATGATTTTTCCACTTCTATGTTTTGAATTTTGAAAATCCAACATACACATTGTGTTCAAGATGATCTTTAGAGTCTAATTAAACAAAAATAATTTTGGTGAATAGTAACATACCCTTATGAATAGTAACCTACCCTTATTAATTTTACTATGACCATTATTAATAGTAAATTTTCTAAAATTATAGTGACCTTACACATGAATAATTGAATAAAATTTAGGCATCTTAGAAAGTGACAATTTGACCATAGTAAACGTTTTGGTATTTTTGTAAGTCATAAATAATTAATAATAATTAATCAATTAATTTAAAATAAAATTTACATTCTTAAATTGTGTTCATAAATTAATAAATATACGTATTCTAGTTTTTATAAAATTTTATAAGACCCTACATAATTTTTGAATGCTTTATAAAATCAGTTTTAATTTTAAAAAATGTATTTCTCATGTAAATTATAATTATAATTAATATTAAATTAATAATATTTAAAAAATTATTTATGAAAAATAGATTTCATTTTTTTATTCTACACGTCAAAAAATGGTTGGGCTGGAATTTTGGGATTTTTTGGAAATACTTTAATTTTTGATGTATATTGAAATACCGTAATTTACAAAAAAAAACTAAATAAGCTCATTATAGATACATGTGTGATGTTCTGCTAATGTAAGCCCACATGTATAGGGAATAAATAATAAAATTATTATTCTTGGTCATGGAATACTTGATAATCCTTGTCTTATGGGGAAATAATAAATTAGTGGATTGTATACTAAGAAATCCCCTCTCCCCTGCACTATAAATACCACCCTTAACTCCCTCATTCCCCCACCCCTCTCAAGCTTAATTCCTTGTATAAACTCTTACCAAGAATCTTCCCTATTCCCTTCCCACATATAAGAGCTTCTGGCCTCATAAAAATACAATGCTTAGGCCCCTTAAGGATGATCCCAAGAGGAGGAGTCAAGAGGTAATTTATCTCCTTCTTTTACTTTAAATTCCTTTCCATTTCAAGTTCTTTTCTTATTCTCCCAAAACTATATTTATACAAATGGTTTGGTAACTCAATTATTATAAATATAATGTAATTTTATGATAATAATTGGATATTATATCATGCAACCCCCTTCTCCTCTTCCTTTTATTTTATAAAAGATAACGTTGTTTGTGAGGTGTTAATCTGTCACCTTCAAGAATGACATGTTTTCTTTTTTCATTTCAACCATCAGATCTGGTCATGAAACCATTTTTATGGTTGAATAGGATTATTTAATATTTATTAAGCCCTATTTAATGTTATATAACCATCTTATGTACATATTACTAAATGATTAATCAAAACAAGTTCGTTGTGGTCGAAAAACCGCCCAAATTAACTCAAACAATCATCAGTTAATTTTTATCTATTAATTCATCCACATGGAATACAATGTAATTCATTATAAGATCATTTTAACTAATATAATATAATTAATAACATGGAATATATGTTCCTGATTTTTATCTATATTGTACATGAGCTTCAATTCAGGAATACATGTGAAATGCTCAAGAAAACCATAAAAACAAGCATTCCCGAGCAATGTTTTTGAACTCTATAACTTATCAAAAGGACCATAAAATAACATAATGAAAAAAATTACCCCTATTCATCTATAAAATCATCTTTAATTTCTAATTAATGAATATAAAGTCATTATACAATACATTAAAGTGAAGTAATCGCTCGGATATAAGGTAAGGGGAAAATCTAGAACCCAATTTTCATTCTTCGGGTTATCCATCTTTCACTCCAAATTTGGTATGGTCACTCCATTAAAACCTTTTTTTTCATAATTATCATACCTTTTCTAGGATTTAAATGTTTTCTACTGAAGTTTATGTCACACAAAATGTTTTCTAAAAGAACTCTTCTTTTAAGGACTCACCTTTTACCACTCATTCAAGGTTGATGGTTCTTGTATCATGTATGCTATCCCCTCTTTCTTTTGGGAACCCAATGTTTATGAATGTGTTAATATGAGATGAAAACTATTCCTTTACATCGGTTATTTATGTTCATTATTGATATATTTAATATGTGGAATTCATGATAATGATAATGTTATGATGTGACGGGTGCAACCGGAATTATATAGCACAATATGAATGTTTGAATGTGACGGGTGTGCCCGGAATTATTCAGCGCTCCAATGCATTGGGTAAAGTGATGAATATCATGAGTATATGTGAAATTATGTGTGAAAAATATTCTAGGTTTTTTCACATGTATGTGTGGTAGTTAACCACTAAGACATGATGTTTCCTTTTTATGCATTGAAACATTTCAAGTCTTATATTTATGCTTCCCCTTATGTTCATGATAATTTACCTATGTTATGATTATGCTCATCCATGATATATTGTTCTTATATGTCCCCTTAATGGGCTTCTATCTCGCCATTTTTATGTATATCATTAGGTGACTACATTTACTAAGGAGAGTTCAAGTGCCAGTAATGAGCTAGAGAAGAAAAAATTGAATAAATGTTTAGGCTCGATGTTTTAATTGTTATGTATGGTTCTAGTTTTCCAAAGACAGTAAACCATTGTATCCTCTATGTGAAATACTATTATTTTTTTATCTTTAAAATTATTTAATGGTAATGTATGAAAATGTTGGAACGCTATAGTTGGTATTAGAAGAAAGGTTTAGATAATTTGGGAATTATAATTAGTGAACCCTAGATAAAACCACTAGTATGAGACTAACTACAAATATGATCACAATAATTTTT
The DNA here is from genome assembly GCA_963277665.1 of Viscum album. Classification (NCBI taxonomy): domain Eukaryota; kingdom Viridiplantae; phylum Streptophyta; class Magnoliopsida; order Santalales; family Viscaceae; genus Viscum; species Viscum album. The sequence continues at coordinate 160,151,770 of OY728122.1, read as the reverse complement.
ACATAGGAAACTCATATTCCATGATTTTAGTATAAAGTGTTTAAATGAATAAGTTATTCATGAAAATTTTCTATTTTAGAAAATGGTGGGAACCAGGAGAAACCTGGCTAACAACTCGTGCGAGGGCCAATGCAATGATTGCCCGAACGACATCCCCAATGATTTGGGAGGTGGAGTTCAAAACGTCATGGTGATGCTTACCCAATTATCTCAGGTTATGAACAATAACCATAATAATGGGGAATTTCCTCCTACACCAAAGAGGGAGCAACTGGATGTCGAATGTTTTATGATGCAACAACCACCAATGTTTACTGGATCCTCCGATCCAAAAGTTTCGAAGCAGTTGGTCAAATCCATGGAGAAGATATTTTTTTGTGATTCTCTATTTTGAGATGGAGAAGGTGACTATAGTTTTTTTTCATCTATATGGAGAGGTTTCTCAATGGTGGTCTTTGATTTAGAACACCAAGCCAAGGGAGGAAATTGTAGAGATGGAATGGGAATAATTTAAAATCATGTTTCTTAATAAATATTTCCCAGAAAAGCTTCACACAATGATGGAGAGATAATTCATAGAGATTAATAAAAATGAAGGATAATATTTCACAACCTCTAAAGAGAAGTTCACTAGGATTTCAAGGTACACTTCGGGTTTTTTTATTAACAATGATAGAAAAATTGATAGATTCTTTAGTGGATAAAAACTACACCTTCGAAAGTTTCTTGAGATTCAAGACTTTGGGAGTTATGAAAAATTTGTTCAGTGTTCTCTCAAAGTGGATATGAATTTTGGAGAATGGTCGCATGGATATGGTTATAAGAAAAAAAAAAGATGGAGTTTCAAGCTGGGGGATCTAATGAAAAAGGTGGGAGGAAAACTCAACAACCCGCATGCCAAAAATGTGGGAATTTTCACCATGGGAACTGCCTCAAAGGGATGGGGAAATGATTCAAGTCTGGGAAATAAGGACACTATGCACATGATTGTTGAAAAGAAATGAAAAGGAAGGATAATGTAGCTGAAGAAAAGAGAGAACCACCCATGGTTCAATGCTACAACTGTAGGGAGCTAGGGCACTATTCAAGCCAGTTCACTAAACCTCTTGTTCTTGAGGGTAATCAATGCCAGCAGCCACCATAGCCAAAGGAACAAGGGAAGGATTATTCCATCACTACTGTGAATGTGGATAAAGATAATGAGGTCGTAAAAGGTACACTTCCTTTTCACACAAGAATGGAAAATGTATTCCGTGATTATAGTTCTACGCATTCCTTTATATCTTGCATGTTTGATAGAACTATAGAATCGAAGCCTCAAAACCTAGAAGAAGATATATTTATAAAAACACCAAGTGTTGCAATTAGTTTTACAGCTATCCTCTCTGCTACAGAGGCGTTTTCTATGCATTGACGGTGTCCGGCTTCATCCGGGGTGGCTTGGGAGCAGATCTGGTCCTTTCGTTGGCTTCTTTACCAATTTCGGGCGGCTCGTGCGATGGAGAGGGGTCAAATCTAGTCTTGTTGGGTCAGATCTAGTCTTTTGCCTAGGGCTTTGGGAAACAAAAGACGGTGGTGGTCCTACTTTGCAGACGATTCAGCGGTGTTCTTGGTGGTTGGCTTGGAAGAGACGAATCATGGCATGTTCGCGTCTTGCGTCGTGTTTGATGTCAGCGGCTTCATGTTGCGGGTGCTCATCTTCGACGAACAAGCCATGTCAACATCTGGTTTTTCCAGATATGTGGAACATGGTGGTGGTTCTTGGTTGGATGAGGTTGCATATGCATTATTTCGGTTTATGGGTGTGGAGGACGAGGCGGTGTGGCCAGGTGGACGGTGACTATCAGTTCTTTTCTGGCTGATGCGACGAGTGAGTCTCCAGCTTCAACCGGCTATGCAACATGCGCTGATCTGTTGGATAGTGGTGTCGGTGGGGCTTCATGGCATCCACAGCAACGACGGCGGTGGGGTGAATGGGAGCCAGTGTCGGATGATTTTTTTGGGTTGTCCTTGACTTTTTAATGGGCATGGCCCTCTAGGCTTTCGGGTCACTTTAAGGTTGTATTCTGGTATGTATCAGGTTTAATCCTTCTGGGCCTATGGGTTCGGGCCATTGTAGTAAGTTCTGTTTTCCTTGGGTGTTTGTTTTTCAACTGGGTTATCCCTCTTTCCATAAAAGAGGTATTGTGTGTTGTTTCTTTTTTTGTAAAAGGGTTTGTCCCCAAAGTACTTAATATAAAAAAACCAATTGGTGCAATCATTGCAACCCAAGTGTTTGACTCTTCTCCTATTGGAATATGTGGGAAGATTCTTCCAGTGAATCTTTTAATACTTATGTTGGTAAAATTTGAAGCTATAATAGGAATGGATTGACTCTTGTTATATAGAGCACATATCAACTATCGAGAAAAGGAAATATCATTTCATATTCTGAACCATCCCAAATCTCCTCTACAAATGCAAGGAAGAACATTAATCTCCTTTGAAAAATCCTTCAATGGTGAGGGTGTTGATTATCTAGGAATAAGAATACCTCACCCAAATGGTTGAGTCAAAAGAAACTTTCAACCTTGAGGAAATGCCCATCGTGAGGGATTACAGTGAGGTATTTCCTGAAGAGTTACCTGGATCATGAGGTAGTGTTATCAATAGAACTCATACCCAGATCTACTCCTATCTCAAAGTGTCCCTATAGGATGGCTCCTATCAAAATAAAGGAGTTAAAGAAGCAGTAGTAAGAGAATCTGTACAAAGAGTTCATATGACCTAGTGCATCACCTTAGGGTGCACCAGTGCTCTTTGTAAAGAAGAAGGATGGAACAATGCGGTTGTGTATCGATTATCGGGAACTCAACAAGATCACCATAAAGAACATGTATCCACATCCAAGGATTGATGACTTGTTCGACCATTAAATAGGATCTCAATACTTCTAAAAGGTGGATCTTTGTTCTTGATATCATCAGATAAAGGTGAATAAGGGAGATATTCAGAAGACTACCTTCCGTACAAGGTATGGTCACTATGTGTTTCTTGTGATTCCCATAAGACTTACTAATTCCCCTGTTATCTTTATGGATTTGATGAATATGGTCTTTAGACATTACCTTGAAAAATTTGTGGTAGTGTTTATTGATGATATTCTCATCTAGTCCAAGAGAAAGGAGGAACATGAAGAACATCTAAGACTTGTGTTGGTGACACTGATAAAGGACATGTTTTATGCCAAGTTCCTAGAGTGTGACTTTTGGATGAAGCAGGTCATGTTCTTGGGATATGTGATCACACGCGAGGGAATTTATATAGATCCTTCAAAAAAACGCAATTGAGGAATGTCCCAGGCCCTCTAGTGTCATAAAAATCCATAGTTTTCTTGGATTATATGGGTAATACTAATGTTTTGTGAGAAACGTATCACAATTGTCAAGATCACTAACTAGGTTAACAAGGAAAGGGGTAAAGTATTTCTGGACGGAAGAATGTGAGGGAAGCTTCAAGGAGCTAAAGAGAAGGCTGATCACTACACCTGTACTCACACTACCAAAAAGTGGATAATGTTTTGTGAGATACAATGATTCTTCAAAGAAAGTCTTGGGTTGTGTACTCATGAAAAATGATAATGTGATAGCCTATGCCTCACCACAATTGAAGATCCATGAGAAGAACTACCTGACACATGATCTAGAGCTAGCAGCTGTGATTTTTACCTTGAAAATCTGGTGGCACAACCTTTATGGTGAGAAGTGTGACATGTACACCAACCACAAGATCCAAAAGTATATATTCACATAAAAGGAGCTCAATATGTATTAATGGAGATGGTTAGAGATAATAAAGGATTGTGATTTCTCTATTCACTATCATCCTGGAAAGGAGAACAAGGTATATGATTCCCTGTAAAGAAAAGACCATGCTACTCTATCGATGTTACAGATTGAAAAGACCCTATCTTCGTGGATATGAAAACGATGAATTTAGAAATCATAAGGGTAGGGGATACATCCTACCTTTCCCAAATGATTACGCAACCATCCATCCAAGAGAAAATTAAGGAAGCTCAAATGGATGTTGTGGAGATACAAAATATGGTGAATGTTGTAAAGGAAGGGAAGATACATGAGTTCCATATCAACAGTGATGGTGTGATTTAGTTTGGAATGTGGATTTGTGTTCCTTCATCACCAAGGATAAAGAAGTATCTATTGGAAAATAAGTATAGATCACAATTCTCTATCCATCAGGATAGCACCAAGATGTTCTGTGATCTTCGAGAACACTTCTGGTGGGATAAAATGGAGAAGGAGATTGGAGAATATATGTTAAGGTGCTTGGTATGTCAGAAAGTTAAAGCAGATCGACAAAAGTCCAAAGGAATGATACAAAAATTTCTTATACCCATGAGGAAATGATAAAATGTTACTATGGAATTTGTCATGGGTCTCCTGAAGACGTCAAAGGGAAATAATGTGATATGGGTTGTGGTTGATCGACTCACCAAGACTGCCCATTTTATCACTATTCGGGAGGATCACTCTCATGAACAACTTGCAATGATATATGTGAAGGAAGTGGTGAGACCACATGGTGTTCCTCACTTAATTGTCTCTGACCGTGATCCATGGTTCACATCTAAATTCTGGAGGATCCTTCAACACGCTTTGAGTACTGAAATAAATTTCAGCACAACTTATCACCCCCAAAGTAATGGCCATTCTGAAAGGACTATTCAGATGCTTGAAAATATGCTAAAAGCATTCTCTCTAGAATTCAAAGGTGGATGGTATCATCATCTACCATTGGTTGAGTTCTCATACAATAATAACTTATAGTTGAGTATTCAGATGGCTCCATATGAAGCTCTGTATGGAAAGTGATGTTGAACTCCAACCTGTTGGGATGAAGTTAGAGAATTAATGCTACTTGGACCTAATATTATGAAAGAGATGACGGAGAAGGTTCATGTCATCCAAAGACACATCAAAGCTGCACAAAGTTGGAAAAAGAGATACACTGACAACCATATAAGGGTCTTGGAGTTTGACGTTGGAGATAAAGTTTTCATTCAAATATCACCATGGATGAGAGTCATGAGGTTTGGAAAGAAAGGGAAATTAAGATCAAGGTACGTTGGCCCCATTGAGATCCATGACTGTATAAGAGCTGTGGAATATCAGCCTGCACTTACAACGAATATGGATCTTCTTCATGATGTGTTTCACATATCACTCCTAATAAAGTACATACTTGATCCCTCACATGTACTCAACTTTGAGGTGGTACAAATGGAATATGATCTCTCCTATGAGGACCATCCAGTAGAGATTTTGGACATGAGAGATAAGGTCCTATGCAACAAGGCCACCCACCTTTTCAAAGGGATGTGGAGGAACCATAAGTTTGAAGAAACTACATGGGAACTGGAGGAGGTGATGAATGAGAAATTCCCTCACCTATTTGTGTAAAATGAAATTTTGAGGGAAAAATTTCATAAGGGGGAATAATATAATGACCCAACATTTTGTCAATGGAATTGCCTTCTTATAATTATTCATTATATTATAATCGCATTAGGAATCACAATGAAATATAATTATAATAAATATTATGTGACCATTAAACATAATTTTTCTACTTCTATGTTTTGAATTTAGAATATCTGACATACACAGTTGTGTTCAAGATTATATTTGGAGTCTAATTTAAAAAAATAATTTTGGTGAATAGTAACATAGCCTTATGAATATTAACCTACCCTTATGAATAGTACTATAACATTTATGAATTGTAAATTTTCTAAAATAATTGAAACCTTACCCATGAATAATTAAATAAAATGTAGGCATCTTAGAAAGTTATAATTTGACTATAGTAAAGGTTTTGGTATTTTTGTATGTCATAAATAATTAATTATAATTAATTAAATAATTTAAAAGAAAATTTATATTCTTAAAAAGTGTTTATAAATTAAAAAATCTATGTATTCTAATTTTTAGATAATTTTATAAGACCCTACATAATTTTTGGGAGCATTATAAAATCAGTTTTAATTTTAAAAACATTATTTTTAAAGTAAATTATGATTTTAATAAAATATTAAATTAATAATATTTTGAAAATTATTTTTGAAAAATGGACTTCATTTTTTGATTATACATGTCAATAAATGGTTTGGGTGAAATTTTGGGATTTTTCTGAAATACTTTAATTTTTTATGAATAGTGAAATACCGTAATTTACAAAAAATAAGCTAAATAAGCTAATTATAGAGTCATGTGTGATTTTCTGCTGATTGAAGCCCACTTGGTTCGGGGTTGAATTATAAAATTAATATTATTGATCATGGAAGACTCACTATTTCTTTTCTTGTTGGGTAATAATAAATTAATGGATTTTATATTATGAAATCCCCTCTCCCCTCCACTATAAATACCACCCTTCAATCTGTCATCCCCCCACACCTCTCAAGCTTCAATCCTTGTCTAAAATCAACCCAAGAATGTTTTCTAACCCCTTACCCATATACATAATCCTCTATTCTCATCAAAATACAAATCTTAGGCCCCTTAAGGAGGATCTCAAGAGGAGGATTCAACAGGTAGTTTCTCTCCTTCTTTTCCTTTTAATTCCTTTCAATTTCAAGTTCTCTTCTTATTCTCTCCCAAACTATCTTTGTCCAAATGGTTTGGTAATTATAGTATTATAAATATACTGGAATGTTATGTTACTAATGGGATATTATATCATCAGAGCCCTGTCATGACCCCCTCCCCACAATGTGCACCCCTCCTGGGCTGGCAATGTGAGATGGGAGAAAATGACCCTCGAGTCCCGCCTCCAGTAGGCCCCGGGTTGGCGACTAGCACTGAGGGTATATAATACACAAATATGGGAGTAATTACCTTTTAATAAAACACATGCATAAGAGAGATATCAGATAGACAATAACCAACTCTAACTTAGATAGAAATATAAATGAAAACCCAAGTACACAAATGAAATGTCATGAAAAAATACTACAACTGAAAGGGGAAAAACTACAAGTACCCAAAAGAAAGTAAAACAACAGCAACCACAATCCCAAACTTCTCCTAAAAACCCAAGATATTAAACACCAGATAGATCTCCAACCTAATCCAAGTGACCTAAAAATAGTTTATATAACAAAGGGGTGAGTATAACGGATTACTCAGTAGGATCCTCCCGAAAGCCTCTTCTGAAAAAGTAATGAAAGCATGTTAACACACAGTGAACAACAACTAAAAATGACTTGCCACCTAAAAATTTATTCTATGTTCCCAGACTCACCATGAAAACTCTCACCAAGCAGCGCATATAAGAATATATCATATAATAAAGTATATCAAGGGTACCCAGATACTACTTACCCATTGGTTTACCGCTTTGCCCCAACATCGCACGTCCTAAGCATCTCTCTCCAAAAAGGACTGCCCGCAGACACCTAGGAGAAGAACCAAAATATGAACCATGTGCAACAAAACCACCACGTCCATGCAAGAATGTATCCAAGTAGTTTCTAGGAGCCACCACAGCTCGCATAACGTGTATCATACGTCAGGTATTATACCTCAAGCCATTACCGCCCATACACAGAGTATGGATCCTTAATCCATCACAGCCTATACATGTTACACTTATTGTAGTCCATAGGATAATATATCTAGAATATATGTTTGTGAATAACCATAATCCATTACAGCCCTCTACACGCATATATGGAGAAAACTAACCACTGTGCCAACCTGCACAAATATCTACCAAGAGAAGAGAGTGGGGCCAAAGGGGGTAGTCAGCCATCCATCCTCCCACTTGAATGGTGGGGAAAACACCCCCCAGGAATCAGAATCCTCGGGGTGTCAGTTTCCCTCATTTAAAGGGTGGATCAGCGTATAGAAACACAAAAAGTACATAATGTAATATATCTCACCACAACACTATGTGAATAACCTAGACTTAGACTCAACTGCAGCTAAAGTCTCTCGAACTCTGGGATGCCACTTTTAAGACTAGGCATCCTATATGCACACAACCATTTAAAATGATTTATTTCCTTCCTTCATTCCCTTTTTATCAGTTACACTTTACGTTAATTAATTATTTAAAAATTAATTAACTAATAACAATTCTACATTACACATCATTAGCATTACTCACAAAGTACACTGTTCCTTCAGAAATTAATACCTCTTCATTATGTTCCAGCAAACTCCAACCCCATGGGTTAACATAATTTATTTAGTTATTCATTACTAAATTACTTTCCCATATTCCTAGGCATTATAGAAAAACAATCTATGCTACTAAACACAATGGGGATTAACACGGTGAGTAGATGTTATACCCATCGAGTCTTTTCCACCTATAGAAAGAGCGTAGACCCATCCTCCCTTGAGAATATAAACACAGAAAGCATGTGGCATACCCCATGTGTCTTCGCCTATTTATGAAGAAGGGTAAGCAAGACTACCTACCTTGAACAGTGGGGAAATGTAAAGCAGATAATCAACCAATAAGAATCAACAACCATCCTACAATCACATCCATCCCGTTCCATCATTCCTGGTGTCCTCCCCGACACCCACAAGCATAAACGGATGCATATTGCCACTATATGATTCATATTCTGTCACAACTAAAAGGCCTCCATGCCCCCACATATAACAATAGCCATCCAGGATCACATCACAAAACAAGAAGCAGGAAAACAAATATCTTAACAATTGAGCTCTTTTCCCTTTAACAATCAAGAGGGTAACTCGGAACCCTACAAGGAATTATCTTTTTATCATACAGCTGGTTCGTTAATCCATATATAATTGATTAATCTATTATTTGTAGGTTCCGACTATGGGTAACCTAAAAATCAAGCTATCACAAATTTATTAAACATTCTTACTGCATCAGTTTGATTAACATCAAATTACAACAAGGAGAACTAGATTCATATCATGCCTCTTTATCTTTATCCAAAATGTTATCAATTTATCCCCGACATTATATTCTTTACCAATTTCCATCAAGAACGAATAGTTTAATAAATAAATCATATATTTCATACTATTTTGAAAAAAATAAAGAGGTAAAAACATACGGTCAATATCAATTTATTTATCTGGTTCAAATATTTATTATGTCAATTCCATTGTCATCCAGTGGGATAAAACATGATAACTATATAGTTTCACATATAATAAAAGAGAAGCAATGAATCCCCTAACTCAAATAGTTCTTGACATTCTTTATATTAGTACAGTCCACACAACGGTTCACGATCGCCTCCTCTCGTGACAACAGTATCCACCTGAGGATGCCACGGTACGACCACACCAACTAAAACCCAAGAAAACTCTATTAGAATAATAGAGATCACATTCTATAATTTTAAAATGAAAAATAGGTGAAAATGAACCCCAAAATAATGACGATAAAACATAATTTATATCAAATATCGACTGACACTCCTTGGCTGCACCGAAATGGGGGGTGCACTTGATGCATGAAGAATGTCAAGGGAAGCCAATCCATGGGGAAAAGTTTGATCTCACAATTCCTACAGGAAGGGAGGAAAGGTTTGAGCATCTCTCACCAGAGAACAAGGAGGAAGAACAAGGTAGGAATATAACTTTTCCCTTTTAAAGATTTAACGGAGCGATGGTTTAAGATATGATTGATTTCCCATTAAAAGATGATCTCATTAAACCATGCGGTTTGACCATGTAAAAACATCCCAAGCCTTAGTAATAATTATTTTACCAGTTATGGCCTTTGAATAAGACTTAGAGTCCTTAAAAACAAATCTTTAAAAGCATTTTTTGTCAAAGGAACATCAATGGGGAAAAATTGTTGGAAGTTGGAAACACTATTCATGAACTCTAAATTTGAAAAAGGAAAAAGGTCACCATTGGAACTTCACTATTGGGACATCACTATTCTGGAAACAATATTCATGAACCTAACTATTGGAACCTCACTGTTGGAACCTTTCCATTCTAGAAACACAATTCATGAACCTCACCGTTGGAACATCACTCTTCTGGAACCACTATTCACGAACCTCACTGTTGGAACCATACCATTCTAGAAGCACTATTCATGAACCTCACTGTTGGAACCTCACTGTTCTGGAGACACTGTTCAAGAACATCAATGTAGAAACCTCACCATTTTGGAAACACTATTCATGAAACTCACCATTTGAAACTCACCATTCTGGAAACACTATTCATGAACCTCACCATTGGAACCTCACCGTTCTGGAAACACTATTCATGAACCTCACCATTAGAACCTCACTGTTCTGGAAACACTGTTCACAGAAATGGAAAATTGGAAAAGTGTTGGGGATAAGCCACCTTGAACTCCAGGAACACTCAGACACTATATTTTCACAACATAATGGACCAGATAGGTCCATGCCATTATATTAGATACCTCTTGAAACATTCTCATCCTCGTGAATTCAAACCCCACCTAAAAGGAAAATGAAATGGGTCCAAACAACCACCAATCGAGATACCTCCCTAACAGAGAAAGCCACCAAAAACAAAATAAATCCATCTAATAAACATGAATGGTTTATAACCACAAAGAAAAAGTCATTACGTGAAAAGAGTTAAATGTCAAAAACTCTGGGTATTGAACACGTATCTGTGACTCATGTTCCCAAGTACTCTCCTCCATGATACCGTTTCACCAAAATACATGAAATACGGGAATATAATGCCCAGGAAACACCTTCTCTTTGTGGTCTTGGATCTCCACAGGTCATTCCACAAAGGTGGCATCAACATCAATATCGATCACAACCCAATCGATGACCTGACAGTCATGATGAAGATAATGATGGAGTTTTGATACATGGAAAACATCTTGTATCTGACTCATCTACGGGGGAAGTTATACTCGATATTCCACAGCTCCAACATGAGCTAACACCTCGAAAGGCCAATTAAAACAGGGAGAATGACTACTCCCACGACAAAACCTTCACTGCCCATGACGGGGACTCACCTTCAGAAACAAGTGATCCCCAACATTAAACTCTAAGAGTCTCCTCCTTTGATCAGCATATGATTTCTGATGATCTTGCGCTACTTCATCCTCTCATGAACCACCTGAACCATCTCTGTTGTATTCTCCACTAGTTCTGCTCCTAGAATTTTTGACTCTCCAACCCCAGTCCAACACAATGGAGAATGAAAAGGTTAGCCATACAAGGCTTCAAATGGATCCATACTGATGTTGGAGTGAAAAATATTATTGAAAGTGATCTCCACCAAGGGTATGTGTCTCATCGAAGAACCTCCAGAATCAAGAACACAAGAGCGTAACATGTCTTCAAGAGTCTATATGGTTCGCTCTGTCTGACCATCCGTTTGTGGATGAAAAGCAGGCCTAAGGCATAGATGAGAACCAAAATCATGTTGGAGACCTATCCACACCCTATAGGTAAACCGAGGATCTCTATTATAAATGATCATCCTTGGAACTCCATGAAGTCTCACCACCTCCTCCGGATATTGCCTCGACAAAAATTCCACTGATCTCGACTCCTTGATCGCTATGAAGTGGGTCGATTTTGTTAAACGATCCACTACCACCTAAATAGCATCATGTCCTCCTTGACATTGAGGTAAATCTAGTAACAAAGTCCAATGAGATGTCCTACCACATCCATTGAGGAATATCTAATATCTAGAGAAGACCAGCAAGAACACGGTGTTTGGCCTTCACCTTCCGGCAGACCAAACATTGATAGACAAACTCTGCAACCGCACACTTCAGCCCAGACCACCAAAACATGCTCCTCAAGGCTCAGTACATCTTTTTCATGCCAGGATGCAGTGATAAAGGAGAACTATGGAACTCTATGAGAACTATTTTGTGAATCGACAAAGGAACAACAAGAATTCCATGATACAACACTCAGTGTTGTTCATCCTCAGACCACCCATCTGGGGCCTTGCCATAAACAACTTTGTCCCTCCAGACCTCCACCTCTAGATCCCCAACTGGGACTCTTCCACCTTATGTAGCTGGGATGAATGTACTGTCATATGAAAAAGACAACCTCTTCCCCCAACTTCTCCCATATCAAGATATAATGCTGAAATTTGTTTCATTGCTCTCTAAGAATCATCATATCCACACACAGCATCACTATGTGACTTTTGACTCAGCGCTTCAGCTACAACATTCCCCCTTCTAGGTGTATATGATATCTCAAAGTCATATTCCTGTAAGAAATCCATCAACCAACATTGTAGTATGTTCAATTCACACTGGGAAAAAACATACCTCAAACTCTTAGGACCGATGAAAACCACAAAGCGCACACCAATGAGGTAATGTCTCCACAACATTAGAGAAAACACCACGGTTTCTAACTCAAGATCATGGGTGGCATAGTTACATTCATGGGGATGAAATTTCCGAGACCCATAAGAAACAACTGATCTCTATTGCTTCAGAACAGAACCTAACCCCAGATGAAAAGCATCGTAGAAAACATCAGAATGAAATCCTGCGGCTGGAATACAAAGAACTAGAGAACTTACTAACTTCTCCTTTAGATACTCAAAAGCTTCCTGACACTGATTATTCTATATGAACACCTGATCTTTCCTGGTCAAAGCTATCATAGGATTTCCAACTCGTGTAAAATATGCTACAAACCTCCTATAGTATCCTGTAAGTCCAAGGAAGCTTCGCACCACAGACACTGTCTTGGGACATTCCCAAGACAAAATTGCTTCTATCTTTGATAGATCCATAGCTACTCCTGGATGGGACACAACATGCCCCAAGAAATAGACTTCTCAAGCCCAAAACACACACTTTGACAACTTCCCAAATAGATGATGTTGTCCAAGAACTCCCAAAACGGTGCATAGATGCTCGGCATGATCTTCTTCAGATGTGGAGTACACAAGGATGTCGTCGATGAAAACTAAAACGAACTTGTCTAGGAACTCACAAAACACAAAATTCATCAATCCCATGAACATAGTTTGAGAATTTATCTTGTCGAACCACATTACAACGAACTCATAATGACAATGAAGAAAACAGAAAGCAGTCTTTGGGATATCCTCATCCTTCACATGCATATGATGATATCCTGACTGCAAGTCAGTCTTTGGGAACCATCTTTCACCCTTAAGTTGATATAATAAATCATAAATCTATGGAAGAGGATAGAGATTCTTTATTTTCACTTTTTCATGTGACGATAATTGACACACAACCACAAACTACCATCACCCTTCTTCGTGATCAAAAATGGTGCACCCCATGGTGACACACTCGGCCGAACAAAACCGCACTATAACAAACCATCAATATATATATGTAACTCTCATAACTCATAAGGGTCCATCCTATATAGAGACATAGATATAGGAGATGCTCCTGGTTGTAGGTCAATATCAAAATTGATCTCTCGTTGAGGGGGTAATTCTACCACCTCTTCTACAAAGACATGAGGTTACTCTTCTACAACCCTTGGATATTCCAACTGTCGAGCCACTGAAGAGATCAACATCATCTCGGACATTATAGATGATAAGAACAAAACATGACTTTGACCCATCCAAGGATCTTGATTACCAAAAAACACCACCAAATCTCCATCTGCATCGAAGAAAACGACCTACTTCCTGAAGCAATCCAAGATAGCCTACAATGAATACAACCAATCCATGCCGAATATGACATCATATGTTTTTATTCGTAAACATAGGATATCTCCCCAGGAGTGGTGCTTCCCTACCACTAGAACATAGTTTCTACATACCTCAAACAAGTCACCTCAACCTCAAACTAGCATAGTCAATGCTAAGGGCATTGGAAGCCTCTCTACCTCAAGTCCCAAAGCATGGACAAGTGTAGGTGATATGAAGGAGTGTGTCACTCCTGAATCAAACAAGGCATACACCAAGTTAGAAAACAAGAAAAGGGTACCTCGAACAATGTCTGGCTCACCTGGCGCTGGCAATGCTAAAGCATGAAGATGACCACGACCACCTCCATGGCCTCTCGGACCCTGATGATTACCACCACCATGGCTGCGCTATGCTCTCTGAGGATGGGGAGCATCACGGGGCTGTCCTCTGCCTACCCCATTTACCCTATGCTGATCTAAAGCTGGTGAAACCAGCTACTGCTGCTTCTGCTGGAACTACCTCAACGGAGGAACCTGGAGCGGAACACCTAGTGAACGATGACTTCTTTGAAATGGAGGGCCCTCTCACTGCTGATGACCTCAAACACCATAAGAAAAAAGTGCATGATTCCTTGGCATAAGCCTGAGAGCTGTTGCCCTAGAGAAATGAGATGTGAAGGGCTGGGACCTACCCTTGGTTGAACAGAAACTCTTCTGCCCTGAAAACCGAGAACCCCGGACCACAACTCTGCTATGTGAGGAATCACGATGATTCCCCTCTCGTGATGATATGGTCCTAGCCAATGTCCTCTAAAATACCTCTACCCTTTCCAGAACCTCATGATATGTCTTCAGCATAAATGGGGTGACTTGGCGCTAGATCTCTAGATGCAAAGCCTCCTCGAAATGCCTCGCCCTAGCCTCCACATCTGGAAACAGGTATGAAGCATATCATAAAAGGTTCCTGAAATGGATTCCAAACACTCACACACTAGAGCTCCCTTGTTGAAGGGTAAGAAGCTCCTAGTGACTGGATTCCTTCATGGTCGAAGAAAGAAACTCGGCCCTAAATTTGTCTCGGAACTCCTCCCATGAGATCTTTGAATCCTCACGATCCCTGAGAAACAATAACCACCACTTCCTCACTGCTCCACACAGCATCATCCCAACCAAGGACACCCGATGCTCCTTCTGAGCATGGATCAAACAGAAGCCTATCTTAACCTCCTACAACAAGTCTTCTGTGACTACATCTGAAATGGATCCTGGGTACTTCTGCAAACTCTGGTGCTAAAACTCTCAGAGTGGCCACCTCATGGTCTCATCATCATCAACCTCTAACTAGTGACGATCTGTTAGAACATCCTGGTGGAATTCTTCTGTGAAAACCTGACGAGGACGTCGACATGGAGCTATAAATGTAAAATAACAAATAGTTAGAGCACCTAAACCTGGAATATGGAATACTCAACATTAATTAATTAGTTTTTTTTTCTTTTATTCATATTAGGTTATCCTATCCCAAGGTATACCCATTCAAACACAGGCACAAAAATAATGATTCCTGATCCTTTCTTTGGTCTCTACCCAACAACTAGTATCACATTGTTTAACATAAATTTTAATCTTAAAGTTTTATGAATCAAATCATAGGTGGCCCTAAATGCCTTTTTCTCAGCTGGTCTCCAATGTTTACATCACTTTCTAAACATGAATGACACTGTTTACCTACCAACACATGCGACCTCGCTTGGACCTAACACCAATCTCCATCTTATCCCTCGACCTCACTCTGATACCACTCTGTCATGACCCCCTCTCCACAAAGTGCACACCTCCTAGGTCAGCAATGTGTGAAGAGAGACAATGACCCCCCGAGTCCCACCTCTAGTGGGCCCCGAGTTGGCGACTAGCACCGAGGGTATAGAAAACACATAGATGGGAGGAATTACCCTCTAAGAGAACCCATGTGGAAGAGAGAGATAAGATAGGTACCAACCAACTCCAACTCAGATAGAAATATAAATGAAAACCCAATTACACATATTAAATGTCATGAAAGACTACTATAACTGAAAGGGGAAAAATTTAAAGTACCCAAAATATTGAAAAACAATAGAAACCACAATCCTAAACAGCTCTTGCAACCCCAAGCTAGTAAAAACTGGTCTGATCTCCAACCCTCTTCAAGTGACCTGAAAAACAGTTCATATAACAAAGGGGTGTGTATAACAGTATGCTTATTAGGATCCTCCACAAATCCTCTCGTGTAAAATTATAGAAAGAATACTAAAGCATAATGAACAACAAGTGAAACTGAATCGTCACCTAAATAGGTATAATAAGTTCCCAGCATCACCATGGCTACTCTCACCAAGTAACCCATACAAGAATATATCATATAATAAAGAATATCAAGGGTACCTCGCTACTAATTCCCCACTGATTTTCCACTTTTCCCCAACTTTTCTTCTCCTAAGAATCTATTTATAAAAAGGATTTCCTGCAAACACTTCGGAAAAGCACCACAATATGCACCTCATGAAACAGAACCACCACGTACACCCATGAAAGTAACCAGGTTGTTTCCAGGATCCACCACAGCTCTCATAACGTGTATCAAACTCCAGGTATTATACCACAAGCTATTACAGCACATACACCAAGTATGGATCCTCAAGCCATCACAACATATACATGTTACACCTATAGATGTTCATAGGATACTATATTCATAATATATATATATATATATGTGTGTGAATAACCACAAGCCATTACCGACCTCTACACACATATATGGAGAAAACTAACCGCTATGCCAACCCGTACAAGTATCTACCAAGAGAAGAGAGTGGGGAAAAAGGGGGTAGTCATCCATCCATCCTCCCACTAGAATGTTGGGGAAAACACCCCCTCAGGGAAAAGAATCCCCATGGTGTCAGTTTCCCTTAGTGATAGGGTGGAGTAGCAAATAGAAACTCAAAAGTAATAGAATATACTTTATCTCACAACCACACTATGGGAATAACCTAGTCTTACACTCAATTGTAGTTAATGTCTCTCGATCTCTGGGATGCCACTTCTATGACTGGGTAAACTATACGCACAAAACCATTTAAAAAGCATTATTGCCTTATTTTATTCCCTTTTTATCAGTTCCACTTTACATTAATTAATTCTTTAAACATTAATTAACCAATAACAATTACACATTACACATTATTACCATCACTCCCAAAGAACATTGTTCATTCAAAAATTACAACCTCGTCATTATGTTTCCGAAAACTCTAACCCCATGGGTTAAAATAATTTATTCATTAATTCATTACTGAATTAACTTCCCATATTCCCAGGAATTCTAGAAAAACAATCTATGCTACTAAACACAAGGGGGCTCAACACTGTGAGTAGATGTACTACCCATCGAGTCTTTTCCACCTATATCAAGAGCGTATACCCATCCTCCCTTGAGAAGCTAAGCACAGAAAGCACATGGAATACCCCATGAATCTTCACCTCTTTCAGAAGAAAGGTAAGAAAGACCATCTTCTCTAAGAAGTGGGGAAAAGTAAAAAAGATAATCAACCAATAAGAATCAAAAAAGCATCCAACAATCACATTTATCCCGTTCCATCATCCCTAGTGTCCTCCCCCACACCAACATGAATAAACCAAAGAATCTTGCCACTCTAGGTGTCATCTGCTGCCACAACCAAAAGGCCTCCATGGCCCCACATATCACAACAACCATCTAGGCTCACATCACAATACAAGCTGTACGAAAACAAATATCTTAACAATTGGGCTCTTTTCCCTTTAAAAATCCAGAGGGTAACTCAGAATACTATAAGGAATATTCTTTTAATCATAAACCCAGTAATTTAATCCATCTGGAATTGAATAATCTATTATTTGTAGGTTCTGACTATGGTTATCCTAAACAGAAATCTACCAAAAATTTATTAAACATTCTTACTACATGAATTTGATTAACATAAAATTACAACAAGAAGAACCATATTCATTTCATTCCTCTTTATCATTAGACAAACAATTATCAATTTATTCACGGCTTTACGTTCATTACCAATTTCCATCCAGAACAAATAGTTTAACGATGCAAGCATAGATATCAAACTATCTAGGAAAAAATCAAGATGTAACAACATACCATTGATTTCAATTTATTTATCCGGTTAAAATATTTATTATGTCAATTACATTGGTATCCAGTGGGATAAAACATACTAACTATACAGTTGCAGATATATGAAAAGAGAAGCAACAAATCCCATTCCTCAAACAGTTCTTGACATTCTTTATATTAGAACAGTCCACACAAAAGTTCACGATAGCCTCCACTCGCAATAATTGCATCCACCCAAGGATGCCACAGTACGACCACACCAACCGAAACCCAAGAAAACTCCATTAGAAGAATTGAGATCACATGCTATAATATGGAAAATAGAAATAGGAGAATATAAACCCCAAATGACCGATTATAAGACATAACATATATCAAAGATCAATGGATACTCCCTGGTTGCACTGAAACGGGGGGTGAACTTACAGAAAGAAGAATGTTGAGGGAAGACAATCCATGGGGAAAAGTTTGATCTCATGATTCCTATGAAAAGAAAGGAAAGGTTCGAGTGTCTCTCACCAAGGAACACAGTGGAAGAACAAGGGAGGAAGATATGTTGTCCCTTTTGATAATTTAATGGAGCGACGATTTAAGATATGCCTGTTTTCCCATTAAAAGAGGATCACAATAAACCACACGGTTTGACCACATAAAAACATCCCAAGACTTAATAATAATTAATATAGCTATTATGGCATTTGAATCGGCCTTAGAGTCCTTAAAAACAAGGCTTTAAATGCATTTTATGTCAAATGACGGTCAAAGGGGCGAAACTGTAGGAAGGTGGAAACATAGTTCATGACCTCCAAATTTGGCAAAGGAAAAAGGTCACTGTTGGATCCTCACTGTTGGCACCTCAACGTTCTAGAAACACTGCTCATGAACCTCACCGTTGGTACCTCACCGTTCTAGAAAAACTATTAAAGAACCTCACCATTCTGGAAAAAATGTTCATGAACCTCACCATTGGAACCTCACCATTCTGGAAACACTCTTCATGTACCTCACCATTGGAACCTCACCGTTCTGAAAACACTGGTCATGAACCTCACCGTTGGAAGATCACCATTCCGGAAAAACTATTAACAAAAATGGAAAATTGGAAATGTGTTGTGGATAAGTCAACTTGACCTCCCGGAACACTCAAACACCAGATTTTCACAAAGGAATAGACCAGAGAGGTCCGGGCCATTACATTAGATACCTCTAAAAACATTATCTTCCTCGATAATTCCAAACCCACCTAAAGGGAAAATGAAACGGGTCCGAACAACCACCAATCGAGATACCTCTCAAACAGATCAAGCCACAAAAAACAAAAGAAATCCATCTCATAAACATAAATGGTTTATAACCACAAAGGAAAAGTCATTATATTAAAAGAGTTAAACATCAAACAACTCTCGGTACTGAGAATGTATCTGTGAATCATGTTACCAAGTACTCTCCTACATGCTGCTGTGTCGCCATAATAAACGACCTAATGGGATTGAATTCCCACACAACACCTTCTCCTTGTATTCTGGGATCTCCACAGGCCACTCCTCAAAGGTGGAATCACCATCAATATCTATCTCTCCCCAATAGATGATGTGAGAGTCATCATGAAGATAATGATGGAGCTTTGGTACATGAAAAACATCATTTATCCGACTCATCTACGGGGAAGTGCTAGTCGATACACCACAAATCCAACATGATCTGACACCTCGAATGGCCCATCAAACCTGGGAGAAATCTTACACCCCTGACCAAACCTTCACCGCCCAAGACGGGGAGTCACCTTCAAAAACATGTGATCTATAACATTAAACTCAAAGTGTCCCTTACTTTGATCAGCCTATGATTTCTGATGATCTTGTGTTGTCTTCATCCTCTCAAAAATCACCAGAACCATCTCTGCTATATTCTACACTAGTTCCGGTCCGAGAATTACTGACTCTCCGACCCCATTCTAGTATAATAGATAATGAAAAGTTCTGCCTTACCAGGATTCAAATGGTGCCATACCGATGGTGGAGTGAAAAATATTATTGTAAGAAAACTCAACCAAGGGTAAGTGCCTCATCTATGAACCTACAAAATCAAGAACACAAGATCATAACATGTCTTCAAGAGTCTGGATGGTTTGCTCTGCCTGACCACCCGTTTGAGGATGAAAAGCTGTGTTAAGGCATAGTTTAAAACCGAACGCATGTTGGAGACCTCTCCACACCCGAGAGGTAAAATGAAGATCATGATCCGAAATGATCATCCGTGGAACTCCATGAAGTCTCCCCACATCCTCCTAATAATTTCTCGATAAGACTTCCACTGATCTTGACTCCTTGATCGCTATGAAGTGGGCTGATTTTGTTAAACGATCCACTACCACCCAAACCGAATCATGTCCTCCCTGAGCTCGTGTTAAACTAGTAACAAAGTCCCTTGATATGTCCTACCACTTCAACTAAGGAATATATAATGGCTGGAGAATACCACTAGGAACACGATGTTCGGCCTTCACCTTCTGGCAGACCAAACAAAGAGACACAAACTCCGCAATTGCACGATTCAGCCCAGGCCACCAAAACTGGCTCCTAAAGGATCAGTACATCTTTGTCATGCTATGATGCACCACTAATGATGATATTTGGAACTCTCTAAAACCCATTTCACTCACCACCAAGGGAACAAAGATCCTTCCATGATACAACACTCAGTATTGTTCATCCTCAGACAACCCATCAGGGGCCTCTCCACAAACAACTTCGTCTCTCCAGACCTCTACCTCTAGATCCCCCAACTAGGACTCTTCCACCTTCTTCACTAGGGATGACTGTACCGTCATCTAAAAAAGACAACGTCTTCCCCAAAATTCTCACATTTCAAGATGTAATGATGACAGCTCTTCCATTACTCTCCAGAAATAACTAGATTCACGCACGACATCACTATGTGACATTCGACTCAGCACATCAGCTTCAAACTTCCCCTTTCTAGGTGTATATGATATCTCAAAGTAATATTCCTATAAGAACTCCATCCACTAACACTGTTGTAAGTTCAAGTCATGCTGGGAGAATACATATCTTAAACTCTTATGATCGGTGAAAACCAGAAAGTGCTCACCAATGTGTTAATGTCCCCAAAACATCAGAGCAAACACCATAGCTGCCAACTCATGAGCATGGATAGAATAGTTACATTTATGGGTACGTAACAAATATGACCCTTATGAAACAACTAATCTCTGCTGCATCAGAACACATCCTAACCCCAGATGCGAAGCATCATAGAAAACATTTAACTAAACTCGCTTTTCTGGAAGACAAAGAACTAGAGCACTTACCAATTTCTCCTTTAGATACTCTAATGCTTCCTGATACTGATCAGCCCATATGAACACCTAATCATGCCTGGTCAAAGCTTTTAGAGGAGTCGCAACTCATGAGAAATCATCTAAAACCTCCGGTTGTAGCCTACAAGACAAAACGAATCTTCACACCTCACACACTATCTTGGGGATGCCCAAGACAGAACTGATTCTATATTTGATTCATCCACAACTAATCCATGCTGGGACACAACATGCCCCATGAAACGGACTTCTCGAGCCCAAAAATCACACTTCAACAACTTCCAAAATAGATGATATTGTCTAAGAACTCCCAAAATGGCGTGTAGATGCTCTTCATGGTCTTCTTTAGATGTGGAGTACACAAGGATGTCATCGATGAAAACTACAAAGAACTTGTCCAGGAAGTCACAAAACACACTGTTTAACAATCCCATGAACACAGCTGGAGCATTTTTCATGCCTAAAGTCATTAAAATGAACTCATAATGGCCATGATGACAACGGAAAGAAGTCTTTAAGATATCCTCTTCCTTCACATGCATCTGATGATATCCTAACCGAAAGTCGATCTTTGAGAACCAACTTGAACCCTTCAGTTGATCGAATAAATCATCAATCCATGGAAGAGGATAGCGATTATTTGTTTTCACTTTGTTCAAGTGACGATAATCATCACACAACCGCAAACTACCACCACACTTCTTCATGAACAAAAGCGGTGCACCCCACAGTAACACACTCGGATGAACAAAACCATCCTATAACAGACCATCAAGACATATACGTAACTATCGTAACTCAGAAGGGGCCATCCTATATGGAGAAATAAATATAGGATATTATTCTTGTTTTAGTTCCATACGAAACTCGATCTATCATTGAGGGGGTAATTTTTCAACCTCTTTTGGAAAGACATCAGGGTACCCTTCTACAAACATAGGAAACGCCAACTGATAAACCACTGAGTAGCTCAACATCATCTTGGAAATTATATATGATAAGGATAGAGCACACATTTGACCCATATGAGGTTCTCAATCACCAAAAAGCACCACCACAAATCCATCCGCATCGAAGAAAATGACCTGCTTCCTGAAGAAATCCATGATAGCCTGCATCGAGTGAAATAAATCTATGTTAAGGATGAAATCATATGGTTTTATTCATAAACATAGGAAATATCCCCAAGAGTGGTGTTGCCCAAACACAAGCTCAGAGTATCTATATACTTCAAACAAGTCAGCTCGACCTCCAACTGGCGTAGTCAACGCCAATGGCACTGAAAGCCTCTCTACCTCAAGTCCCAAAGCATGGACATGTGTAGGTGATATGAAGAAGTGTGTTAGTCCTAAATCAATAAAGTCATACAAAAATGTATAAAACAAACAAAGGGTGCCGAGAAAAATGACAGGCTTTCCTGGCACTGGAAACGCTAATGCGTGAAGCTGACCACGACCACCTCCACAGCCTCTATGACCCAAATGACAACCACCACCACGGCTGTGTTGTACTCTATGAGGATGGGGAGCATCAGGGGGATCTCCTATGCCTACCCCATTTACCCTCTACAAATTTTAAGCTGGTGAAACCTACTACTGCTGCCTCTGCTGGAACTACCTCAATGTAGGAACTTGGAGAAGAACACCCAGTGCACGATGACTGCTCTGAACGGTCGGGCACTCTCGCTACTGATGACCACGACCACCACAAGAAAATCAAGTGCATGATCTCTTGGAATAGGTTTGAGAGCTTCTTCCCTTAGAGAAATGATATGTGAAGGGCCAGGACCTACCCCGGCTGAACGTAAACTCTTCTGCTCTGAAAACTAGGAACCCCATACCACAGCTCTGCTTTGTGAGGAATCATGATGTTTCCCCTCTCGTGATGATATGATCCTAGCCAATGTCCTCTCGACAACCTCTACCCTTTCCAGCACCTCAATATATTTCTTCAGCATAAATGGGGTGACCTGGCACTGGATCTTTGGACACAAATCATCCTTGAAATTCGTTGGCATGGCCTCCTCATCTGGAAATAGGTCTGAATCATGTCTTAAAAGTTTCATGAAATAGATTCCAAACTCTCGAACACTAGTGCTCCCTTGTCGAAGGGTATAAAGCTCCTAGTGACTAGACGTCTTCATGACCGAAGAATTAAAATCAACCCTAAACATATCTCGGAACTCTTCCCATGAGATCGATGACTCCTCACGATCCCTGAGGAACAAGAACCACCACTGCCTCGCTGCTTCACGTAGCATCGTCACAACCAAGGACACCCAGTGATCCTTCAGAGCATGGATCGAACTGAAGCCTATGTTTACCTCCTTCAACCAGTCTTCCATGAATGAATCTAAAACAGATCCCTAGTACTTCTACAGACTCTGGAACTAAAACATTCATAGTGTCCTCCTACAAGTGTCGTTATCATCAACCTCTAACCAGTGACGATCTGCTGGCACAACCTGCTGGAATTCTTCTGTGCAAACCTGATGAGGAAGTCGACCTGGAGCCAAACCTGTAAAATAAAAAACAGTTAGAGCTCCTAAACATGGAATATGGAAGACACATCATTAATTAAATATTGGTTTTATTTTATTCATATTAGGTTATCGTATCCCATGGTCTACCCTTTCAAACACAGGCAAAAATAATAATGAATCATTATCATTTCCTAGGTCTCTACCCTATAACTAGTATCACCTCATTTAGTAGCAATTGTAAACTTAACGGTCCGTACATCAGATCCTAGGGGTCCCTAAATGCCTATGTCTCAGCAGGTCCCCAGTGTTTACATCACTTAGTAAACATGAATGACATTGTTTCCCTACCAACCCATGAAACCTCTCTTGTGCCTAACACCTATCTCCATACTATCCCTTAGCATCCCTCATGTACCACTCTATCACGACCCCCTCCCCACAAAGTGTACCCATCTTAGGTCAACAATGTGATAAGGGAGATAATGAGCTCCGATTCCCACCTCTAGTGGGCCCTGGGTTGGCGACTAGCACTGAGGGTATAGAAAACACACATATGGGAGTCATTATCCTCTAAGAGAACACATGCAGGGGAGAGAGATAAGATAGACATCAACCAACTCCAACACAGATAGAAATATAAATGAAAACCCAAGTGAACATAGGAAATATCAGGAAAAACTACTACAATAGAAAGGGAAAAAACTTCAAGTACCCAAAATAAAGTAAAACAGCAGCAACCACAAGCCCAATCAACTCTTGCATCTCCAAGCTACTAAACACCATCCTGATCACCAACCTACACCAACTGACCTATAAAACAGTTTATATAACAAAGGGGTGAGTATAACAGTACACTCCGTAGGATCCTCCCCAAATCCTCTCGTGCAAAAGAAAAGAATTTGTGCTAATGTACATTTAACAAAAAGTGAAAATAACTCACCACCTAAATAGGAATACTATGTTCCCAGGATCACCATGGATACTCTCACCAAGTAACACATACAATAATATATCATATAATAAATAATATCAAGGTTACCCCTCTACTACTTCCCCAATGGTTTGATGTTTTTCCCCAACGTCGCACGTCCTAAGCATTTATCTCCTAAAGGATTTCCCGTAGACACCTGGGAGAAGAAACACAATATGTACCTAATGAAACAGAACCACCACGCCCATGCAACAAAGTATCTAGGTAGTTTCCGAGAGCCACCACAGCTCGCGTAACCAGTATTATACGTCGCGTATTTTACCTCAAGCCATTATATCCCATACACTGATATGGATCCTCAAGCCATCACAGCCTATACACGTTACACCTATAGTAGTCCATAGGATACTATATCCAGAATATATGTGTGTGAATAACCACAGTCCATTACAACCCTCTACACACATATACGGAGAAAACTAACCACCCTGCCTACCAGCACAAGTATATACCAAGAGAAGATAGCGGGGCCCAAGGGGGTATTCAGCCATCCATCCTCCCATTGGAATGTTGGGGAAAACACCCCCCAGGGCTTAGAATTCCTGGGGTGTCAGTTTCCCTCATAGACAGGGTGGAGTAGCGTATAAAAACACAAAAGTTCAGAATATAGTATATCTCACAACCACACTATGGGCATAACCTAGTCATAGACTCAACTATAGCTATCGTCTCTCAAAATCCGATATACCAATTCTAAAACTATGTATCCTATATGCTCACAACCATTGATAAATATTTATTACCTTAATTCATTCCCTTTTTATCAGTTTCACTTTAGGTTAAATAAATATTTAAACATTAATTAACCAATAACAATTCCACATTAAACTTCATTAGCATGACTCCCAAAGTACATTGTTCCTTCAAAAATTACAACCACGTCATTATGTTATAGAAAACTCCAACCCCATGGGTTAAAATAATTTATTTAATTATTCATTACCGAATTACTTCCCATATTCCCAGGCATTTTAGAAAATCAATCTATGATACTAAACAAAAGTGGGTTCAACATGGTGAGTACATGTACTACCCTTCGAGTCTTTGCCGCCTATAGCAAGAGCGTAGACCCATCCTCCCTAGAGAATATAAACACAGAAAGCATGTGGAATACCCCATGCATCTTATCCACTTTCAAAAGAATGGTAAGCAAGAACAGCTACTTTGAGTAGTGGGAAAATGTAAAGTAGATAATCAACAAATAAGAATCAGAAAACATCCAACAATCACATCCATTCCATTCCATCATCCCTAGTGTCCTCCCCGACACCCACATGCATAAATCGATGCATCTCGCCACTATAGGAGCCATCTTCTACCGCAACCAAAAGGCCTCCTTGCCCACACATATCAAAATAGACATCTAGGCTCACATCATAACCTAAGCAGCAGGAAAAAAAATATCTTAACAATTGGGCTCTTGGCCCTTTAACAATATATAGGGTAACTCGGAACCCTACAAGGAATTATCTTTTTATCATACAACCAGTTCTTTACTCCATATGGAATTGACTGATCTATTATTTGTAGGTTCCAACTATGGTTTACCTAAACATAATGATTTCACAAATTTATTAAACATAATTACTAAATAAATTTTATTATCATCAAATTACAATAAGAAGAAACAGATTCATTTCATGCGTCATTATCTTTATCCAAAAAGTTATCAATTTATTCCCAGTTTTACGTTATTTACCAATTACATCAATAATGAATAGTTTAATGAAGCAAGCATAGATATCAGACTATCTGGAAAAAAATAAAGAGGTAATAACATAAGATCGATATCAATTTTTTATCTAGTTCAAATATTTGTTATGTCAATTGGATTGCCATCCAGTGGGATAAATCATGGTAACTATATAGTTGCACATATGATAAAAGAGAAGCAATGAATCCCCTACCTCAAACGGTTCATGAAATTCATGATATCACAACATTCCACACAACGATTCATGATCGCCTCCTCTCGCGACAACTGCATCCACCTGAGGATGCCACAATACGACCAAACCAACCGAAACCCAAGAAAAATCCATTAGAATCATGGAGACCACATGATATAATATGGAAAAGAGAAACATGAGAAGACGAACTGCAAATTAATGACTATAAAACATTACTTATATCGAAGATCGATGTATACTCATTAGTTGCATCGAACTGGGGGGTGTACTTATAGCAAGAAGAACATCGAGGGAAGCCAATCCACTAGGAAAGGATTGATCTCACAATTCCCATGGAATGGAATGAAAGGTTATAGCATCTCGCACCAAAGAACAAGGAGAAAGAACAAGGGAGGAAGATATCTCATCCCTTTTGAAGATTAAATGGAGTGACGGTTTATGATAGGCTTGATTTCCCATTTAAAAAAATTTCATTAAACCACGTGGTTTGACCACGTAAAAACGTCCTGAGCCATAGTGATAATTAATATAGTAGTTATGGACTTTGAATCGGCCTTAGAGTACTTAAAAACAAGGATTTAAATGCATTTTATGTCAAAGGAATTTCAAATGGGTGAAACTATATGAAGCTGGAAACACTGTTCATGAACTCCAACTTTGGAAAAGGAAAAAGGTCATCGTTGGAAACTCACTGTTGGAACCTCACCATTGGAACCACACCATTCTGGAAACACTGTTCATGAACCTCACCATTGGAACCTCACAATTCTAGAAACACTATTCATGAACATCACCGTTGGAACCTCAACATTCTCAAAACACTTCATGAACCTCACCGTTGGAACCTCACCATTCTGGAAACACTGTTCATGAACCTCACTGTTGGAACATCACCATTTTGGAAACACTATTCATGAACTTCACCGTTGGAACCCCACCAATCTGGAAACACTATTCCTGAACCTCACCATTGGAACATCACCATTCTATAAACACTGTTCATGAACCTCCCCATTAGAAACTCACCATTCTGGAAACACTGTTCATGATCCTCACTATTGGAACCTCACCGTTCTGGTAACACTGTTCATGAACCTCACCATTGGAACCTCACCGTTCTGGAAACACTATTCATGAAACTCATCGTTGGAACCTCACCATTATGGAAACACTATTAATGAACCTCACCGTTCTGGAAACACTGTTCATGAACCTCACCATTGGAACCTCACAGTTCTGGAAACACTGTTCACAAAATGGAAAATTGGAAAAGTGTTGGGGATAAGTCACCTTGACCTCCAAAAATAGTCAAACACCAGATTTTCACAAAGTAATGGACTGGAGAGGTTTGGTCCATTACAACCCCTTCTCCTCTTCCTTTTATTTTATAAAAGAAAATGTTTTTCATGAGGTGTTAATCTATTAACTTCAAGAATGACATGTTTGCTTTTTTTATTCCTACCTTCAGGTCTAGTCATGAAACCATTTTTATGGTTGAACTAGAATATGTTTTATATATTAAGTCCTATTTAATGTTCTGGAATTTATTTACGTACATATTACTAAATTATTAATCAAAACAAGTTCAATGTGGTCGAAAAACCACCCAAATTAACTCAAACAGTTATCATTTAATTTTTATCTAATGATTCGTCAACATGGAGTACAATGTAATTCATTATATAATAATTTTAAATTCTGGAATATAATTAATAACATGGAATATATGTTGTGGATGTTTATACATATTCTACACAAACTTCAATTCATGAATACATTTGAAACGATCAACAAAACCATAAAGACGAACATTCCCAAGCAGTGTTTTTGAACTCTATAACTTATCAAAAGGCCCAAAAAATAACATAATGAAACCTAAATTACCCCTATTCATGAATAAAAGGTTCTGGAATTTATAATTAATGAATTTAATGTCATTATATGAGATATTAAAGTGAAGTAAGCGTTCAGATATAATGTAAGGGGAAAATCTAGAACCCACTTTTCATTCTTCGTGTTCTCCCTCATTCACTACAAATTTGGTATGGTCACTCCTTGAAAATAATTTTATCATCATTATCTTAACTATTTAGGGATATAAATGTTTTCTACTGAATTTTATGTCAAAAAAAATGTTTTCCAAAAGAACTATTCTTTTAAGAACTCACCTTTTACCTCTCATTCAAGGTTGATGGTTCTTTTATCAAGTATGCTATTCCCTAATTCTTTTGGGAACCCAAAGTTTATGAATGTGTTCTTATGAGATGAAACCCATTCCTTTACATGGGTTAGTTATGTTTATTATTGATATATTTTCTATGTGGCATGCATGATAATGATAATGTTACGATGTAATGGGTGCGCCTGGAATTATACAGCGCTCCAATGCATTGGATAAAGTGATGAATCTCATGAGTAAATGTGAAATTATGTGTGAAAAATATTCTATCATTTTTCACAAGTATGTGTGTCAGTTAACCACTAAGACATGATGTTTTATTTTTATGCATTTCCACATTTCAATTCTTATATTTTTTCTTCCCTTTATGTTGAAGATCCTTTACCTATGTTATGATTATTCTCACCCATGCTATATTATTCTAATCTTTCCCCTTACTGGGCTTCTATCTCACCCCTTTTGATGTATATTCTCAAAATACAAAATTTTATAAGGATAGGTCAAGTTCCATTAAGAATCTAGAGAATAACAAATTGAATAAATGTTTTGGATCGATGTTGTAATTGTTATGTATGGTCCTAGTTTTCCCAAGACACAAAAACTTTTGATCCTTTATGTGTAATACTATTATGTTGATTATCTTCAAAATGATTTTATTTTAATATAAGAAAAGGTTGGGTCACTATATCGTGACTATCATGAAACTCTATATAAAACTCAAAAAATAGGGCCATTGACTTCAATTCATCACTGGCTTCACATATTTCATGTGTTAGAGATTTCTGAATCATGGTATCTACAACTACATTTCCCTTCTCAGACATATAGGTAATATCAAAATCAATGTATTGTAGATATTTGTCCCATATCCACTATATAAGGTTCAATTCACAATGATAAAAAATATATTTTAAGCACTTGTGGTATATGTACACCACAAAGTGATCACCCTATAGATTATGTCTCTAGTAATACAACTCATAGAAAATTACTGCTAGCTCAAGGTCGCGAATCATGTAATTTCCCTCATGAGTCCTCAACTACCAAGACCCATACACAAAAACACTATTCTATTACATAATCACTATTCCTAGGTAAATTTCTGATGCATCCTAGAAGATAATATAACCTATGATTGGCTTTGGAAGATTCAGAATAGGTGCTGAAACAATCATCCCATTCATCTACTGAAAGGATTTATCAAATGATTTTTACCGTAGGAACTTGACACCCTTATTCGTAAGAGAAGTAAGAGGTGATGAAATGTGTGAAAAGTCCTATATGAAATTATTCTAATATCCAGCCAACCGTAAGAAACTCCATATGTCAAACATCTTCATGGGATACTCTAGGGAAATTAGAGTAAAAACCTTTTTAAGGTCAAAAGATACACCTGATTTTGATACAATATAACCCAAGAAGTTGATGCTCTCTCAGTGTCCTCAGAACGATATAAATATGTTTGGAATGGTCTCTAAAAGTGTGATAATAGACCAGTATGTCTTCCACAATCACTATGAAAAAAGAATCCAAATAGGTGTGTAAACCCCTATTCATAAAATACTCGAAAATGGATGGCACATTAGATAGAACAAACAACATAACAAGGTACTCATAATGACCATGTCAGCTATAGAACGTTTTACATGGT
Source organism: Viscum album (assembly GCA_963277665.1). Lineage (NCBI taxonomy): Eukaryota > Viridiplantae > Streptophyta > Magnoliopsida > Santalales > Viscaceae > Viscum > Viscum album. The sequence continues at coordinate 160,121,383 of OY728122.1, read as the reverse complement.
ATGTATGATAGTCTGACTCACACCTAATGATATCTTGATCTCAAGTCAATCTTGGAGGGGACCTTTGCTCCTCGGAGCTGGTCGAAGAGGCCATCTATTTGAAAAATTGGATACTGGTTATTTACCATAAGTTGGTTCAAACTTTTTTAATCGATGAATATATGTATGGTTCTATTTGTCCTATTATTAAAAAATATAGGAAAAACCCAAGAGGATATACTGGGCTGTATGGAACCATTGTACTCTAAATCCTCTTGCAATTGCCTGAGATTTTGAAGCTCTATAGGTGCCATACTGCAAGGAGTAATAGACACCAAAGATGCTCCTGGAAGAAGCTAGATTGTAAACTCTACCTCTTTTATAGAAGGTGTTCCAGAAAAATCATTAGGAAATACATCCATGTAATGATCCACTACTAGATTGAAATCATCTTTTCATAAACCCTGATCCTTCCTGATGTTATTTTAAATTTTGGTGGTCACTCCACCTAGCCTATGATTCTATGGTCTATCCTTACCATCCTGGACATCCCACTCACCCATATGTATATAACAACATCCCTCTTGTGGTGTAAATGATACCCTGTAGTGATTGCAGTCTACAAAAGCATGATAGTGAACCAACCAATCCATTCTAAGAATACATTGAAACCCGTCATCTTGAGAAAAAATAGGTTAAATAAGAAAAGGTAATTTCCTACATCAAGGGGACAATCCCTACAGTGGAGTTTGACCTATTTTCATACCCCTAACAACATATCTAGGGTTATTACACCATAGTGGTATTGTATCTCTAGTACAAGACTATCTAGGACAGATAGAATATTAAAAGAGTTCAAAGCACCTTATCAAAAAAAGCAGATACTATAGTAGTTGACACATGAATAGTACCTTGTACTATATATGGTCATGCATCTTGATCCTCGGGTATCAGCTATAATGTACTTAACTATCCTAATCCATAGACATGTGCAACATATGGAGTACCAGGATCCAAACTGCTTTGGTGATGCTACTTGTGAACAAGGGTCTGGAAACCATGTCCATGACCTTCTCATTATCTAGAACTTCTGGTGCTATTCCAACTCCCTACCTGACCCGACAGAAAATAACATTCTCCTGATGGTAGAGCTGGTTCTGATCCTTTTCCCATTGAGTATGATGTAAATGTCCTGCAAAACTCCTGGAGATTCCCCATACAACCACATGACCAGAAATACAGTGGGACTCCATCACATTGAGGCTTCAAATACCCCAATTTTTCACACTGATGACACACTTTAGAGTTATTAACATGAGAACTCATGTTTTCACTGCCTTGACGATAAATATCATGGGAATGTTTCCTACCACCAGAAGCACTATAGGTTTACTGCGACACTGATCCTCTATTCCTGGTAATATGTTAATACCTCATGCTATGCTCAGGGTTAGGAGCCTAATTGACTATATTGTAAAAATTAGGAAGGATAAAGACATTCACCTACATATGGATGGCATACTGAATCCCATCCTCAAATAGTCTAGAACACAAAATCTCATCACCTCCTAGAATAGGCACAAAGTGATGAAACTTTTTAAAACACTCTGAATATTCCATAATTAACACAAAACCCTAATCCAAATGCATAAACTCTCTTTCTCTATCTGCTATCATCATCTATGGAAGGAATGGACCATAGAAGGTAGTCTGGATGTCAACCCATAACATGCCGTGATGGCAACAGGCCTAGGAAATCACACTCCACCAACACTTGACCAAATCATGAAGCATGTATGTGTAATTCTTGTCAATCAACTTTTGAGGAGTCTCCATATGATATAGGATAGCTAGGGTGGATTCAAGGAAAGGCTTATCATCCTGAAAACCACCATCCCCTAAAACTGTAAGAGGATGCTGATGCGGGAAGCCATCAGTTAGATTATCCATTGTAGGTGAAAGCTATTGAGAACTATGCATGGACTACATTAGATGTAGGAAACAATCACAAATTTGGAAATCAGCACCCAGATTAGGTACAATTGGTAGTGAATCGTGAGGCACTCTTGGAGTTGAAACTAACATCTTAGGGACCACCAAGTCTGAAGCATAGTAATTGCCACCCTCCTAGAATATTCTACGAGGACATCGTGGCAGCATTGGTCTATAAATTCAAAGAACATTCATCAAAATTAGCTTAAAGGGAAATAAAGAATCACTAGTGGAAGCTAAACATAATAAAACCCACTACCCAAGGAATATTACCCAAACTACCCTCTTATATGGACAAGTATCAGTATGTTCCCATGTATAAATTTTATTTCATTTTACATATAATTTCTAGGCTCACTCCTTTACCTTTGATAAACTTAAGAAGGTGGGATAAGTACATGAAACCAATTCATTTTTGATTAATGGATTCACTTTATAATGGATATCAATTTATGATGAGTTAGTTCCCATACACCTATCACTTGAAAAAACAACCATTTATTTATACCATAATGGCTCGGAATGGTAAATTACTCATCCCAACCCAAGAGGCCCCACACACCTCATGAATTGAGACAGTCAATCACTCAATCGCAACCAAGAGTTATATAAACATAATATAACTATCAAAACATCACTCAACAATCATAAGCATATCACGCAATGAAAATTAGGTAAATAAACCTATATGGCATGGAAATATGCATGACATGAAAATTAAAGGTTTCTATAATGATTCATGTGACAATGATCATTTCCCTCATATCATCGGGCCAAGGATGAAAGAAAATCCCCAATCTGAGTAATTACTAATAAAACTACATAGAATGTGTGTTACCCAATGGTGAAATAATATCAACTATAATAGGAAAAAGTAGGGCCATAATTATAATTTTGGAAACTTGGTTTTTTCCTTGAACATGGGTTCATGATGCCCAATAATGACTTATGCCCATGTACCAAGCATTCCTAATCTCTAATATATTATCTTCAAATTGTAATGAATGGAAGGAAACCCCATTGATACACCATTGTGACATCCTGGAGCCGGATCCCACTTAAGGGGATCCCCAAGACTAGTGGGCCACATGGCCTCAAGCACATCTCCCTGAACACCAGAGGCTATCAAATAGAAGTGATTGCCTAGGATGTGTATGTGGGGATACTATTCCATTATTAACAAAGTGTAGTGTAGCGTATAAAAGTAAACATAGCTAAAATATAGATTTAATAAAAATAAACAAAACACACAATTGAAAATAGTGGCAAGAGTAACAATAACTAAAATAACAGAAAAAACATTCAACAACGGATGAACTTCCATGTCACTAGAAAATTGGATAACATGGATACATGATAAAAGGAATAACATGTTACAAAAAAGTATAAAGGAAATCGAAGACTATCCCAAGAATCCCAAGCTCTAACTCAGTCATATGCTATCAATCTCTACACAAATCAGAAAGCAATGAAGTGTTTGAAGCCTTATGCTTCCCTTTTCCAACACCTGCAATGTAATCTACTCTAGGTGCCAAAATGATTTTGGAGAGGGTGTGATATAAATCTCAGTGGGCCACCACCGATAGTGATTATAACACACACCCCGTATAATTGAAATTTAACAGTGTGCACGAATGTATATATATAGTAAAGTAATACAATGTTACTAAATATCCAAGTTCTTTCTTCATCCCTCATATATAATCTGAACATAACCATTACACTAATTTATGGTTTCCAATTTATAAATAATTGACATGTTACAAATAGTGAGGGTTTAGAGTTATAACAAAGAACCTTGTAATGGTATTTAATAGTGAAGTTCACAGGTAATACCCAATGAAAAGTAGACCTTAAGGGTCTCTAACTCAGTAATAACTATAGATTAGATAAGGGTAAGTGCGTAATCCAAGGATCATATTCCATGGAATTTCAGAAAAAGGCGCCTATAAATCCAAGGTGATCTTCCAAGGTAAAATGGTACTAAATAGAGATGGGGCCCTTTGGGTTGTAACCATGGAACCTACTTGTCAATGTTGGATCAAAGGAATCTATCTAAGGAATCATATGATGATATATAAAGAATCTTATGGTGTCATACCATGTATCCAAAGAATTTAAATTGATCAAGATCATGGTGGGTATCAACCAATGCACGTTGTATCCATGAATTGGAGCAGTGTTCTCAAGTCATCATGGAAATATCCGATAATAATCCAAAGCATCCTCGATTATGAATATTATTGTTTATGTATGAAGTCTTGTATTATTTAATTTTTTAAACCACTAATTTCATTAGTTGGATAAGTTCATGTATCAATCATCCTTTATTAACCAAAAATACCATTTAGTCCAAGCCTTGCCTTTAATTACTATGACAAGGCCATATAACATAAAATTTTTATTAATTCCATTTAGAGAATATTCAATAATTATGGATCATTTTGGTACCTTCCATTAATTTGTTATGGGGTTCAACTGATATATAAGATACCATCCATTTACATTTATGTTCAATTCATATACTTAGTATACTGTCTAATTCACATTTCACCTTACATTATAAAACTGAAGCACTTACCTTAGGTGGGTCAAGTGGGGAGCATAATTAGTAATTTCTATTTTGAAATTCTCATTATAAACAATCCATTTAATATATAAACTCTTACCCTTAGGAGGTTTATGCCAAGGAACACCTGAACAGTGGTACGAACATGTCAAAACACTAAAACGAAAATTGTGACATAACATCCTACATGGAATGAATGGAGTTGTGGTCATAACCACCAAAATATAACCACATATATCAAAATAGAATATCTATATGGTTATACTGATTATAATATTGACATATAAATTTTATAAATGACACCTAACGAAATAAGTGGGCCCCATAGGATAATTCAAAAAACAACAAACTTGAGCGATGAGTTATAGACAACCAAACTAAGGATTATTTGAGTCTCCTCCTTTGGTATTGGCCCTTGATTTGGCTCGGATCAGAGTATATATACAAAAAGGAGAAAAATTCTCACACCATGATATCTAGGTTGAGATAAAAAGAGAGGGAGAAAGGCCTAAACAGACATGAGTACTTACCGTTGTGCATCTATCAGGATGAATGGAAGCTCAATCAGATCCCAGATGAAGGAGATATCCCGATTCCTACTTTTGGAAGCCAAAAGACTCCAAATTGAGAGAGAAATAGTATAATACCATTGGTTGTTTGATTTGGGACGAATATGGTATCAAATTAGATCATTAAGGGACAGGAGGACAATTTGCCCTAAAAATGGCATGTGCATGGTTTTTCTGCACAGTTTTAAAAAACATGCACAAACAATGCAAGGTTACCTAGGAAGAAGGGGAATGTTAATGGTTAGACTGCACATCCATGTTCCAACCTTGAATGGTGGATCTGTATGAAAAAACACTATCCACATGGTTAGGCAAACCATGCGCCAACTGTGCGACTTGGCCAGTTTCCCCAAAAAGATGTGTTCTGGGATCCAAACAGGACTCGTACAACCCTAAAACCTATACTAACCCATTAGGCATCAATATTTGGTCCAAATTGATTATTTATACTTAAAGTTAATTGATCTCTACCTAAGTGAAAACCATGTTCTTGTATTATTATATCATTATACTTATATTAGGATTTAAGAAAGTAGAAGATGAAATAAACATAAAAGAACTCAGTTAATAGGTATACCTCTTCTTTAGATAACCTCATTTGGAAGCCTTATGCATTTGTATTTTGTTGAGACCAAATTATATAGGACATGGGGAGGAAGGCTAGAGTGGGATTTTTGGAGATCATGGTTTACTTAATGTACTCAAGTGGTGTTTATAACTGAGGGGAGGATGTTCCCTTTATAAGTTAGGGGAGCAACCCACTTATAAAAATTCTTCACTTTTAAATATTATAAATGTATTAATCATATTGAAGTAGAGGTAAATATAATATATTTTTAAACTAAGCTTATAAGTTTCAAAATAATCTAATCTAATAAGAATTGATATGACATTTTTTGACATTATCATAAATTATTATCCCAAATTAACATGTTTTACCCTTTACTGTGGTGATAAAAATTTACTATGGTTACAATTCATTATGACCAAAAGTGAAATAGACCCCATTACTAAATTTTAAACCCCTTTTTAAAAATATAAAATTCAATTTTCAAGATTCAATTTTTGGAAGATAAAGAAACTCATTTTAATATAATCCCTCAAAACACAAATATTTTTTTTGGAAAAATTCATTATTATAACTAAAAATGAATTAATAAAAAAATAATGTTTAATATTTATTCAAATATAATAAATTATATTAATTATATTAATTATATTAAAATAGGTCTCATATTTCATTTAATATAATAAAAAATTTAATGTTAATATCAAAATACTTTAAAATAAATGAAGGTTTTTATAAAAATAAGAATTTTTATCTATTTATTAAAAAATCAATATCATAAGAAAATCACATATAAATTCATCCTAAAGTATATTTAATGTGATAAGGCCAAAAAATATTTCAATTTTATCAAATTAAATTTGTCAAATATAGAAATTTAACTTTTAATTAAAATCATATAATATATAGAAAACACATTTCTTAGAATAAAATGATTTATTTTTCAATTAGAGAAATAATATAAAATTATTATATAATGAATTTGAATCCATAAAAACTTTTCAAGAATAGTAATAAGACACGAAATTTATTTACTTTTAATGTTAACTAGGTTGTCGCAAGAATAGTGTAATGTAGTGTAGTAGTCAAAAATAAAATACAGCTGATAATAAAAGATATGTACACTGTATTTCTACTATAGCACCACAATATTTTTTATGAGTATCCTTTAAAATAAACATTAATTTTTTTGTTTCTTTCTTTAGACACAACACTATGTTTAAATGAACCGTTATATACTATTGAATTATGATTATTTAAATGTGAAGGTTATAAACTAGCTGTTAAATTGGCGGTATGAATAAGAATAAAAAATTAATAAAAAATATGAATAAATACATTATATAATTAAAATTAATTTATTAATTTAAAATTAATAATTATTCAATTTTCAATAAAGTCATTTTATGATTCGAAAATATGTTTTCTTCAAAAATGTTTTCTATAGAATTTTATGCACAAATGTTATAATTAATTTCTACCACTATTTTAAATCATATTTAGTAAATATAATATAATTTTTTAAATCATAATATCCAAATTATCTTATATTTTTTTTGGTATTTTCTGAAAGGATTTATTTTTAATTAAATAAAGAAAAAAAAACTAATTTTGTAGACTATTTTATCTTCTAATGAATAATTAATAATGTTACATTTTATTTCCAATTTAATTTAAAATATCATTAATTCCATTTGATTAAACATAATCCAATTTATTTTCTTGGAATATATATTATGCTTAATTTTGATATAAAAACATGTTTACACTTAAAAATTCATTTATTTGGAAAACAGTTTTTCATCACATTTTTCAGGTTTATTTTTAAATTAATTTCACCCACTTATAGTAATTAAATCCAATAAAATGTATTAAATATTTGGTATAATCCTAATTAATATTATATAATATTTTCGACATATTTATTTTTTATAATTAATTGTAAAAATAGTAATAATTTTTTACCGAAGTAATTGCGTAAATTGGGTTAACATATCCTAAAACTAGGCGATTGGGCCATTATTTTTAATATTAAATATTATTTTATGAATTTATTTATACCATTTTAACATTGGGATATAAATTTATTTATTTATGGGACGCATTTTCTAGAGAATTACATAACAATATTTTATTCCTTTAAAATATTCATGGTGTGACTCTCCCCAATATATAAAAGGGTGCCTCCTCTCATATTTTTATTGCACCTTATTGACCCACATTTATAGACCAAAACCTTCAAAATGTTCTTATAAAATTATAATGACACTAATTATAGGCATTGGTATTCTTAAAATACCATTACAAGTATCTTTAGAAAGGTATCTAATGGAAGTCCACTGAAAAAGAGGTAGTCGTCTTACCTGAACTCTATCAATTTATTTAATTTTATATATTCTTTAAATATATTGAATTAACCAGAAATAAAAAATTAATTATCCTAAATACAGTAAAATTTTATTATGTTTTTGGAAACACCATTGTCCTTTCTATTTTATAATAAATGGGAAATGAATATATCACCCAGACAGATGTGTAGACTACTGCAAGGACATAGAGATATAATTCGTTTTCCATGACCATAATTGATGGTTAGTAATTATGATGAATTTAATATTTATATAATATATTCATGATATAATTATAAATTTTAATGATAAATTACTATTTATCCTTCTTTCTTTATTTTTTTAGAATATTAAATTGGGTTCATGTGTACCTATGAAATATCATTTCCTAAAATGGTGTAATGTATTTTTTTCTCTAAAATTTATATATGGATCTAAATATATATATGATGAGTATATATTATATTTATATAATTGTAAAAGTTATGTGTATGATGAAACCACATTCAAATTTTAAGTATTAGGACTTCCATAATGAAAATATCTGAAAAAACAATATATTTAACACCAAGAAATATTGATCTTAATAAGGAATTATTAATACATATGTGTTGATATGTTATTAGTGGATAATATGTGATATTAAAAGTTTTTAAATGGTTTTGGTATATAATTATGATAAACTTAAATTTATTATACAGGAGGTTAGAGGGCATACAAATCAAGTCAAACTTGAGGAAAAGGTTTCTCGTCTCACTTTTATTTCTATGAGACAAGTGTCATATTCACCACTAGTTTAGTTTTTGTTGTGCATATAATTACCATGAATTTATAATTTTATGATTTTTATGGTCATTATAGTATTGTAACATACATGAAAGGTTCTATTTTTCATTATGTTTATATATATAGATTACCAATGTAGTGAGTGTTTTTCATCTTAAATTTACTTCTTTGGGATATGTGTTATGTTTTTTCATTATCTTATTTATATGTTGAATATATTTCCGATTAAACATTTTATATCATGGATAATTTTTATATCATGAAATTTAATGTTAAAATTCATGTTGTTTCACCAAAAGGGTTTTGATTCAAAAGCTACCATGGTGGTATGGGTTTATGTTAAAATATCTTTTCTTTTCATAGTTATCTATGATAAATTTCCATTGAGTTAAATTATATGAATATTAACCTTTAAATCCAACATATTTTATTATTATATGGTTATTTATAAATATTTTATGTGGTATTACCATATTCCACTCTTTGGTACTTAAAATTATTGAGATATGTTTTAATAAAAGTCATCCTTATTTCATATTTGGTCGATGAACTTTTTATTCGATGTCCATAATCATAAAAATTGATTTCCAAAAGTAACAATATAAACAAGAAATGTTGTAAAATGGTTATTTTAAATACCTTTGAAATTATTTAAAATGTTTTAATATTTAATATTTCTATATGTTTTCTATACTAATCATTTCAAATTTTTACAAATGTGTGAAAGGTATGTTTTATTTTAACATATATGACGTGAGCATATTTTCCAATCATCAAGATTTTTTTTATTTAATATTCATTTATAATATTCCTTAGGTATTTTCATGGAATAGTATTTTATCAATATTATATAAATTTTTAGTTATAATATTTTCAAAAGACAAGTATATTTTCTAAAATTATTAAAGAATAGTTTGAATGATATTTTAATGGTATTTTTCATCTATGTTAACATTCATTAAGGATTTTTATTCTTTAATTGGGATATAATATTTTGATTCTGTCCAATTTATTTCTCTAGATATATTATAATGGTGATGATTTATGGATGATTCTATGAAACCTGTATCTGTTCCATGGTTAATTATGTTATGAATAATCCTTGATGGAACCCATTAATTTTCCAGAGTTTTGATATGATGAAATAAGGACATGTTTTTGAAACTTTTTCCCATTCCATGTTTAACGTCCCGGTTCCAGAAATCACCCAGAGGCACCCCGTACACGGTTTGTCACATGGGCTCAAGTACATTTCCCCAAATTCTAGAGGTTGTCGACTAGCAATGAGGTTCTTGAGTGTGATAGTGGGGAAACTATGCCCTCATTGGCAGAGTACACACCGGAAGAAAAACAAACATGCAAGATCCGAAGCTGTAATAACCAACCATATAAACAGCGGAAGACTAAATCAACAAAATGGAGCACATATGTATATATGAAATGATGCATGATACATAACTAGGAAAGCATTCAAACAAGTCAAAATGCTGGAAAACACAAAAGTACCAAAACAAGTACAAAAGAAAAGTAAACAGCTCGTCAGCATCGTGAGCCAAAGATCTGTCCCATGCTATCCTACTCCAATAAATCAAGTTATATAAGTCAAAGGGCATTTTCACTTGTCTACACCTACAACAACATAGTTTTCTTAGGCCCAAAATCATTTCCCAAACAGGGTGTGAGATAAAATCCCAGTAGGAAACCACCCAAAGATTTGTGCCTAGCAGTTAGTGAGTATATGGTAGGTAAAAGTACACTAAGCAGTAAACATCAATAGAAAAGCAGTAGGCAGTAAACAGTATGCAATAAAGCAGAATGATACACAACAGTAATCAATCCACAACCAACAACAGTAGTGAAGAAAATAGCTAACAAGCAGGAAAACCCTTTGGGAAGTACTCACAGCCATTCCCTCTGGTCCTATAAAAGAAGTACCACAACCCTATGGGCAGTGCACTCAGCCTAACCCCTCTAGCTTGGTCGTACAAATTTATGATACTCTCTGGGGAAGCTCACTCGGTCAATTCCCCTAATATTCTAGGGTAGTCAGGGACTGGCTTGAGGAAGATCACGAGGTCTAACCCTCATAGCCTTAAGGTCTAGAAACTGTGAGGAAACTATATCGGTCAATTCCTCCTATAGCCTCAGGTATACCACATACTCTCTGAGGAAGCTCACTCGGTCAATTCCTTCTATAGCCTGGTATGGTTCTTAAAGAGATTCAAACAAGGTAAGACTCTCTGAGGAAGCTCACTCGGTCTACCATCTTGTAGTCTATAAAATCCAAGACTCGATGGTAGCTCACTTGGTCCATCCCATGTAGTCTATAATATCTAGGACTCTCTGGGTAGCTCACTCGGTCTATCCCTTATAGTCTATAGCACTAGGTTCTCTCAACCCCGTGCCAGTCAGTGCATAATAATTATATAAGGCCAAAGTACACCTATAGAGAATCTTGGATAACCAAATTTCACCTATAGAGCTACTTAGCTAAATAGTCTACAAGGCAACAAGCATGTCATGAGTTTCACTTTAACCTATAACCGCAAGTCATGAAAACAGGTGTAGCATCCAAAGGCAAACGAGACCCAAAGGATGTAAACCGGACAAAGAAAGGGAAAATACATCCAAGCACAACAAATTATCCTCTAACATAGTCAATTTACATCTACACAAGCATACAATAAAGGCAGGAAAACAACAAGGGAAAAAAGGTTAACACGCAATACCCCATTCATAGGTATTGGTGGAATTTGCACATAAAACTCAGAGACTTGGAACGGTAAGGCACAAAACACCTACCTCGATCCTAGGATATCGATATACATGAACCACAATGGTTTATTCTCCCTCAAACATCATAGAACTAAGAAACCATTCAAAATTATAAACCTACAATAACTTGAGAAATAGGAAGAATAGGAAAACAAGGCTCAAGCAGAAGGGAGAACTCACCGCTGCGCTTCCAACACAATAGTCAGAGCACGAATTGGAGAAAAAACAGAGGCTTGGGAATCCGAAGATGTTTCGCGGCTATATGGAATCTCTCGGTCAAACCAAACCTAAAAGAAGATGTTTATGATGATGAGGCATGACCCCGGTCCGTTTAGTGAAAAAAGAAAAGTACACGACATGTATTTTTAAAGTACACGGTGTATAGGGGGTTTTTCCGTACTCCCCCAAAATCGGCCTCCACGTCACCCCTACACACTATGTGTGTGGTCTGGACATGACCATCACATGGTTTCAAGCGGGAAAAGAGTACACAGTGTGTAATCAGAATGTACAGAATGTGTACTTAAAAAATTTCCGGAAACACCAAAAATTCTCAAAAACTCCAAAAAGGACAGATATACCTGAAACGAAGATCCGGGTTCTTACAAACTTCCCCCCTTAAAGAAATTCATCCACGAATTTCCCTAGATGGGCTTAGAAGAAGAAACCTCAAACAGGTCCGGCCACTGTGATTGAATCTCAGCCTCCCTCTCCCAAGTCTCATTCTGTACTCACCCATACTTCCATAGCACTCGTACCCGAGGAATAGACCGGCCTCGGAGAAACTTTGTACTGTGATCAAAAATCCGGATAGGATGCTCTTCAAACGATGCATCTGCTTCGAGTTCAACCTCCTCGGGCTGAAAGACATGAGACGAGTCTGAAAAGTAACGTCGGAGCTAAGTGATGTGGAAGATGTCATGCATAGCCTGGTACCTATGAGGTAGTTGCAACTGATAGGAAACTGGCCCAACTCTCTCCAATTACTCAAATGACCCGACGTACCACGGTGAAAGCTTACCCTGTCTCCGAATCCTCTTGTTTCCTAGCCTTGGTACCACATGCAGGAAAACCTGATCTCTGACCTCGAACTCCAGAGGTTGTCTCCGCTGATTAGCATAAGACTTCTGTCGAGACTGTGTTGTAGCCATCCTCTTCCGAATCAACACTATCTTCTCTAAGGTCTCCTGAACAAGATGAGGTCCTAGAAAAGCTACCTCTCCTACCTCCATCCAGCATAAGGGTGCTCGACATGGCCTACCGTACAAAGCCTCATATGGTGACATCTGAATGTTCGCCTAAAAACTGTTGTTGTATATGAACTCCACAAGAGCTATATGATTCTCCCAAGATCCGCCGAAGTCTAGAATGCAATCTTGGAGCATATCCTCATGCCCCTGGATCATGTGCTCAGACTGGCCATTTGTCTGGGGATGGTATGATGTACTCAAAAGTACTTGTGTACCCAAAGCCTTCTGAAGTCCCTACCAGAACTGAGAAGTGAAGCGTGCATCCCTGTCTGAAACAATGGAGTGTGGAACTCCATGTATACGTACAATCTATCAGATGTACAGTCATCCCAGATCATAAAAACTGATGGTCTCCTTGATTGTCAAGAAGTGTGCAACCTTCGTATGCCTGTTGACGAAAACCCCAACAACATCACTCCCCTGAGGAGACCTCATCAACCCAGTAGAGAAGTCCATCGCGACATATTTCCTCTTCCACTCGGGAATGGGAAACTACTGTAAAAGCCATAGTGGTCGCTGATGCTCTTCTTTCACCTGCAGACAAGTAGAACATCTCCTAACAAAACCAGCAACATCTCTCTTCATACCTGGCCACAAATACTGGAGATGAAGATCCTGATACATATTGGCGACTCCAGGATGAACTACCCAAACTAAGGAATGAAAATCCCGTATCCTCTCCTTACGTATATCTGCTGGCACCCATACGCGTCCCTAGAAACGCAAGATCTCATCCTCGCCCACTGTCCATCTAGGAAGAGGGTCCCCTCCTGACACACTCTCCCACAGGACCAAGGCCTCTGAGTCTGATAGCTGCCTCATTCATACCTGATCGAGAAGTGTAGAGGTAACAGCCACAAAAGATAGGATGTTCTATCCCTGCCTGTCATGCACTTCTATATGCATCTCCTAGAACAGAGCCATAAGCTGCCACTCACTGCTGGTCTCCTGAACTGCCTGAATCTGAGTTCATCTGCTCAACACATCTACCACATCATTTCCATTTTCCATTGTATTTGTGAGATCGATGTCAAAGGACTAATGATACTTGACCCAACTGTGCTATCTCAGATTCAGATCGCGCTAAGTGAAGACATATTTGAGACTCTTGTGGTCGGTAAAAACCACAAAGTGCTCTCCCAAAAGATATTGGGTCCAATAGTGTAAGGCATGAACAACTGCTGCCAACTCCAGATCATGCGTTAGGTAGTTTCTCTCATGTGGTCTTAACTGCTGAGACTCTTACGCAACGAATCCATCACCCTGCATAAGTACGGCTCCCAGCCCGATACCTGAAGCATCATAGTAAATAGTATATCCCTTGCCCAGCTTCGGCAAGACTAGTATCAGCGCTGATGTCAACCTCCCTTTCAGCTCCTGAAATGAGGACTCACAAGAATCTGTCTATAAAAACTTCTTCCCCTTCTTGGTCAGACCTGTCAACAGTGCTGCTAGGTGCGAGAAGTCCTGAATGAAGTACCTGAAGTATCCTACCACCCCTAGAAAACTCATCACCTCAAAAACATTTTTCTGCTGCTCCCAGGAATCTACAGTTCTCACTTTCTCTGGGTCCATAGATACTCCATCCTCTGAGATAATGTGACCCAAGAAGTGAATTTGATCCATCAAAAAGTGGCACTTCGAGAGTTTATCATACAACCGATGCTCACTCAGTGTACTCAGAACGATCTCAAGATGTGTGGCATGGTCATGTTGAGTGTGAGAGTACACCAAGATATCTTCCATGAAGACCCCCACAAAGGAGTCTAAGTACGGATGGAACACTCAGTTCATCAGTGCCATGAAAACTGTGGGTGCATTCGTGAGACCGAACGGCATGACTGTATACTCGTATAGACCATACCTGCTCCGGAAGGCTGTAAGGGGTATATCTGATGGTCTAACGTTCAACTGATGATAACCGGACCTAAAATCGATCTTTGAGAACACCCGATCTCCCCAAAGCTGATCAAAGAGGTTATCTATCCTCGTCAAGAGACATCATTTATTGACCGTCAACTGGTTCAGCTTCCGATAATCCACAAAAATCCAAAGGGTGCCATCTTCCTTTTTCATGAACAGAACAGGTGAACCCCAAGGAGAAGTACTGGGTCAGATGAAACCCTTTTCCTGCAACTCCTCTAACTACTTCTTGAGCTCCTGAAACTCATGTGTAGCCATCCTATAAGGAGGAATGGACACCAGCGCCACTTTTGGCACGAGCTCAATCGATAAGTCTACCTCACGCTCTGGAGGCAAACCAGAAAAGTCCTCTGGAAAGAAATCCCTGAAATGATCCACCACTGGAGGAAAGTCTAACTGTGAAGTCCCCTGGTCATCTAGATAATGACTAGCAATATAGGCTATAAATTCCCCTATCCCATGATGCTCTGGTCCATCTCTACCTTCCTGGACATCCCACTCACCTCTATGAAGGAATGATCCACCCTCTGGTGATATGAAACTCACCCTGTGGCGATAGCAATCGACGACTCCCTGGAAGGGAACCAACCAGTCCATACCGAGAATGAAGTCATATCCCGAAATCTCTAGGATATAGAGGTCCCATAAGAATAGTCACCCCGCAACCTCATGAGGGAACTCTATTCACTGACGTAATCTAAGTTTCCTCATTCCCAATGGTGTCTCTGGAGTCAACAAGTCGGTAGCTGAAAAGATACGGAGCCCAAGGATCTCCACGATAGCAACAAGGATAAAGCTATGGGAAGAACTAGTATCGAAGAGAGTTGAAGATAAAACCGAGGCTACAAAGATCGTACCTCAAACTGTAGAAGGGCCAGAATCCAGATCCTGATAGGTCTGCTCCACAGCGAAAGACTTGCCTGCACCGCGGCCCTGCGCCCCTGGCTGACCACTCTAAGCTGATCCACTCTGCTGTCGCTGATGACCTGGTGACTGAGCACCACAGCCGTGACCTCCACCTCGGCCTGAATGGCTAGAAGAACTCTAGTTCCCTGACTGGTGGGAAACTGGTGAAGCATCTTCAGAACACTAAGTCATGAAAGAACACCTACCTCCAGCTGAAGGCGAGAAGATGTGACCAAAACGCTGAAGATGGCCCATCTTGCTGCAAGAAAGGCACTCCATCAGATCCCTCTGAAACTGAGGCCTATTATGCCCGCTCCTACCGCACTGGTAGCATACAACCTGGCTACTAGAAGAAGCATCACGCAAACCCAGATCTCCTCGAGAAGACTCTTTGCGATGCTTCCTACTGTCCGTAGGAGGAACACCAGCTCTGGATGACGAACCGCCCTGCCTCACTGCTCCAAAATCCCTCAAATTGCACTTAGTAATCAGAGCCCAGTTGACGATGGAGGATATAGGATTCAACAAGAAGATATTCACCTGGGAACAGATCTCCTTCTTGAGACCGTCCTCAAACATCCTAGCAAGAAAATAGTCATCATCCGCTGGGATTGGTGTGAAACGTTGAAGCTTAGTGAAGTGAGATGAGTACTCCATAACAGAGAGAGTACCCTGCTACAGACTCATAAAGTCCCTGGCTCAGTTGGCCCTCAGGGTCTCCAGATAGAAGTAGTTATAGAAGGTACGTCGAAACTCATCCCAATACATATCTTGCTGATGCCCTGACCATGAGATCACCTCCCACCACCTCTTGGCAGTGTCCCAAAGCATATAAGTAGCCAGATTTACCCTTTTCTCCAAAGGGATCACTAGGTGCTCAAAGATGGTCAGTGTGGCCTCTATCCATGACTCTACAGCTTGAGTTCCTCCATCCCCTCAAAAAGTAGGAGGATGCTACTGCTGGAAAACCCACATCAACTCATCCATCGATGGGGAAGGAGGCGGTGCTCCCTGAAAAGTCTACATCATCCTCATAAAA
Organism: Viscum album; assembly: GCA_963277665.1. Classification (NCBI taxonomy): domain Eukaryota; kingdom Viridiplantae; phylum Streptophyta; class Magnoliopsida; order Santalales; family Viscaceae; genus Viscum; species Viscum album. Next base: position 160,104,679 of record OY728122.1, on the reverse strand, counting down.
CCATCCCTGAACTGTGCATCCATGCCTGCAAATGGTACGACATCCGGTTATAAGGCTGTCCCGACTGGAGGATCGATAGGGAGTCCCTGATCAGCCATATATGGCGTCTGATCACTGCCTGACGACAGACGTACAACCGTAGGATGTCTCGGAGGCATAACGGTGAAAGATCAAAATCACACCTTAGATTAGAAAAACAAGGACAGAGAACACATGATTACAAAATGGGAACAGGGGAATAAAAAAACAAGTTTACAAAACACAACTACACAACATGTATAAAAAACTACACGGCGTGTCTTCATAAGCAACTGACATGGGCGGGTACCCCTGCCCTACAGGTCATGTAACACCACAAACTACACGGCGTGTTGACCCCACACACGGCGTGTACTAGAAAACTATTCCCATGTCCGAGTCTCCTTACACGGCTAACCCACATGGTTAAACTAACATCAGACTACACAGCGTGTTCCCTAGGGACACGTTGTGTACTAGACACTGTCTCGCTGGCCCGTGTTGTTAGTTACACGGTCGTCTACACGACGGGACCTTACATGGCATGTTCCAAAAAAACACGGCATTTATAGGAGATGGTGACACCATCAAGTGTTGTTTTTGACACGGCCGAGTACCTGGACAGAACTACACGGCGTGTTCCTTTACAACAAGGCATGTTCTACTCGAGCTTCCCCGACCTGTGTTGTTAGTGACACGACCGGTTACAAGCCTCTACACTACACGGCATGTACATACCGTACACGGCATACTCCTGAAGTTATTTCTACAACAGTGTGCCTACTCACACAGTCAGTGACACGGCCTGAAAACTACACGGCATGTAGTCAAAAAGTACACACCGTGTATTCTGGGTTTTTCTAGGTAGTAGCTCAAAAACTACACAGAATCTCAGAAACACTGAAAACAAGCCAAAGAGGTGCCAAATTCCAATCCATGAGGGCCCATACTCCCTGTGAATCAAATATTGGCATCCCCTACAGTCATATACAAGAGAAAATAGGATCATGATCCACCAATTTGCGATTCAAGAAGGCCCATACCACCTCAAGAATAAAAATTTGGAGTTCATTTAAGAAAAGTAGAATACAAACATTCCTCTAACAAGGCAGTAGAGATTCTATCAAGAATATATCACAATAACATGAATTTTCTAATGCACCCTAGATGGCATGGCAAGAATGCATGGCATGTGATTTATAAAAGTGCCTATATGATGCATGAGATGGAATACCCTCACATCATTAGGTTCTGAAAGAAATAGAACGCAAACATCAATAAAAATAACAACACAAAACATGTGAATCATTCTAGGTGAGATCATATCAACCATAAAATCTCAAAACAAGCAAACTGAAATTAACGAGGTAGTATAGATTTTCCATGTACAAGGGTTAGATACTCCCGAGAACAACTTAATAACAAGTACCGAATCCACCATATCCCTGACTAAAGTCTCCAAACAGTAAAGCAAGAGAAGAGAGCTCCTCTGATATCAATTTGTAATGTTCCTATTCCGGAAGCCACCCAGAGGTGCCCCGTACCTGGTTGGTCACATGGCCTCATGCGCATTTCCCCAAATTCCAGAGGCTACCAATTGGAAGAGAGGGCCTTGGGTGTGATAGTGGGGAAACTATGACCTCATTGGAATAGTACATAGCAGAAGAAAAATATAAATGCAATAGCAAAAGCAGTGATAACCAACAATATAAACAGTAGAAGACTAAATCAACAAACTGGAGAACATATGTATATATGAAATGATGCATGATACATAACTAGGAAAGTAGCCAAACAAGTGACAATTCTGGAAAACACTACAACACCAAAACAAGTACAAAAGAAAATTAAACTTATCCGCAGCATCGTGAGCCAAAGATCAGTCCCATGCTCTCCGTCTCTAAGCAATAAATTTCCAGAAGTCGAAGGGTGTTTTCCCTTGTCTACACCTGTAACAACATAGTCTGCTTGGGCCCAAAAGCATGGCCCAAATAGGGTGTGAGATAAAATCCTAGTATGCAACCACCCGAAGATCTGTGCCTAACCGTCAGTGACTATATGGCAAGTAAAATTAAACTAAGTAGTAAACAGCAACACCATAGCAGTTGGCAGTAAACAGTAAGCAGTAAAGTAGAATGATACACAACAATAATCAATCCACAACCAACACCAGTAGTGAAGCAAACAGCTAACAAGCAAGAAAACCCTCAGGGAAGTACTCATAGACATTCCCTCTGGTCCTATCCAAGAAGTACCACAACCCTCTGGGTAGTGTACTCAGCCTAACCCCTCTGGCTTGGTCGTACGAATTTATGAGACTCTCTGGGGAAGGTCACTCGGTCAATTCCCATCATAGTCTAGGGTAGTCATGGACTCTCTAAGGAAGATCACGCAGTCTAACCCTCCTAGACCCAAGGTCTAGAGACTCTATGAGGAAGCTATCTCGGTCAATTCCTCCTATTGCCTCAGGTATACCACAGACTCTCTGAGGAAGCCCACTTGGTCAATTCCTCCATTAGCCTGGGAAGGTTCAGAAAGAGATTCAAACATGGTATGACTCTCTAAGGAAGCTCACTCGGTCTACCCTCCTGTAGTCTATAAAATCCAAGACTCTATGGGAGCTTAATCAGTCCATCCCCTATAGTCTATAATATCTAGGACCCTCTAGGAAGCTCACTAGGTCTATCCCTTATAGTCTATAACACCATATTTTCCCAGACCCGTGCCAGTCAGTGCATAATAATTCTATAAGGACAATGTAAACCTATAGAGCTACTTGGATAACCAAAGTACAACTATAGAGCTACTTAGCTAAACAGTCTGCAAGGCAACAAGCATGTCATGAGTTTCACTTCAACCTATAACAGCAAGGCATGAAAACAGGTGTAGCAGCCAAAGGCAAACGAGACCCAAATGTTGTAAGCATGGAAAAGCAAGGGAAAATGCATACAAGCACAACGAATTAGCCTATAACATGGTCAATTTACCTCTACACATGCATATAAGCAAGGCAGGAAAACAACAAGGGCAAAATGGTAAACACGCAATACCCCGTTCATGGGTATTGGTGGAATTTTCACATAAAACTCAGAGACATTGAACGGTAAGGCACAAACCACCTACCTCGATCCTAGGAGATCGATATACTTGAACCCTGATGGTTGATTCTCCCCCAAATGTCATAGATATTAGATATCATCCAAAACTCACAACCTATGATAACTTGAGAAAGAGGAAGAATTGGAAAACAAGGCTCAAGAAGAAGGGAGAACTCACCACTGCGCTTATAACACAATCGTCAGAGCTTGAATCAGAGAACGGACAGAGTCTCGTGAATCTGAAGAATATTCACAGCTGTACGACGTCTCTCGGTTGAACCAGACCTAGAAGAATATGTTTATGACGGTGAGGCGTGACCCTGGTCCATTTTGTGAATAAAAGAAAAGTACACTGCATGTATTTTTAAAGTACACGGTGTGTAGTGGGTTTTTTCTGTAATCTACCAAAATCGGCCTCCACGTCACCCCTACACACCATTTGTGTGGTACAGACATGGCCAGCACACAGTTTCGAGCGGGAAAAGAGTACACTGCATGTATTCTGAAAGTACACTGCGTGTAATTTAAAAATTTCCAGAAACTCCAAAAATTATCTAAAACTCCAAAAAAGGAAAGATATTATTGAAACAAGGATCCAGATTCTTACACCATGGGTTTTTATATGATTATATGATGATATGATGAATGTTTCATGATCTTGTGGCTCACATATATATGGTTTTCAATTGTTGATGGGTAGTCCTAAATTTATCTTGCCCTCAACTACCTTGGGAAATGGTGGATATCTCATGAGATAATAAGCACTGGAATGGGGAATAATCCTAGTTCAGCAAGGAACTTTGTATGAAATGGAGACTCTAGAGTGAATAATGAATAATTAAATGATGCAATGACGAGTGAACCCAGTCCACTATGATATCCTTGGTAGTGATCATTGAATGATAAAATTAGTTTTGATACTTATTTGAATGCCAAAAACCAATGTCTTATACTTATGATATGTTCTCATGGATGAAGATTGATTATTAATGATTCCAAAAACATATTTATTATGTATTTTTATTTAAGAGAACTTATTCGATGTTTTATGATTAAAGATATTTGACTGATTAGGTAGGATTATTCTATGTTATGGCCAGGTTCTCATACCCTTATTCATATCCCATGATTGCATATGACCCTCGATTGATATCTCATATATTTACATTTAATTAATATCTTATATCACCCATTATTATGATTGATTTTCCTAGGGATATGAATAATGGTTTTTAGTGTGATGTTTGTAAGAATGGTGATAGTTATGAAGAACTTAGTGGAAGAAGATGTAAATCTTTTATGAACGTTTTTTATATATATCGATGTTTCTAAAGACACAAAACCAATATGATTATTGTTTGGATTTAATGTTATATATTGAATATTTATATAATAACATGTAATATTTATGAATTTAATGTTAGGGTCACCTTAGTTAGTATCTAAGAATGGTTTTTTTATTTTTATAAAATAGGATGATAACAATTTTTTTAGAACCCTTAGCATAAGCCAATGTATAAAAGTACATCCTACGTAACCGTTATTAAATTAAAGTTTTTTTCCTAGAAAATACATACTGTATAGATAATAGAATGTTGATTTAGTTTGGGCAAATATGTGTTGGAGTTTTTTTCCTAGAACCCACTACTTTGTACATTGATTACATGTATATTCTAATAGGGGTATAATAACAGAAATATATTACAATAATGGAAACTATATCTATACCCATGGAACTATACCCATAGTTTAGATAAATTATAGGTATAGTCATTCTGACCAAACTTATACCCACTGATTGATAAAACGATTAGTATAGGTTGATCAATACCAGTAATTTTTTAAAAACCATTGGTATATCCCAACACAAAGACAAGATCATTGGGATCACCACCCTCCAGATTCAAATCCCTAGTTCTCTCCTCTTCATCAAACATCGATATCCCCCTTCCCCTCCTAAGGAAACTTTGGTATCCCCCTCCCATCCTCATGTGACAATTCACCCATCATCTAAGTGTTATTCCTCTATTTCAACTAGTTTATTTGTTTCAATCATTGAGAGGTAATATTTACTATCCATATATCATTTATTCTCTTTAATTATCAAGTGTTAACCACTAATTTTTGTTTTTTATTTGGATATTCTTCTCTATTAGATTAGTGAGTTCTGAATCCATATTCTGTTATGCTGGATATTATTTTAATTTTTTTATTCATGTTATTCTTATGGAGCTTGTAAACATCACTACTATCATTGTGTTTTGAAATTTATAGTCTAATAGGGATCAAATATAGTATATTAAATTCCAAAGGGAAATATTTTAATTAAATTTATTTTATTTTTAAAATAATCATATGGATTATTATGAATTTAACATAAATTTGAGATTATTTTTGGGGATTATTTTTGGGGATTTGGATATTTTTTGTGTTTGAAATCAAATTTATGTTAACTAAATTGGTTAGTGTTGGATTTTATTATCATAGAGTTATGGTATTTAATTTTTTAAAATTAATTTGTTATATCATGAACCATGGTTAACATATTTATTGTATTTTTTAACCCTAAAAGAAATAAGATTATGATGATTTACAAAATTATACTATTATAAATAAATCTAAAATATTTATTTCTCTATGAAATCATGGGTGGGATTCGTAGTGTTGGATAGAATGGAATAATTATTTAGTGTTGATGAATCTTCCCTAAATCAAATACATCTTAAATTGAAATAGAACATAATGTAAAATATATTGTTCTTTATATTTGAATAATATAATTAATTTTAACATTAAATAAAATTATTACATGACTAAATTTCATTTTCAATTTTGTTTTCAAATGAGAGGACATCTATGGATAAGACATAAATTTTTTTTCTATTATTACACAGTTAGTCATTATTGCAATACAAACACCTTGTTTGGAGTTCATTGAGTACGCCTTGGGTTTTTCTTATGATTTTTTTGGGTTGGATGTCAGAGTATTCTATAATTTTCACATAAATCATGAATTGTATTCAATTTGGTTTCATATTAGTGTTATTTAATTTCTAATGCACTATTATTTTAACTTGTTTTTGAATTTGAAAATAATTGTAATTATGGTTTACACTATTTATTGGAACATAACCTTTTCCCCTATAATATAATGTATATAATCTTGAAGTTTCATATTTATTTTATTTCAATTGAGTTTTTGGACAATTTCAAAACATTTTTAGATATTTTATTTAACAACACTTTTGATGGAGGTCATATACAATTTCATGATATAATTGTGTTGGAAGATTATGGTTATGCTGAGAAACATTTAGCTATCATATAATGAAATTTGGATTTCAATCAAACTATTATGGTTTGTATCATAAGGGAGAGATAAGACAATCTTCTACAATTCATGAACTGAATGAAAGAAGTGGCATGGAGAATTTGATATTTCGTCTGTTTCCATTTGTGAATCATCACGAGAGAGATATAATGATCTTATAATAAATAAATTATATCAATAAACATGAATAAAGACTAAATATGATGATTTTTTGAGACTATATAATTCAATGGATGATGATATAACATCTTTATATTGTAAATGTACTAAAATGAAATGTTTTAATTTTTAATGAGGTTGTATCATGGAAAAACCATGCATCTAATTTCTAATACCTACATTGATTATATTATTAAATTTATGAAGGAATTATTTCCCAATGGTTTAGATATTCCATCAAATCATTAGATGGCATAGAATTTAATTAAGCAGCATAGATTTTCTACTAATAAAATTATAGCATGTCCAAAATATTTCATTTTATTTTGTGAGTAAACATATGAACTTAATTACTTTTAGTAATGTGGTACATTTTGATGGATGGAAAATGTAGACGAAACACCATCTCGTGTTCCACATAAATTCTTGTGGAACTTTCCATTGAATCCCAGGATTCAAAATATGTTCATGTCTATAAAAATATCATCCAATATGAGATGGCATGATACTAAGAGAATTAAATGTACTGATGAGTTGGATCATCCTACAGATGTATTATCATGGAGGGAATTTGAGGCACAACATCCCAATTTCTTATCTGAGGTTAGAAATGTCAGATTGGGGCTATCATATGATTGTTTTAATCTGTTTGTTCAGGATCTTAATCATCATAGCACGTGCAATGTTTTTATTCACTTTAAAATCTTTCTTTATGGATGTTTATGAAAAAATATTTTACTTTATTGAGTATTATAATTTCTGTAACTTATGATCCTAAAAATGATATAGATATCAACTTTCAACCATTAATAAGAGACTTGATGTTTCTTTGGGATTTGGGTGTGTACAAATTCGATGGTTGTTTAAAAAATTTATTTATGATATGGGTTGCCTTTCTATGAACTATAAATTATTTCAATACCTATGAACCAATTTATGGTTGGATCATGAAGGGAAAACAATCATGTCATATTTTTATGAAGAATAAATGATCGACAAGGCTTAAATATCCCTGTAGTTTCAGTTTCATAAGGCATCAAAGATTCTTTCCAATGGATCATTAGAATAGGAAGAATCAGTGAAGGTTTGATAATACTGTTTACATTGAACAACCACCTCAACATATTTTAGGAATTTATGTATCTAATTAATTAAAATATTTTAGTTTTTCATTTGGTAATGGGCATATGGAATCTAAAAAGAGGAAAAATGTTGACATTGAAACCCATTTGAATTAGAAAAATAGAAGTATCTTTTTTTGAGTTTCCATATTGGTATACCATTTTATTATATCATTGTATAGAAATAATTCACATTGATAAAAATTAATATAAAATGTTACTTTCAATTATTCTAAATATCAAGGGGAATACCATAAATGTCTTATGATATTATTGGGACTTCATGGATTAGGTAATTCGACCAGAATAATATCCTTTGTGTATTAGTGATTATAAGTAGAAAGTTCTTCATGTTTTTTATACGATAAAATTGTTTTAGAGAAAAAAATTTTGTAATTATTTTAGAATATCATTTTTCCATATGGATATTCTGAAAATAGATCTAAATGTGTTATTGGAATAGATTTGAAACTAAAATCCCTAAAAACTCATGATTATCATATCCTTCTTCATGAAATGATTCCAATAGCAATAATGTATTTTCTATCAAATAATGTCACGTGAAAATTATGAAATTGTGCCATTTTTTTGAGACCATTGTTCGTAATGTTTATCAAAGTATTTCTAGATAAAAATGTAACAAGATGTGCTATTAATTTTGTGTGAGTTTGAATTTTTTTTCCATCCATCATTTTTCTCATGTATGTTGAATTTAAATGTTCATCTTACAACTAGAAAACCACTTGTAGGACCTATTGTTTTTCAATGGACATATACTTTTGAATGAAATATGTTCCCAATGAAAACTTGTTTCTGAGACAAGAATCATCTTGAAGGTCCCATTATGAAACGTTATCTGGATCAAGATGGTAAGGATTTTTATTCCTTGTATTTTTATGATGTGACCATAATACATAGCCGACCAATGAAAAATTAAGATGAAATGTATGTGGAAATTGATATCATGTTTTAATATGTTCCTCAAACATGAGTAATTTATGGGTCATATACTTTGGAAAATTGATCTTTGAAGTGTTGGATATGGCACATTTCACAGTCTAGTATAAAAAGGTTTTGTTCGATGACTATATCAATTATGTAATTATATTATTTATATTTTGTCCCATATTACATAATTTCACATACCTTAATCTTTTACTATCATTTTATATAGGGAATATAGAAAAATTATTAGTAGCGTTCAGTGATCTTTTCCATTGAGAAGGAGAGTGGTTTTCATAGACAAGAGTTTCATAGTGTGTTGAAATAAAAGGTATGTACATTACATTAATTTTGATAAAATATATATTTTCATTCAATATTATTATTCATATATATTTCTAGTATTGGGTTTAACTGTTGATTGTGTTTCTCATGAATTAAGATTATTGGGTTTTGGTCCCAATTCATTAGTTCATGAATTTAAATCTTTAGTATTAAATAGGTACAAATTTGTTACAAATTATGAAGAAATAAAAATGAGAACACAACTTGATGGCTTTATGTTAACTTCTAAAATAGAGTATTATACCAATGAGTTAGATAGTCAGACCCGATATGAAAATGTGTCTTATTATGGTCTTTTTGAGAAAATATTTTTATTGGATTACTACTCTCAAGGTTGATTCACTATGATGAAAAGTAAATGGTTTGATTAAACTGTATGAAAAGATAAATTTATTGATGGTTTTGGATTTAGAGTCAGTGACATGATTCAATCCTTTTATACCAATGAACAATACATTTTCGTATCAATAGAAAACTATGTTTTTATGTGAAAGATCATCTTAGGCCTGATTATAGTATCATTAATGATGTAATTCAAAGGCATATTTTTCATGATGATGGGAATGAAATTGACATCATTGACGCCTCCATTAGTGTGGATGAAAATATTCTATTAGATGACTCAAATTGTGCCAATGTGAGAGTTTATTTTGATCCTATAGTAGTGGTATGTAATATTTTGAATCAACCAGATATGTTCAAAGAACATTATATATACCATTAAATGGGTTTCTTAGGTTGTTATTAATGTAATTACTTTAATTTTGTTTCAGTTTGGAATGATATGTTTGTTTTAGTATTTTTAGGTTCATTTCATGTAATTAGATTTATTTCAATTCAAAAAACTAGGTTTAATACTTATTATTAAAAAATATACAATTTGGTTTTAAGTAATTATTACTAAATTTTTTTTGAGATTATTTATGAATTCTTTGACTTCTAAGATGTATGCTGGATTCTTAGAAACTGTTTTTAAAAAATGTATATTTCATTCTTATGTAGATTATAAAAAATATTGTATAAGTTTGAAGGATTCAATTATTTTATGTTGATCGATAGATGCACAAGTGTGGGTTTCTCGTCTTCTTCACTTAGTGGGTATAATAATTTTAATATTTTTTTATACATTTCATATAATGAGATGTTTTTATTATTTATCTATTTTTTTAGGACATTCAATTGCACTAGAATTGACTCCTCCTCATCCTACTAGTATGGGTATAAGAGAGGATTCTCCTAGACCTATATGGATCACCCGTCATACCCATTCCCACTGTGAAAACATTTGGAACACCCCATATAACAAAACATTCCATCCCCCACATGATCATCTAGTTATGATCCCACACATGCCTCCATAATCATCTCATTTCACCTCTTCTTCCGATACAATGTCAATGCCACCTCTAGGGATGTTCCCACCTTTAACATATTGATATAATTTTATGTATCCCAAAAACTACTTCCCATATCCCAGAATGTCTACACTAACACTATTTACTACTATCCATCTAATATTTGATGATTATTTTCCTTCACCTTCAACTCTAGTGCATACAGATCACCCATGGAATAAATTGGAATTGATACATCTTTCATAAGATACTGATTCCTGACTTCCCACTGATCCATCATTGCATATTAAGCCACCTATATTTTGGTTTTTATTATAATTGTGTCAAATTATATCACATCATATTTTCTTATTTTAACATGACTTAATTCTTCATTTTTTCTTATTCTTCATTTAGTGGGATGTTATAGTAGGAGACTTGATCACACTAATATACAGGAATCCTAGATTCACCAAACACAAATAATGGTGGATTACAATTAAAAAATAATATTATAGGTACAAATTTTAGGAATTGTAGAATTTTCATGGGATCATTATCCATGTAAAAAAATATCATTCTGGTGTAACCAGTCCCACAGAGACATATCAGTATGCACATCAAGGAAGAATCATGGGAGGATATTTGGGAAAGAAAATCTGTTAAATTTATATCTATATTATTTTTGTATTTATATGAATTAACATATTCACTACAGCTTTGGTTTAACATACCTAACAGTGAAGATGCTAAGGTTTCAAGGGTTATTGATATTTGGGTGTTCTAGAAATCATATAAGAATGATTTATATATTAGTTGGAGGATTATATTTTGTATAGATATAAAGGGTGTGCCCATAATTCGTGACATCCAACAACACAATATCAAAACAATATCTCATATTGAAAGAGTAATATGTTTAATGTATACATAGTATTTAATTGTTTTCATATAAATTTAATTCTCATTACATATAATGTATTATTATTTTTAGGATACATTGGGAAAAAGAAAAAGAAAAAAAATTCAAGTACTTATTTTCACACTTTGGAGAGAAATAAAGGCCCAGGCATGGGAAGCTCTAGGTACTTTCATATGAATAGAAATAATATCTATATTTTTATTGTTACATAGTTAGATTTTAATTCTGAAATTTATGTTCTATTATCATTAATACCTTTAATATAAGGATGAAAATACCCCTTTCAAATGGACAATTGGATAATTTTTATAATGGACTAATAGCCTAATGACCAATTTTTCGAATGGTATAATGTCCAATGGACCAAATGACCTAATGGACAACTGGCCCAATGGGATAATTCCCAATTAAACTAATAGATTAATAAAAAATTGGCCTAATGGAAAATTAGACAATTAGAATAATGAAAAAATAGACTAATGACCTAATATCCTAATACCAATTGGCCGAATGGCCAAATGGACAATTGGAATAATGTTTTAATGGACTAATGGACTATTGTTCTAAAGGCTAGTTGACCAATATGCCTAATGAACTGATGGAAAATTAGCCTAATGGTCAATAAAACTAATGACCTAATGTCCTAATGGCCAATTGGCCTAATGGACTAATCGTCCAATTGTCCAGACATCCTAATGTCCAATTATAAAATTGGACTAATGGACCAATTCCAAATTATCCGATTGTCCAATTGTTCTAATGGCATAATGGAAAATTATCAAATGAACCAAAGGGCCTAACAAGAAATTGGCATAATGGAATAATTACCAATTAACCTAATAGACTAATGGGATAAGGAATAATTGGTCCAATGACCAACTTTCCTAATGGTCAATTGGCCTAACGACCTAATGACTAACAAGCCTAACGGCCTAATGATCAATTGGACTAATAGCCAAACGACCAATTGGACAATAATACTAATGTCCTAAAGGACAAATGGCCTAATAGACTAATAGAAAATTGGCTTAATGACCTAATGGTAAATTGACTTAATGGACTCATGACCTAATGTCCTAATTCCCAAATGGAAAAATTGCCAATTAGACTAATGGACTAATGGCCAATTGGCCAATTGGACTAATGATAAAATGGACTAGTGGCCAATTGACCAAATGAACAATTGGACTAATGAACTAATAGCCAATCAGCCTAATTTCCTAACAGCCTTATGGACTAATAGACAATTGGACTAGTGGCCTAATGTTCTAATAGAGAATTTCTCATTTAGCATAATGGATTAATGTCCTAATCACTAGATAACAAAATAACCTAATTAAAAATTGGACTAACGACCTAATGATATGATGTCCAATTGATATAACAGCCTAATGGACTGATGTCCAAATGCAGAATTGGCCTAACAACCTAATGTCCAATTGGATAATTTTCCTAAAAACCTAATGGAATAATGTTCAATTAGCCTAACAACTTAATTATGAATTCACCAATTGGACAATTTTCATGATGGCCCAATATCCAATTGACCTAACATCCTAATGTAAAATTATACTAATACCATCAAAACCAGTTGTAAATTTATCCTAATGGATGAATGGTCGATTGCCTAATTGGAATAATGGCATAATGGCATAGTGTATTAATTTTCAATTGTCCAACTGGCTGAATGGCCCAATGGCCAATTTTCAAATTGGCCTAATGGACTAATGTCCTAATTTCCAATTAGAAAAAAAGAATAAAGGTCAATTGTACTAATGGAATAATGTTAAATTGGCTTAATGGAAAAATGGTCTAATGGATAATTGACCAAATGGCCTAATGTCTAATTTGTTTATTGACCTAACATCCTAACGGCCAATTAGCCTTACAATGTAATAAACAAATGGCGATTGGGAATAATGACCTAATGGGCTAACAAAGAATTGGACTAATGGGACAACATCCAATTGGAATATTAGAATAATTTCCTAATGGCATAATGACATGATGGACAATTTGGGAATTGGATGAATTTCATAATAGACTAACAACCAATCGACCTAATGGCTTAATAGACTATTGGCCAATTCGCCTAAATGGCTATTGACCAATTGGCTAATTAGCCTAATAGACTATTGACCAATTGGCTAATTGGCCTAATGGCCTAATGGAAAATTGAAATAATGGTATAATTTATTATTTTACTAAGGTCCATTAGGCTATTAAGCCAATTAGAATTACTTATAACATAGAAATAAAGTATTTATATTTAAATATTTTTAATTGTTAATAAATACCTGATTTGAATTATTTAATTAAGGGGAATTATTTTTATATTATTTAAACCACATCAATTTTTTTTATGATTTATTTGGTCAAGGATTATATATTATTAATTATGTGAAATATATATTTTATAAATAGCATTCATAATAAATTTCAATATAAAATCTTTATATTTAATATAAATTTCATACAAATAAACGAATTTCCATATAATGAATAATATGAAGGATTTCATGTTATGAAATAAATTCAACGCATTCATATTCAATATTAAGGAATGTCTATAATGATTATCTAAAATATTAAAGTGTTTATGATGAGATTTTATTTATTAATTTTTCATCAATGTTTATCACATGTTTAAATTTATGTATTGTTCATTTATTTAAAAGTTATTACCTTTTATTATTATTCGAGATTATAAAACATTTATATTGTGAATATGTGTATACATTGATGTTGTAAAACTACTTCAATATATTATCACACATGAAACTAAGTAGTTATAATCTAGGTATAATAATAAATTTTGTTTCAATATACCTCTAATTTAGTTTATAATTAATGTTATCCGATTAAATTTCATTTTAGAATATTTTTTATACATATTTGGTGTTACAGTTATTATGAAATTAAATCTACCATGAATTAGGTATCCCTAGGTAAAGGAAATTTTCGTCAAACTTCCCAATAATATTAATTTTTGAATTAAATGTATATTTAGATGCTTCTCCAATTCATAGATTTATTTAATCAATAAAATTTTAATTAATTATAGTTTTATTAGTTTCATATTATTCCATAATGTAGTATTATACTAATCAATTCCATTTGCAGCAAACGGTATTAGGCATTGAATGTGGTGTGCCTCAAGAAAAATTATTTTTCTCAAGTAGGATGAAAAATGATGAAAGAAGTGAATTAAATGAAAAAAATAAAAGATTTTATGTTTTTTATTTATATTTTAAATATTTATACAAAATTCGTAATTAAATATGTTTTTTATATATTAAATTGTCTTTCTATGAGGTCGTTGATGATAATAAAGATGAAAAAATTGGGCCAAATGATAATTTGAGTTGCGTATCAGGTGAGGAGCACTAGGGGAGAGTCTGATGTTGACCCAAAAAAAACATCATCCCCACTAGGTATCAGTTATCATTGGTCTCCTCTCAAACATCTTATACCATTGAGCTACAAAGTACTTTCCCAGAAGAAGTTGAGGAATAAAATAGCTTTATCGAAGCATGAAATAAGTAAATTGATCACCAAAAATATCTTGAAATATATGTTTGATATAACTAAATAAATTATATCCTAATTTGCTACTACTGTTTATTCGTACATGGAATCAATGTGCTCATTAAATGGTTTCCCATGTGATTCCTATGAGGTTACTAGTGGTGGTCATGATGATGGTGGAGGCAATAATGATGATGATGATGATGCTACTCCATATGATGCTTCTGGTGATGAGGATGTTTTTGATGCTAATGAGGATGAGGATATTGGTGATGGGGGAGATATTGATCGCCTCTAGTTATGACTTATTAGTAAAGAGACATGTGGATTTTGATTAATGACTTGTAATGATTGGTTGCATGGATTTATATGTATGTTATATTATTGTATATGGTTTGAAAATTATTACAAGAAGTTGGTTCAGTGATAAATATATAATGTTTCTATTGCATTGAAAGTGTATTGTAGTTTTTATTTTTTTATAGTTTCAGGATGTCTACAAGATCTTCTGCTTCCAAATGGTGACAAAAACCTATACCCATAGTTCAATAAACCATGAGAATATGTTTTCATCAAGGAAAATCTATACATATGGTTTTGAGAACTGTGGTTATATACATATATATATATCAATAGTTTTGGTTAAAACGTTTTTATGATACAGTATCTAATTCTATACCCACCATTTTTATAGAAACTGATGGCATAGGTCTATATCAACAGCTCCATCAAGCCTAATTCTGAAAACCGTGGTTAAATCTTGTACCCACAATTTTATTGTCTATAACCATAGTTCTAAACTATGGGTATGTTAGGATTTTCCAGTAGTGTTATCACATATTGTTTCCTATTCATTAGATCATTAATGTGACAATTTACTCAAGTATCTATCTCATTAATAGGGTCGCATTAGTTCCTTGCTATGATGATAACCCTAGTATATATTGATGATATTTCTAAAATATAATTCTATATCCAGATAATGTATTGTGATAGGGAACATAGTACATAGAGTATCGAGTTTTAGTACTTATATATAGATGAGGCTTCTTCTAATGAAGTTCTCACTTGGTAATCTTCATGACGGGTGATTATGAAAATAGGCTTGAAAGTAGGAATTCTGCATATTTGGTGTCATTATATACTACTATCTGGGATGCTTTTAGTGGTCATAAAGTTTTAAAATTATCATTAATTCCTTTCAAGACTAATGTACTTATATTTTATGAAAAAACTTATCATTCCATATGTTGGGACAAAGTAGGGAACTTTGAGTGTATCATGAATGTCATGTTATTAATAATAAGTCATTGAAGTATTTTCACTTTCATATTTATGGAATTTGATATCTCATACCTTTGAATGAATTGTGAATTTCTCATAAATTACATGGTCATAGTGTAATGAAATTTATTAAAGATATTTAAAGAACAATCTATCAAGAAAATTGGTTGACGACATATATGTAAAACCTGATTGATGAGATTTTGAGACAAAGGTATTATATTACACAGTCATCATTCATATGTGTTTTTCATCATTAACACATTATGTTCTTCCAATTGGGTGTTATAACCAATTTTTAGATAGTAATCTTAGAATTTATTCATACCCACCTAATGCCAATGAGAAAAAATCCATGAGGGTGACACATTAGGTGTTTCCACTGATATCCATTTAATTATATTTAAATTTAATTAATATAATAAATATTATTATTCAGGCCATGGAATAATATTATTAATGTTTTATTCATCGTAGAAATAAAATAAATATTTATTCACAGGATTATGAATAAAATATATTTATTTATCATATTGAATATTAAATAAATATTTAATTTCTAATTTTGAATAAAATATATATTCAAGAGAATAAAAAAATTTATTCATGTATTCGATAAATATAGAGGATTTAGAATGGACCAAGGCCATGTCTGATGATAAATAATTATTTATAATCTGGTAAATAGTATTTATTTTTATAGATTGTTGGAATGCACCGTAGAGTAGTATTAATAATATTATGATAATAAATTAGGTTTTATTAAAGGTTTTAGTACTTTTTATGGACTGACTTGTAAAAAAAGTCTAACCTAATCCATACTACTATAAATAACCCATTATGATTACTGTGTAGGTAATTTAAAATACAGAATTGTTGTTCACATCGAATTCTATTTGGACATCTCCATCTCTCTCAATCTCAATAAAGAGAAATGCTAGAGTGATTTATTGAAGACTCAATAATGAGGGACCAATAACAAACAATGTATGAAATTTTATTCCCTGTGCTAGTACATCAATATTGTTTGACATTTCTTGGAGATCAAAGGAGAATATGAGGATAATCAATAGATGGATTCTATGAATTTATCATTACAATCACAATGTAGAAAATATGATAGAGTCTCTTTGGAAGATCAAGAACAATATTGAAGAAATAGAAATAATACAAGGAAATTCCATTCTTCCAAACTAAATAAATTAATTATAAATTTGATTTGTTGATCCCCCATTGGGGTTATAGAAAATTTGACATTAAAATAAATTTTAATTATAACCCTGTCCACTGCTCACTTCTACTACTTCTGGAACCTACAAGTTGTATCAGATCCGGGTTATTTTTAAATTTATAATTATTTATTTGATTATTTATCTATGAAAATTTTTTGTTTTAATTTATTTCAACGTTATTTTTTTATTAATCTGAGTTGAACAAACATATTTATTATGTTAATAATTTTAATTCAATGTTAAATTATCTTAGATGCCTAATTATATATGAATAATGAACAGAGTTATCTTTAGGAACTGTCAAATTTTGGATTATAGGACACAGTTACATGGAATGAACTTAGAAGTACACATTGTGTACTATAGTGCAATGTATTTGGATGTACAAAGGGATAAATTCCATGACACTTAATTATTAAACAAAATGTATGATGAATGTTTTCTAGCCATCCTAGAACATGATTATTGAATTCCACGACATTACTTGGGATACATGTTGTGTTGTCTGTACTGGTTAAAAGCATAAATCACGCAATCCATGTGATTATAATACATGGTCTAACTGAATGAGACTGAAAACCTAGAGCATTTATGATATAGAATATGAGTATGTGGTGTAAATAATGTCTAGTTCATCAATTCCCACTACTGATATTCACACCATTTTATCTAAAAAATGACATTAGAGATACATATCATATAGTAGGAGTGCACACGTCGTGTAGTATCTCACCTAAGAACAAGCCAAATCCTTAAGAAGGCTTCATGGGAACACAAAATTTGAATACACAGTGTTTAGCTCTCTGGTTAATTCTTTGAAATTAGCCGGGATACATGCCGACTACCTATGAGAGTATCTCAGGAACACATAATGTGGATACATGACATTTACCTGGCATGTACATGCCATATAGTCTAGAGAAGTTAACAGGCCAAATCCCCAGGTGTGTGACCCAGATACATGACAATAGAGGTAAACAACATGTAACTAGTTGTACATGTTGTGTTGTCTCCCATTGAAGGACTAAATTTATAATTATATTAAATTGAATATTACAGTGTTAGAACCTTATTTTATTGATTGTCACACCAGTATTTTTTCACAATTTAATAATAGTTTTAAATAATTTTATATTCTAAACTAATTTATTATAAGAAGATGGTAAATATTAGTTATTCCAATTATTTTTCATGAATTCCATAAATGATGGGTTTCACCAATTTATTTGAGGTGGTCATTAAGATGAAAGGGAATTAAAATATTTCAGTAATAAATTAATATAATTGTGTTCACCTTAATTATAATGAATTAACAATGTAATTAATGTTAGCTTGTTACTTTTTCATATTCGTTATGTGTATGAACGATCATGAAATTGAACAAGACCTATGTATGTGTTGAAATTTATTTAATTTAATTTTTTTCATATGTTATCAATTATTTAATAATAAATTAAACGATGTATTGCATGTCCCCCCTCCCTCCATTATTTTGTTGGACCTAAATGCCCAAGGATATTTATGTAATCCCCTTTAACTAATCCTTTGGTTCACCTCACCTATGTGTTAGTAATAAATTAATATAATTAATGAAGCATCCTAAGGTGTGTAAAGGTGGTTAAAGATAAAACCATGATGATGTGAACTTTGTGATACACATTTGTACATGTGGAATGCTGTAACTCATGACCAGATTGAAAAATGGAGTTATTACCCTAGGAAATTGGTTGATTAAATTTCCTCTCATTAAATCAGCTTCAATATAAGATCATGATAGGGTAATATAAATTATTTAATTCATATATGAAATAATATAATCACATAAATAAATGAATTAATATGAAAATACTTAATTTAAACAAATGGATTATGAATAAATTTTTTATCAAATATTGTTAATTAATAAAATAAAATCCACCTTACATTAAAAAGACTTATAAAGGATAAAATAAGATAAAAAATATTCTTTATAAGTTAAAATCCTTCAAATAAATATTAATAGAGTCTTGGAATTCCATTAATTGATTTGGAATGAATCCAATAAAACTATGTGTTGGACCAAACATTTCTGGGACTCATACTTTTTAGGGAAGTTATTATGAAGTTTGTTGGATTGAATTTACCATTTTACATTTATATGAGTATCCCTTGATATACTTGGTGGAATTTGGAGGCATGTTTTGAGAAAATACAAGTTAGTATTTATGGTTTGGGGAATTCAAAAAATGGATCAAGGAGCTACCAAATTGTAGTTGGGAAATACTTGCCTAACTAAATTCCATCAGGTACCTTCAAGGAAAAAAGATCCTTGCCACTATAATTTACTAGAAACAATAAATTCTATTTCTTATTGTGATTTATAGAGATTGTATCTTTTTACACATATACATTACATTGTTTTTCCTAATACTTAATACATTGCAAATTGATTCCCAAAGTCTGTATAGGTTTAGTTACTTTTGAAGCATAGATTCAGACACAATGGTACATAAGTGATCAACATAATCTCCCACTAGATTCTCCATGACTAGAATAATTTTTAGAAAAATCATACATAATATATATAATAATACCATAAGGAAATGATACATTAAAATTGGTGAGCTCAGATGGTTAGTAAGGTTAAACAAGGGAGATATAAAAGAACATTCAAGAGCATAAGGGTATGGGAACATGATCCTGGAATTATAGGATCATACCCTAAATATCAAATTTCCTAAATCATGGAATAAACATTGTAAATTCATAAGACATTAATCATAATGGAATCAAGAGAATGATCCATGAAATCATAACATTAGAATAAGACATGGAATTGTTATAGACACATAAACATGTAATATCATTCCTTTTAATTCGAAGTGAATTTCCAAAACATATCAGGGAACTTCCTGGGGACAACACCTACTGGGTGGGGCACAAAACCATCCCCAGTCACAGTCCATTAATCATAATGGATAATATTTCCCCATATTCCCATAGTGGATCAGGTTTCCCCATCTTACCACAGTAGATTTGGTTTCCCCATCTTTAGTAGGGTATCATCCCTATAGACTTTGATATCAACATTATATCATGAGATATAAATATTTACCCAATGAATTATAGGGAGATATAGGTCCCACCCATATCATAATGAAATCATTCATAAACGATCCTCAAGATCGTGTAGAGTCGTATCATTACCTATTAAAATGAAATGGGTTTCATAAACATGTAATCATACCTTAAACTGTGAACAAATAGAGTGATTTTAAAATTATTTTATCAAATCAGAACCCATGAAAAGGGGTTGTTTTCATAACCATATAACCCGTGAAAGAGAAATGACTTTCATAACCATCATTCCATCAAAATTTAAGCCATTTATTGAAATAATATGAATGGATCCTTTGGATAATTTACCGATAAAGGAATGAGTAAAAAAGGATGTTATTCTATATGGAAAATAATTTTGGAAGATCTTTAAAAAAACACCGTGATGAAAATATCATTTTGTAATGACCTGACCATTAATGAATAAAATATCCTTTCTTTTTTTGTCTTATGGATATAGAAAACATGTGAAATTTATTTATTGGGATTAACTAACCATTATGAATCATTATCATTGATAGTATAGATATTGAACAGTGATCACATAAATGATATAAATATGTGGCATTAAAAATTCCTTTTAACACAAAGAAGAGGATCACCTCATCTAGTAGACTCGGGATATACGAAGCACATTTTTTGGAGCTCGGAAAGGATTTAGCGTCACTGGGATTCACTCTTGACCTAGCCTAACTTGAGATTCAACACATTCATCTTGAATGGAATCGCTTACGGGTGAAGTTCATGTTAATAGAGATTACCACCCGAGTGATGTTATCTGAGCCACCCCAAGATTCTCTCAACATCTCACACCTTAAAATTAGGTCTTATGTGGGATTTATAAGAGGTTATGTAACCCTGTATTAGTTACTTATTGTGTAATCCATTTTTATAAACACAAGTCTTATTCCATTAATTATTTTATAAGAATTTTCATTCTTAAAAAAATGACGACTTTGATAAATTGATTCTCTGGTAAATATGGTACTTATGAGAAATATATAAATTTTTATATTAAAAAATTATTTTATAAATAATAATCTAAAAAAAATCTTCTAAATGATGATTATATCAATTCCTTATCTATAAATAATTAGGAAACTAATTTCAAAAGAGATATATTTTTATACGATAAAAATCAAAGTGTAATTTTTTAATGGTAGAATTTGTTTTAAGGAATTAATGAATTTTTAAAATAATTAATATTTTAGTAAAATATTATTATAAAATTAATTTTTGGAATAGTAAATGAGTATATAATTTTTATGAATTCCATTGTAATTTTTATTAAGGTTTGAGTTTTTTTTCAAAACTCGTGAATTTTCAATAAATATCGGTTTGAATTTTAAAAGTGAAAATTAACATATTTAAAAAATTATTTAGATACAATTAATATTATATGTGGAATAATTATTTTGATGTTATCCTATGGTTAATTTATCAAAATTTTTTGAGACATTCAAATGTTTTGGTAAAAAATTAAATATCGTTTAAATAAAATATGTGTTTTATGACTTCATAATGTCCCCAAAATGAATAAATAAATATTATAATGGGTATTATTGGACCAATATTTGATTTCTCATTTAAAAAATGTTATTTTATGTTTTTTATTTATTTTATAAAGGCTTAGTGAGTCCTCCAAGACCTATACAATATTTTAATATTTTAAAATCATTTCCTTGAAAGTGTGACTCACCTCCACATAAGAAAGAGAAATATTGTAATATATTCATACATTTTCCTTATTAAATAATTTTTTCACTCCTATTTGTTAAAAAATATAGTAAAAAACAATGTTATGTTTTGTTGTATCAAATATTTAATTATATAGATACCAAAACCAATGTTTGTGAAATATTAAAGAATTCCCCTCTTATTTCCTATATAAAACCACCCAATATCTCACTTCACTTCACTAAAAATCATTGGATAACTTCCCCACTCTTCCCAAAACTCTCTATAATCTTCCCATGGTACCCCAAGATCTCAATAATCCCCTCTTCATGATTGTGAAGTCACACACTCTAGTAAGGGATATTCCACCCTACTCTTTTATAAAGAATTCCTTTCATGATATGTCATTTAATTTTTTTATTCCTTTATTGGAATATTGTATTAAATATCATCCATGCATTCCATTTGATTTATAAATTATTATACCCCCATTCATTCTAATATTTCCCTCCTATGAATGCTTATGTACACCCGTTACCATGCTGAATTTTCATAAGGGATCTCCCTCTCTTATTTTTTCTACAAGAACCACTTTTATGGAATGCATATTAATTTCAATTTTATTAATTTGGGATAAGTTCTTACATAAATCATTAAATTCCATTTGATTTTTAAATTATGGTATACTAATTTCACTCCCAGTAATCCCCCTATGAACTTTTAAGCATACCTGTTAGTATCCCGAAATTCTGTAAGGGATTTCTCATTTCTCATTACCATTCAAGCATTTATTTTATATTATGCATATATTTACCATTTTATATGTTGGTATATTATGTCCAATATTACCATTAATATCAATATAATTTAGAAATTATGGTAGAACCATTTCTATCTCATCAACCCATTTTATGTATCCCTATGTGCTGTCGTTAGGCTGCAGAAATTGCACCACGAGTTTCCATGCCAAAATCATCGTGTAGTGAATACCATACCCATTTCTCTATCAAGGGTATTCACCTTTATGAACATATACTTATTGATTATAAAATCTCATATATGTATTCCACATTCCTTTATCATGGAATAAATGATGATGTTGAATGAATCCATGTAATATGATCTATGTGGCACAATTAAGAATGAGATTAGAATATTCATGAAGGGTTCACCCTGATAGTGCTTCAATGCAATGGGTAATGCTTACAATCATGATAAACCATGTGAAATGAGGGTTTAACCATGTTAATTCCTATTTAATGAGGTTTTACTCATTCTAATACATGTGCAATGAGCCTTGGCTCATGATAATATCATGTTGTATGTTGTTGCCACATTTCCATGTAATGATAATCATGATATATCATGGATTTGTATTCATGAATCTATTAGGCTACATTGATATTTCTATTGAATAACATATATTTTATTCATTATGTTATGACTTTTCTACCCCATTACTAGGATGTATATCCCACCCCTTTCTTATATATACCCTCAGGTTATCCCATGTAGTGTTAAGTATGAAGGAATGAGTTGGTCATGTCAATGAAGTTAGAAATAATGATATTGTATTTAATATTTTATGTTTTTATGTAATGTTATTAATTTACTAAGAAAACATAACTCTTGATCCTTAGAGTTTTATTAAGTTCATGATTATGTAATAAATCATGCTTAAGTTTTTAATTAGGTGTGGGGTTGTTATAGTTTGTATCAGGGGAAAGATTTAGTTATTTTTGGGATTAAGGTTATAAAACTCTAGTTAAATCTTTATGGATAAGACTAAGTATAAGAAATAAATCCCTAAATTTTTCTTAGTATAGAATAAGGGGTTTATTACGAAAATCCCTTTTTGGATATGAATAATTAGAGATGGATCAGGAAAAGATATATCTAGGGGTAAAATTCGAAAACACTACTTTAAGCTACACTCGAATGAGAACTGGTGAAAAACAACAGGCCCTGTTTGAATCTTGGTTCAACACTCCCAGGGGATATTCATTAGTAAATTCAAAATCTTATTATAAACCATTATTAAGGGAGAAAAAATTTCCCTAAAAATATATGAAGGAAATAGATCGTGGATAACATAGATGTAATCCATTAAATTCATAAGTTGAGGAAATAAATGTAATTTATAATTTACCCATTTAATGTATTTGGATGACCCTTTATGTGTCTAATAGTATAAAGGTACTCATACCTAGGTTTATATTCAATAAATGGGAACCTTAGTCAAAAAATGAACGGTATGGTTATCATATATAGTTCTACTCATTCTTTCATATCCTGAAAGTTTTTTAGATCAATCCAAACATCACCACAATTAATAGAAGTGGAGATGTTAGTGAGAAGGGAAAATGGGAAAATTATTTTATACCATGAATATAACTCCTCCCCTATCATAATTTCTGGATTAAACTTACCATTAAACCACTCTATACTCCCTCTGGTGGAATTTGATGCAATTCATGGCATGGATAGGATTTCCCTATATAGATCCAACATAAGTTTCCGTGAGAGGGAAATCATTCTCCATATGGTGGATCGACCCCTGATTATGTACAAGTGAAAGGAGGACGATGAATATTCTTTATCACCATCATACCAAGAATGGATATATTTATCCTATGAGCATATGTATCCATCTTAGATGATAGAGTATAAGGAAGGAACAATCCTGAAAGACATGCCTATTGTGAGGGGATACAATGATTTGTTTTCTGAGAAATTTCATGATCTTCCTCCTAGAAAAGATTTTGACTTCTCAATTGATCTCATACTGGGGGAATTTCCAATATCCAAGAATCCATATAGAATAGATTTTAGGGATCTTAAAAATCTAAAGATGTAACTATAAGAGAATCTAGATAAAGGGTTTATATGACCAAGTGCTTCACCATGGGGTGCACCAGTCCTCTTAATTAAGAAGAAGGATTGGTTAATGTGCCTTTTCATTGATTATCGTGAGCTTAATAAAATCATGGTAAAGAACAAGTATCATTTTCCTTGAATTGATGATTTTTCTATCAGCTATATGGTGCACAATACTTATCCAAGGTGGATTTACTATTGGGATATTACCATGTATAGGTGAAGAAGGAGGATTTTCCTCAAGATTTCTTTTAATACAAGGTATGGGAACTATGAATACATAATAATGCCTTTTGGACTGACTAATACTCCAAAAATCTTCCTGGACTCGATGAATAGGGTCTTTATAGATTGCCTTGAAAATATTTTGGTAGTATTTATAGACGATATTCTAATATATTCCAAAACCAAGGAGGAGTATGAAGAGAATAAATGCACTGTATTGGAGAACATGAGAAAGGAGAACCTCTAAGAAAAGTACAGAATGTGTGAGTTCTAGTTGAAGTATGTCTCATTCTTGGGTAACATCATCTCAAGATATGGTATATCTTTAGATCCCTCCAAGAAAAATTCAATTGAGGGAAGGATAACACCAACATCTATAATAGATATCAATAACTTACTTGGTTTAGCTAGATACTATCACAGATTTGTGAGAAATTTGTCATGATTTTGAAGCACTCTTACAATGATAACACATAAGGGAGTTATATATATTTTGGAATTATGAATGTGAAGAAATCATAAAGAAGTTGAAAAGGAGGCTTATCACTATGCATGTGCTCACACTACCCACAAGTGGAGAATATTTCATGGTATTCAGTGATTCTTCGAAGAAGGGAATGGGATGTGTGTTGATAGATAATGAAAAATTCATTGCCTATGATTCAAGGAAATTGAATGTCCTTATGAATTACTATTCAACACATGATCTGGAGTTGGATACAGAAATCATCACTTTTAGAATTTGGAGACATTAACTCTTTGGGGAGAAGTGTGAAATATATACAGATCACAAAATACTCAAGTATATATTCACATAGAAAGAGTAGAATATGCACCAATGAAGATGGTTATAGCTGATAAAAGACCATGACTTCTAAATCCATTTCCACCCTAGGAAAGTGAACAAGGTGGAGAATTCTCTTAGTAGAAAGGAGTCAGTGATTCTATCATTGATGAGAACTGAATAGGATCTAATCATCATAGATTTGAAAAATATGTACATGGGAATCATATAGAAGGGAACATCCTAAATCATTTTCCAAATCATTTATCAACTGTCTATTGTGGAAAGGTAAAAGGATGCTTAAAAGGATGGTGTGAGAATTTAGAATAAAGTATAAATTATTCAAAAAGGTAAATCCTTGGAGTTCAATTTTAATGAAGAAGGAATTATGATATTTGTGTCAAGACTATGATCTCCTTCAAATCCTAAGTTAAAGAACAAATGTTTTGATGATGGAAATAGTTAGAATCTATCCATTCACCCAGGAAACACAAATATGTATTGGGATATTTGAGAACACTATTGGTGGGATAACATAAAGAAATAGTTAAGTGAGTATACATCAATGTGCCTCATATGTCAGCATGTGAAGGAGGATAGGAATATGTCTAAGGGGATGATGAAAAACTTACCCATACCAGCATGGAAATGGGAGAACATCACCAAGGACATTGTCACCAGACTTCCAAAGACATCCAAAGGAAACAATAGTATCTGGGTTTTCATGGACCATCTTACAAATACTATAGAATTAATTATGATATGAGGGGTTTTCTTATTGGATAAACTGGAAGGAAAGTACATCCGATAAATGGTAAAAAACATGGATTACCACTTGTCTTATTCTGGTTTTCGGCCACGAAACACCCAACGGCTCCGTATCCAATAATTGATGGACCTGCTTTCCAAAGGCAGGCGTTCGCCGGATGGTCTGACCAGTGACTCTTAAGAACACACATTGGTCAAGAGGATGGGAAGTCGGTCTCATCACACTCTTTGGGGGGGGGGATTATTTCATGTTTTAGGACTCTCTTATAGATTTAAGACGTATTCATATGTTCGTGAATCTTTGGTTTATACCCAAATATAGCATCCTCGGATCCAACCCTGGTGGGAAACGGTCAACTGGACGCAGGGGTTCAGAATCATTTATGCTCGAGGTTTACCATCCCTCATTGGATTAATGACCCCAAAGGGTTGGAACTCAATTGAGGCAGCACTAGTGGTGGCATGGTGAACCGATGTGGAGATGATCAGATCGACCAGCCGTTGGGCTTGATCCTCAGGGAGGCTTCCTACGTACCATACTTAGGAAGCAGGGATCAAAGTCCATGTAGTTCAGATATACAGTTCAACGTCATGCTAGAAGAGGGTAGAACTCGACGTGAAGAAACGACCGAGTGGTGGGATTGTAGCTCGTGGATGCTTCTTATGTACCCTACCTAGGAGGCAGGGATCAAAGTCCATGTAGTTCACTAATGTTTCGGGGAACCTACATGAAGAGAGACCATGTGGTCCGATGGGCATCGGTCTTGAACCTCGTGGAGGCTTCCTACGTACCCTGTCTAGGAGTCAGGGATCAAAGTCCTTGTAGTTCACTTAGGCTTGGGGCTTACGCTCTGGGACAGCCCATATGAGGATGTCATGGTCGATGTTTACTCTATGCCCATGTGAGTCATGCTCGGTGAGAGAAACAAGAGGCAGCAGGGACCAGAGGATCATGTCGCAAAAGGTGCGTCCGTGAGAAGCGGAGTGGGGCTTACGCATGAAGGTGGCCTAGGGTGATGGATTGGGTCTTACACTCTAAGGAGGCCTAGAAGGTCGGGGCTTACTCCGAGATGGATTCCCGGAGCGACAAAGCCTAGTAGGAGAGGGAAAGGGGGTGATCCTGTCCCCATCTCCTCTCTTATTCCCTAGGGAGATACCCGAGGAAGTACCGAGGTGCATGCGTACGGATGCCTTCAGATGGGTATGCCACCCCCTCTTTGAGGGGGGGGGGAGAAGTGCCCGACCGCCGAAGCGTGCAGTCCCCCATCCTGGCGAGTAGAGGGAGGAAGGGGGCTCTCGGGATCAGACCCCTCATTACCGTTGGAATGTGAACCTAGGCATGCTTCGGGAATCCGCCCAAGGGTCGGGGAAACCCCTTTGCCCCTGTTTACCGTGGGTATGTGAACTAAAAATGGCGTGCTGATACGCCTGAATGTTATACCATGTGGATCTGGTGGCTCTAGAGGAGGCCTCGACTCGGGGCCGATGAATAGGCCAATAAGGGAGTCTCGGAAGACCTGTATGGATTGGAAGGATTTTACCTGGCTCTCGAAATGAGAACACTGATGTATTTGGTGAGACACCGAGAGGTATGGGTGGTGGTGCCCTTCGCGTGGGTAAGTTCCACGCAGCTGGAGAAGCCGTCCGCGAACCAGGGTGGTCTGGGGACTAATTGTCGTCCCACAAACCAGGGCGGTTAGTGGCATTAGGTTCAATCCGCGAACCAGGGGAGTTCGGAGCTTCGGGATCAATCCATGAACCAGGGTGGTTCGTGGCTTCGGGATCAATCCGCGAACCAGGGTGGTTCGCAGAGGGTTCTAGGTGGGCAACAGAGGCCAAGGGCGGTGCTGATCGGAGGCTCGTCGGTCGGGGCTTTGCTCACGGAGGAGGGCGCTACGTGTTATGACGGATGGGAAAAGAGGCATAAACTCTATGGTCCGCAGGGAAGTCATCCACGGAGGGGGTATGGTTCATGTTTCTCATTTTTTTTGTTATTTTAGTTTTGTGGTTCACCAAATTATGATGCGTTTTCCAATTCCATCATAATTCATATACCAGATGTGGTTCGCAGATGGTAATTTCGCTGTTTTGAAATCCAAAGCCTTCTTTCTCCTTCCGAATCTCTAATCCCTCTGAATCTGATTCCAGTTCTCTAATCCTTTCTTATTTCCCCCTTGGTCTCCTTTTATAGAGTGGGGAAAGAAATGTATCTGTAGCCACACGACACCTTTGTGGAGGACCATGACCAAATACCAGGTTCACATATGACTTGGTCAATCTGCAATTCGCGGTGGGTATTGAACACTCCCCCCTTCTGCGAGTCGAACTCTGGGAGTGCTCCGCGGATGCGGAGGGTTCCGCCTCCATTCCATGAATGACAGTGGGTGTGGCTTAATTCGGTCGACGCGGTCCACAGTTTAGGCGGTTCGTGATGGTGAACTGGACTGGCGCCCATCCTGCCTCATGACCGCGGAGGCTCTCTGCCTCCATTTCACGAACGACAACGATTCACGGAGGGGGGTTCCTCTCGGTTCCTAGACACGTTGTGCTTCCATGGACCGGTTCGCTGACCGTTCCTTTGTGTCTCCTCTTTGATTATTTTCCCCAATGCATTGGGGAATTTCGGTAAAATTTCATTTGTGGATTTTTCAAGACCCTAAAAATGCCGCCCATCGGAATGGGGTCCGATCGGAATGAAGAGGAGGCCATTCCGATGCAAAGTGGTCCTGAAACTGAGATGATCTTTGGTAGAAAGGAGGACCCTGTAGGGGACCATGCCTATAAATATAGAGCTCCCTCACTTGTCCTTTACCGAATTCTTCGCGAAACCAGAGCTCCTTCGCCTCTACGTGTTTGCTCCTTCGTGAAGTCCCTCGTCCACGAACTGGCAACAACTTCTGCGAACCATTTCTTCTTCGCGGTCACCATAACCCACGAACTAACTTCCCAAACACCAACCATTACTCTTAATAAATTTAAAAAGTAAGTGATGACGGGTTTCAGAGGAACTTGCTTCGTGGTTTCGATGCTCTGCGGACTAAATATCTCTTGAACGTTAAAAAGTATATGAGTCTTCCAAATGAACCTAGGATTGAATTTCCGCAGAGTGACTTGCTTCGCGGTTTCCTGGCCAATGCTCCGCAGTCCTGGGCTTTGCAAACTGATTTCACGAAGGGCTGGTTCGCGGAATGATTTCATCGCAAACCATCCTCCAAGGCCTCCTTGCGGATTTGGTTGTGAAGGCTCCTTAACCATTAATTTTGGTTATTCTTGTCCAGATTTTTATTCTAGACTGATTTCTCTCATTGTATAGGGAGAAAATATGGTTCCCCCTCGTTCTACACCGAGGCATACTACAGAGCCCCTCTCAACTACCTAAGAGAGACGTTTGGCTATGATTCGCAGAGCAGAGAGCGTTAAAGGGGACCCTAGTCAGTCCATCATTCCTGATGACAGTGCATTGAAAAACCTGCTCTCTCCAGAGTTTCTGTGTTATCCATTATGTAATTGGCTCCCGCTCTATGGCTTTGTTCTTCAAGATGATGTCCCTATCCCCCCTACTTTTGCAGGTCTCCCTTCTCATTTTTGGAAGCACCGTCAAAATTCATTCAGGAAAACATTAACCAATCCAGGGAGATAATCTCTAATTTTGGTCCGAAAGGCACATTTATTCTGAGGGGCTCTGTCTGGACACAAAACGATCAGTGCACTCAAGACTTTTCTCAAAAAGTTGTCCTTAAGGACTACCCTTATATTATTAATCTTGCTCGAAGGGATCCTGATGTGGGGTGGGTTCCCAGGTGGGATCTTCAGTCCGGCGGGCTCTTCTAAAATGATTGGGCTTGGGATTTCTGGGTCCATCACCACTGTCGGGAGTCTCCCAATTCTCTGGAAGCTGAAAAACTATACTCCATAGTGTGGGCTTACCAATTTTCTGTTTACCCACCATCTTTGATCCTTCCCGACCTGTTCAGCCGCTAGTGTTCTATTACTAATACTTTCCACCTTGCCCATAGTGAAGTCGACATTAGTCTGTGGGACATCTACCAGATAGGAGGACTGCCAATTGCTGGTGAGATGTATGAAGAATTTTTTCCTACTCCCGATGCATGGGATGACGTTGAACATGTGCCTTTATTTGCGAAAGAGCTGCTGACCATGGCGGATCAGTCACTGGGTCAGGCCTTGCATGCCTGCTCGCTTATTCCTTACGGCACTTGGATAGGGTTATTTCTGAACACCAACGGTCCTACGCTGAAGATTAAACTTCCTAGGACTCATCCATCTGAGCATTCATGAACCATTCAAGGTTCTAACTGGGCAGTTCTGGATGCAGGAGACTACCTTTCATGGGGTTACAAGACGCACCCTAGTGATTCTCCTATGCTCCGGTTGGCCGGTCTGTTTGCTACGTTTTTGAGCGGATGTCTATTTCCTTCCCGGGATGTTAAACCAAGTGTCCGGGCCAGCAACGTGATGATGGAGGCTGAGTTAGCAGAGGGCCGCTTGGTGAATTTAGTCATGCCCACTTTGGACCATATCTACGAGCTACTGCACCGCATGCAGGTGGGCGGGTCACCCTACCATCTAAGTGGGCCATTTAAATTTTTGTACGGTTGGCTGGAGGACCACTGTCACTGTTATGAATATCATCACAACATCGCCATCTTGATTCCTACCTTCCGGCCTACGCTACTATATATAGACGGGGTTCTCTTGATGTCTCTCAACTCTAGTGAAGTCCTCGAGCTCCTGAGTGACTTCTCCCAGTTCATCTTCACTCCCTACCCCGCCCCTTCTGGCGTCTTAATCGACAACCGCCAGGGGAGCCTGGAGGATCTCTCTTACATGGTCTCCCTACGGGACGGGTTTCTGTCCACACAGATCAATAGTGTTTCTTTGTGCGAGATGTCCGTCCCGTATCACTTTTCTCGCCAGTTCGGGTGCATGCAAGTCCAAGCTTCCATTCCCCCTCCTCGGGCCCAAGGACTGCATCCAGCCATACTTCGTTAGTGGTGGCTGATGCTGACGCGGGAGGGATCTGACGCAATCGCTCCCCTTCCTGATACGGTTGCGGCTGCCGGCCTTTCCTTGGAATATGCAAATACATGGGTAAAATAATATCCGAATGGGATCCTAGGGAAGGCTGTCCGGCAGACTCCCAAATCATGAGGTATGGTGGCTGCTGCATCCACTACACCTTCCTCATCAGTTTTAAGGGAGGACCGACTAATGGCTCGCCGATCAAAGCAATTCAGAGAACTTTCCTCTCTCAACCCTGCGGTGGCTGCAGTTTGGGAAAGTTCATCCTTCTTGTGAGTGTGTGATGAAGACCATGTGGTGTCGGGTCCCAGCGAGACCATCCCGGAGGTTCCGCCAGTCAATATCGGTCTTAGAAACTTGGTCCCCACACCTGAACCGGGGTTAGGATCTCCAAACTTTCCATCTTTAGAGCCAACTTCTAGTTAGCACACGTCTGCATGGGCTGCCATGCCAGACATTATTCTCGTGTCATCCAGCGAGGATACCAAAGATCCTCACATCATGGCAGATCATAGGGAAGTGCGCAGGTGGGCTTGGCCCAAAATCTGTGAGATTGTCACCAAAACCCCCTTAGTCGAAATGGAAATGAAAACTGAAGCTCTTCATCAGCTCTTCCTGGGTTTGGGGTCGGGTGGCTTTGACTATCGACACTTCCATTCTCTTTTTTTCCAAGTTCTCATGGCCTACGAGGAAGCTGTCACTAGTGAATGCACGCTCTCTCACTTCGAGACCACTCATTGCGGGGCCCGAACCTTTGATGGATCAACAAAAAATCTCCATCAACTGATAGCACTTGAGGGGATCTCCCGATATCAGGTGGCCATCCTATTCTCTGAGTTGCATGCATGCGAGGAACGAGCCGCGATGCTGAGGGATCAGTTATCGGCTATGACTGGCCCTCTTGAACTCACTAGAAAAGGGATCAATGATCTCCTAACCGCAGTGGAGTGTATCCGTCCGGTGGCTGAGGCTGCGACTTGGGAGAAGGCAGTGTTGGAACAATCCTGCGATGGCCTTTGCCACGCAGTCACTGATTTGGTGGGGAGAGCATGTCAGGCTCTTTTATATCTATCAGATCTACTTTTGTATCCCCTGTTTTACTTACCCCTTTGTCCCCCTTTCTTTTTTGTATAACGGAGAGACCCCAGCTTGGGGAAGTCCTCCTTTTTTCCCTTCTGAATGAAATACAGTCCCCATTAATCACTCTTTACTGTGGAATTTTATTGTTACTTATAACAATTGTTGTGAAAATAACAATTTGCTGAATTAGAATGAATCATAACTCAGTAAAACAAGCATTAATTTTTTCTTGGACCATGGGATCCAGCGAGCATAGTCTGACTATTTCTAGTGTTTTATAGGAAAACCCCACCAACCTTTTTGTCTTCTTTATTCTTTTAATGCCCTGATTTTTCCCGGGCCCATTTGGTATGGACCCAGCGGGTATAACCCGGCTTTTTCTTAGGTCTCCCTTTTTTGGTTTTCGGCCTAACAGGCTTTGTGCCTCTTTCTTCTATGACTGGTTTAAGGTCCCATCGACAAAAACATCATTATTGATGTTTTAGGTTGAACATCTTTGACCAAATATGGTGGGGAGAGGGCCCCAATAGAGTTCAACTGATTAAAAGATGTCTTAATACCCTTCAAAATCACATGGGGGAAACATGTTTGAATTTGAGCAGTATGCAGGTCACGTCTCAAGGAATTGGAGCCGTGTTGGCATACAGAGGTAGGAAGATCATTGCTTAAGGGAAACATGCCTTTGGAAGACGGGCCAGGGGCAATCAATATGTAGAACCGCTGAGGGCATCGTATGCATAGTCATACAAAGGTGTCCTTAAGTCAAAGACTTATCCATTTCTAATGGCCAGGGGACTTCACGGAATTCCAGCTTATGGAAACCACGATGGGTGGCATGGGAAGAAATGAAAGCCACTAGGGGTGGGTCAAAAGGGGAGTGTGACATCTGAAAGGGTTTTGGGAACATCTGTACTAATCAGGAGCATGGTCTGGAGACCACCTCCCTACGCATTTAGTTATCGTAAGGGATGGTTGAGGCTTGACACAATTTAAAGTCATGCAGCTGGGACATCATCTGAAATAGAACGACTTCTCTTTGTTCTCGGTAATCTTGTCAAAAAACGTTCTGTCGCATTTAGGTAGGATTGTGGAAGAGGTTGGTAATCTGTACATCGGAGGGTTTCCGAGTCCCGGGATAGAAATGGGGGCTCAGAGACCAAGAGGCATACAGAGAGAAGCATTGCCCAAGGAAAACTTGCCTTTGGTAGATGGGCCAGGGGAGATCAATATGTAGAGCCACTGAGGGCATGGTATTCATAATCATACAAAGCCGTCCTTAGGTCAAAGGCTATCCAATTCTGATAGCTGAGAAACTTCAGGGAAGTTGAGATTTGGAACCACCAGGGTGGCTTATAAGAGTTCCGTTTTTTCTGAGTACAGAGTATGGTTTATGATGAGAGGATGCCTGAATATGGGTGAAATATCTAGACTAAACTTCCTGAGAATGGGTGAAATAATTCTTTCTCACGCTGGTGTGAGGTGGTGGTTCGTGCAGGTCTGACCCGTGCTCTGCAAGAAAGAGAAAAGCCTATGTTCCTTACTGAACCCATGATGGGTTTGAACATGTTGTTTAACGTCATGCGGTAAGGACGAGGATAATTATTGAAGGTTGCAGTGCAGTTTAACATCATGTAGAAAGGACGACTTCCGTGCAGTTTAGTGTCATGCGATAAAGACTAGGATATCTTTAAAGGTTTCCATGTAGTTTAATGTCCTGCGGCGAGGATGGGGGAATTATTGCGAAGGTTTCTCTTCATCAGAATATAACTGTGTTGGAATACCTCAACATGCCCTAGGCGTGGAAGGGGTTGATTAGTAAAAATCATGGTTTCAGGGCTTCTTGGATCAGGAGAGGTGATATGGGGGCTTTGAGGACGGTAAGCGTATGGAGCTAGGAAGAGCATCGCCTGTGGAAATATTTCCTTTGATGGATGAGTCAGGGGCTATCATTATGCAGAGTTGTTGGGGGCATGGTATGCATAGTCATACAAAGGTGTCCACAGATCGATAACTTTCCACTTCCGATGGCCGTTAGTGGTCATCGGGATCCGCGATTGTCCGGGCCACGAAGTCTGTCATCTGGTGAGGAATTCCTGGACATGTTGGGGATATTCGTCCCTAGCTTCTATTAATGCTTAAAGATCCCCCATACGCTGATTTATCTTGCACGCAGGGGTGTGCCTTCATTCCATACAGTTCAACGTCCTGTGGTAAGAAAGAAGTACTCCTAGTTTATCAGTCATAGATCTCGAACCATTGGGTGACTATTTCTACAGTCACTCAAAGGATAACTGGGTCAACATGTTCTGATATACTTAGAACAGGGCGGGGGATGAAGGTCATAAACTGCAACTTTGAGCTTTCCCCGATCAAGAGGTATTGTGTGGGGACTCTGAGACCGATAAGTGTATGAAGCTAGGAGAAGTACTGCCTGAGGAAATCATGCATTTGATGGACTAGCCCGGGGCTATCATTATGCAGAGCCACTGAGATCATGGTATGCATAGTTGTACAAAGGTGTCCCCGGGTTGATAACTTTCCACTTCTGATGGCCATGAATGATTATGAGAATCCGTGATTTATCCCAGTGCTGAGTTTGGCATGTGGGGATAATGGTGTCTGGGTATACAGAAAACATCTTCACTGCAATTGTCTATTGAGTCAAAGTAGCCTAGTCCTCACTTCTTGTTTGTTGATTCATGTCACTATGTGAACCACTGACAGACACATAGGCTATCCAGATAAGGATACCCTGGAAACATCTGGATGTGAAAAGGGGAATGAACTTGTAAACCACTTCTCCATAAACTTCTAGATCACGAGTTATGGTATGGGGGATCTGAGGATGGTAAGCGTACAGAGTTAGGAAGAGTGTCACCTATGGAAATATT
The DNA here is from genome assembly GCA_963277665.1 of Viscum album. Lineage (NCBI taxonomy): Eukaryota > Viridiplantae > Streptophyta > Magnoliopsida > Santalales > Viscaceae > Viscum > Viscum album. The sequence goes on along the minus strand of OY728122.1, from coordinate 160,068,924 downwards.
TCCTTTGGTAGATGGGCCAGGGGCTATCAATATGCAGAGCCGCTGAGGGCATGGTATGCATAGTCGTACAAAGGTGTCCACAGGTCGATAAATTTCCACCTCTGATGGCCATGAGTGGTTATGAAGATCCATAATTATCTGGGTCGTTGAGCCTGATATATGGAAAGGATGTATCCAAATGTGCAAGGAGTATCTCCATCTCGTATCGCCATGTGTCCTAGTAGGGTCGAGATGAAGTCCGTCTAGTTTAATGTCATGTGGTGTGGACAAACTCCATGCAGTTTATCGTCATGCGTTAAGGATGAAGGTGACCCAATGTGAAAGAAAAAGAGGGGTCTTCGCAGTTTAATGTCGTGCGATGGGGAGAACTTCCGTGCAGTTTAACGTCATGCGGTAAGGACAAAGATATAAACCCCGTGCAGGTCTTGTCCATACACGGGGGAAGGGGAATTTTTAACATCATTGTTCGTGCAGTTTAACGTCGTACGGTAAGGATGATAAGTACACCCCATGCAGGTCTGGTCCATTCACGGGGGAAAGAAGACAGTTTTTTTTGAAGTGGCTGGGCCAAGACTGGGGATCCTGGCATCGCTAAGTATCCTGTGAGGGAAGGAATCAAGCCGTACGTAGTTCTCTGGAATCCGTACACCCTGTGCAGGTCTGGTCCATACACGGGGGGAGGGGAATTCTTAATTCTTCTTCATCCGTGCAGTTTATCTTCATGCGGTAAGGAAGAACTCCTTGTAGTTTTAACATCATGCAGTGAGGAGATGAATACACCCCGTGCAAGTCTGGTCCATACACGGGGGAATTGGAACTTTTATTTTTCTTTTTGAGGTGGCAGGGCCAGGGTGTGGAATTATTGCATCACTACGTATCATGCAAGGGAAGGAATCAAGCCTCATGTAGTTCTCTAAAAGATGATAAACCCTGTGCAGGTCTCGTCCGCACACAGGGGAAGACGGCATTTTTTTTGAAGTGGATGGGCCAGGATAGGGAATCTCAGCGTCGCTACATATCCTGCAACAGCAGGAATCAATCCATACGTAGTTCTGTGAAAAGTTGATGCACCCCATGCAGGTATGGCCCGTACATGAGGGAAAGGGGACATTTTTTTTGTAGTTGCTGGGCTAGGATAGGTAATCCCGGCATTGCTACATATCCTGCAAGGGTAGGAATCAATACATACGTAGTTTTGTGAAATCCGTGCATTTTAACGTCATACAGTGAGGATGACTTCCATGTAGTTTAATGTCATGTGGAAAGGATGAAGATATACACCCCAGTGCAGGTCTGGTCCGTACACGGGGGAAGGGGAATTTTTAACATCATCGTCAGTGCAGTATAATGTTGTGCGGTAAGGATGAGAAGTACACACCGTGCAAGTCTGGTCCATACACGGGGGAAAGAAGGAAATTTTTTTTGAAGTGGCTGGGCCAGGATAGGGAATCCCGACATCTCTACGTATCCTGAAAGGGCAGGAATCAAGTCATACGTAGTTCTGTGAAATCCATACAGTTTAACATCATGCGGTGAGGATGAGATCCATACAGTTTAACGTCTTGTGGTTAGGATGGGGGGGGGGAATTATTAGATTCCATGCAGTTTAATGTCATGCAGTGAGGACGAGGTCTATACAATTTAATGTCTTGTGGTTAGGATGAGGGCCATACAGTTTAATGTCATGTGGTCAGGACGAGGGAGAATTATTAGATTCCGTGCAGTTTAATGTCATGCGGTGAGGATGTGGTGCTTGGCAGTTTAATTTCATACATCTCAGACGATGTCCATACATTTTAACGTCATGTGGTCAGGACAAGGTGTTTGGCAGTTTAGTGTCATACATCTCGGACGATGTGTACATCTCATTTTTTTTCTTTATCTGTGCAGTTTATTGTCGTGCAGTAAGGACGAACTCCATGCAGTTAAACGTCATGCGGTGAGGACGTGAATACTTCTTGGTCTCTATGTGAAATACTTCTTCAGGAATCTTGTATTTATAGGATCTATAGTGAATTGCCCGTCCATGGAGATCTGGGCGTATTCTCCATTGGAGTATACCTTGTGTATAGAATATGGTCCCTCCCACATGGTCTCCATCTTTGGAGGCTTCCTTCCAGCTATCATTGGTGTTCGAAGGACTAGAACTGATTCCCCTTCCAAGAATGACCCAAGGTAGACATTTTTGTTGAAGGCTCGTGCGATCTAGTTCTGGTACACTTCCAAGTGCTGCATAGTGTGTAGCCACTTCTCGTCTAGCTGTTCCAATTCACCTAACTGCTTTTCTGACATCTCATCATTGGATAATCGATCACATATGGCAAAACGAAGTGAGGGAAGTTAGAGTTCAATGGGCTGGATCACCTCCGCGCCACACACTAATGAGTACGGGGTAGACCAAGTAGCGGTGCAGATTGTGGTTCAATACCCTTATAATGCATGGAGGAGTTTATCCGGCCATGACTTCTTGTCTTTGTCCACCATTTTCCGGAGGATGTTGGATAGGGTCTTGTTGAAAGCTTCTATCTATCTGTTGGCCGCTGCATGGTAGCGGGATGAGTGGTTAGCCTTGATTCCATACTCGTGGTATAGATTTTCCAACTCAGCAGAGTAGAAATTGGTGCTGTTGTCCATCAGTATGGTATGAGGGACACTAAATCTGGTGATGATATTGGTCTTCACGAAGCTGAAAATATTTCTTGCCCCGAAATCCTTAATGGGTATGGCTTCTGCCCATTTGGAAAATAAGTCAGTCGTCGTGAGGATATACTTCAGCTGTTTGTCCATGGCGGGAGGATATGGTCCCACGACCTCCATCCCCCAGACGACAAACTGCCAGGAGTACTTAGCTTAATGAAGTAACTCCGGGGTCAGGTGTATGATGTTGGCATAAATCTGGCATTAGTGGCATTTTGTGGTAAAACGCTCGCAATCTTGTGCCACTGTGGGCTAGCAGAACCCAAGCCTTTGAACTTGATGGGAAAGCTTGGTACCTGGTTGATGTGCTCCACATGCTCTTGCATGTACTTCAGTCATAACGACAACAGTTTCTTCTCAGTCAATGCATATGAGGAGAACTCCATCGAGGCCTTGTTTTTAGAGGACCTCTTACTGACCTACGCCACCATATAGGACAAAATTGACTGCCCTTCTCCGTATTTTCTCTCGTTCAGCCCTGTCTGATGGAAGCTCTCCCCATTGAAGGTAGTTCGTGATGGGGGTCATCCAGCCGGTAGCAGGAGCATATGGCTCGGGGATAGGACTGACTTCATGGATCTCTTTCATCTTATATTGAAAAAATGTCAATACCATTCGACGATGAGCAATACTGAAAACTGTTTCATCCCGGTCTAGGTTGGCTAGGGTTGTGGCCGCATTGGCTAATGCATCAGCCTGAGTGTTCTGGGACCGGGGAATATAATTCATTGTTGGTTCTTTGGGGAACTCTAGCATTAGCCCTCAGACATGGTCAAACAAGGGGATCAGCTCCTCTTTTTTAATAGCATAGTCACTGTTGACTTGCTTGATGACCAGCTCCGAGTCACCTTTTAACATAAGGTGTTGTAATTGTGCATGGAGTGCGAGCTCCAGGCCTACAATGAGGGCTTGATATTCCACTTCATTGTTCGTACATCCCTCTAACAGGAGGAAGGAATATGGAAAAACTGCATTTTCTGGGGACACGAGTATTATCCCAGACCCACATTGTTGAGTCTGGGATCATCCATCCTCTTCCTAGTGGGAATTTTGGATGCGCCATCAAAGTACATTTCCCATGATAGGACCTCCTCTTGAACCGAGAAGATATCTTCATCAGGTAGTTCAACATCCGGTGTAGTGGCCCTTGTTGAAGGGTGCTCTGCTATAATGTCTACCAATTCCTGGCCCTTGATGGCTTTTTGAGGCATGAAAAGGATGTCGAACTATTGCAAGGTGACCGCCCATCGGGATAGGCGTCCGGTTAGCATCAGGTGACTGAGGATGTACTTGAGCGGGTTACCCCATGAGATCAAATGGACCTGATGATGCTGCAGATAATGTTGCAACATTTGAACCGCAAAGACCAAGGCCAGCCAGTTTTTCTCGATATTTGACTATCGAGTCTCAGCATCAATCATGGTTCGACTGAGGTAATAGAGACTGTTTTCGCTGCTGGCGTCATTCTTCTGTGTGAGGAAGGCTCCCAATGACTGTTCTAGGGCCTTCACATATAAAATGAGAGGCCTTCCTTCGACCGGGGCATGAGTACCAGTGGGCATAAGAGGTACTTGTTCAAGTTGTCGAACGCCTCTTTGCAGTCATTCGTCCACTGGTACGTGACCCCCTTCTTCATCAACCTGGTGAAGGGAAAACATTTTCCTGCCAGGTTGGCTATGAACCGCCTAATATAGGCCAGGTTCCCTTGGAATCCCCTCAACTCAGTGAGATTTTGAGGGGGTGGCAGGCTCAGGATAACCTTCATCTTCTCAGGGTCGACTTTGATTCCACGATGGCATACGACGAAGCTAAGGAATTTCCATGAGGTAACCCCAAAGGCGCATTTCAAGGGGTTCATCTTCAAGCTATGCTATCATAGCTTGTTGAAGATGGTCTCAAGGTCCGACAGGTGATCTGAGCGCTGTCTGGACATGACTACTAGGTCATCCATGTATCATTCAACGAATTTCCCCAAGAATGGCTTAAAGATCCAATACATGGCACGCTGATACATGGGGCCAGCATTCTTGAGACCAAAGGGCATGACCCTGTAACAGAAAACCCCTTGAGGGGCCATGAAGGTAGTGGCTTCTTCATCCTCTCAGGCCATCCTGATTTGATTATATCCGGAATAGCTGTCCATGAAGGATAGAGCCTCATACCCAGCCGTCGCATCAATTAACAACTCGGTGATTGGAACCAGGAAGTCATCTTTCGGAAAATGCCGAATAAGGTCTTTGAATTCAATGCAGACACGGATTTTTCCATTCCTTTTCTTTAAAGGAAAGATGTTGGCCAACCAAATGGGGTACTGGACCTCCCTGATGAAGCCTTCTTTAATGAGTTTATTGACTTCAGCATCTATCTTGGCAGCATGTGAGGGGTGGGTCCTTCTGGCAGCCTATTTGTAGCCCCGGTGGTCTTCTGGAAGACCTAGGTGATGTGTTGCTACCTCGGGATCGAGTCCTATAATTTCCCTGTAATTCCATGAAAAGACATCCCAATGTTTCCTTAGGAAGGAGGTGTATACCTCATGTTCCTCAGGAGACATGGGCGCGCTAATGAGAGTGGGACTCAGGACTTCTTCGGTACCATGGTCTATTTCCCTGAGCTCATCCACAGTGGTGGAGATACCCTACTCAGATGTGGGGGGATCATATCTAAGATCTTCCCCCTCTTCTTCTCCCAAGTCATTATCTTCTTGATATTACGAGGATAGAGTTTCCGGTCTGAGCCTTCGAGGGTTTGAGGGAGAGGAATCGTGGGAATCCCAGCTTGAGTATTCATCCCCAAATTGAGGGTTGGTAGACATTCCTGCATTTTTGTGCTCGACCATCATGGCTAAAGTCATGAGGAAATCCGCATGCGTGTCCGGACTAAAAATCCAACACTCAACACAGTTGATGGGAATGACATAATCTCTACCAAGATGACTGAGGGGGTCATCGGGGACCATTTCCAGGTCATTTGGAGAGGGGATCCAGTCGACGTCGTCGACCAAAGGCTTCTTCTTCTTTTTCTCATAGAACCCGACGTCGATGTAATGTGACTCGGAGAGCTCGAATGGGGCCTTGTCGGCATGCAATGTCCAGCTTTTTCCATTGATGCAGTACTTGATACACTGGTGGTAGGATGAAGGAATGACAATGTGCTTATGGAGCCATGGCCTTCCCAGCAGGGCATTGAATGCTATGCTCTGCCGGACCACCAGGAATTCTATGTAGGATACCAGGTCACAAAAATGGGTCTTTAGCTTAATCTGTTCCATTGGTTTTTGCTCACTATTGTCTTAACTTAAAAAAGTTGTGGCTGAGGGAATTAGATCATACTCACTGTAGCCCAACCTACGGAGTGTCCAAAAGGTAAGGAGGGTAACTCCGGATCCATTGTCTATAAAGACTTTTCAGATCACAACACCATTCAGTGTTCCGGACATAAATAGTGGTCTGATGTGTCCCTGCATGATGGAATCTTAGTCTTGATCAGTGAAGGAAATCACCACATTGAATTCAGCTGGGCCAGTCTCTATCCAGTAAATCTCGACGACAGCTACCTCAGCTTGGAATTCCTAGGGGCTGATCAAAGCTTCGATAAGCACCTCCCTAAGGTCTGTTGACAAACTCAGGGCATCCAGGATTGAAAACTTGGCTGGTACTGAAGCCAGATCCTTAAGGATGTCGTATTTTTTCTCCAGCAGTCGACGCTTCTCCGTTGGAGGGAGAGTCTAAGCAGGTGCTTTGGGAGTTGGAGCATTTGACAAGGAGAGATCGTCCGTGGGGACGTATGTCGATGGTGTTCCTGTGTTTTGAGGACTTGGCCTGGCCGGTCTGTTTGTGTTCACTAGGCAACCAGACAATTGCTCCTCCTCTAGTGGGTATCGCAGAACAACAGGACCAGAGTGGCTTCCTGTGGGGGTGGAGGGGAATTCCCTCTCCTGCTGAGTCCGCTGAAGGGCTCTCCCACGGGTTTCCACAATATTGACGGTTTGGGCTGGGGTCCAACTATAGGGTTGGTTTTGGTCATAGCTGCGCCTCCCCTAGTATCCCTTGCCTCTGCGATTCCTCCTCCCGGCTCCTCCTATAAGAAACTTGGGTTCGTAATCATACCCTTCGTCAGGGAATGATTCCATGAGATGGATGACGCTGACAGAACAAAATATTTGATCTTCATCCTATGACAGGTCAACCTGGTCAGTTTTCTTTGATGGTTCCATTTCGTGGGTCGGTGCCTGTTGTGCCAGATTTGAGGGCATGAAATCTTCCAGGGTCGGGACTAACTTTGGCCCCGTCGTGGAGTGCTCCTCTTGTGATGGTTTCCTCCTTCGACTCTGTCCAGATGACCGACTTTTAGAGGGTTGTGAGGCCGATGTGGTTGGATTTGCGGCTCTAGGGGCTACTGGTGGCAACACCGTCTATTGTAGTTGAGCTCGGAGTATTCCTTGGGCTTGGTTGATAGTCTTCCGAGTCATCCAGTTGTCAAATTTCTTCCCCTAATTTCTGGTGACTTTTTGCCACCCCTCCTCTTTTTTAGAGTCAGTGGTAGAGGTACATTCCACATGTGCTGGGGTGGTCCCAGCTCGACTTGTCCGGAATCCACCATCCTCTGCAGGAGGTCTTTGAAGACAAAGGACTCTCGGATACTGTGCCCCAACATCCGATGGTAGGGGCAGTAATCTGGCCTATCATTACAGCTGACTTCTACTTGTCTCCTCGGCTCCAGGAGGCGGAGCAAGTTGCAGTTCATGGCGGCAAAGAAGTATCCACGAACATGATCATCTCGTAATGAGTATATGTTTTGTCTTCGCTCCTCAAACTGGTTCTGATTCGGTCCTCGCTGATCATCCCGTTTAGGCGGGGGCGGCCGCTGATATGCAGGGGGACTTGACAATTTGGTGGAGGCCTGAGTGGCGGAGCGGGCATAGGGTTCGGCTTGATTGTGAGAGCGTACAATTTAGCTCTAGTACCTCTCTTCACTGGAGCCTGTGAGTCTATTCAGTACATTGAATTTTTCCACTGCAGAGAGTCCTCAATTCTCTGGGCAATGGCTGAGAGATGGCGGAAGCAAGTGGTGCACTCCACCGGTATGAGCGGTGTTCGCAGCTCATCTCTAAGATTATCGATTCATATGGCAAGCATCTCATCTTGAGGCATTGGCCTATTCAGAGAATATGTCAGACCTTTCCATCTGGAAATGAAATCTGAGACCCTCTTGTTCTCCCTCTTATTGAAGTTCATGAGATCGCTGACTGTCATTTTAGGTAGCGTTGAGCTGAAGTGGAACATGAACTGTTTCCGGAGGTCCTCCCAGCTCTTTATCGATCAGCCGACAGACTCGTATACCAGACGAAGGCAGATCCTTGCAAGGTCCGCACGAAGCATCTGAGTTTCATTGCATCTAGTTGTTCCGGATTCCCCATCATAGGTTCACAATAGGATGCATAGTGCATCAAATACTGCTCCGGATCGCCTGATCCATTGAGGATAGGGAATACATGGCTCCCAAAATTGGGTGGAGGTGGTGTATTGGTCACCCAATTTGGTAGGGTTTCCTCTCCGGCTGTATCGGAGTGCATCGACCTTCCATCACTTCCAATCAAGCTGTTAGTGCTTCGATGGTGTTGGTGAGTCCCTGGTTTACATCCTGTTGGGCCCGGTCCTGGGCAGGCGTAGCCTGAGGCATTTCCTGAGGATCCAAATTGTCCAGCACTAAGGGTGTATATTCCGTTCGTGGTACCCTCGGAGGGTTCGGGAATACTTTCTCCGGTTTCCACCTATGTGGAGGGAAATCCTGGAATTCAACATCCACGTTTAGGTAGTTGGACGAACGAGGTGCCTCATTGGGCAGGAGACCTGATCATGATCCATTTATCGGGGCAAGACTTAGCCTTTGAAGTGCACTTTCTGAGAGTGCGTGACGTGGCTCTTCTTGGGACACACCTTCAATAAGGCGGTTCCTCTGGAGCAGCTCGGCATTACGATGCCTCAACTCTTTCATCTCTCCTTCCTATCGAGCGAACCTCTCTTTGAGTGTGAGTGGCTCATTCTTGTCGAGGGAAGGAGACGGGTTAAGGGTAACCATTACTTTATTCTTATCCTTGATGGAAGATCGCATGGTAGGTGGAGGGAGGTTAACTGAAGGGGCTGCCTTATTTAAAGCGGACCTCTAGTTCCGGGTGTACACACCTGGGGGTTCATGGTGAGCCACAGCCTGACCAGAACCATCGTCTCCCGATCCGTCCGGATTTGTATTTTCTCCGGTGTCACCCATTGGGTTAGCCTCTATGGCATTGATGAATGCATATTGCGGGGTGGAGGGGACCTCATATTTTAAATAGGAATAAGATCTCCCGCATCTTCGGTTGGCCTTCCCTTCCATGACCTGGGACTGCCCTCGAACATCTTGAAGAAGGGTGACACGGAGAGTTCTTTGATGCGACCTTACGGTGCGCCTTCCTCTCAGAGGGGATGATGATTCAAATGACGGGATAAGACAGGAACATCCACTTCTGACTGTCATCCCTAGACGAGAGAACACCGACCCTCGTGGGGGAGGGTGTTGTTGAGGGGTTAATAATTCCCCTAGCCCTGAGGGATGGGGATGGCTCTGTTCCCTAGATGTTGAGTCTCTTCCTGGTTTTATTGGTCTTAAGGGGGCATTTTTTGTTAAAAATGCCCCCAGCCCTGCAAGCTGGGGTTGACCCTGGATTGCGGTAGTGGTTGCGGCTATCAAAACCTGCCTGATCTCACGTGCCCCCATCCGAGGGTGAGCCGGATATGGTGCTGAATTCACCTGTGGATCAGTCCCTTCTGGGGAGGCAGGAAGAGATCGTTGATTGGCCTCTCTTAGGTGAGAGGACAGATGTATCCTCTCGGTGACCGGATTCAGGAGTCTTTGAATGGCTCGTTCCCGCCGGGCCAGATGCTTCTGGGACTTACTTGAGGCCCAACTCTGTTGGGTGTGTTTCCTTTCCTGAACAGGGGGTCCACCTGATTTCCGTCTCGATGTGACGACGTTACACGATACCATGCCGAACGGGTTTCTCTGGGGGAGGAGCGGAGTGAAATTAAGTGCTCTGTGTTCCCCTCATCCCCTGATATGGACTCCCGTCGGAGCTTCACCGATGAGGTGGCACAGTTCGTGCAGTGCACGGAGGCAAGCTGCCTCCATATTCCCTTTGCACCTCTTGGGGCATTGTTTTCCCGTCGAGGAAAGGGCCTCCAGGTCGATGTGACGTAGGAGGTCCCCTATCGTCTTGATGCGGTCTACATACCCGTCATAGGGCAGGAAGCTTGACTTCAACCATCAGAAGGTCGTCCATATATTATGGTGGATGTCGTACATGCATTCTTTATACAATTCTTTGGGTATGTCAAACTGAGAGGTGGCCGTGGGCCAAAACATGACTGGTATATCATTCTTGGCCAGTCGTTTCCTCAGGTGCAGCATATCGGCATATTCCTCCACCAGTGATTCTTCTACCTAGTCAGCCCAGCTAAGTCTCTCACTGTAGTCGGAGGGAGTGGGACCGGTAGGTATCCAATTTTTTTGTGGGAGATTCCGAGGCGGTTCAGAAGATGAACGCGGCCCTGGAAAGGCTCTTGATCGGAGAAGGGCGTCGTTAGCGACAAGATAGGAATCTGACATGCTCGATCCCATCCTTCTGAGTGCCTCAACATACGAGATATTTTCAGTGCTTGACTGGGGAGGAAGAGAACCTTCCTGTCGATATAATATGTTATCACGAGGAGGACCTTCGCAATGAAGGCCGTAATGGCGAGGACTACCATTACTGCTTGATGCTTCACTACACAGAGGACTTTTGCAGTGCACACCCTGGGGAGGACCTCCAAGGCATGTTGCAGCAAGGGGGGGGGGGACCTTTTGGCTGTGTAGCGTCATTACGGGGAGGACCTTCACAACAACTGACATCATGGTGAGGATGACCATCATTTCTTGACGTTCGACGTGCGTCCTGGATAGGACCTCCAGGACATGGCGCGACAAGGGGAGGACCTTCTTGTCGCATGGGGACATTGCGGGGAGGACCTTCGCAATGGCGGCCGTGGTGGCGAGGACTACCATCACAGTTGTGGAAATGGATATGACTACCATTACTGCTTCCGCATGGAGAATATCTACAGGATACATCCTGGGGGGTGGGGGGGCTCTAAAATGTACCGCAAAGAGGGGAGGACATTCTCGTTGCTCGACGTCTCTATGGGGAGGACCTACATTATCGGGGTGTTGAGGACTACCACCGTGACATGATGCTTGGCTGTGTGGAGTTCCGTTGCATCATAACCCCTGTGGAGGACCTTCAGGGCATGCCACAACAAGGGGAGGACCTTTTGTCATAATGAGACGTCACTACGGGGAGGGCCTCTGTAGTTGCGATTATGATAGCGAGGACTACCATCACAATATGTGGTCCCACTGCATGGAGAGTGATTGCAACATATACCCCAGGGAGGACCTTCAGGGTAGACCACAGAAAGTGGAGGACCTTCTTACAGCTCGATCTTCTGGTCACGTAGAGGGTTTTCATGACTCGCATCAAGAGAGAAGCTCTCGTGACCGATCGTTATATGCCCATGGGGGATGCCCACAGGTTCTCTGGGGAGGACCTTTAGAGTTGCTGGTAACGACATTGAGGGGAGGACCTTCACAACTACTACTTCCACTCCCATAATATGGTAATGGGTGGGTAGGATTTTGTGCCTTTGTGGTGTGCTTTGCGGCATCGGAGACCCCAACTTCCAGAAAAGCAGAGTCATGAACCTACTCTTTATTTTCCGGATGCCTTCAGTGCGTTCAGGGTGCTCTTTTGCGGTCAGCGGGGACCGTCTACTATTTAAAATGGCCTTCACCTTTGGGTCCCTGTCTAATTGGGTCTGGTGATGTTGCCGGGATAGGCCGACAAACATCTTTAATTTTAGGAGGGATATATGCGTACTCTGGAGCATCCACCATGATGGACGGGTGTCCCCTAGTTGGAAAAGTGAAGCTGCTCGATCCGGTTGCCCTTGCATCGCAGAATATAGCCTGCAACCCTCCTGGGCTGAAGCAGGGATGCAGATCTTCTTTGATGTGACTATCTCATCTCTTTGATGATTCACCTCAATTGGGGAGATGGGTTCACGTGCCCGAGTCCTTGTTTTTTCCACCGATGCAATTACATTCTGGAAAGTTAGCAAGATATGATCTGGGATTGATACCTTCTCCTACATCATTTCTAGGATATGTAGAGAGACATATTTGGCTGGAACGGGTATGAAGGCCCATTCTGGTATCAGAGTAGGAATATCCTGCACCGATCCTCCAGTGGTAAGTGGGTACTGGCAATTCTCTAGTGTCGGGGTAGGTGAACGAATCTGCCCTTGTACCGGGATACGCCGGTTTCTCTCTCCGTTTGCCACCACATTGGGGTGGTGGAATTTGCTTGCATCCATAGGGATCTGCCCCTGCATATATTGATTTCCCAACGTATCGAGTCGGTGGCCTTTGTTGGTGGGGAGACGTGCCCACCTATGATTGGCCGGCACATCTGGGTGGTGGTCTTTGTTGATCGCCACCATATCAAGATGGTGGGCGTCTGAAGGAACTGCCAGGAGCTAGACCTGCAGGTGCTGGGTCTCCACCATGTTGAGCTGGCGGGCTTCACGACCCTAGGCAGGGAGAGGTGCCTTCCTGGTAAGTGTCGTCCTGCATGAGCGACGTGCTTGATGGAGCTTGACGAGGATGTGCGCTGGCTCGTATGATGCCGCCATGTCTGGATGGTGGGCTCAGAAGGATCGAATAGGTGTAGGTGCCTGTTCATGGTACGTCTCTATGGCTAGGTAGAGAGGCTCCTCCTCAGGGACCAGGGTGATTACCAGTCCCCGATTGTACGTCTGTCTCCCTCGTTGGGTGGTCCGAGGGGCAGGAGCTCGGGGAGTGTGTGCCTGAATCCTCGTGGAAACATCCTCCTCGGCATGAGGATGCTGAGTCGCGGCATCACCGCGATGACGCCTTTCGTCGGGGGCCAGAGTACGGAACCCCCATTCAACAGGGATGAAGTCCTCAACGTCGAACTCATCCGCCTCCCTATGATAAGGGAGGTACGCACTGTCCCAGTATGGGGATAGGCTACCGAAACGGTTGGAGATAGTGACAGGGGATGTCTGAGTCTGCCTTTGCAGTCACTGCTGGCCAGGCGACCGATGAATCTTGTCGGATTGGGGGGCGTGCATGGCTGCCTCCACCGTTGGGAGAGTACCATCCACGTGGTACTCTCGGATCAGCGAATCTGAAACCCAGCATTGAAGAATCTGGGTGGGTGACGGGGTCCTCCATTGTTGAGGAAGTCTCGTCCTTGTGTCGTTGGAAGCACGCACTTGTGAGTTCCTTTGTGATTCCATTGGATCTAAGGGAGTTCTGAAAGTAGTTCCTGTGAAAAATTTTAGCAAATACAAGCAGAAAAACCGTCAAAGTAGCATCTCATAATCCCATGCGAAGTTAATGACCTTGCTTGGCCCTCCTTTGGAGAAAAAAGGGGCACTAGGTGAGATTAGGTTAAATCTGTCATGTTTGGTTAAAGATTCACGTCGGGTTCACCATTTTTTGTCTTGTTCTGGTTTTCAACCACGAAACACCCAACGGCTCTGTATCCAATGATTGATGGACCGGCTTTCCAAAGGCAGGCGTTCGCCGGATGGTCTGACCAGCAACTCTTAAGAACTCACATTGGTCGAGAGGATTGGAATTCGGGATCATAACACCCTTTTGGGGGGGTGGAATTATTGCTTGTTCCGAGACTCACTTATAGATTTAAGACGTATTCACTTGTTCACAAATCTTTGGTTTATACCCAAACATAGCATCCACGGACTCAACCCTGGTGGGAAACGGTCAACTGGACATAGGGGTTCGGAATCATTTATGCCCGAGGTTTACCATCCCTCATTGGATTAATGACCCAAAAGGGTTGGAACTCAATTGAGGTAGCACTAGGAGTGGTGTGGTGAACTGATGTGGAGATGATCGGATCGACCGACCGTTGGGCTTGAACCCCAGGGAGGCATCCTACGTACCCTGATTAGGAAGCATGGATCAAAGTCCACGTAGTTCAGATATACAGATTAACGTCATGTTGGACGAGGGTAGAACTCGACGCGAAGAAACGACCGAGTGGTGGGCTTGTACCATGTGAAGCCTTCCTATGTACCCTACCTCGGAGGAAGGGATCAAAGTCCACATAGTTCTCTAAGGTGTCGGGGAACATACATGAAGAGAGACCAAGTGGTCCGATGGGCGACGGGCTTGAACCTCATGGAGGCTTCCTACATACCCAATCTAGGAGGCAGGGATCAAAGTCCTCGTAGTTCACTTAGGCTTAGGGATTATGCTCTGGGGTAGCCCATAGGAGGATGTTATGGTTGATGCTTACTCTAAGACCATGTGAGTTATGCTCAGTGTAAAAAACAAGAGGTAGTAGGGACTAGAGGATAACGTCGCGAAAGGTGCATCTGTGAGAAACGGAGTGGGGCTTACGCATGAAGGCGGTCTAGGGTGATGGATTGGAGCTTACACTATGAGTAGGCCCAGAAGGTCGGGGCCCACTCTGAGATGGATGCCCTGAGAGACAATGCCTAGAGGAAGATGGAAAGGGGGGGTGCTCATGTCCCCATCTCCTCTCTTATTCCCCAGGGAGATACCCGAGGAAGTACCGAGGTGCATGGGGACGGCTGCCTTTGGATGGGTATGCCGCCCCCTCTCTAGGGGGGGGGGAGAAGTGCCCGACCGTCGAAGCGTGCAGTCACCCATCCTGGAGAGTAGAGGCAGGAAGGGGGTTCTCAGGCTCAGACCCCGCATTACCGTGGGAATTTGAACCCAGACATGTTTCTAGAATCCGACCAAGGGTCGGGGCAACCCCTTTGCCCCTGTTTACCATGGGTATGTGAACTCAAAATAGCACATCGATGTGCCTGAAAGTTATACCATGCGGATCCGGTGGCTCTGGCAGAGGACTCGGCTCGGGGCCGATGAATTGGCCAATGAGGGAGTCGCGGAAGACCTGTCTGGATTTGAAGGATTTTACCTGGCCCTGGAAATGAGAACACTGAAGTATTTGGCGAGCCACCAAGAGGTATGGGTGGGGGTGCCTTTCGCGTGGGGAAGTGGCACGCGGCTGGAGAAGCCATCCGCGAACTAGGGTGGTCCATGGACTGATTGGCATCCCGCGAAACCAGGGCGGTTTGCAGCTTCAGGTTCAATCTGCGAACCAGGGTAGTTCGCAGCTTCGGGTTCAATCTGTGAACCTGGGTGGTTTGCGGCTTCGGGCTCAATCCGGGAACCAGGGTGGTTCGAGGAGGGTTCCAGGCCAGAAGCGGTGGCCTAGGGAGGCGCCAATCAGAGGATCGTCGGTCGGGGCTTCGCATACGGAGGAGGGTGCTACGCGGTACGACGGATGGGAAAAGAGGCATAAACTCCCTGGTCGGCGGGGAAGTCATCCGCAAAGGGTGTATGGTTCACAGTTCTCATTTTTTTGTTATTTGAGGTTCTCGGTTCACCAAATTATTATGAATTTTCAAATTACTTCTTAATTCATATACCTGCTGTGGTTCACGGATGGGAATTTCATTGTTTGTGAAATCCAAATCCTTCCTTCTCCTTCCTAATCTCCAATCCCTCCGAATCTGATTCCAGTTCTCTGATCCTTTCTTCTTTCCCCCTCGTTCTCCTCTTATAGAGTGGGGAAAGGAATGTATCTGTGGCCACGCTGCTCCTTTTGTGGAGGACCATGACCAAATACCCAGTTCACAGCTGACTTGGTCAATTCGCAATTTGCGGTGGGTATTGAACGCTCCCCCTTCCGTGAGGTGAACTCTGGGAGTGATCCATGGCTGCGGTGGGTTCCACCTCTACTCCGCGAACAACATCGGGTGCGGCTTGAGCCGGTCGACGTGGTCCGCGGTTGGGGCAGTTCGTGATGGTGAACCGAACTGGCACCCATCCTGCCTCGTGACCACGGAGGCTCTCCGCCTCCATTTCGCAAAAGACAACGGTTCGCGGAGGGGGGGTGCCTCGCGGTGCCTGGCCACATTGTTCTTCCATGGACCGGTTCACGGACCGGTCCTTTGTTTCTCCTCTTTGATTATTTTCCCCAATTCATTGGGGAATTTGGGTAATTTACCTTTGCGAATCTTTCAGGACCCTAACCACTATGAATTGATTCCAATTGAGATCCAAGATTCACCTCTATGTTTAGAAAGAGTCTCCAACATGCACTGAATACTGGTCTGAACTTCAATATGTCTTATCATCCTCAAACTTATGGAAAATCAGAAAGGTCTATTTATACAATTGAGAAAATGTTGAGAGCTTTCTTAATAGACATCAAAGGTAGATGGGAACAACATCTTTCTTTAGTAGAGTCCCCTTAACAACAACAATTTTCACTCAAGAATCCAAAGGGCTCCATATGAAGTCCTTTATAGGAAGATGTGTAGAACACTATCATGTTGGGATGATGTTAGGGAGAAAAAAATTCTTGGTATAGAAATGGTCAATGAAATGGTGGAGAAGGTTAAGACCATCGAGCAGCACATCAAAGCTACTCATAGTCGACAAAAGAGCTATACTGGAATCCATTGATGAGACGTGGTGTTTCATGCTAGAGATATGGTTTTCCTGTATATATATCCATGGAATAGAGTGATGAGATTTGGAAAGAAGGTAAATCTTAGTCCAAGGTGAATCAGTCCTTTTGAGATCCTTGATTGAATTAGAGTAGTGGATTTTTTACTAACACTCCCACCAAACATGTCTCAAGTACATGATGTATTCCATGTATCACTCTTGATGAAGTAAATACCAGACCCATCACATGTACTCAATCCAGTGGTGGTACCATTGAAGAATGACCTCTCTTATGAATATAAATTAGTGAAGATATGATATCGTAGAGAAAATGATCTAAGATATAAGATGATTCCCCTCATCAATGTGTTGTAGAGAAAACACAAGTTTAAAGAAGCAATGTGGAAACTATAGGAAGTTATGAGGAAGAATTACCCTCATCTATTTCAGTTTTGGAAAAGAAAATTTCGAGGCAGAAATTTATTAAGGGGGGAATATTGTAATGACCTGATCATTTATGAATAAAATTTTCTTTATTTTAATGTGTTATGGATATGTAAAACACATTCACTTTTTTATTGTGTTTAAATTACAATTATGTACCACTAACCTTGATAATATAGCCATTAAAAAGTGATCACACAGTTAACATAAATATATGGCTTTAGAAAATCCTTTCAACATAGAAAAAGGAGAGGATGACCTCATCTAGTAGACTCGAGCCATATGAAGCTCAATTGTTGGAGCTCAGAAATGAGGTAGCACCACTGGGCTTCTCTCTTGACCAATCACAATCTGACTTTCCACACATTAAGCTCGAATGAAATAACCTACAATAGAAGTTCTAGTGAATAGAGATTACCTCCAAAGAGATGTTATCCAAGCCACTACAAGAGTGTATCCCCATTGCACACAGTACCCTTAGGAATTATGTGGGTGTTATAAGGGGTTATGTAACAAGATATTAGTTACTTATTTCATAATCCTTTTTTATAAATAAAATTTTTATACCATCAATTCCTTTATGAGAATAGTCTTTTTTTTTTAAATTATGAATTTGATAAATTGATTCTTTGAGTAAAAATGGTACTTTTGAGAAATTTATACATTATTATATTAAACTATGGTTTTTATTAATAATATTATAAAAAAATTCTTATAAATGATGATCATATAAATTCCATATCTATAAATTATTAAGAAATCAGTTTGATAAGATTAATAGTTTTATATGATAAAACAGAAAGTATACTTTTTTAATTAATGAATTTATTTCAATGAATTATGGATTTTTAAAAATAATTAATATTTTAATAAAATATTATTAGGAAACTAATTTTATGAACATTAAAAGAGTTTATAATTGTTATGAAGTCAAGTGTAGTTTTTATTATCGTTTGAAAACCGTTCTTATCAAAACTTGTGAATTTTCAATAAATGTAGGTTTTCATTTTAAAAGTTAAAATTCACATATTTAGAAAATTATTTAGATAAATTGAATATTAATTTCAGAATTAGGATGTAAAAATTATCCAATGGTGAATTTTTCATAATTTTCTAAGATAGACAATTTTTTGGGGAAAAATTAACTATCGTATAAATAATATATGTGTTTTATGACATCATAAAGACCCAAAATGATGTAATAAATTCTATAATGGATATTTTTGGCCCAATATATGTTTTACAATTAAAATAAAATGATTTTGTAATGGTTTTATTTATTTTATAAATCCTTAGTGAATCCATCAAGACATATACAATATTTTATGATTTTAAATTCATTTCTTTGAAAGTGTGGATCGCCTCCACTTAATAAAGAGAAATATTTTAATATATTCGGACCTCTGACTTATATAATAATTTTTTCTATTCCTATTTGGAAATAACCCTGGGAAAAATCTATTGTATTTTTTGCGATTTTGAATATTTAATTTTACAAATTTCCAAACCTATGTTTGTGAAATATTAAACAATTCCCCTCCCATTTCCTATATAAACCCACCCATGATCCCACTTCTCATCACTCAACATACTTCAAGAATGTAATTAATCTTCTTGTACCCTCCCTAGAATCCTCCCAAGGTTCCAAAATCTCTCATTAATCCCCTCTTCCATATTTTGAAGTCACACACTCAAGTAAGGGATCTTTCACCCTACTCTTTTATCAAGCATTCTTTTTCACGATATGTGTTTTAATTTATTTTATAATATTTTTTGATATGTTATTAAATATAAAAATTACTTAAAATTTTATATTTGAATTATTATATACCCTTTCACTCTCATTTATCCCGAATACGGAATTTTTTGTACATCTGTTACCAATCGAATTTCCATAAGGGATCTCCCTCTCTCTTTTTTCTTCAAGCATCGATTTTATGTAATGCCTTTTAATTTCCATTTTCCTAATTTGGGATATATTCTTCAATTCCTCCTTAAATTAAATTTTATTTATCCATGATGTGATCTTCCTTTCACTCCCATTCATCCCCCTATGATCTTTTAAGCCTACCTATTATTATGCTGAAATTCTGTAAGGGATTTCTCCCTTCCCAATAGAATTGAAGCCTATATATTATATTATTCATGTAAATCCCATTTAATTTTTTTGGATATTATTAACCATGTTACCATTACTTCCCATATAAGTTATAAATGATTATAGAACCATTTCTCTCTCATAAACCATTTTATGAATCCCCATGTTTTGTCGTTAGGCTAGAAATATTGCACTGCGATTTTCCATGCAAAAATCATCATTTAGTGAATATGACTCCCATTTATCAATAAAAGGTATAAAAAATTATGAACATATAATTATTTATTATATACTTTCATTTATATATTCCAAATTCCTTCATCGTGTAAAAAATGATGATGTTGAATGAATCCATGTTATATGGTTTATGTGGCACACTTAAGCACGAGATTAAAATATTCCTGAAGGGTGCACCCTGATAGCACTAGAATGAATTGGGTAATGTTTAGTATCATGATAATACCTAAGAAATGAAGGATTAATCCTGATAATTCATGTTCAATGTGGGTTTAATCATGATAATACCTGTGTAATGAGCCTTCGCTCATGCTAAAAGCATGTGGTATGTCATTACCACATTTCCTTGTTATTATAATCATACAATATCATGAATTTAGGTTAATGTTTCTCTTATACTACAATGATATGTCTATTTAAAAACAAGTATTCTATTTTTAAATTTATGCATTTTTACCACCTTACTTGGATTTATATCTCACCCTTTCTTATGTATGTTCTCAACTTATCCCATGCAGTGTTAAGCATGAAGGAATGAGTTGGTCATGTCAAAGAAGTTTGAAATAAATAAGTTTTATTTCATGTTTCAAGTTGTTATGTAATGTTACCAATTTACCAAGACACTATACCTCAAGATCCTTAGAGTTTTTTTAAGTTCATTTGTATGAAATAAATCATGTTTATGTGTGTAATAAAGAGTAGTATTATTGTACATTTATTCTTTGAAAAATGATTATTAAAACATGAAATGTTTTTGAATCATTTTTTTAAAATTGATCAAAAAATTATAATGAAATATTTGAAAAAAATAAAAAATAATATCATCTTCTCCTTGAAATTTTTATCAAAATTGCAATTTAAAATCATTTTTTAAAATATTTTTTTAAAATATGGTTTTGTTAATGAAACATGTATCTGAAAAAATATAACAATAAGGCTATATTTTCAAAAACAAATTCTTAATTATATTAAGTACCAAAGAGTGGAAAATGGTAATAATACATGAATAAACATGAATAACAAGAGGATAAAAATATTAAGGAGTTTTCTAAATATTTGGATCATAAAATTTTATCAATGAAAGTATAATCATATAAGTGATGATATCGTTGCAATAATCACTTACCACATGGTGACATTGAATAAGACTCAACGTGTAATAAAATGAAATTAAATGAAGATTAGAATATCATTAAAATAAGTAGATTAATGAAATATCATGTAAAAGTTTAGTATATACCCCTTGTAGATTAATATTAGTGTATAACCTGGAATGTGTCTCAATGAAGGCAAAATGAGAAAAAAAATGCTTTACCGATTTGGTAGCTTTTGAAACATAAAACACATGTAAATGATATCATAAAATAGTTATGTAAACACCCATAAATTTAAGGATAATAATCATAGAATATATTCATGGGTATTATATACACCACACAAAAGAGATGATTAGTGAATGATGCCTAAATCTCATAGAAATAAAAGAGAGACTATAAATCCCCTTACCTTATATCCTAACTCTTATAAAACTCATTCAAACCTAATGTATAATAAATATAAATTTATAATAAATATAAAATAGATCAATATTATTATATCTGTTGTCATATATTATTTTACATATGACTTTATATTCCACATTTATTAAAAAATTCATGTTAAGGTTACATTTAGCATAATATCTGCTTTATTTTTCATATATGTTTGGAATTTTTATTCGTGATGCTATTACACAGATAATGATTTACTTATTTAAAGAATATAAAAAATGATATAAAAATTCAGTATGAAAGTATTTATAATAGTCCATTAAATATAGAAATTTAAAATAAAATACACTACTCATGGTGACGGTATTCTATACGTACGCATGATCCCTATTTCCATTTAATATCATTTTGAAAGAATGAAATTAATTGAAATATCTGTATATATAATATTAATTTAGCATAATTCTTATTTCATATATATTTTATATTTTTACTAAATATTTCCTTAATACATCCTATATAAAGTGTGAATGATTCATATGGCATCGTTGATGTGGTGGTCTACACATCCACAAACGAAGTTATCATATATACTTGAAATGGAAATCATGAAGCTATGTTTTATGTAATAATTAAAGAATAAAAAATAAAAAACTATATCTAATATATATATATATATATATCATATAAAAATATTATGTGAATCATAATTCCCACCCATGAGAGTTGGTAAAGGAAAAATGAATAACATTGTCTCACGAGGCGAAAATCTTCCATACACACAAATGATAAGTTTTTTACCCATTAGATGGATGTGTTTTTAAGTGTATTTAGGAAAACAAAATTTAATATCTGAGTATATTTAGGATATTTTTTTATTATATAATTATGGAATAAAAATATTTTAGGGTTGGGGAATGAAAATAAAACAAAGGGCTTGTGGAAGGATGTTACATATTCTTTGGGTAACTCCTCCTAGTTGCACCAAAGAGATTAATTGATTCGGTATCATCCCAATGTAGGAATGTAAAATGATGTTAAGGATTTTTTTATATTTGGGGAGCATTTTTTGAGAAAATGGATTTAAAGGTGTTCATAAGTGGGATGGTGAGTTCCTTTTTATAGCGGAGGATGAGTGGCATTCTTGTACATTTTGAAAAAGGGAATTCCACCCACGTTTTTCACATTACATGTGGATACTGTGATGGTAAAAATATAGTAAAATGGATGTTAGGGACTAAATGTTAACCACCAATGGATTATTTAAAATTTTTTTGGTCATTTGTGCCGTAGGTTTAATGTTTAGTCCTTTGTGAAGTTAATCTGTTTGTTAATAATTGTAATTTATTTTAATCACATTCACAATTTTTTTACAAAAACTAATTTGACCCTATTATAAATTATAAATTAGGATGATTTAAAATGTTGAATCAAATTTTAAAAACTCTAATCACAGAAGTGAAAAAAATAATTTAAAATCAATCCCACAGATGTGTCTTGAAAGCGGGTTCTTAAAATGAAAAATTCCGAAAGTTATAAATTTTTTATATCTAATTTCAATGTAAAATTTGTTCCAATTAAATTAATTGGATTAATTTATTTAAAATTTATCTAATTAATATTGAAAAACAAATTAAAATATAAATTATCATTATAAATTAAATATATGAAAAGGCACTTTTGAATTAAAATTCATTATTTTTCAATATTCATCCAAAAATGAATTTTTTCATAAAAAAACTAACAAATTAAAACAATGATAATTTTGAAATTTTGAATTCAAAAATGAAATTTATTTTTTCAAATTCAATTTCTAAAACATCATTTACTTAATTTTACTATTTTACAGAAAATGATATAAAAATAAATTCATTTGAGAAAATATTTTTTCAATATATATAATGGATTTACAAAAAATTATATGATTTATTATCACTATGTTTTATTTTAAAAAAAATTTATAAAAATTATTTAAAAATTATTTATTAATATTCATATTACTATGTTTAATAGATATTTTTAAACTGTCTTGTTCAAATGATTATAATAAAAAAATCTTGCTTCTTAGAAACTCTGTGTTTGGTGTAATTTAATCCAAGTCAGTGTTGCATGTAGAGAAAAATTCACTTTTTGAAGGATATAATAAAATATTTAAATGGTTTATTGTTAAATTAAAGACATTAAAAAATTTATTTATTTAAAAAAAGGATCATACAAACTCAGGGTGTCACATTTTACCCCTCTTAAAATGAATTTCCCCTGAAAATTCTTAATTTTGATACAAAAAAATTAGGATAATTCTGCCTCATCATATCCTCAGATTCCCACATAGCTTCCTATAACTGGTGTTTTCTCCTCAAAACATTGACCTTGGTGAGTGGTCTTGATTAATATAACATTCTCTATATGATCAAAAATTTCAACTATTCATTCCTCAAAAGAAAGATCATGCTTCAGCGGTATGATCTTTGAGTTCATTACATGTGAGAGGAAAGGTTTTTTACTTCCTCAAGAAAGATACATAGAACAAATACTAAAATTGAAGACATTTGGATTAATTTCCAAGAAATAGGTTGTTATCCAAATAGGAACAAGAATTTTTAAGGGACCAATATACCTAGGGATTTGTTTCCATTTCCTTCTAAACCTCATACCCTCATTTCAAGAAGATATATGTATAAACATTCTCTCTAACATTAAATTATAGATGACAACTTCAGTTATCAACATAAATTTTATACTAATTCTGAGGTGGATTTATATGCTTTTGAATGGTTTTAAACTTCTTTTCCATTTCATCAGCGATATCAGGTCCAAATACCTTTCATTCACTAATAATATTTTAGCATGTTGTATATCTACATATTTTTTCTATATATGTATTCATAAGGATCTATTTCAATTCTTGAGGGAAAACGATTTTTGTAAGAAAACCCAACTAGAGGAAGGTGTGTACCCAACCACCATTTAAATCAAATGAACAATATCTCAACATATCCTCTATGGTTTGAAATGTTATTTTAGACTTATAATCCATCAAAGGATAATAATTAGTGTTGAAAATCAATTCTGTATCATGTTCTTGCAGAGTAAATCTCTAGAAAATTGAGGTAAACTTAGATCATGATTAGATATAATGGAATTTGGTGCTCCATCTAACCTTACCACATTCTTAATGTATATCTATGAATGATGATATAGAGAGAAGTATACTCTAATAGTGATTAATTTGAGCTGACTTTGTAAGGTAACTAACTACCACCCAAATAAAATTAAACCCTTTAGAGGTTTTGGGGAGTCCAATGAAAAAATAAATAGTGATGTTCTCCAATTTTTATTATTGTATGGAAAATTGATACGACATCCACTTAAACTCTTGTCTTTTGTCCATAACATGCTAGAATAAAAAGCTTCGAGATACAAAATATGTGATATCTCCCTCATTAAATACCACCATTAGTTTTCTTTATAGTATCTATTAATATTTTTTACTTCTATGATGAATAGAGTGTGAAGAACTATGAACATTCTTTAACTGCTCCTTCATTAAATATGGTATGGAAGAAACAAATACATGGTTCATAAACCATATCATTCCATCCTAATCAAGGTCAAACTCAAGAACATGTATATCCTTATTTTGTATCTCAACCTCTTCTTTCTATGCCACTTTGATCTTCACTTGGATAAAGGGTTGAACATTCAATTGAGAAAGAGAATATTTTTACCCTTGCTTAAAAATTTCCATATCCATATTTTGAAAATCCATAAATAATTGATCTTTTGTTATCCTCACAATAGATAAGTGGGAATAATCCATTCAAATCAAAGAATATACAAACTTTTTCACATTTTCTAGGTGGTAGTGTATTGATTATTCATAATCATTTAACAGCTTTAGCCATCTTATCTAGTGCTTTTTCAACACCATATATGTGAATATATATGTTAAAATTTCATGATAAATATATATATTATAACTTTATCCATAAAAACAATTTCTCCATATCTTTAATACAAAAATTACCACTTCAAACTCCAAATTATTATTTGGATTATTTTTTTTATCTTACACTATCACAAGAAATAAGTGATAAAAACATTATTATGCATAAGAATTCAACTCAATACATTCGTGGATTCATATCCAATATAGTGTAATTTAATCAAATGTTTTCTGATAAACATTCTCTTTAGTTTATTGAAATTTTACTTATATTCATTTGTACTGAGTAACTTGGAACCCTTTCAAGTGAACTTGGTTAGAGGATATGATAGTCATGAGAAATTATCAAAAAACTGTCGTTAAAATATAAATAAACTATAAAAAAATTTATCTCAGTCACTGTGTTTGGTCTAGTCTAACATTGAATAGATTTAGTCATTTATGAGTCTATTACTATACCATCTCTTGAGTTTATGTAAACAGAAAAAGGAAACTGTGGCAGCCCAAATTCACACTTTGTAAATTCTTCATACAAACTATCCTTACTTTAGGTCTTTTGTACAATTTTCAAGTGGTCATCATGCTCTTGCATTCTCTTTGAATTGATAATGATATCATATATAATGACTACCACAAACTGGTCAAGGTAATCTCTAAATACACTATTCACCAAATCCACAAAGAATGCATTGAAACTAGTAAGTCCAAAAGGTATCACTAAATATTCATAATTCCCATAACTTCTACCAAATGTCATCATTGGTATATAATTTTTCATGACCCTCATTTGATGATACCCATATTGAAGGTAAATCTTGGAGAAGTATCGAGCTCTACACAGTTGATCAAACAAGTCATCAATATGTGGAAGAGGATAATTGTACTAAATCATGATCTAGTTCAACTACTGATAACTAATGAAAAGAATCCTTTGTCCAGATATATTTTTCACAATGAGAATAGGTGCACCCCAAGGTGATACACTTGAACAAATAAATCCCTTGTCAAGGATTTCTTGGAGTTTCTTATTCAATTTTTTCTACACAATCAGGGCCATTCTATAGGGAGTCATTGAAATTGGAGTGGAACCAGGTGATTTCTATCATGATATTTCCACATGTCCCACAGTTTAAGAGGTTGTGATTGTCAATCATCATCACCGACCCCTAGGTTTGGGAACGGTTTAGCACAATTATCATCCTCATTACACTTGAATCATTGATGTGTGGGAGGTGCATTATCCATAGCTTTCCCTATATTTTCATCATTATCAAACTTCTTCCAATAATTTGAGAAATCAATTTTTCATTGGCCTTAACATCCACACGTATAACATTTATTAAACACCATATAACAATTCCACCCATTCTTCTTTCCACACTAAGAAAATAAATGAAGTCTTAGCTTCTTCTCTCTATGTTTTTTTATATCTTCCTATGAACTCTAAATTCCTTTTCTTATTAAAATCCTGATATTGATAAGTAACTGCAACCTCCATTTCAACGTATATTGTACAAAAAATATATATTCATAGCTACTAATGCCTCTTATGGACAGGGTCCTCCGGAGACTTGGTTTTATGAAATTGAAGAATTGGTCAACCATACTTTCTAGTTTGATTATAATTCCAGAAGCATAGCCCAAAAGCCATCTAAAATAATCCTCATAGGTACTGATTGATTCATCATCCTATTTAATTACACAAGTAACTCATTTTCCATATTCATATGAATATTTTGAGGAATTAACTAATTGAAGAATATGTTCTTGAACTTAGACTAATCCATGGATTAAATTTCATCTTACTTCCTCAGATTCTTAATTAGATTCCACCACTACTCATCTTCACCTTGTAAACAATAAACATCCCAAATTACTTAATCTGGTTCCGAACATTGGATAATATAGAATATCATTTTAGTGTAATTGATCCATTTTTCATTAATAAGTAGATCAGAAGATACACTAAAAGAATGAGGATGTTTCCTCATGAAGGACTCAACAGAATGTTGTTCCCTGCTTTTATCATTTGTAAGTCCACAATTTTTCATATTTTGGGAAATATAGGTGAGAATAGAAATGGTATTTTATTTACAACTCATATAGAATTCAGTTACATAGGACGATAATCACTACATTATCTATTTCAATCACAACTAGCAAGGTTCCTTTAGGTTCCAACCATTGACTAAAATGAAAACTCTTAGAGTAAAAAATAATTTTCATAGTGAGGAACCACATCATCTATGTTGAAATTATGATACCATATTTAATCTATGATACCTGACGTTTATCCTAGGTTATTCATAGCTATCTTATATATGCTCATTCATGAAGAGTTTGTAAATTTCCAAAGCATATATCTTGAGAGTGTCAAACCAGGTGACCAAAAAAGCCCATTTTCATACACCAGTTCCAGATCAAGTATAGCCCAATACTTTGTTTTTTATGTTATTAACCCTATTTACATTTTTTAGAGATACATCCACTTGTAGAATCTAGATAATTATATACTACTATATAACCAATCTATCCATCCTTTACCAAAATTTCATCAAATTTTCCTATGCTTTTCCACCTCCTTATACTTATCCTTATACATTCACATGTGGCTCTCACTATGGTTTTCTCATCCTAGTTTTCAAAGGGTAACAAAACTATTTCTATGATACAAAATATAGAGAACCTCATTTTTAAAAAATTAACACTACATCATTTTTGTGGAATAAAAAATACATTACAAAAATAGATTTCCAAATATCATATATGTTTAGTGCCTTTGGAAACATGGAAGCATAAAAATGGGTACAAATGTTATCTACATCACCTCCCACTAGGTTATCTATGTCATTAACCCTTCTTATCAACATCAATGATTATCCATTTTATCATAACCTAGGGAAATGAAACATAATAATTGGTGATATTAGATGCTAAATAGGTGTAAAAGGGAGATATCTAAAAATAAACATGAGCATAAGGGTACGAGAACATGATCATAATATTATAAGATCATAACTAACATATATATCAAAGATCATAAATCATGACATAAATAATGGAAGTTTATAAGACATGAATCATAAAGGAATTAATAGAATAATCAATGAAATCATTACATATTAATAATTCACATAATTATCTAAAACACATAAAAATTTAATATAATTACCTATTATTTAATATGAAATTCCAAAACATATCATGATACTTTATGGGGACTACAACTTCTTGGAGGGACACACCACCAACCCCATTCATAGTCTTTCCTTATAAGGGATTGGGTTTCCCCATATTCCTATAGTGGATTTGGTCTCCCCATATTCCCATAGTGGATTGAGTTTCCCCATATTCCATAGTGGGTCAATTTCATCCACTTGATTCCCATAATTATATCATAAGATATAAATCTTTACCCAATGCATTAGAGGGAGATATAGGTCCACTCTTCTCATAATTAAATTGTTCATACATGTGTCACAAGATCATAAATCATCATATATTAACCCAAGAAATGAAATTTGTGTCAAAAAAATGTAATCATATTTTATTATATAGAAAAAGAGTTATGTATCATAATTATTTCATCAAATTATAACCCCTGAAAAAGGTGGATTTCATAAGAATTTAACAAGTGGAATATAAGTGGGTTTCATAATAATCAATCCATCAAAACATGAAAAATTAATAGAAATAATATGAATGGATCCATTGGATTATTTCTCCGTAAATAAATTATTATCTCTAATAGATGTTATCTTATATGGAAAATAATTTTGGAACAGCTATTAAATACATTTTATGAGGAAAATTTTCTTTTCTACATTGAGAAACTATTTTTTAAACATGATACATTTTTCATTTAAGATAGATAGAAAACTTATAAAATAACATTATAAAATCATACTAAACTTTTAATATCCATATTCCTTGAAAATTTTGTCAAAATATTACTTCAAAATCATTTATGGGGAAATAGGTTTTTGAACAAAATGTGTATCTGACTAGAGAGAGAAATAAGGTCAGCTTTTATTAAAAAAATATTAATTATATTATGTAAAAAATAGTGAAAAAATGGTACAAATAAATGAATAAATCATTACTAACTACAAGAGAATAAAATTCATGATTTTTTATGAAATATGGATCATAAAATTTAATCATTGAAAGCATATTCATAAACAATCCTGATAAGTTATGAGATTGTTGCAAGAAACTCTTTTCACTTGGTAACATTGAATGAGACCCCCCATTTAAGAAAATGAAATTACCTTATTCTTAAAATATCATGAAAAGAATTATATTCATGATAAATCATGCCAAATGGTACTGTATACAGCTCAAAGAATAATATATGTGAAAAACATGGCATGTGTCTCAAAGAAGGAAAATTGAGTCAAAATTACATCACCAATTTGGTAACTTTTGAAATCTAAACCACATCAAATAGATATCATAAAATGGATTTTTAAATACCCATAAATTTAATAATAAAAATACAAGAATATATTCATGGTTACTACATACACCACACAAAAAAGACTATTAGTTAATGAAGTATAAATCTCACAGAAATTAAAGTGGCACAAGAAATTCAGTTACCTTATGTATTTACTCTCGCCGTACTTGTTAATACATCCAATAAAATAAACACAATTTTATTATACATGTATAACATAAAAATATTTTTATATCAAATACCATATATGATTTTACTTATGACATTATACTATTTGGATACTTACAATTCAATGTTTTATTACGTTTTAGGTAATATATGTTTTATTTTTCCTATATGTTTGAATTATAATTCATGACCATATTACATAGATCATGATTTAATTATTTCAATAATTTAAAAAATGATATAAATATACTTAATTTTAATTATATAAATATTTATAATAATATATAAAAGGTATATGTAATGACATTGATTTTATCCGGTTTTATTTTTATAAATTAATTGGGAAAATTATGAGACCAAGTGCTGAGACGGTGTGTGATTACAAGGCATAGGGTTCCCGAAACCTTTTTTTGAAAAATGATATTCTATTAATATCATGCTTGCATTACTTTTATGAAGTTGTTAGATAACTCCTAAACTGTTCCTTGGATCAAAAATCCAAGGGCACTGTTGAGATCATAGTAGTGGATTTACCTTAGGTGTGACCTAACATTGGTCAGCATGGGTAGTTTGTAGAAAATTTCACTTGCGGCATAATCTTAAGTAAAATAATTATATAAAAATTATTTTATTTTAAAATCCTAATAACTCATAAATGGTAACTCATATTACAAATATGATACAACTGTTGAGTTCGTAAGTGGGTGTTTTCATTAAAAGAGGCCTAACATTGACCAGGGTGGGTCGACTCCAAAAGATATTTTTTGGAATAAAACATCATTAAAATAT
The DNA here is from genome assembly GCA_963277665.1 of Viscum album. Taxonomy (NCBI): domain Eukaryota; kingdom Viridiplantae; phylum Streptophyta; class Magnoliopsida; order Santalales; family Viscaceae; genus Viscum; species Viscum album. Next base: position 160,038,979 of record OY728122.1, on the reverse strand, counting down.
TTAATAAAAATATTTTATTTGGATGTTAGGTTTTGAAAAAGTTATGGTTTACAATTTTTTAAATAATCCATTTCAAAGGAATTCAATGTTATGACCATATCAGTAGAATTCACATGAGGTAAAGAGATTGAAGCACTCTCCCAGTGACAGACACCGGTGGATCGAGGATCAACGACGACAAGGACCTCTATTATTCAACAAAAACTAATTCAATCCTTGAGGTAGGGTGTCGATATCATTTTTATTTCACTCTATAGTTATTACAATCAAATTAAAAAGTTAGACCAACCTATAATTAGTTTGATCCGTAGTTCAGTCGTTCTTGCGTGATGGTTAATTTATTACGGTATTAAAGGGAATTGATCTTAGTGATTATTCTGATATTGGTTTTTTCATGATCCCACTAACATGAATGGATCAAGGAAGTGTGAAAAAAGAAAAAAATCTATTATATGGGTGTTAATGTGCTTAATCACTCCCCCCCAAAAATATTGTGTTCTTCATGTGTTATTATCCCTTTGAAACCCTACGTGAACGATAGATAGTTTCACCCATGATCCATAAAACAACGATCTGAGACTGAAGGTTTTGATCTACGAAAACATTGTAGAGATGAGATGGGAGCATAATAGGAATGCAGTGGCTCATAATAGAGGGTGCGAAAAATTGTTGGTCACCGGAAGGGTGGCTGGTAGCGAGGGTAGCGCGCGGCATGGTGTGCGGCTGGGATCCGGCGACAAACATAGCTGTTGTCTAGAGGGACGACATCAGACGGTGCTCCGGCAGTGGTGAATGAAGTGGGTGGAAGAAGGGAGCCATGGTAGGATGTGGCAGTAGCAGAATGATGCTCAAAGGTCATGTCGGTGGAATCCTGCAGTGATGGGGATGATGAGGCACTAGATGGGGAATGCATTCTGGCCACGTTGACTGGGGGAGCTAAATAGCCACCCAGTCTAGTGAATGCATGGATTAGAAGGATGTGGCTAGGCAAGTAGTTTAAGGTAGAGAAAAACTGTCCCACGCTATGTAGGATAGGCTAGAGGCTCAGGCCACTCTGGGAGCCAAGAGACCCAATGGGACAGGCCGAGACTGACCGAGTTTGGTCAGGTTGGCCAAACAAGGTTGGGAAGGGTCAGTCAGACTAGGTCAAATCTGACCCAGACTAGACCATAACCTTTTTACTAAATTGGACTTATATTTTAAACCCTATGTCTATTTGATGATTTTTTTGTGGTGTGGGGACCCATTCAATGATAAGGTCCTTTTGATTTACTCTATGTGAGTTTTTTGAAGTTAGAATATGACCTAATGGCTTCATTAGTAGGTTTACCTCGAACAAGTGTGCTACGAGTGGAATCCTATGGTTGGCTATGACTATGTGAACTTGGTTATTATGTGACCTGGGGGCTACATTACCCATTATCATTCTGTGAACCATCAAAGCTCCATGTTTCATCGATGTTATGTGTTCCACTAACGCTTCGTGCTCCATCAACACTTCATGCACCATCGACATCCCAAACACCATAACCATTCCAGGCACTACCAATGTTATGTGCACAACTGATTCTTTGTGTTCCATTGATGATCTATGCACCATCGAAGCTTCATACTCCCTCAATGCTCCATGAATCAGCGACGATCTGTGCTCCATCGATACTCTATGTTCCACCAAAACATCTAGTGTCATTGAGACTGGGAGATATATGGTCTACATCTAGAAAACCTTATTTTGTTATTTTGACTTATAGCATTGTGATATGACCTTATTCAATTTACTACATGTTTTTTCTTTTAGATTTAATTCATGTGTATCTTTTTGGACTACTTTGTGTGTTTCCTTTTCGGTATAATAGTAATTCATTGTGTTATTTTCCTTTGTGGTTTTGGGGTCCCTACTGAGTATTGTTTTACTCACCCCAGCATGGGATATGACAACATGTGTCATGTCTTGGGAATATAACCAATGCTTTTAAAAATCCATTGGTGGAATAGATCTAGGTGGTTCATAGAGAGAGGCCCAAAAGACAAGGTTTGTTACAGTGACTTTAGACAGTTGTTTTTGTACCTACCCTTTAGGTAGGGTTTTCTACGGATGAATTTTAGGACATTGTAATTTTACTTTTATTTAGGCTTGAATTATGGAACTATTTAATTTTTAGTTATGTACTGTTGTACTGTAGTGCTTGTATCATTGTGGTATGCATGGTTGTTTACATAGTGTTTTCAATTTAAGACACTTTCTCGGAGGCATGTTCATGTGTACATTTACACAGGAAAATTCCTCCCATTTGTGGGATGAGCATACTCGATGCTAGTCTCTATCCCCTAGAATATAAGAGGTTGGTTTTGGGTAGTCATGACATGGGTCCTAGGGGATAGGTCGTGAAAGAGTAGTATGAGAGGAAGTCAGTTCTACCTATTGAACCAAGAGTCTTTGAGGTCGGTTTAGGGAAATTGTTTCGAGTTCAGATTTTAGGACTGGGAATCTAGTGTTAGAGTGGTGACTAACATATCTATACACCATGACATTGAATTCATATTTTTGAATCGGTATATGAAAGCACTGGTTGCAGAGAAAATAATAGAACATGTATCGTATAGGATTGAGTGTGCTCTCAGGTCCTTCTTGAGTCAGTTTCATGTCACCAAGTATACTATATTGAATGTAGTACATCTTGATCAATTTCAGGATTAGTCTATGAAGTCAACTAGCTAAAATTTTGATGTGTGATCAAGAGGATGATCTATCTAGTGATGAGGTGTCGGTACATGGACCAGTACTGAAGATAGCACCCACGGGTGTGGTACCACTAATACAACCACCCGGAAGGAATCAATTACATCCAACATTAGAAGTAGGGGATTCACATAGGATGAGTGCTTTGAATGAGTTCAGGAGGAAGAGACCTCCCAGATGTAGGGGTGATCCAAACCCCCAGGCTATAGATTATTCGATGGAGTTAGTTACGTGTGTCAAACACCTAGTGAGAACACCTCGTGAGCATATGGATGTCCAAACCATGAGTCTTCAACATGGATCGATGGGAGATGGTGAATCTTAGTGATCTTGAAACATTAGGAGATGAACCACACATGTATATACATCGAGTATCTCTTTATGTAGGAGTTATTATGAGAAATGTAATTCACCATGCACAAACAGGAGCTACAGAATATGCAAAAGGGCCGCAAGATAGTAGCAGAGCACTCGATGAGGATTATGGATATTTCTTGCTACTCCATGAATATGGTACATAAATAGTTCTTTAGGGCCCAGACCTTTGACTAGGGGCTACATTGAGAGAGTATAACATACATGATATCCCTTAGCATCCTAATATATAATTGGTTACTAGATAAATCTCTGCTATATGTGAGATTCCTGGAGAAGTAGACACCGATAGTGGGAGCTACCACCAGGAGTTAGGTTTCTAATCCTTCAGAAGTAGGTTTTAGACAGTTTAAACAAGGGTCTAAGTGGACTACATAGTTCAGGGAACAACCCCCAGACCTGGGGTCAGTAGTGTGAGGCTCCTAGGGTTGAGAAAGAGAGATGAAGGATAGGTTGTGCTACTCATGTGGTGGCTAGGGACACACAACTCCAGATTTTCTGACTCGCCATAAAGATTATCAGAAGATGGTTGAAGGACTTATAAGGTAGAGGTGGAGGAAAAAAATAAGGTGGTCCATTTGGAAATGCACATGGCATTGGATATGGATGGGATACATGAGGTGGATGAAGGTTTGAGTTATAACCCCACACCACCCTAAAGTGGTCCACCTTGGGCTCATGGAGCTGGTGGGCAAGAATGAGACTAGTAATAGGTGTTGGAGGCCCAAGACCCCGATGCACCGGAGATTATTAGAGGTATGATATATGTGTTTTCTACCCAAACTTTAGTTTTTATTCACATAGGTTCCAGTCACTCTTTTCTCGCAACGACCCTTGTTCGAGACATAGAGATTTAATGGGAGACATCGACTAGATCCAAATGTATATAGACTCTTATGGTAGGAGATTAGACAATCAAAAACAGGTTTTGATAGTCTTCCATTACGCTTGGGGGAGAGAGATTCAATTGGTATCTCTTGGTGTCCGCATTGAGGCCTTACGATGTAAATCGTGGTATATACTAGTGATCAGTAGTTCATGCCCTGATTGACTTTTTTAGGTGCATAGTGTGTTGTGTCCACGAAGATTGGACCAGGTCATCATTTTTCAGAAAAAAATGAATCCCAAGAAGTATAGGATGGAATCACACATAGTAGGGTGTACCTGATCACACATCAGTTATAAAGCATGATCCTCGGTGCAATAGATGAGATGAGTCCTCGTTTTCCTATAGTTGTGGATGAGAACAACTATATATTTTAGGAAGATGTTCAAAGACTACCTCTTCATAGGGAGTTGAATTTATGCATTGATCTATACCCTAGGAAGACAACGATATCTAAACCTACATATCTGATGGCTCATGTGTAGCTCCGTGAGTTAAGGGTACAACAGGAGAACTTGAGGAAGAAGATATTTGTAAGACCCAGTGTTTGATCCTGGGTAGCCCCAGTTTTGTTTTCGAAGATGGAAGAAAAGAGCATGATATTATGTGTGGACTTCCAGCACCTGAAACAGATGACTATAAAGAAAATTTATCCACTACCAAGGAATGACAACCTCTTCCATTTTCTTAAGAGAGCGAGTTGGTTCTCGAAGATAGACATAAGATTTGGCTATCACCATCTTCGAGTACGGGATGAGGAAATCACAAAGGCAACCTTCAGATGTTGGTACAGACATGATGAGTACTTAGTGATGTCATTTGGCATGACGAACTCCCTAGATATGTTCATGGGACACCTTAACAGGATCTTACAGCATTACTAAGACCGGTTCATCGTAGTCTTAATTGTTTAAATCCTAATGTACACGACATCCGAGGAGTAGCACGTGATACAATTGAGAATGGTGTTGGACACACTCTGAGAGAAATATATTTATAGGAATCTCCCAAAGTTTCATTTCTAGATATGGTAGGTCCACATTATCGGACACATCATTTCAGTGGTTGTATTTTTAGTAGATCCAGTGACGATTGAAGTGATTCCTTCATGGGATCCTCCCAAGAGTGTTATTAAGGTGCAGAGTTTCCTGGGTTTGGATGGGTACTATCGGTGGTTTGAACCCAAATTTTCTACGGAATCATCACCTTGGACATCTTGGAGATGGAAGGGTAATCTTTTCATATGGATACAGAAGTTCCAATAGTTCTTTTAAGAGATAGGGAAGATATTGATGAGCCCTCCCATATTGAGTTTACTAGAGGAGGGAGTTAAGTACATGTTATTATGTGATACATCAGTGACTAAGAGTTGGAGTCTCTTGATGTTGGGGAAAGAGGTGATTGCCTATGGTTCTCACTTGCTAAGGAAGCATGACCAGAACTATGTGATCCACTATCTTGAGTTGCAAATGGAAGTCTTCTCATTGATGATTTTTCGACAATAATTAATGGGAATGAAGTTTACCATGTACTCTAACCAGAAGAGTCTCAAGTGTATATTCTATCAGATGGATTTGAACTTGAGATAAAGACGATGACTATATTTCCTCTAAGACTATGAATTTTATATTTTCTATACTCTTGGGAAGGGGAACATCATGGAAGACACTCACAGTAGGAGATCAAGCTTTTAATGGCTGAGTGAGGTGTCAAAGTAGTTGTCCACATTACATATATCCTTTAAGGATCGAGATGGAGTGGCTTATCTCTATCATATGTTATTAACCCCTTAACTCTAGTAGAATTTTTTGGAGACACAACTTTGAGATACCAAGTATGCGACTTTAAGTGCTCTAATGTTCCCAGGGAATGTCCATGATAGATATTTGCAAGGTGGGGTGAATTTCATTCTCTTTACAGGGAGAATAGAAGATCCAGTGATGTTGTAGGTGGAGGTTTTGAGGGAGTTCCACAATTCCGCTTTGGTGGTACGTCTAGAAGTGGTAAAGATCTATTAGGACCTCTGAAATCAGTTCTTATCACCATGGATGAAGAAGGATATGGGATAGTTCCTATCTCTATGGTTCACTTTTCAATAAGTGAAGGCTATGAAGTAGGTTCCAGTGGGTTTGAATCATCCCCTTGATGATCTAGAGTAGAAGTGGGATTTGATAATGATGGAATTCATGATGATTTTACCATGCATGTCTAGTGGTCACGATACAATCCGGGTGATTATTGACCAACTCACAAAGTCATCCCACTTCCAACTGATCTGTGAGAATAATTTCGTAGAGTGCGTGGGATGCCCTATTTGTGGAAGATAGTTTTGATTTATAGAGTGTAATCAATTATGATCTCATATTATGATGTTCTCTTTACATCCTAGTTGTGGAATGGATTGTAGGAGGTTTTGGGGGCTCAGCTGCGCTTGATCACGACGTTTAATCCCCATATGGATGGCCAGATAGAGAGGACCATTCAGTTTCTAGAGAAAATATTATGTGATTGCATCCTATACTATGGTTGTAGTTAGGAAGACTGCCTACCTCTAGTGGAGTTTTCATATAACAACTAATACCACTCCACCATTGGTATGGAACTGTTCTAGGCCTTGTATTGGTTACTCTGTAGGTCACCAATTTACTGGAAGGACCCAGGGGAGTTAACACTCATGGGTCTACAGTTGGTATGGGCTACAACCAAGATGGTGTAGTTCATCTAGGAGCGGATAAAGACTGCACATAGTCGGAATAATTCTTATGTTGATAGGAGGCAAATCCCATTAGTGTTCGGGGAGAGAGACCATGTGTTCTTCTGAGTCTCACCTTGATAGGGATTATGAATATGTGGTCAAGGTGGTTAGTTATATCCAAGACACAACGACCCTTTTCAGATTCTATGTATATTTGGTGGGGTGGTGTACCACCTATCTCTACCAACGTAGTTGGATCGGGTGCATGATGTCTTAAATGTCTCTTATCTGGGGAGATACGTTCATGATTCATCACACCATATCGGCTAGGGTGAGTAGGACATTGATTATGGGGAAAATTATGTCGAGTACCTAGTATAGATAGATGATGGAAAAGATAATATCCCTCAGGGGTTGTCAATTACTCCAGTGCGTCTTGAATGTAAACATGAGAATCTCCAAGAGATTACTTGGGAGGGGAAGGCTCAAATTCGTTCTGAATACCCTCATAATTTTCTTGAGTAGCCATTTTTTAGCTTCTGAGGATGTAATGGACTAAGGTGGGGATAATTAAATGACATGTATTTTCTATGGTTTTAATCTTATAAATTAATTGGTAAAATTACTAGACCAGGCACTAGGGTGCCTGAAACATTTGTTTGAAAAAATTTATGTTTTTAATAGCTCACATGCATAATTTTTATAAAAAAATAAAATAAATATTAAATGGTTCCCCAGATCACAAATCTAAGAGCATCGTTGATCTTAGAGCAGTGGCTTTACCATAGGTGGGACCTAACATTAGTCAGTGTGGGTCATCTGTAGAAAAAGTAACAAGGGGAATAACTGTAAATAAAATAATAAAATAAAATATATTTTATTTTTAAATCATAATAAATCATAAATGGTAACTCAAATTAAAAATATGACACCCTCATTGAGTTTGTAAGGGGTTTTTTTCTGCAGGTGAGGACTAACATTGACAGGCATTGGCCGACTATAAAAGATAGTTTTTGGACGTGAACATCATTAAAATATTTAATAAAAATATTTTATTTGGATGTTGCATGTTTTCATAGTGGATGTTTCATTTTTTTATAATCTATGTTAGATGAATTTAGGTTTATCTACATATCCCTGGAATTACACTGAGGCATGAAGAAAGAATCTCGCTTCCAAAGTCGAACATCAATGGATTGAGGATCGACGATGACACATACCTCCATTATTCATCAACTAATGATCTAATCCTCAAGTTTGTGTTTCAATATCTTCATTATTTCTTTTCCATAATTAGAATCAAACAAAAAATTGAAAAAAAACCCATGAACAGGTCGATCCGTGATTATATTGTTCTTGCAGGATGGTTAATTTATTGTGTGGTTAAAGGGAATTGATCTCAGTGATTATTCTGCAGTTGGTTTCTTCATGATCCCACTAACATGAATGGATAAATTCCAAACAAACAAGGCCAAAATTCATTCATTGGGTTTTAATGTGGTTAATATCTCTCCCCTAAATCTATGGAATTGTTCATTTATTCTTACCTCTTTGAAACCCTAAGAGAACGATCGATCATTGCACCCACGATCTGTGGAGCTACGATCTGGGACTAAAGGTTATGATCTGTGAAAACATTATGGGTGTGCTATGGGAGCACATCAAGAATGATACAACTCAAAAAAGGGGGCACGACTAATAGTGGGCCGCCAACAATGTTGTCGTTAGCGAAGGAAGAAAATGAGCCAGAGGGAAGCCAAGTTTCGACAGGGTGCATAGTCATGGTCTAGTGGGACCAAATTAGAGGGGGTGCTCACGGTGGCGTAGGACATGGCTGGTGTAGATTAGTAGTGATAAGAGGCTGCAGCGGCTGGACGTGACTCAAAGGGCATGTTGACAAAATCCCACATTGATGTGGAGGCTGTGGGACAAGGCATGGAATATATATGGGCCACATGAAACACAGTCTGGAAACATCGAGTGGGGGAGCTAGTTGGCCACATAGTTAGGAAACTGAATGGACAAGAGGAATACAGCTAGGTCATGCAGTATACGAAAGAGCAGAAACTACCCATGAGATGTGGACCAGGATCGAAAATGGGGCACTCCAGTAGCCTAGTGTATTGGACTGGTTCAGTCTAGCCCAGATTGACCGGGTTAGGTCGGTTCGACCGAACAAGGTTTTGTTGGAGCTAGACCATACATGCCCCTTTTTACTAAATTTTCCTTATTTTTCAAACAAGGTGCCCATTTGATGAGCTGTTTGTTGCGTTGGGACCATTTCAGTGGGATTGTACATTTCAGATAATCTATGTGAATTTTTATGGAATTCAGCATATGACCTAATGTATTGAGGTGTAGGTTCTCCCATAGAAAGCGTACTATAAGTGGAATCCTGTAGTGGGATGTGACTATGTTATCTAGGTGACTATAAGACTTGGGGGTGGCTTGAACCATCAGCAATCTGTGAGCCATCGACCCAACATTCCCCAAAAACACTCTATGTTCCACCAACACTTCATGATCCATCAACGCTCTATGTGCCATCAACATCCAGGACACTTTCACCGTTCCGGATGCCAACACCGTTTCGAGTGCCACCAAGGATTCTTTCACAACTAATGCTATATTATCCATCTATTATCCATGCACCATTAAAAATATAAAATAATCAACTCTTCGTGCACCATGAAAACTTCTAGTTTCATATAGGCTGAGACATTTTTAGACTGTAAGGGGAAATATATCTCTTCATGCTTTAATCTTATACCAGTGTGAGCTGATTGTGTTGACTAAACTTTGTGTGTTTCATTTGTGGTGTACTTTGGGTTTTTTACATTGTTTTTTACGTTGTTTTTTTCCATTGTGGTATATACCTTGTACTTCTTTGTGCTATTTTCCTTTATGGTTTCAGGGTACCTACTGAGTATTGTTTTACTCACCGCTGGACAGGTTATGCCCATACGTGTCATGCCTTGTGAAGATGACTGATTCTTTGGAAGATTCTATTATAAACTGTAGGTAGGTTGTTCATGGAGATAGTCCTAATATACATGGTATGCTTCAGTGTATTCTTACAGTTGTTACTACACCTACACATCATGTAGGGTGTTCTACGGATGAATTTTTAGAGGTTTTACATTTCATTTTGTTTGGGCTTGTATTCTGTCCCCATTTAATTTTTAGTTTTGTATTTTCTTACTCTATTGTTGGTATCTTAAAGTTATTCATCCTTTTTTACATATTTTTTTCAATTGAACACTTTTGGTTGGAGACATGTGCATGTGTACAGGTACATAGGAAAATGCCTTCTATTTGTGGGACAAGCCAAATCAACACTAGTATCCAGCCAATGGCCTATTGTAGGTGAGCTTTGGGTAGTCACAACATGATCCTCGAGGGACGAGTCATGACAGTACAAATAAAAAATGAAATACAATGTTCATAGATATTGTAGGCCATACGTACACGTGAACGTTGTTTCCATTCAATTTTCATTTTGAAATGAAGAATGTAAATGTAATATATGTATATATTTATATATACTAAAAATTCAATATCATTATTATTTCATATATATCATATATTCTTACTAATACCATCCTTAGTACATCCCATGTAATTTGTGAATGAATCACATTGATTTGAGGAAGCGGTAGTCCATACGTCCAGAAACGAAGTTACCGTATTTACTAAAAATGGAAATGATGAAGGTTTGATTATTTGTAATAATTTTAGAGTCATAAATAAATAATAAATTTTATATATAACATATAAAAATGGTATTTAAATCATTATTTCCACCCATGATAGGAGGTAATGGAAAAAATAACTACATCGTATGGCAAGGTGGTAGTCCTCCATACACACAAATGGTAAGTTAATTACCAATCAGATAGAAGTGTATGTAAGTGAATTTATCAAAATTATAATAAATAAATATCATTATATTTAGGATACTGAGGTTATTATATAATCATAGAACAAGAATATTTTAGGGTATGGAGAATGAATTTTAAACCAAAGAGCTCGTGAAAGGATGTTACCTATTATTTAGATCACTCCTCTTGGTTTCCACTGAAGGGTCTTCTAAATTGGATTTATGCCAAATTTGAGGCTTCTAAGAAGAAATATTGGATGGGTGTAGAATAAAATTAATGAAATAAAAGAAAATTAATTTATTTTAAACAAAGGGTTCTTAAAAACATGTGGTATAACAAGATGTCTATTAGGACATGATAAATTAGAGGGAGAATTAATAAAATTAAATATTACTATTTATCACATAATTCATAATGAAGTAAAGTAATATTAATCCATTTTTACTATTGAATAAAATGGAAATTAAACATAATAAATTAATGAAATAATTCCTTAACTAAATGTTAGAACTAATAAATAAAAAATTTATATGTGGGATATTCATTTATGTGATTCACTGTTATCAGAATGTTTATATTATATGTTGGAATCCTCTTTTCCCATTCCACCAACAAACATGTAAGGAAAAGTGAAATGGATTCCTACTAGAGATATGTAGAGGATATTTCTTATTCCTTTTTTATGATATTATCAACTATGATTGGAGAGTTTATTACAAAACATAAATACATGTATTATTACACCATAATAATACATCTCAATTATCTTGAAAAAAAGAATAAAAGGTGAGAAATAAAGAAGTTTTTCGATGAACTATATTAGTGTAAAATGGATGAAGGAAATATAGATACTGCACATGATTTCAAAATGTTAGGGTATACTAATCTATTATAAAAAATGGGCTTTCAATTGGATAAAAAGTTATTCATGAATCTTAATTTATTACCCTTACAATCATGATTATCCATATTTTTCCAACCCCAGATAAACAAAATGGATATGTTTCTTTAGAAACTTTTTCCTATACTTTACCAATAAATTAATTATTGGTTGAAATAAGTTTATCCACCCATTATGGTCAAAAGTCTTAAAGACAAGGCTTAATATCCTATAGCTACTATACATCCAAAACATCCTTCATAACATCCTTCAATGAGATATATGATTCAATGGCAGAAGAATGAACATGAAGTTACTTTCCTCTAATGTTGAAATGTTGGATATTGGAAAATAAATTAAAATAAATTTATGTATTAAGAAATTTCATAAATTTATGTATATTTATCAATTTTATATTCATCACATTTATATTAAATTATATATTCTGACAACATACATTTATTTAAATTATAGAAATTTGAAAAATAGAGGGGTTATATAGTGAACTCAAAAGGATATGAGAAATGGTGATTCCAATGTCAGATAATGGTATCTTGATACGTTTAATTTCTCAATGGATTGATTCATGATTGTAAAAAGTTTTACCCAAAAATTTATCTCAATGTTTGGCTAGACACAAAAAGGAATTATTTCACATTTTGAATAAATGTTTTTAGGGTAATTTTGATACTAAACTATAAGTTAAATAACTCTTAAATCATATATATCCATTAATATGAATAATTAATATAAAATTTAATACACCCACATCATTTATAAATTAAATTATTTTAAAATAAAAATGATCAATGTTTACTTGTTTATTCCATTAAAAGCATTTTTAGTATCAATTGAGATGAGGTTCTAGATATATTAACAGACTACATATCATATTATAGATAAAGAAACCATTATATATAAAGGTACATAACAAATATTTTTAAATTGGTTCTAAATTTCTTTATGAACTATTATAACGATGAATTTAACCTCATATAGTTCATGATATTCCTTTAAGAAATTCTATAAATTATTAGTGATGTAAATGAGTACAGTTGATAAAGATAGAGGAATGAATGAGTTCGTTTATCAACAAAAATATTATCCAAGTAATCATTGAACAGATATATGGAGTAATGATTATCGCAAACTCACATCTCAATATATAAATCGTTGTATTTATTATTGTAAAATGAAGATTAATGGCTTGTCTTATATATATCTGAAATCAACCATTATATCTTTCAAGACATATTTTGGAAATATAAGTTGAAAATCAATCCATATAGAAATTATATTTTCTAATGGATACCATATCAGTTGATATATGATATGAATCAATTAAAACATTGTTAAATGTGTTTTATGAAATCCATTTATTGAAATATATCCTTACCTATAGAAAAACATCAAAACACTATGGTGGATCCGATTAAATAATTATAAATCCACTACGTATATTAAAAACTAGTAAATACTGACTATATTTTAAAAAATGAAACCAATAATTTTAATGATAGTGGTAGAAGACTTATATTCTTTGGGTTAAGCCTCTGGATGGACGGGAGTTTTCATAGGAATATTATAACAAACCTTCTTTTTATTACACACTTAAACCAGATTTATTACAAAAAATATTCACTTGATTAAACATATAATATTGATAGGTCTAGTGTATTTGGGGATTAGGAACATTATATAACATCTTAGAACATAAAACACACAATATTAGTATTGAAAACTTCATTTACATGACCACTACATTCCCTCATACATAGCATTTCATGGGATGACCTGAGGACATGAATAAGAAAAGGGTGAGCTATAAAGACCAGTAAGGGAATAAAAAAGGAATAAAATGAGGTATACAATAAATTTTAGACAATAGGCATATCAATGGATAATAAAAGAAACATGAATATAATGGCATGATAAATCATGATAATCATAACATGGAAATGTGGCAACAACACTTAACCAAGAATTATCATGAGTCAAGGCTCATTGCACATGGAACATGAGTAAACCCTTATTACACATGAAGCATGAGTAAAAAATCATTTCACATGAATTATAAAAGTCAAAACCCATTTCACAAGAGGTATCATGATACTATACTTTACCCAATGCATTAGAGTGCTATCTGGGCACAACCTTCTTAAACATTTCATTTATTGCATAAGTGTGCCTCATGGATAATAAAACATGGAATCAATCATCATAATTTATTCCATGATATAAATATTTGGAATGAATTCATGAAGCTTTATAATCAATAATTTTATGTTAATAAAGGTGAATACCCTTGATAGATAAATGGGCATGGTATTCACTACACAATGACATTGGCTTGGAAAATCGTAGTGCAATTTCAGCAGCATAACAGCGTGAAATAAGATCACATAAAAATGGTTGATGAGATATAAAAAGGTTTATCATAATATTTTCATGAAATGAATATTAAGGGGGTAATATAGATACATGTTTCAACAAACATAAAGGAATTTAGATTCATAATTCCAAATCATTTCTTGGATGTAAAAGAGGAGAGAGAAATCCCTCGCCAAATTTCGGCATGGTAACGAGTGTACCTGGGAGGAATTAATGAGAGAGAAAGGGGTATCCCATAATCCCAACATAAATATGGAAGAATGGGGGAGGTGTGAAATCATACCCCCAATATTTTTAATTGAAAACAAAAGGTAATAACAACTTAATAGAAAATTGGACAAAAATGAGAAAGGATGAAATCCCTAGATGAATTTTGGCATGGTAACAGGTGTACATGAGAGGAATTAATGAGATTGAAATGGGTCTATCATCATCCAAACATAAATAGGAAATTATGGTGATGTTTCGAAATCATACCCCGTTATATTTAATTCAATACAAAATGGCATAACAACATAAAGAAAATTGGTGAAAATGTGAAAGGAAGAAATCCCTTACTTGGATGTGGGATCCCAATGGCTTGGGAGAGGCATGAGAGATGATTATTTGGATCTTGGGGTACGTGATTCTAGATAAAAGAGGGCAGGAGTTGGATGACCTCCAAAGTCTTTGAGTTAAGAGGAAGTGGGAGATTGGGTGGGTTTATATAGTAAAGGAGATGAAATTCTTTATTATTTAGGTTTGAGACACCTCACATTAAACTAATCATTACCAAAAACCAGCCCATGGTTTTTGCCCATGTTTTTTTCCAAAGAGGAGTGGAAAAAAATATTTTATAATTACAATGGAATAAATTCTTTAAATAATAGGGTTTCTTATGTATAGGTGAGTCACACTCTCAAGGAAAACAATTTAAAAAGACAAAATGTTTTATTAGCCTTGAAGGGTCCACTAAAGATTTTTAAAATTAATCAAAAAAACTCAAAATAACATTATTTTAATGGTAAAACATATATTGTCCGAAAATAATGTTTATATTATTTTATTAAATCACTATTGGGTCATTATGATGTCATAAAACACATTATATATTTAAACGGTACTTAATTTTTACCCAAAAATTCGACTGTCTCAGAAAATCATGAAAAGTTCACCGTTGGATAATTTTGACATCCTAATTCCAAAAATAATATTTATTTTATCTAAATAATATTATAAATATGTAAATTTTTACTTTTAAAATAAGAACTTACATTTACCGAAAATTCTTGGGGTTTGACAAAAACAGCTTTCAAACCATAATACATATTATAATTGCATTCAAAAATTTATATTATAATTTATATTTTATAAAAAGTAATTTCATTATAATAATATTTTATTAAAATATTATTTAATTCAAAAATCCCTTAATTCATCAAAATAGATTTCTTAGTTTAATATTAACTAAAAATACTATTTGTGCATTAAAAACTATTTACAAAGTAACAATAATAAAAAGAATGAAAATTATTTATTCAAAAATAATGTACATAGTCATAGTGCTAGGGTCTTGTTACATAACCCCTAATAACAGCCGCATAAGACCGAAGGGTAAGGTGTGTGATGGTGACAGACTCTTCGGGTGGCTCGGATAGCATCGCTCGGGTGGTAATCTCTATTAAATTACTCATCTCCCATAGTCAGTTCCGGTAAAACATAACATGTTCACGATCATCTTGAGCTTGGTCAAGAGAGAAGCCCAATGAAGCCACCTCCTTTCTAATAACCGACAAATGGGCTTCGTACGGGGAAATTCTACTGGATGAGGCCATCACTTCCTTTGTCTGAGTAAATTGGATTTGTTAGAGCCCAATATTTATACTAATCATGTGATCACTTTTCAACGACTATATTAGAAACGATCACAATTCATAAAGGTATTTTAAAATCCAGAAATGTAAAACCAATGATGTTCACATTTTATATAACCATAATAAGAAATTTAATTAGATCAAGAGTAATTTCAATTAATGAATTTTTGGGTCAATAAAATCTTCTCCCCTTAAAGAAAATTGTGTCCTCACAATTTGAATACATACAAAAAGAACTCTGAAATTTAAACACGACTTTAGGGTTGCTTACCCACTACCATTAAGCATTCCATAACCCTCATTATCACTTCAATTACGGAGATCAAGGATCCACCTAGTGAAACAATACCTCAATGAACTTTCAAAGTCTTCCACTTCCTTAGTCTAGACACAGTCCATGCAACTTGGATTGTACTGATGATAAATATGATTCACTTTTTAAAAATAATTGTTTTTAACGTACTTTTTCAAGACATCACCATGTAATAGGTTTTTTTAAAATAGTCTGATAGTGCCAGCTCTGAAATATTCAAAATATGGTTCTTCTAATATATAGCCTACGTTTCCAAAAAGTACAAAAGAAAAGACAATATACATATTGGATGCTCAAAGGTCTCCCTATTCGGTAGCTGTAATAAAATTAAATAGTGCAGCATAATCTCTGGATAGGGTGAAGTATTTGATAATACCTTGATAGTACCTCCCTTTCCAAGATAGGTGAGGGAGTAGGGGGCTTATGATTTTATCAGAAGTGATCCATGATCCTTGATGATTCTACAGTATGGAGGAGGTGTTTGATATATTGTAGAGAAGCTTGAAATAAAGGTGGACATTGAAAAAGATTCAATACTATGAGAGCTTGACTTATCAGTAATTATATATATCAATTCCTCAGGAAGGGACAAGAGTGTTGTATGAGGTTATTCCCCTTCCATATGGAAACTATCATTTATCTTGTTGTTGAAACATATCAAATTTTGAGTTACCCTCTAGACATGATAATGTTTTGATATTAAACTACAAAATGTCTAATGATTTGTTATTCGTTAATTAAAGTAAAATTAGGGGTAACATATAAATTGTAATCCATAGAAAAAAATAGATTACTTATAAATATTTTTTATTTCCTTAACTTATGAATCCATTGGCTTCAATCGATGGTATTCATGATCTGCTTTCTAACATATATTCTTAGTGGACTTTTTTTAATTCCCTTAATAAGGGTTCAAATTGAGCTTGTGAATTTACCAATGAATATCCCCGGGAAAGGTCATAACCAAGAGTGCTGCAAGGCCTATTGTTGTGCACCCATTTCCATTCGAGTCTAGCTCAAAGCGGTGTTTTCAGGTTTTACCCCTAGGATACATCTGCACTAGAGCTGCCTCTACCTTCTCTTATACAGACAGGGATATATTTTCTTGGTAAGAAACATAATCAATACTCACCAATACTTAGGGATTTTTTTATTATACTTATTATTGTCTTTAAGTCCTAACTAGGGTTATATAATCCTAATCCCAAAAATAACTAAACCTATCCTCTAATACCAACTATAACAACCCAGATTTTTATTACACACATAAACCTGATTTATTACATAAAATATTCCCATGATACAACATAGAAGATCAAGTGTTATAGTGTCTTTGTGGCTTAGGAACATTACATAACAGCTTAGAACATAAAACACACAACACCTTTATTGAAAACTTTCTTTACATAACCACTAAATTCCCTCGTACTTAGCATTCCATGGGATAACCTAAGAACATGCATAAGAAAAGGGTGATCTATAAAGCCCGGTAAGGGAATAAACATGTAATAACCTGAAAATTAAATTAAATGTTAGAAAATAGGTATATCAATGGAGAATATGAGAAACATGAACACAAAGGTATGATAAAGCATGATAATCATAACATGGAAATTTGGCAACAACACTTAACATGGAATTAGCATGACCCAAGGATCATTGCACATGGAGCATGAGTAAACCCTCATTACACATGAATCATAAGTAAAAACTCCTTTCCATTTAATTATCATGATTCAACACCCATTTCACATGACGTATCATGATACAATACTTTACCCAATGCATTGGAGTGCTATCAGGGTGCACCCTTCTTAAACATTTCATTTCATGCATAAGTGTGCCACATGGATCATACAACATGGAATCTATCATCATCATTTATTCCATGATAATGGGATGTGGAATACATACACAAATATATATAATCAATAAGTTAATGGTCATATAGGTGAATACCCTCGATATAGAAATGGGAATGGTATTCACTACACAATGACATTGGCTTGGAAAATCATAATGCAATTTTGGCAGCATAACATTGTGAAATAAGAACTCTGAAAAAATGGTTGATCCGATAAAAAGGGGTGTCTAATCAAATTTATATGAAATGGAAAGTATGGGGGTCATATAGATACATTTTCCCACAATGGTATTGTAATTAAGATGCGTAATTCAGAAGAATTACTTGGATGCAAAAGAGGATAGAGAAATACCTCACAGAATTTCATCATGGTAATAGGTGTACATGAGGGGCATTAATGAGAGATAAATGTGTCTCCCATAATCCAAACATAAATATGGAAGTATGGGGGTGGTTCAAAATCATACCCCAACTTCTGTAATTGAAAACAAAAGGGCATAACAACTTAAAGAAAATTAGGGAAAATGAGAAAAGATGAAATCCCTTACGGAATTTCGGCATGGTAACGGGTGTACATGGAAGGCATTAATGAGAGATAAATTGGTATAAATCATCAAAAAATAAATAGGGATGTATGTTGAAGGTGATTAATCAAACCCCAACATTTGTAATCGAATACAAAAGGGAATAACAACTTAAATAAAATTGGTCAAAACTGAGAAAGGAAGAAATACCTTATATGGAAATGTGATTCCAAAGGCTTGGGAGAGGCTTGAGAGGGGATTATTGAAAGATTGGGGCACCTTTTGAGGATTCTAAATAGATTATGGAAGGGGTAGTTATAACTAAATATTATTTGAGTGAATAGGAAATGGGATCTTGGGTGGGTATATATAGGAAATGAGAGGTAATTCTTAATTATTTAGGTTTGGGACACCTCACATTAATCTAATCCAAACTACAATCCAGCCCATGGTTTTGGTGCATGGTTTTTTCAAAAGTGAGTGGAAAAAATATTTTATAAGGCCAATGGCTGAACATCTTAAAATAATAGGGTTGCTTATGTGGAGGTGAGTCACGCTCTAAAGGAAAATAATTTAAAAAGACAAAATGTTTTATAAGCCTGGAAGGGTCCACTAAAGCTTTGTAAAATAAATCAAACAAACTCACAATCTCTTTATTTTACTGTTAAAACATATATAGTCCTAACCAAATGTTTATATTATTTTATTACATCACTATTGGGTCATTATGATGTAATTAATTACATTATATATTAAAACGGTATTTAATTTTTACTCAAAAAATTCGAATGTCTCAGAAAAATATGAAAAATTAAAGTTTGTATAATTTTGACATCCTAATTCCAAAAATAATATTCATTTTATATATATAATTTTATAAATATGTGAAATTATTCTTTTAAGATAAAAACCAATGTTTAATAAAAATTCTTGGGTTTTGACAAGAACCTTTTTCAAACCTTATTAAAAATTACAATTGTATTCATAAAATTATATGATAATTTATATTTGATAAAAATAATTTAAATAATATTTTATTAAAATATTATTTAATTCAAAAATCCCTCAATTTTACAAAAAATATTTCTTAGTTGAATATTAACTAAAAATATTATTTGTTCTTTAAAAACTATTTACAAAGTAACAATAGTAAAATTAATGCACATTATTTATACAAAAATAATGTACATAGTCATAGTTCTAGGGTCTTGTTACATAACCCCTTATAACACCTGCATAAGACCAAAGGGTAAGGTGTGAGATGGTGAAAGACTCTTGGGGTGGATTGGATAACATCACTCGGGTGGTAATCTTTATTAACTTCCACTTCTCCCATAGTCGGTTCTGCTTAAACTTAACGTGTTCAAGATCGGCTTGGGAATGGTCAAGAGAAAATCCAAATGGCTCCACCTCCTTTCTAAGCTCCAACAAATGGGATTCATATAGGGAAAGTCTGCTGGATGAGGCCATCACTTCCTTTGTCTATGCAAATTGGATTGGTTAAATCCCAATATTTATACTAATCATGTGACCACTGTTGAATGGCTATATTAGAAACGGTAAAAATTTATAATGGTATTTTAAAATCTATAAACATAAAACCAATGAAGTTCACATTATATATAACCATAATAAGACATTTAATTAGATAAAGATGAATTTCCATTAATGAATGTTTGGGTCGTTATAAATATTATACTCAAATGAGCTTAGTTGGTGGAGTATTTCAAGAGAAAAACACTACATATAAATTCATAACCAGAGAGGTAGTTTGTGGTTACTATGGTGGGTGATACATGTATTATTATTTTCTTAATGATGATTCCTATAATGCATTAGTAAATGGTAATTTGTTATGGATTAAAATTATATATATATTCAAGTATTGGAACCCATATATCATGATTTAGGACTCTCTATATCAAACATTTATAATACTTGATACAATTGTAGAGTATTCAATATTAACTAATAATGGATGGTAATATGTTCTACAAATAAATCATGATTTATTATTGAATGTTTTTTTCTATGATAAACTTATTCAACACTCATCATGAATGAAATCATTTTTTAATTATTCTTATCAAATAATATTTCTATGATCATCATATTAGGCAAATGATTATCAAGGCCACCTCATTTAACGTATTCATTAGGGAATATATCTATATGATTTGACCAAAAAGGGGAATCTATGGTATATTTATACGTAGAAAAAATAAAATGTTTTGTTTAATCAATAAATTAAAATATATATATTTCACAAATTAATTTATGAATAAATAATTCATGGTGATCATAGAATATTAATTTGTAAACAAATGAGTGACACATATTACTAACTAGTTAATGGGAGTGCAATTTGTTTTGAATATTAATATATTTATAACATATAAAATATGTTATGTATTATAAGTTTATTAATACTAATGAATGATCAATGTTTTTTCTAAATATAGACATAGTACATATATTAATAATGTACTAAAAAATACAAGTTTAAATAATTAAAGACCTAATTTTTGTTGTCATATATTCATTATAGTAAAACAAACATTGTAATTGTAAGGTATTATGTAGATTAAAATAATTTAACACGATTAATTTCTTGGAATTCATCTCATGTTCCATGATATGTAAAAACGTTAGATATTAGTGATGAATAAATCATAATTGGTGAATATTAAATAGATCCAACATAATTGAATAGAATTAAAATTTTAACTATTCCAAAATACCATGAAATCTGGAACATTATGAGTTATTGGTATCTAGAGAGTTGATAATAATATTGATAAAAGTAAATAAAAATTTATTATCATTTTTTTCAATTTAATCTAGTATCACCGATATGGATATTTTAATGTTAAAGAAAAACTTATGTTAAAAAATTGTTTCCATATTTAAAATTTCTGAGTATGTTTCCACTTTTGATAAAATAGAAGAATTTTTTTAGAAATATCATATTTTGATTTTTGGTTATACCAAATTAATAGGTTTATATTTTTATGATAAAATATGAATATGGATTTAGTTAGGATGTTAGGATTATTAAATGGGACAATAGGTTTATAATATGTAAAAAAATGATGTATTTTCTTTTTATTGTTATGTAGTAGTAAATAGATCTGCCACAAAAATTGTGTCTTAAACAGCCCCTGCCACAAAAACGTTTTAGGTATATCAACTGTATCCATACTCTATAGAAATATTTTTAATATGAGAGGACTTACTAATCCTTAGCAATTGGATCAAGTGCGTGTTCGTGTTTGTTAGATTTTGACCCCTAGGACCAAGTACTTTTTACATTGAGTAATTGTATATTCAAAGAGGTGAATTTTAATACTTATATATTATCACATTTTTATTTTTCTTCTTCATAACATTAACATGATAAACTCCCAGAGTATTTTTTTTATTGATAATGTCATAGGCATTCCATCTATGATGAGAACATTAGGATATAATGAGGATATCTCTTAAATATAGTTTAAAATGCATACAACATACCGTGATAGGGAATATAATACATTGAATTTTATTTGAAAGTACTCATAAGAGGATAAGGATTCTTCTCATGAATTTTACACTTGGTAATCTCTAAGATGTGAGATTATGAGAATATTCCCAAATTTATGAATTCCACATGTTTTTGTGTTATTAGTTAGTCTTATCTAGAAAGTTTTAAATGGTAATTAGACATTAATATTATCATTATTTCATTTCATGAGTTGATGACATATTGACAAAAAACTATCATGCCATATGTTTGGGGGAAGTATGGTATGTTGGGTACATCAATAATGTCTTGTTATTAATAATATGGTGAGGTAGCTTTTTTACCACCCATATTTATGGAAGCTGATATATCTTCCCTTTGATTGAAATATTATTGTCACCTAAATACCATGGTCATATTGTAATGACATTTATGTCATATAGTCATTAAAATATATATGAAGAAAATAGGTTGATGAAACATATGTGAGAACTATTTAGTGAGATATTTTAATAAATATATTATATTACACAGTGAGATCTTGTATGTGGTATTCCTCAATACAAAGTTATGTTATTTCACTTGGGTGTCGTCTCCTATTGCTTGAAAATAATCATGGACATTAAGAATACCTGCGTAAGGCTAAAGGGAAATAATCCTAGAACGAAATGCACTAAGTGTTTATGTTGATCACAATTAAACTCTAATTGAATATAATTAATGGAATAAATATTATTATTTGGATTGGGGAATAATTTTATTCATGTTTTATAGATTGAAAAATTTAGATAAATATTTATTCATAATCTTATGAATAAAATATATTTATTTATTTCATTGAATATATTAAAAATATTTATTTACTTTTTTGGGATTAAAACATTTATTTAATAGAATAAAAATATGTAATTAGGTGTTAAATAAATATCGAGGAGTTCAAATGGACCAAGACCATTTTCCATGATAAATAGTTCTATGCAATTCGAAAAATAATATATTTTGTTAGCTCTCGTTGGAATATGCCACAAAGTAATAATAATATTTTTACTACAAGGTATGTGGTCATTTTTAAGGTTTTAATATTTTTTAAGGGATGATATGCAATATAAAAATATTCTGACATTAACCCTACCACTATAAATAGCATGTTATGGTTGTTTTGTATGTAATCAGAAATAGGGAATTGTTGCACAAAACAAGTTCTAATTCGACTCCTCCATCACTCACCCTATCTAGAATGGGAAAATAAAAGAGATATTTCTTCAAGACCAGTGAAATGGAGATCATGAAAGAAGAATTAATGTAGTTTTATTCCTCGTGCTAGCCCTCAAAGATTGTTTGGAGTTGATCTGAGATCCAAGGAGAACATGTAGATAACCACTAGAGTGATTTGGTCCTTGGTACCTCACAAGTGTAATGTAGGAAAAACGAAAGTGTCTCTTTTGACAATCAACATAAATATTGAATAATGAAAACTAAGATAAGTTATTTTCTTTCTTCTGATCTAAATAATTTAATTGTAAATTTGACATGGAAGATCCTCTACCAGGGTTTCAAGAAATTGAAATTAAATGAAATTTTAATTATCACCCCACCCACCACTCTCTTCCACTTCTACCAAAAACAACAAGATTCACTTAGGGGAAATAACTATGAAATGGGTGCATTTGATATTAACTCGATTGTCGCTGGTGCTTGATTTGTGGGATTAATACTTGACACTTGGATAGACAATATTGGGGGACATTCTTGGGGGTTAATCCACCTTTGCATTACAAACTTCCATACTGTATTTTGATAGATTATGACCATGCATGAACTTCATTAAATCTAATGGATCACAGATTGAAAAAGATGTTAATATCCAGACAACCTATGAATGACTTTCATGATTGATTACTCTAATTAGTGATGCTTTATGGTCATGCTATCCATTCTTATTTTAGTAAGGGATTTAATATTTAATGATAAAGTTAAGGTGGTAACACGTATTCTCAAATATTAAAGTACCCTATTTGGGAATAGTTATATGAATTCCTTTGTATCAAGAAAAGTATAAAGTAATGTTAATTTATGTCCTCAATTATTATATTTTAAATGGGTATTTAAAACTTCTAATGGTATATTGGTCACATATCAAGTCTACGATTCTTCATTGATTGAAGTTTATTGTAATTTGATACCTAAAAATATCATTATTCTATATATAGTAAAATTTGATGTTATTTTGGGAATTGAGTGGATTTATTTATAAAAATCACATATCAATTTCTGAATAAGGGAAGTCACATTTGATATTTCAAACCAACCTATGATCATCAACCAATGTGATGATATATATGAAATCCTAATGGAAATTACCTCTGTCCTAAGTGTCTAGATTCTTATTCCAAAGGGGTTTTTATCTCATATATTTAGGGAGAAACTCAACATTTAAGATATGAGTGTTATATATGATTTTTTATATGTCCTTTTGGAAGAGTTTACTAGTATTGAACTGAATTGTGAATTTGATATTTTAATAGTTCTCATCCCCTATGCTATAACAATTTCAAAGACTCAATATAGGATGGGCCCAATTGAGTTATTGGCATTGAAGGTGAAATCCCATGATAATCATAATAAATGAGCCATTTATCTATATATGTCACCATTAGGTGATCCTATTGCATTGTTTACGAATAGCTATGATTCGATATGAATCATCACTGATTAATAGTAATTGAAAAATTTGAAATAAATAATAAGTATCCCATACCCCATATTTATGATTTGGTTATTCAATTATTAGTAGCTCAATATTTTTCCAAGAAGGATCATTGATCTAGATTTTATCAATTGAGTGTAAAAGGTGAAAATATACAGAAGATAAAATTATGTTTGTGTTCTACACACTAAGAGTTTATATAGAATCTATTTTTATTATTAATTCACCCACTATGTTTATGTATTTAATGATTAGAGTCTCTAGTGGTTATCTTGATCAGTTTGTAGTTATATTTTTAGATGGTATTATTATATCTCCCAAGAGCTAGGAAGTTAATGAAGATCACTTGAGGATTGGCCTAAAGACTATAAGGAAGGATAAGTTGTATGAAAAATTTACCAAGTGTGAATTTTGGGTATAAAAACATTAAATTTTAGGAAATATAATCTAAATTGAGGGTATATTAGTGGATCCAAAATTGATATAAGTTATTTAAAATTATAACATACCAACAATTATGACTATGATGTGTAGTTTACATGGTTTGTAGGGATATTATCGATGATTTTTGGATAATTTCTCAAGACTGCCTAATACACCCACTAATTTTACATGGAATTTAATCATGTTACTTTAGATAGATAAATATGTGGAATCTTTTATGGAGCTGGAAAAAATGTGAGATAGTGAACCTATGCTCACACTTACCTAAAATAGAGAATTATTTGTGATATATAGTGTTTAATTAAATAATATAATAGGATTCATCATCATACAGAATGATATGGTGACATATTATGTGTAACACTAATTAAAGGTTCATGATAAAAATTACCCAACTCATGATTTGTATTTTGTTGCAGTAACTTCCCATTAATTATATAGAGACTTTATCATCATAAAAAAATGTTTAGAATAAACAATGATAATGAAATTTTAAATTATATATTCACCGAGAATTAATTTAGTATGAATCATATAATATGGTTAGAGTTGATTAAATATTATGGCTACCAAATATATCACTACCCTATTAAGGGAATAAGTTGGTCATTTATCTTATTCGAAAGGGTAAATAAATATTATCTGTGGTGAGGATCAATAAAGGAAAATTATTTCCAATGGATGAATATTGAAATATTGGAGTAATAGGAAAAATATTATCTTTCTCAAAGGAGTGTCAAAGCATCTATCTATACAAAGATTAAAGATGTGTATAAGGAATATTTAGATCTGTAAAAGATGGTGAGATATGTTCCTAAGATATAACTTGATTATGATATAATGATTAGGTTATAGAACTATGTATGTGTCCTATAAATAAAATACATGAAGAAGGATCCAATATAAGAAGAATATATCTCATTATTCTATATTTAGTTAGGAATTTTGAAGATGTATTGAATCTGAAATATTATTTATGATTGGAAAAATAAAAATATATATTACAGAGTATTTATATTGGTTTTTTTATGTGAAAAATTTATGTTTTAGAGATAAAATTATAGGAGGATGTTATAACCATAACCCATATTAGAATTGAAATGTGAAAAAATCACCATGTATTCCATCATCATAATTTATAAAACATGTAAAGGCTACAATTCTATTTTGATTTTAGTCGACCATCTTATAAATTCAACACAAATTTTTTGTAAAATGTTATTTTTTAACTTGATAATATTTGAATAATAAAAATTATGGAATTTTAGGTTTTCATAGTGTTAAAAATTCTATTTTATCTAATCGAGATCCTTGGTTTACATTGAAATTATGGTAAATTCTTTAGCTATCTCTAGAACAATAGAGGTGCTTCAGAACTATTAATCATTTTCAGATAGATAGTCAGTCATAGATGACAATTCAAACCATGGTGTATATTTAGATATCATATTCTTTTGATTTAAAAGGTGTTTGGGATTAACACTTTCCTCTGGTATAATTCTCTTATAAAAGTTTTTTTCACTCGATAATTCAGATGGTTCCTTATAAATCCATGTATAGAAGGAAGTGAAGACCTCCAACGTGTTGGGGAAATTTGAGAATTAAATCTATCAGGGATTAAACTATATATTAAAATGGATGATATAGTGGGATCTAATTAGTAGAATATCTAGGAATATGAGAGTTTATTAAAAAATTTATTCTTATAATCATTTGTGATGGCTAGAATTTGAAATTAGTGAGAAGATATTCTTTTGAAATTATCTATTAAATAAATTAATATTATTAGTAAATAAGTGAATGTTTAGACCTAGGTATATTTCCCCTTTTGGTATTATTGATAATTTACATATGGTTTCTCATAAATTGGTAATTCCATCGAATGACTCTTAAGTTCATGATATGTTCCATATATCTCTTCTGAGGATATACATACTTGATCCTTCACAAATGTTGAATATAGATTTTATACCATTAGAAAATGATATTTCTTGTGAATAAAAACATGTAAAAATATTTTATCATAGAGATAATGTTCTACATGAAAATATTACTAACCTGGTTAAGGTTATTTAGAGGAATCAATACTTGTAAAAAGTTTCATGGGAACCTAAGGATGAAATGAAACCGATATATCCTTATTTGTTTGTATCAAAATGATAAAATTCATTGGGTAAAATTAATTTTAAGGGAGTATATTTTAAAAATACTATAATATATATATATCCATTGATATTTAATTAAAATATTAAATAACATGCTTTATTCACAACACAGAGTTTAAATGAATCGTGAAATACGATTGAATTATCATTATTTAAATGTGTCTATTATAAGATATATGTTGAAGTGGTTCTATGAATAAGAAAAAACACATTATAAAAAATTCAAATAAAGTTTTATATAATTAAAATATATTTATTAATGTATATAATAAGTATTCAATTTTCTATAAAGTCAATTTATACTTCAAAAATTGATTTTCTAAAAAAATGAGTTTTATTGCATTATATATTGGTATATTATAATTACACTATACCACATTTAGAAATATTCTTTTAAATAGATTATATGATTTTTAAAATCATCATCTCAATATTATCTTATCATAAAATTTCATTATTTTTTTTGAAAAGATTATTTTTTAAATAAATGGTTAAAAAATGGATTTTATGAAAAAAAATTTGTTCTATTCAAGAATTTACAATGTCCAATTTTGGTTAAAATTTATTTTATAATATAATTTCTTATTTTTTTTTAAAAATTAATTTTAATAAAAAATAATCATAATTTATGTATAAAGACATTTTTATACTAAAACATGATTTTTATGGAAAAAATTTTCATCATGGTTTATGGTTTTATTTTTAATTTAATTTATATAAATTATAGAGATTTAATCTCATAAAATGGATTAAATATTTATATTAACCATTATTTATATGATTTTACAAGTTAAACCTAATTTTTGGTCATAATAAATAGTAAAAAACGTACAAAATTTCCACCACGGTGGAAGGGAAAATCGAGTTAACCTGGGTTGACACTTTGTGATAAGAAAAAAATATTAATTTTTTATTGATGGATTTATTTAGACCCTTATCACATTATTATTTAAATTTAAATTTTTATGGGACACATGTCCTTAAAAATTATAGAATATTATTTTGTTCCAATAGAATATTTGAGTTGTGACCTTGCCCCAACTTATAAATGAGCACCTCCACTTATATTTTATTTACACTTCTTGAGACACCTATATCAAAAAAAACATCCAAATTAACTTATATACTTCCATATATCCTATGTAGCGGTGTTTTTATTCTAAAAATCCCATTATATGAGTTCTTATAAATGGATCTAATGGTGGTTTACCGAAAATGAGGTAATCGTCTTACTCTACCTCTTTAAATTTATTTCTTATTATACCTTCTTTAAATATATGTTATTCATAATAAAATTATATATTCTATATAGATAATATACTAAAATTTCATTAGTATTATGAAACCCCCATTTCAACCCTATTTTCCATATAATTATTTTTCCACCACCATTGTTTATGGTTTGTTTTTATGATTTATTTAAAGTAAATATATATTATTTAAGATATTATTATAGTTTTCTAATGATAAAATATTATTTTTGTTCATTTATTTATTTTCCTTATAAAATTAAAACAATGTTTCTATGTACTTATAGACTATCATCTCTATAAATGATGTAATTGATTTTTATATCTCTACCTTTGATGGATGACCATAATTTTGTATATAATGAATATATATGATATTTATATCATGAATAATTTTTTTTGGATGATTTAAAAATGATCAAAGTGCAAGGACTATATTTTCTGAATAGATACATTCTTTAAAAACAAAATAGTGAACACTTAAAAATGTCAATTTTAATAAGAAATTATTAATAAATTGTTGTTGAAATTATATAAGTGGAAGAAATATGATATTATAATTATTTAAATTCTTATTTTAAATAATTTTTAAAAATTTAAATATATTATATATGATATTAAAGAACATACAATGCAATTCAAACTTGAGGTAAGAGTTTCTTATCACACTTCTGTTTCAATGAGACAAATTCAATTTTCAAAACATGTTTCATTTGTGTGGTTTATATACTGAAATTGAATGTATTTTATAGTTATTTTCATTGAAGGTTTTGGGCTCATAAATAAATTTAGGCTTATCTCTTTCTGTGGGTTTTGATTTTGATATTACCAAAGTAGTAATGTATTTTTATCTCAAATTGTCTTCTTTGGGACACATGTTATGTTTTGTGACTATATTCTTTTATGATTTGTATATATTTACACATTTACTAGATATATCATGAATAGTTATCACCTAATGAAATTTAAATTTATAATTCAATTTATTTCATCCATGGTTTTATGATTTAAAATTTTCCAAAGTGGTAAGAGTTTATGTTACAATATCATTTCTTTTCAACATTGTCTATGATAATTTACATTGAGGGAAATTATATAGATATAAAACTTAAAAAAAATACATTTTATTATCCAATATCTATATTTGAAATTATTATGTATTAATATAATCTTCCTCTCATTGGTATATAAAATGATCAATATTTTTTTTAAAAGAAAGTTCATTTTTATTTCTTCTTAAGTCCTTTAACTTTTTATTCTATGTCCATACTCTTCAAATTTTTTTGGTAAAATCAGATACATAAACCTGAAATGTTTAAAAAAATATCATTTTCACTACCAGTGACATTATTTACAAAATTATAGAAATGAATCATTCTAAAATTTTTCCAAACAAGTCCGTTTTTAATTTTTTAAAAAGTGTGGATGAAATTTTTTCTTTTAACGTATACATGATAAAAAGATTTTACTTCCATTATGGCCATTATTTTCATTTAAAAGTATTTTTAATCTATTATAATGTCCCTTAAGGGTTTTTATGCTTCACTGGGGAAATCATATTATGATACCATCCATGTTATTTCCCTGGATGTATTTTTATAATGATTTTTTAAAGATGATTCTATAAAATCCATTTCCTTACCATGGGTTAATTAGTTTATGGTTAAACAGTTATGAAACTCATTTAATTTATATGGGATATGCTATTATGAAATAATGACATGTTCATGAATCCCATTTTATTTCAAGGGGTTATGATATGATGATATTACGAATGTTTTCTTATCTTTTGGAAAACATATTTATGGTTTTCATTATATGATGGGTGGGACTAGAATTATATAACCCTTCTATTCATTGGGTAATGATGGATATCTCAGGAGATAATTAGGACCAAAATGTGAAGTAAACCACTTTCTGTAAGGGAATTTATCCACTATGTTAGTCTTAGTAGTGAACCCTAACTATGTAAATGATAGAATATGGAGTGAAAAAATATACTATGATATCCTTGGAAGAGATCATTGACTAAAGAAATGATTTTATATCTTATATGTATTCCATAAACATATTTAATTTTCATCTGATTTTTTATCATAGATACTGGTTTATTATTGGTGATTTCACACTCTTATTTCTTATTTATTTTGATTGAAAATACTACATTCTTGGATTTATTATTAAATATAATTGAATTAATTGGTATGATTATTGTATGTTATGATCATATTCTTATATTCTTATGAATATATTTTTCTAACATATGATCATAGATTGATATCTACTATGTTTTTCCTTAATAATAACCTATTAAAACACATTATTATGTTTATTTTTCTATATGTTGTGAAGAAATATTTTATGTTTGATGTGTCTAAGAAGAGTTCTAGTTGTGAAGAACATAGTGAAAGATGATGTAAATCATTTTTAAATCTATTTTTTATGTATCCAGGTTTTCAATCGCACTAAAAAATTATGGCACTAGAATGGATTGTAATGTTATAAATTTAATCTTAGTCTTTAAGGTGTAAATATATATATTTAATGTTTGGGTTTACTTATTTACATTAGTTTAGGCCACCTTAATCTTACATATACTATTCACTCCCCTCTAACTCAATGAGAGGAATGGTACACACTAGAACTAGCCTCACTTTTGATGGGTGTGATATCCTTTTACAAGAACTACCATCTTATAAGTTGGAGGTATAATCTAGAAAACACCTATATTTTCAAGGACCAGTGAACATCCATGAAAAACTGGCTATTGATGATATTCATGACATGAACAAAATACCTTTTGTTGAGGTGGTATAACCCAAACCAAATTTGCTTTTTATGGGAAATGCATAAACTGATAAATAAAACTCATATAAAAATAATAACATACAATGATGGAAGACCAAAATAAATAAATAACATTATGTTGAAGATGACTCAAATCAGTGTAGATTTGATAAATATAGTAGCAGATAATCAAATGCTGAAGCTCCTTCTTGATCACATAGTAAAAATAGTTGTATTGGAAAAAACTATTCCCTTTAATAATTATTTTATTAATGTCAGTTGTTCCAACTAAAAATATATTTTTTGTGTTTTTATCATGTTCACACAATCACATTCCAATTTGTCAACTTCATAACTTCCACTATCATCTTATTTTGTGTGTTTTCTTGAGAACCAATCACATTTATCGATGTTTAGAAACAATATAAACATATAAATAATATAATTTACCAATTTATGGAAATATCCTTCATTAAATCCTTCATTAAACAATGTAAAATAACTTATAAATATATAATTTACTTTTAGATGAATTTTACAATATAACAAAATTGATAATAAATTTATCAAAACTTATAGTAATTTAAAATATTTCAATGTTAAAAAAAATATTATTTAAGTCCTATTAAGATGATAAAGTATTTTTTTGTGTAAGAGACATTTCAATATCTATGAAACCATTATTTTAAATTTTTATATAAGGATAATTTTAATGTTTTAAATAAGAATGAAATATATATAATATTCATTTAACCATTAGAATGAATTCAAAGTTTAGGAGTCATAATTATTTGGAATTCTGAGTAAAAATGAATCTAATTTTCATCAGAATGAATTATATCTAGATAAAAAAATAGTATATATATGTGTAAAAATCATTATATCATACTTTCCCAAAAAAATAACTTCAAAAAAATATGAAAATCCTAAAACTACAGAAAAAAAGTGACAATATAATTCTTTATAAAAACATTTTATACATAAAAAACATAAAGAATAAAAAAAATTATTTAATAATGTTTTCATAAAATTTTATTATTCAATTTAAAATTGCTATGTAAATTTAAAAAATTTTGAGGTGTTTTTAATATTCAAAAAATACAAATCAATAAAGAATCACCCCATTAATTAAAAACACTAAAACTATTCTTCTTTCTATAAATTTTAAAACAAAAATAGATTTTTAAAACGTTATCTATCCTTTTAAAATTGATCAAAAAGCTAAAAAAATATCTTATCAATTTAAAAAAACTAACAAAATATTGTAAGTAAAATAATTAATAACCAAAATCATTCGTAAATTAATATTGAAATTATTTTTAGTCATAAAAAACATTCATCCACCAAATTGATTCATATATAAAAAATGTATATTTAAGAAAGAAAAAAATAGTCTCTAAAATACTATTGAATCTATTCTTTTATGAAATACGTAACAAGGTCAGTATAGACACCTAAGAGGTGTGTGAATCATGTTTTACATAATTTTACAAATTCCAAACTATCTTGAAACCTATTATAAATATGTTGCTTGTTTTTTGTTACTGCACATGGATCTATTTTCCATTTAATCAAAAAATAATCAACATCATACAATGTAAGTAATTTAATAATGAGGCACACAGTATTTATATAGGGCTTGGAATAAAGAATTACTATATAGATTTATTGGTTGTTCAACCCAACAAAAGAATTTACAATATAATTTAATGTTTATTATAATGTTATGTGTTTCCCCCCACCAATATTGAGTCTCAAATTTTCTTATAATTTGTGTATCAAATAGGAATTTTTCTTCGAGAATTACCATATACATATCATAGTAGCTCCACCCTATTGTCACAGTTTCAAACCAGGATCTCCATATATACCCAAAGTCCCACATATTATATTAAGTCCCGCAATATATATGTATGTGTTTATTTTATGACCTAATTTGACATAAATATCTGGTTCTGTACAGGATGCTTATGTACCAAGATAATAGATCTCATACAACTCAAACACAACTTCTTCGAACATTATATATTCTTCAAGAAACCTCTACAAATCAGTCCCAATTGGAAACTCAACATCACTATATTCCTTACTCTCTAATAATTTGTGATCTCCAAATCAAGTATCTAATAATATATGAAATATCAAAATAAATAAATGAAGCAATAGACAATAACTCATTCATTCTCTTTTTTCCTTCTAATCAATATTCTGTAATAATTGTTTTCAAAAGAATATATTCTTCATAACTTAATATTGATTATAAAAATATATTACTCATTAATAAAAGCTAGGATCCTACCACTAAACCTTCAATAGTGGTATCAAATATTACACATAGCTTACTATCTCTCAGTGTCTCTAATTTTATTTATATATTTTCTCATTATTATTTTTCTTTTATAAATTTTTCACAAGGAAATTAGAGTATCAATTTTGGAATATAAAGAATTACCGTCAAATTATATGGCCCATGATATCATTTAATTACAAATGTTTTTGGTATTAGGGTGTCTTCATGATCCACATATTCTTTTTTTTTCTTCCAACAGATA
Organism: Viscum album; assembly: GCA_963277665.1. NCBI lineage: Eukaryota > Viridiplantae > Streptophyta > Magnoliopsida > Santalales > Viscaceae > Viscum > Viscum album. Next base: position 160,005,170 of record OY728122.1, on the reverse strand, counting down.
TATTATATGAATTTATATGAGTCCCATAAATTTTTTTCATTTTATTTATCATTTTTTTGGATAAATGAAATTAGTCTAGGGTATTCTAGTTTATATTAGACTTCCTAATATTACCTTCTTATGTCTCTAAATCTCATTTGATCTTACTAAATTCTTGAGATCCACTACATTAATAAATTGGTTAATGAATTTCAACTTCAATATCCCTAAACTCTATTTTTATCAACTTATACAATATTAAGGAAGAACATAATTATTCTACTAAAAATATATTCATAGTGATTTTTGGATATTTTTATCTTTGAACACATCATATTTTAATTTTAAATATCCATGATAATTATATAAATTAAATATTGCGTAAATCTACATTCATGTATTATTTCGATCATGGTCTCCTTACTTCATCAAAAATGTACTTGTATCATGATAAACACCAATATATTAATTTCCATTTAAGAACATAACAATTGGAATCCTTTGATTTTATATTCAGTCAATATTTATTTGAGTCTTCTCTAAAATAATAATTATCTATTAATTATTCAAAATGAATATACAATATTATCAAAATTATCATGCCTGAGTTTATCATTCTAAGATTTGTATTCATAGTTTCAAGACATCCCGAAACCATTATGAGATATTTATATCCACTCTAAAAACCAAATAGTTCATTAAATACCATGTTTTTATTTATCATAAATGATTTAAATACATAAAAATTGAACAAAATTCATATACCAAATATTAAAAAATCACATCATGCACAAAATATCATTTTATCTACCCTAATAACATTTTCAATTTATTTTTAGACAAAAATAAATATAAAATGATTCATATATAAAACTCAATATCCTAATCACATATTTATGAACCTAAAAATAATACTAAATAAAATCAACATCCAAACACATAGAATATCGATTGTAGCATATATCACCATATTTATACTAGGTTAAACTTATTAATATAGTGAAACCATATTTCATTACTGGATCATAAAGTTGTTTTATATCACATTAGGTATAGGTACCATGAATCCTCACTAGTGGTAGATTAAGAAATTGTCTTGTTGTAGATTCAATACTCACGGTTGGTCCATTTAACCATGTGGAAGCTTACAGAATATATATGAAAGCACAGTTTGTGTGGTACATTAACTCATGTTGTTGATTCATTTTGTTTATATTGAAGGATTGAAATTTTTTTCATGTAGTAGTTTCAAATTCATATTGTGGTAGATTTAGAATTTATTCATTTGTTACCTTCATCACTAGTCATACATTAGCATGGCATAATGCTTTATGGTTGGTTAGATAGCTTGAATGCATATCCTACACAGAACATTAAAGATGGAACTATGTAATGGAATGATGTCATCACACTTAATAACCATCAATGTGGAATAAAGTGATTTTATATGACACCAGGGTTAGCACCCAGTTATATTAACACACACCTATCCACAGTGTCTGTTGCATCATGTACACTATACTCCTCCCGTGTACTCTAACCATGTTCTGTGTGCACCATCTTTACTTGGGCATGTTATTTTCCTTTCTGATTCTTCTCCATATGGACATATGGTCATGGAATAACTATATTAATCCCATAAATATTGGTTTGGGATTGTATTAGCCTACATGGGTAGCTAGTTTATGCTGGTGTGACCCATATTTTAAATATACCAAAACAGTTATTATTTCTTATAAAAATATCCAAAAAAATCCAAGGCAACCTCATATACATCCAAGTTACAAGTAAAAATTACATAATTTAGTTCCACAATTAATGTGTAGGACTCATAATATTTATTCCAAATAAAATCATGGATGGACTCCCGAATTTCATTCATATATTATTCAAATCCATATAAATCACAATCATATTTTTTTCAACAATAGAAGAATCTAACTATTCATTATCATTACCCTAAACATATGGTAAGATCATTACCATGGCATAATAAAATTGAATATTAAATAAGGAAAAATGAATAAAATACAATCATCATCCCAAGTCCCCTTCAATATCCTCCTTTGGAATTATTTTCAATTCCAAATTTACTTCAACACTCAATGTCATTCATATCTTTCCAATATACAATGAATGAAAAGGGAGGGAAAATACATCTCCCCATTAATTTAAAGGTTTTACCATATCCACTTAAAATATAAAATATTCTCTCCTTATAAATATTAAAATGTTCTACATATGTAATGGGTGGAATTATCAGATACCAAATGAATTATTTATAGCCTAATACCATATGTGAATAAATCTACCTTGACACAACATGGTGTTTTTTATTAGTTTTCCAACATCTCCATCAATTCCCTAATAGAAGGAACTATTATTATTTCATATTTTTTCAGTTACAAGTAACTATAATAAATTAATATAAGTATATATATCATCACGATTTATGTATCATAACATGTTCCTTAGAATTATATCATCAATCAAACAACACAATGTTAAAATGGGAAAACCCATTGTGGAAAACATTTGTGATTAATTTAGGTATAAATATTTTACTTAATCAATCAAAAATGTGATAAAAACAAATAATATCATTTTCATGGGTTGTAAAAACCATATTTTTAAAAATAGATATGAACAGAACTAAATATAACAAACACATAAGAATATTCATGTTTATATGAATTACTTCCCCCTTTTAGTCAAAAAATACACCCCATTGAAGATTATAATAAGATAAGATATTAAATGGACTAGGAGATTGAGTGTTATACATCAAAATAAGGGAATGTTAGGGATGTATAGTTTCTATACAATAAGAACTTAATAAATATATATAAATATTCACTCATTTAGATACATCCACTTATGAGGTGCACTCTAGAATTCACGATTATGGTTACTTGTTTCTAGAAATAAGCTTTAAGTACTTGATACCAATTGGTTTATGATACCAATTTCAATATAAACACCAATTAAAATAATTTCCTCAATGATGTCCATATTCCTTTGATATAAAAATATTTTATCCATTATTAAAACCTCACCATCGATCCAAAACATTGAAATAAAATAATAATTTACATTCTAAGAAAGTAGACTTTATCACTTTATAAATTGTAGAATTAGGAATAAAACTTATTTAAAAAAATTATTTCATTTTTTGAAGAATTAAATTTCATATAACTCATTATTGTTATACGATTATTAACTTTGATGGATTTTACATCATTAGGAATCATGGTATATGTTTCATTTAAAGATTTAATTTTAGTTGGAGTAGATTTTCATTCTTGATCTAGAATAAATGATTAAAGTTTTTATGATTCCTATAACCAATTTTATTTTTCCATAGGATATTTACATATGGTCAATATTTCAATATGATCATGAACCTCTTTATTCTTTGGTGTGCACTTATTTATTTTATAAATAGAATTTTCCCAAGGGACTAATGGTGCTCTCACTTTTTCACTTTCTACTCCTTTTGATTGTGTAAGACAATCATATATTGTTGTTTTTGTTTCTTATAAAAATTCACCTTCCACACACAATTTCATTCTTATTTCACTTAAAAATCATGGGAGTCCTCTCATACACTTTATCAGATATTTCATCCACCACTGAAATCTTATTGATCATATCTTTAAATGACTTTTTATGTGATTATAGAGTTATCCTTCATGATTTTCATTCCATGGATTCTTTACAAGTGTCCATTGTGTTGCCTATATTATGATAGAAAAATGATATTATTATATCTAGTGTGATTCCATTATCATTTTTCATTAATGTGTTCTTGGGAGTGGTTGCATCAATTTTCTTCAACTGCGCACTCCTCATGCCATAATTAAATCTATTTTCATTTATTTCTAATATCATGTACTTATTAACCCATATAAATAGGAGTTATTATGGTTTTATATATACCAAAAATCTTCATATGTATGTACATAAATATTGAAGTGTCACATAACCTCTCTAAACTTACAAATATGTTCATCAACGAAAATGTATTCTTGTTTATTGAAACATGTTTCTTTTAAATAAATGGTTTTTTTTCACATTTATCATTTTCTCCTTCCATTAAGCCATCTATGACTTCAATATATTAACATGTTGTACCAAAAATATATGGATATGTTCCCAAACAACTAGACATAACAATAATGTCACACCCCGAACCATGCAGTTATTTTATTTTATAATTTATTTGGTTTTATATTATTCTGCTCTAGTTCGCGTTCAGTCTCGGAAGAAAGTTTTGAGTTTTCATAAAAGCTCACTTTTGGGTTCAACAACGTTGGAAGCGTGGGCGGAGCGCGACGCCGGGCGGCTTCCCCCATGCAACTACGTGGCCTTTTCGGCTTTGAGGAATTAAAATAAATTAGTAAATGTAATTTTAGTATGTCATTTTAAATTTTGATGGCTATTAGGAGTTTTACTATTTTTTTTATCCTAGATGAAAACTAAAATTTGTTAATTTTATTAGTTAAAAAAAATGAATGAGTGATTTTATTAGTTTTATATCTACCATTTTACTTTGGTATTATTATGTATTATTATTAAAATTATTATTTTGTCATTTATTATTATTATTATAAATTGTTTCTATTATATTTTATTTCATTCTTTATTTTTCAACCCTTTTTTTTCTCGCTAACCCTAATAGCCCTCTCCCCTTTTTTTCTTCCCGTAGTGTTGTGCGCCGCCACCCCCCCCCCCCCCCCCGTTTTCCCTCTCCTCTGTAGCGAGGAGCTCCTTCCTTCTCTCCTCCCGCAATAGCAGCGGCCACCCCCCCTGTCCGCCGCACTGCACCCCCGCCGCTCGGCCTTCCTCTTCCCTGCCTCCCTCTATCCGCAGCAGCACCCGCAGCCCCCGGCACCGCCTCCCTTGCGCATCACCCCCGGACCCCCGCTGAACCCTCCCCCCTTTTTCCGGCTTCAGCTCACGTCGGCGCTCCGGCCGCTGCGGCTCCCTCCTGCGTTGCTCCGGCGACTGCCGGTTCCGGCCCCGGCCACCTCGTCGCTGCCCACCTCGCCCTCCAGTGGCCTTCCGGCACCCTTGCAGCACCCCTAACCAGCTCCTCCCTCTACCTCTGTTCCCTCCGGCCATGCCTCCTCCCAGCCAGCGTCCCGGCCTCCCCCGCGCAGCTACCTCCCATTCCAACCCAGCTGCTGTCTGCTGCCTCGGCCTCCTCTCCCTACGCGCAACAGCGCTGCCTCGCCCTCCTTGCTCTATCTCGCGCAGCAGCCCCCCTCTAGCAGGTCTGTTTTGTTTTGTTTTATATTTTGATTGTTTATTATTATTGTTAGTCTTATTATTATTATTATTATTATTTTTATTTTGTGGTTATTATTATTATTATTATTTTCATGTTAATATTATTAAGTTATAATTTTATTATTTTTGTTATGTTATTGTCATTATTATTATGTTTATGCTATTATTATTATTATTATTATATTATTGTTATCATTATTATATTATGGGTATGCTATTATAATTATCATTATTATATTAATATTGTTATTATTATTATATCATTATATTATAATTATGCTAAATTATTATTATTAATCTTATTATTATTATTATTATTATTGTTATTATTATATTATTATTATTATTATTATTTTATTATTACTATTATTCATACTATTCTTATTATTACTAATATTATTATTATTGATATTATTATTACAATTATTATTATTATTATTATTATTATTATTATTATCTTCATCATCGTACTCTTTTTGGTTCATGGGTTTTAATTGATGGTGGATTTTTATTTGTCGGTTTAGGATTTTTTTAGGACCCGCGCAAGGTGTTTCTGAGTGAGCGCCATCGACGCGCCTTGTTTCCGAGGTTTCGTCGTCGTCGCGCTTCAGTTTCGAGGTGAGTGTTTCTCCCCGACGCTTGGTATCGCAGGCTCTAGTGAGTTTTTGGATGGGTCTGAGTCCTTGAAATTGATTATGCAGAGTGTTAGACTTTGTCACGTGGTTTCGGACACACGTCGTGTGATCGCGCCTTGCTTCCAAAGTCATTTTGCCGTCACGCTTGGTTTTGGAGGTAGGTTCCCTTTGCACTGCTTTTAAAATTTAAGTAATATTATTTCATGCTGTTTGCGCACCCTAATTGTTCAAAATCAACATTTTATTAATTGTAATAAATATGAGATAATATACGATAATTAATTTTTAATATAAGATGGTTAATTTTTAAATGGTTATTTAATGTCAAAAGGAGCCGTTTATTTTATACACGACACATGAAACATCCTTTTGACGAGCGGACACCCAATAATGAAAGAATGCCCATTTGGATTTTAAACATAATTCACGAAATATAAAATGGAGTTCTGGTTTAATGAGAAATGATTTCATTTGAGGCGTGAACAAATACTTTGTTTCGTTTGAGAAATTGCCCGGTTGGCTCTTAAAGTTTATTTGGAAAAGGAAAATGGTTTGGTTTGGATTATAAAAATATTGGCAACCTGTGAAGTAGTGTTTTTTGGTTCTTTAAATTGTTTTAAACTGGGTTTTGTCTCATAAAGATGTTGAACCTTTCGTTGAGTGGTGTTTGTGAAATGTATTAAATGCCCATTTGGCACCTTATGGAAAGCGATGAAAATGTTTTGATAAAAACCCTCTTAGGACGACTCTCATGCCTTGGTTGTAATTGATTGTTTGGGAGGCCGCGCTTAGTAGCTCCCAGGTACGTGAGTAGTTTAAAGGAATGAGGTTGTCCCATGGAGTGGCTCGGGGAATGCCTGTTGTTCTTTATATATATAGATATATTTGATTAGATGCTCGATTGGCGTCGGTTGGCTCACCCCTTTTTTTAAACACTTGGGACATGGGAATCTGGCATATTAAGAGAATATTCTAAGAATGATTGCTGCACTGGTAGGTTATGGTACTGACCAGTGGCCCATAGTAGGTGGATATATTGGGTTTATTGCTATGGGATTTGCCCTTGACCTGCCTGTGAGTGGATGGTCGAGCGTATTGTGCGTTTTGATTTCATCGTGACATGTCGATAAGGATGATTTCTCATGTATTGGTGTCTTTTGGTTTATTCTCGATCTCCTAGGTTCACCCATGTCTATTCAGCTTTTGTAGCTTGCAATAATGATTATGATGCTCACATGTATACCTACATTGCCCTTGCTGTTTGTTTTACTTTGTGCATTCTGGTGTATTGTTTTCTTTGGAAAATGGTAAATTGTTTTTGATTAGGTTTCTAAAAAATTGTTTTCAAATGAAAGTGTTTAATCCCCTTTGTACAAATTTGAAAAATGTAAACATCACTTTCCCTTTTCCTGAAATGTCATTGACAATAATGAAATGAACCCAAATTTGGAAATGGCTAAGGGAAATTGTTCGTACTTTGTTTTTAAGTAAAATATTTATAAAAACATACTTTTATAAATTGTAGTTCAAACTTGAGATGATGTTTCTTTTATTTTAAAGGTAGTGCATTGGGAATACTGATCGGGCTAGCCTACTGAGTTTTAATACTCACGCCTATAGTTCTTTTCTGTTTTTAGTGTTTGTGCAGGCTATAGCTTGAGTGCACTCGCCTAGGGCGACGCTTGATCGTTGAGTCGGAGAGCGACCCGCGAGGTCGCATGGAGTTTGTTCGCATGTCGTGTTTGGTTAGATTGATTCTTGTTTGTTCCTGTTTAGTCACTTTATTTGGTTTATCTTTTCTGCGTTGCTCTGTATTATTTTCGCTGTCTTATTTATTTATATTGGGCGAAATCGTTCCCATAGCCTCTGTTGATGCCCTGGCGCTTGTCGCCAGCCCGGGAGCATCGGGAACGCCTCTCGGGCCATGTCGCAGACCAGCTCGGGTGACCGGTTCAGGGTCGACCCGGGTTGGTTCGTGACAAAATGGTATTAGAGGAGGTCAGCTCTTAGCGACCTCACTTTTCAGAGTACCCTTTGTTATTTGGGATGTCAAGGTAGATGGAGTAGGATTGTCGGGACTTGAGGGGTAGGTACGAGAAGAGCGTCGCGAACTCTTGCTCGTACCGATCCTTAGGTTTCCAGGGGAAGTCCAGTTTAATTTGTCTGTTTGGGTTTTTTTATGGAAATGTTTTGTGATTGGGATACGACAAAGGGAGTTGGGCCATTAGTCCTCCTAACCCGCGCGGCCTGGCAAGCCATGTGGATCTAGGGGCATGGTCCAAGAAGGCTCTCTGTGTCAGTGGCGTGTTTGGCATATGGCCTCCAACCATATGGTCAAGTCACCCACTGACACTAGTCCCCTGTTTGATTTGTTTTGGGTTTCCGTTGATTTCTGAAAGTGGTTTGAATCAGAAAAGTTGGTTTTGAAAAAAAAAGGTGTTGTTTGAAATGACATGTTTAATTTGTGGATTGTTTTAAAAGAAGTGGTATGAATAAATTGTTTTTGGAAAATGAAGTTTCTTTGTTTTGGCCTTGGTGTTCCGATGAGTACTCACGTGCATTTTGGTATGTTGGAAATGTGGATGGATATCTGGTACGGTGGATGGATGCCTTGGGTGGCATGGATACATGCATGTGAGTGAGGCTCTAAAGAGTACCAATGGCGAAGGTTTAAACCACTAAGCTTGTTCTAAATTAAGGATGTTTTCAAAGAGAAATGTTTTTGATGTTATGATAACTTGTTTTCTCGGATTTTGAGCTTTTCACCTATGTAGTGTTTGATTTTGAGGTTGTTATTCATTCATTGAGTTGGCGTTGATTGGGTTTTTGACCTTTCCTTGTCTAGCGGTTATCCCTTTGAAGCTTCGATGGGTGATCGTAGTGCGGTTGATCAACCTAAGGATTTTATGCTTGAGTTTCGGAAGTTGGATCCACCTCTCTTCTATGGTCAAGTAGAAACATCTGTGGCAGAGGAGTGGATGCGAAAGATTGAACGAGACTTTAACCTCATTGAGTTGCCCGAGTCGTTGAAGGTCAAGTTTGCGACCTTCATGCTTGAAGGTTCACCGTGGATGTGGTGGAAGTCAGTGTCTCGGAACAAGCCCCGTCAAGAGATTACTTGGGAGTTCTTCAAGGATTTGTTCATTCGCCAGTATTTCTCTGAGGAAGAAAGGGTGAGGAAGGGGATGGAAGTGTGTTGTTTGCAGCAGGGCGACGGATCCGTGTTAGAATATTTCCATCGCTTTGTGGAGCTTGTACCTTATGATTCAGAGTATGCCACAAATGACCCCGTGAAGGCTCGACGCTTCGAGGCGGGTCTCCGCCCTAATCTGCAGTCGAAGGTGTCAGAGTCCAACCTGACTTCTTTTGTTGATGTGGCGAGACAAGCTTTTCATGTCGAAGCCGCGATGGTAGGAGTGCTCGTAGTAGTTTTCCCTCCTTTGATCCCTATGAGCACTGGTGAAGATTCTGGAAAGGAAGTGAGTAAGAAAATGGAAGTGTATGGATCAGGTCGTGGAATCAAGAGGCCTCGAGATCTTTCATCGACCTCTTCGGAGAGAGAGATTATTGTGTGTTATCAGTGTGGCAAGTGGGGTCACAAGAAGTCATCGTGCCCAAGCACTCCAAATCCCTGCTGGGCATGTGGACGCCTGGGTCACGTGCGAAGATTTTGTCGGGGCGTTGCAAGGAAGCGTCGCAGGGGAAGTTCACAGAAGTAATGTGCTATTGGGTCTTTGTCCAAAGTTTCGGGTGTAATTTTCCTTCCAGTTTAAGGGATCTTTTATCATTGTTGTTGTACTGATGGTGTTTTGGATTTGAAATGTATGGAAATGTCATGGGTATTTTGACAATATTCGGATTTCAATGCTGGTGTGTTTTTTTAAATTTTAAAATCTTGTCCTTTCTTTTGTCAAATCTAAAGATGTATGTATCTCATTGGGATTACCAGAACCTGACTACGAGGCAGGAGATGCTTCATCCATCAGATCTCCATCCAAAAGGTCTCGGAGTGAAGCCGACGCGTAGTCAGGAACCCCCTAGGGGAAAATTTTAAAGAGTTTGGTTAAAGTCGCGCCTCTATCGTCGTGGTGAGATAGTTTTGGTGTTGTTGCTCTGGTTTCTCTATCGTTGTAGTTTCTCTCTTGTCGCAAAGTGCGCAATGGACTTATCCCTCGTGTAACGTCGGGAATTGTGCCTTTTGGATGTAAGTTGCTGATCAGTGACCTTGCGTGGGCCATTGATGTAAATCAATTGCGGCCCTAGTTTGTGTCCATCCGGAAGTGATGGGTCGTGAGTAGTCGTACGTCGTAGTTTTAGTGATTTGATCCTTGGGCCCACCCTCCCCACCCATGGGGTTAGGGTTTTAGTTGTGAAAAGTATCCATTTATGCTTCTACCCCTTTAGGACGAGAGTAAGTGTTTAAAATGTTCTTATGGTGCTCTTTCTAGCTTTGGTAAGGCTTGATGCAGGTCCAAATTAGTTTTCTGGTTGGCCGTTAAGAGGTCAGTCCTTTATGGTGGGGAGACCCACCATGAGTCTTTTGGGTTTTCTCTTAAGTCGTTACTAAATGCTAGTTGAGTTCTTATGGTGGGGAGTCGTTCATGCCTTCCCTCTGTTGGTGATTTATTTCGGGCAATGAGGTTTAGTCCCGTTGGTAGTCAGTGTGATGTCCTTGAGATAAGAGGTTGGATGGTGTTGTGTGGAATCCTTAGGTGTTGATCGATCGGGTGGATAGTGTTGTGGCTTTCCGGGGGCGGAAAGCGTTATGGTGGGGAGAATTTCCACACCCTGAACCATGCAGTTATTTTATTTTATAATTTATTTGGTTTTATATTATTCTGCTCTAGTTCGCGTTCAGTCTCGGATGAAAGTTTTGAGTTTTGATAAAAGCGCACTTTTGGGTTCAACAACGTTGGAAGCGCGGGCGGAGCGCGACGCCGCACGGCTTCCCCCATGCAAATGCGTGGCCTTTTCAGCTTTGAGGAATTAAAATAAATTAGTAAATGTCATTTTAGTATGTCATTTTAAATTTTGATGGCTATTAGGAGTTTTACTATTTTTTTTATCCTAGATGAAAACTAAAATTTGTTAATTTTATTAGTTAAAAAAAATGAATGAGTGATTTTATTAGTTTTATGTCTACCATTTTACTTTGGTATTATAATGTATTATTATTAAAATTATTATTTTGTCATTTATGATTATTATTATAAATTGTTTCTATTATATTTTATTTCATTCTTTATTTTTCTACCCTTTTTTTTCTCGCTAACCCTAATAGCCCTCTCCCCTTTTTTTCTTCCCGTAGTGCTGTGCGCCGCCACCCCCCCCCCCCCCCCCCCCCCCGTTTTCCCTATCCTCTGTAGTGAGGAGCTCCTTCCTCTTCTCCTCCCGCAACAGCAGCGGCCACCCCCCTGTCCGCCGCACTGCACCCCCGCCGCTCGGAATTCCTCTTCCCTGCCTCCCTCTATCCGCAGCAGCACCCGCAGCCCCCGGCACCGCCTCCCTTGCGCAGCACCCCCGGACCCCCGCTGAACCCTCCCCCCTTTTTCCGGCTTCAGCTCATGTCGGCGCTCTGGCCGCTGCGGCTCCCTCCTGCGATGCTCCGGCGACCGCCGGTTCCGGCCCCGGCCACCTCGTCGCTGCCCACCTCGCCCTCCAGCGGCCTTCCGGCACCCCTGCAGCACCCCTAGCCGGCTCCTCCCTCTACCTCCGTTCCCTCCGGCCGCGCCTCCTCCCAGCCGGCGTCCTGGCCTCCCCCGCGTAGCTACCTCCCATTCCAACCCAACCGTTGTCCGCTGCCTCGGCCTCCTCTCCCTACGCGCAACAGCGCTGCCTCGCCCTCCTTGCTCTATCTCGCGCAGTAGCCCCCCTCTAGCAGGTTTGTTTTGTTTTTTTTATATTCTGATTGTTTATTATTATTGTTAGTCTTATTATTATTATTATTATTTTTATTTTGTTGTTATTATTATTATTATTATTTTCATGTTAATATTATTAAGTTATAATTTTATTATTTTTGTTATGTTATTGTCATTATTATTATGTTTATGCTATTATTATTATTATTATTATTATATTATGGTTATCATTATTATATTATGGGTATGCTATTATAATTATAATTATTATATTAATATTGTTATTATTATTATATCATTATATTATAATTATGCTAAATTATTATTATTAATCTTATTATTATTATTATTATTATTATTATATTATTATTATTCTTATTATTTTATTACTATTATTCATACTATTCTTATTATTACTAATATTATTATTATTATTGATATTATTATTACAATTATTATTATTATTATTATTATTATTATTATCTTCATCATCATACCCTTTTTGGTTCATGGGTTTTAATTGATGGTGGATTTTTATTTGTTGGTTTAGGATTTTTTTTAGGACCCGCGCAGGGTGTTTCTGAGTGAGTGCCATCGCCGCGCCTTGTTTCTGAGGTTCCGTCGTCATCGCGCTTCAGTTTCGAGGTGAGCGTTTCTCCCCGACGCTTGGTTTCACAGGCTCTGGTGAGTTTTTGGATGGGTCTGAGTCCTTGAAATTGATTATGCAGAGTGTTAGACTTTGTCACGTGGTTTCGGACACACGTCGTGTCATCGCGCCTTGCTTCTAAAGTCGTTTTGCAGTTGCGCTTGGTTTTGGAGGTAGGTTCCCTTTGCACTGCTTTTAAAATTTAAATTATATTATTTCATGCTGTTTGCGCACCCTAATTGTTCAAAATCAACATTTTATTAATTGTAATAAATATGAGATAACATACGATAATTAATTTTTAATATAAGATGGTTAATTTTTAAATGGTTATTTAATGTCAAAAGGAGCCGTTTATTTTATACACGACACATGAACATCCTTTTGACGAGCGGACACCCAATAATGAATGAATGCCCGTTTGGCTTTTAAACATAATTCACGGAATATAAAATGGAGTTCTGGTTTAATGAGAAATGATTTCTTTTGAGGCGTGAACAAATACTTTGGTTCGTGTGAGAAATTGCACGGTTGGCTCTTAAAGTTTATTTGGAAAAGGAAAATGGTTTGGTTTGGTTTATAAAAATATTGGCAACCTGTGAAGTAGTGTTTTGTGGTTCTTTAAATTGTTTTAAACTGGGTTTTGTCTCATAAAGATGTTGAACCTTTCATTGAGTGGTGTTTGTGAAATGTATTAAATGCCCGTTTGGTACCTTATGGAAAGCGATGAAAATGTTTTGATAAAAACCCTCTTAGGACGACTCTCATGCCTTTGTTGTAATTTATTGTTTGGGAGGCCGCGCTTAGTAGCTCCCAGGTATGTGAGTAGTTTAAAGGCATGAGGTTGTCCCATGGAGTGGCTCGGGGAATGCCTGTTGTTCTTTATATATATAGATATATTTGATTGGATGCTCGGTTGGCGTCGGTTGGCTCACCCCTTTTTTTAAACACTTGGGACATGGGAATCTGGCATATTGAGAGAATATTCTAAGAATGATTGCTGCACTGGTAGGTTATGGTACTGACCAGTGGCCCATAGTAGGTGGATATATTGGGTTTATTGCTATGGGATTTTCCCTTGACCTGCCTGTGAGTGGATGGTCAAGCGTATTGTGCGTTTTGATTTCATCGTGACATGTTGATAAGGATGATTTCTCATGTATTGGTGTCTTCTGGTTTATTCTCGATCTCCTAGGTTCACCCATGTCTATTCAGCTTTTGTAGCTTGCAGTAATGATTATGATGCTCACATGTATACCTACATTGCCCTTGCTGTGTGTTTTACTTTGTGAATTCTGGTGTATTGTTTTCTTTGGAAAATGGTAAATTGTTTTTGATTAGGTTTCTAAAAAATTGTTTTCAAATGAAAGTGTTTAATCCCCTTTGTACAAATTTGAAAAATGTAAACATCACTTTCCCTTTTCCTGAAATGTCATTGACACTAATGAAATGAACCCAAATTTGGAAATGGCTAAGGGCAATGGTTCGTACTATGTTTTTAAGTAAAATATTTATAAAAACATACTTTTATAAATTGCAGTTCAAACTTGAGATGATGTTTCTTTTATTTTAAAGGTAGTGCATTGGGAATAGTGATCGGGCTAGCCTACTGAGTTTTAATACTCACGCCTATAGTTCTTTTTTGTTTTTAGTGTTTGTGCAGGCTATATCTTGAGTGCGCTCGCCTAGGGCGACGCTTTATCGTTGAGTCGGAGAGCGACCCGCGAGGTCGCACGGAGTTTGTTTGCATGTCGTGTTTGATTAGTTTGATTCTTGTTTGTTCCTGTTTAGTCACTTTATTTGGTTTATCTTTTCTGCACTGCTCTGTATTATTTTCGCTGTCTTATTTATTTATATTGGGCGAAATCGTTCCCATAGACTCTGTTGATGCCCTGGCGCTTGTCGCCAGCCCGGGAGGATTGGGAACGCCTCTCGGGCCATGTCGCGGACCGGCTCGGGTGACCGGTTCAGGGTCGACCCGGGTTGGTTCGTGACAAATAATATCCAACAAACCTATTTAACTTTTTCTAATGGTAAACCATCTATATTTCTATGCATGATTATTTTAGTATGTTTCACATGTAGTTTGGGATCATTTTGGGTTACTATTATTCCTACATATTCTCAAATCTAACCTTGACCATGTGTTAGTATTATCATTATTTTTAAAAAACCATATTTGTGTAAAATTTACCTTTTATTTAGATTTTTTTTAGAAAAATAGATTTATTGCATACAAGTCCTTTTAGATTGTGATTTTTCCTCTTCCATATTATTGATGCAAAAGATTCCCCAATACATCCCAAGAACTATTTACACCAAACATGATTCCATTTTTCATGAATACTTATCTATGATACTTGAGTGATAGTATTATTAATTTAAAAAAATTTAGAAGTTCAGGTATAAATTGATTCCAAATTTTTCATTTTAATATATTTCTCCATAAAATTCAGGTTGAGTGAGTTATTATCATTCTCAGAAGGTCTCATCCAAAATTCCTTGTCAATATTAATATTCATATTATATTCACTATGAATATTTCTTATTTCATGAATTGAATTATCAAGATGTATTACCATATTAGCTTTTAACTCTAGTTTTTCGTCTTTAACATTCACTAAAACTGTATATACCTTCTCAAGTGTGTGGAGTAACATAGCCATAACAAACTTAAATAACTCCTTTACAAAAAATGTTCTTTTTAATTTTTTATCAATCCTATATATTTTATCATTTCAAAGTGATGTTGTCTCACACTTTGTTTTTTTATATTTTGAAATGGTTTTGCATCTTCCAACCTACTTATCCAGTTCATTGTCCATGGAATCATAGTCTACATCTAGTTGTGAATTTTCATAAAAAATATCACTGAAAAAACCAATTATATATTATCTAATTTATCTATGAAATTTTATTAAATAACCTTTTACATGGGTATAATGTTCTCCAACTGTTTTCATCTCTTCATACTCATAAGATAATTAATTAAAGTAATCAAAAGGTTATCCATCAATATATTCAATAGATGTTAACTTATCATTATGAGAACCTTTTAATAATGGATGATCTCTTTTCTTTTAACATTTGGTTTTAGTTTCTTTTTCACTCTATTCATTTATTTGGTATCTTCAAAGAAACTTCAACCTCTCCATCAACAACAATCTTACTACGCTTATCCATTTGAGGATCTACAAATAACTCTTGAAAAATGAACTTTTTTGACAGAATGATATTTACTTGGTCTTAAAAGAAAATCCAATCAGATATGACTTTCAATCTGATACCACTTGAATACCAAATATAACTAGAGAAAAACATGGGAGGGGGTGAATCAGGTGTTTCCTATTTTTAGAAAGTTTAAAACTATCCTAGAACAACATTAAAATTTAAACCTTCGTGTTGGTTATAAAAAATATATATACTTTCAATTTAACCCATAAATCATCAACTACATTAAATGGAAATGAATAATTAATGAGGCATGTAGTATCTTTACAAGGATTGGTAGAAAGAACTACTCCTTGAAATTATTGGTTGTTTTCCACAATTAATATTCTCCACTATAATCGGATGCGGATTACAATGAGTGGTCTTTCCCACACCTAAAATAAGACAATTAATTTTTATGATATTTTACCCTCATTTTAAATCTTCTCCAATTGTTTTAACTTGAATTATCTTAGTTTCTTCACAATTTTTTTCAACTTTACACCATTATCTCCTTACATACCGAGAGTCATGTGGGTTTTATATAATATAACCATATATATGAAAGTGTTAATTTGATGTCCATCATGGAATTAGATATCTAGTTCTTCATATAATGATTCAAAACTGGGAAAATATACCTCCTTTAATCTAATTAGAGGTTCATTAAATTCCAGAATATTTTAAAAAAAAACCTCTACAACTCGATCATTTCATGAAAATCAGCTTCACTAGATTCCTCACCCACTAATATTTTATGATATTGAAATCTAAAACACTTTATTTACCAAAATATGAACATAAATAGATGAATACATTCGAAGATGGTATCCCAATATATGTTTTTCTTGTAATCAAGAATCAATAATAATGCTTGTCACAAGGATCTTTTGTTCTAACTTTAGATTAAATACCTAGAATATCTTTCTACTTATCATATGTTCGGGTCTGTATTCATTTCCTTAGATAGTGTTATAAATTATTTCACACAAATCAACATCTCTTGGTTTCTATAATAGAAACTATATCTTACCTCAATATATATTTCATTTCATACAATGGTTAAGAGGACATTAAAATATGAATTACTAAAATATAAAATATTTATAGAAAATTATGGGACCCATGATCTCTTTTAATTCCATTCATATTTGATATGAGAGTTCCCCCATGATAATAATATTATTTTCCCCCAATTCCTATATCCTGTGAACTTATAAGAGTGCCCTCACTTTTTTTTCTTTTCCTTTCTCTTTTTTTCTCTCATAAAAAATAAATTATTCTACAATATTCTAGTAGCATTGATACATACTCACCTTCTCTTATAAAGATTCCTAGACTCATATGAACTTACTAACATTTTAGTATAAAATAGATAAAGAAATTTATTCATCAACATGGGTTTCAAGATTATTCTTCATAACTCTATATTTTTATCATCTTATATAATATTTCGAAATAACTCACTTCTTATACTCAAAATATATAAACTTTAATTCATGAATATTTTTTCTCTTCGATATTATCATATTTTATATTTCTATGTCCATGATAATCATATAGATTCAATAATGCATATATTATTATGATCATGATTTACTCACCTCATCAACAACCTTCTTTTATCATGATAAACATCATGATAATAATTTTTATTTGATAAAACTATAATTTGAATCATCTGATTTTCCATTCAGTTACCCATCAGTTAAATATTATAGAGAATAAATATTTTTATTAAATTATTTAGAAGGAATATTTTGAATTACCATAATTATAATTAATCGTTTTCTCCTTCATTAATTTGGATATATGGTTACTAATCATCATAGAACCCTTATGCATCATCACTATCCACATACATCACCAACCACTATGTGGAATGCCAAATTTTTCTTCATATAGTATGATATAAATGAATTCAAGTGGAATTTATTGAATTTAACAATATTTTGAACTCACCTCCTTCACACCATCATAGATTATCTTTGATAAAATAATTCTAGTTCTTTTCAAATCAAAAATATATCACACATGATTCTTCTAGAAAAGTCAACATCCTTCTCTTCTATTTCTCAGTAGAAGATAACACTCAATGATATTTGTATACAAATACATAGAAGATCTATTATAAAAAATTTCATCATATTTACAGTAGTTTTATATCATTCATGTGGTATCTATACCTACTATACATGAAGGATATGATAGTTTCATCGCAGGGTATATCCAGATATAGTGAATAATATCTTTTGTCCAACTATGAAATACTCATAGTATATCCTCTTTTACTCATTGTAGGCCCATTTACTCATGATTTATTTTGTATACATAATTTGGTAGTAAAAATCATGAGGCAACTCAATTCATATGGTAACATTGTTTTTTTTCATCTGGTAAGTCTAGAATTTGATCATGTTGTTGCTTGGGATTCATCTGGTAGTAACTCTAAACTTTTTCTATAATATAGACTCATCACAACTCAGGTAGTATCATGGAATGAATATTTGAGTTTGGAGAGATAGTTTTCAGTTATAACCCTACACCAAATATTGATGAAGAAATTGTAAAAAGGGAATGATGTCATCCCACTTTAAATGCACGACCCATATTTTATCATAACTCTTATGTAGTGGAATAATTCTAAATATTTATGTGGTTATTGCATATCAGAGCCCCACTGATACAACCTCCACTTAATAAACATATATTCCGAATTGAATTTTAATACATCGAACCATGTTTTTCTCTTAGATATACATATACACACCTACCTAAGGTATGTGTTTCCCCGTGTACACCATGCCTCATCTATTTTCTCTATGATCACTCTTCGTGCACCATATATGACATGTGCATGTGTTATACCTTGTTGATTCTCTTCCACCTGGACAAATGGGAAACCTATAACTATGTGGTTTCCCTCAATATTGGTTGGGGAATGTCTTAGGCTACATGGGTAGTCAGTTAACACTAAACCAACAAATATTTTTAATATACTAAAACACATTATAAGACTTGTAAAAATATCACCAAAACCTCAAGGAAGCCTCAAATTAATTAATGTTATAAGGTAAAATTACCTCATTTAATTAAAAAATTGTTGTGTAGGTATTATCCATATTTTTATTTAAATAGTCACAGGGATATATTCTCTATGTGCATTACCATGTTATCCAATTATTTATCAATTGTAAACATTTTATTATGGTACTACAACAATATGTGTAGCCATCCTTTTTTTATCATTACCCAAAATATATTGGAATCTCATCACTATTTCATAATGAAATTTAAAATGAGAACAAGAAAAAGTGGAAAAATAATACAATCATTAACCCAAGGTAACTTCACCATATATAGATTTATTAAAAATATTCAAAACAATGAGAAATTAAAAAAAATTAAAGTATAAAAAATATATATATCACTAAGTGTAAAAACTATACCTCCTTAAAAATTTATAACAAATCAAGGAATTTGACTTGAAATAATCATATCAAATCCTAAAAAATATATTCATACATATTTTTACAAAATAAAAATTATAACATTTAAATATATATAAATATTAAAAAACCAATGTTTTCAGTTAAATATCTATAATATCATATTTAGACTTTATTTTATCAAACTTCCTTGAATATATAGGTATAGTAAATATAACATTAGGTTAATTATATTTTAATATTAATTTCATAATTATTTCCCCTTTCATAACATGATCTCTCAGTAAACGAAATCTATCATTTATGTGTTTATTATTGAATGTAGTAAATAATTTTATGAAAATTAAAAATAAGTTTTATTATCACAATATATATTTATTTATTTAAAAAATTAAAATTTTAATTTGTTAATTTTTTCAAATAATTTGAGCACAGAAATTATCATCATTAATACAGCAATTCTCCACACTGGATGATGAAATTGATAATTTCTTTTTAGTACTCCTTTGAATAAAAAATTTTCTAAGTAAATGAAACATACCTGATATGCTCATTCCATCAAGCCTACAGTCTCAAAAAATGCGGATCAATATAAGATATCAAATCAAAATAGTTTTGATTTGAATAGAATAAAACAATATTAATTGTTTTTTTAACAAATACAATTATTCTATTTACATAATTTAAAACAATTTTCCTAGGATTATATTGAAATTTAGAATACATAGAAAATAAAATAATAATCCCAGGTAAAAAAATTCAAATAAGGTAGGTTTGTAAACATTCCTATAATTATTTTATTATCTTTTGGTAATATAGATTCGTCTAAATAAAATTATAAATTTATACACATTGGATTTCAAATAAATTTATAAAAATCTTGATTAAATCTTTTAACTAAATCTATATAATACATACATTGATTTAAAAATATTCCATCATAGCTCTTAAAAAATTTAAATCTAGGAAACAATTTTTAATTACCCAGTAAACTAATTTCAAATCCAATTTTCATCAAATTTTAAAAAAAATACACAAGAAATCATGTGAAGTACAAAACACAATGTCATAAAAATAAATTTTCACAATAAAAATATCTTTATAAATTTTATTAATAATAAATAGTGGAAAATATTTTTTTATTAAAACAATTATTATAACACCCTGAGTTTTTAGAAGGAAGCACTATGTTTGATAACATACATGATACAATACATTTAGCTAAAATGAAAAACATAATATTATAATTAAATTGATAGATATCACATAGAAATTAGAATGGTGGGATTGAAAAGGATTAACCGAATTATGAAAATATGGTTTAGACATGTTTATATAATTATTCATTAGTTACGAAATTAATTACGGAATTAAATAAAAACCAATTGAATATAAAAGAAGTGTTTTTCTAAAAAAATAATTTAATGAAAACAAGTGATTTTGTTAATTAATAAAATCACCCTTGATAAATTTTATTAATGAAATACATATGTAATATATTCAATGTAATTAATATTATATGTTTTATATACAAGATATATGAACAAATTAAATGTTTTAGATAAAATAAGTATTTTTTAAAAAATGAAGTTTTTCCACCTTTTGAAGGAGAATCTATTTTAAATCATGTTTTTGACACTTTTATATGTTATATTTGAAAAAATAAACATCTTATTTGGAATTTTGATATCAAAATTTTATTTGTATAAATTTTTGGTTTTTTGATAACTTTATATTTTAATAAATAGTGAAACATACTACATTATAATTCAAAACGAAATTTTTCTCTAATTTATTTATATAGTTAGATTATCATTTTACATGGTTTTAATGAACAATTAGATTATGTTTTTATAATTTAATCAAAATTTACCATTTTTACATAATTTAACATTGAAATTAAATATAAATTCATGTAAACATTTTAATGGTTTTTTACTTTTAATTTTTCTTCTCATATTGACAATTTGGATTAATTTTAAATTAATTAATTAAACTTATATGTTTTAAATTTTTAAAAATGGATTCCAAATTTTGAATCAGTGGGTCAAAATTATTTATATAGGTTTCATTTATTTTTTGGATTTTATGAATAGTATCTTTGGTAAATTTTATTTACCACAGTTAAAGGTAAATCAGGTAAATTAAGGTAATAAATAATATGATAAGGATAATAAAGTTACCTTAACACCTTCAAAAAATTTACTTGGATGAATCAATGTAGACCCTTAACACTTGAGGATTATAATTGACTCATTTAATAAATGTTTTCCATTAAATTGATACAAATATTATTAAAAAATGAAAGTGACAACATATCACCCTCGTATTTATTTTAGGTATAATAATTTTAATATAAGAACAGACGTGATAAAACATTAATAAAAAGTTGTTTCTACAAATATAATGCAATTATCTACATCATGGAAATTTATTTAGAATCTTTTTAGAATAAATAATTACTATAAATACCTACTCAATAGTGATACAATAATTATTTAATTAATAGAAGAATCTAATAAATTATATAAAAAATAGTAAAATAAATATTAATTTAGTTAATTTGGGAGATACATGAATTTTATATGTGACTATGAAATATATAAGTCTTTTAATGGGGTTTTTAAATGTAATCTCTCTGTTTGGATTTTATTTAAATTCAATGAAATGAATATTGTCATAATTGACAATATTGATAGTTTATAAAAATAATATTTTATTAAATTATTAAAAATCATAAAAATATTAAAAAATTTAAATTATATATGATAATGTCTAAAGTTTAATAATGTTTCTATTTATAGTTAATTTTCCCCATATAAGTAAATTTTATAGCCTCAAAATAATTAAAATGTTGTTACCACAATTAAAATTAAAATAGATTAATTAAGGGTAACCCAAAAATATAAGGTCTAAAAAAAGATAATTACATCTTTAAAAATTATTGGATTATATTATTTAGAACGATACTCATCTTATCGTATACATAACTCATGTTGGAGTTATTTGTATTAAAAAATTAATATTTAATATTTTAAGAGTTTCCAAGGGTGCCCCTCCCCTATCCTATAAAATGGTAACCACTCCTCCCTAATAATCCCACATAAAAAACCATTTGGTTCAGCCAATATATTCCCAAAAAAATTAATAAAAAACTTACCTACATTATTAAAGAGTTATTTAATGCATAACACCCGCCTTAGAGGTGTTAAGTTGTTATCAAAGGTGATCAACTAAAGAAGAGTTAGCATCTTCATTAAGTATTTCAATATTATTTATTGTTCCAATTCCTTCAAATATCCTCCAAACATGATGAAATAATAAATATAATATCCTCAGAATAATTAGATTCTATTGTTTTAACATAATCTACTGAATCCATCACCAGTTTTAATCAAATGGGAAATGAACTTTTCGTTCGTGTTTATGGAGGACCACCACCTCACGAACCAATATAGTTCATTTTTCATTGCCATATTTAATGACCAGATATAATGATTAAATTATTTTTGATATTATATATTAATGAAATATTAATAATTATAACATAATAATATATCAACTATGTTCTTAATTTATATGAATATAAAAATGATAATGCCATTCATGCGTACATGTGAACTATCACCTATATGAAGGAATGTGATTCCTTTTTATTCACTAAAGTACATGAATGATATATATAATTATATTTAAATAATAAATATTATATTAATTATGTTATGATAATTTTGTGTATGTAAAATATTACTTACCTTATTTCCATAATAATTAATGAATACTTAAAAACATTACTCGTGCGTACGTACGACCTAACATCTCCATGATTATAATATTTTTAATTTTTTATAAAAATAAATAATGGTTTGATTTAAAAGTATATTTTATGTATATAAATTATAATAATTTCATTTATAATATTCTTGATATAGTGGACTTCTGACCTCATGGACTATTAACATCATACCCAATTCATTTTCAACTCGATTACCGAATATCGACAGAATGTTTGACTTGAAAATAAATAATTAGGTAATTGTTATGACATGATAATATTCATATAAAAGGAATAATAAAATTTATAAAGGTTATTAATTATGTAAATAATAAATATATGTTTATTTTACAGGAATATAATGATTTTGCGTGATGAGTCCTACTCAAGGTAAGAGATTTTGTCCCAATCTCTTTTCAATGAGACATTTCCTAATGATATACACCTTTATTCATTTACAAAGTCTCTATAAAGCCCATTTAACTTTAAAAATCCATATTTTATCTATAATAATTTTATTTTATGTTATGTTAAATGTTATACTTCTATGTGTCTTATAATTTAAATGTTAAATGTGGTATGAAACTCTTTAATTAAAACATTGATTTAAGTGTTTTAAAGAATAATTCTTATAAATATTTCTCATTCATGTCCATGTTTTGAAAATGATTTTATGAATTTATTTATATGAAAATAAATGTTTTAGAATATTAGTTCCATTCAAAATATTCAAATTGGCATGGTACACTTTGATTCAAAAATATTATTTTAAAATCTTTTATGTGTTTTTTTAAAATGGATTGGTTATTTCAATAACATGAAATGTTTTATTATGAGCGAAAATGATGTTTTATGAGTAAAATGTTGAAACTTGTAAGCTTTTACAAGTTATGATTTTATAATAGTACTTTGAAATTTCACAGGTCAGCACGATACAACTTATATGAAACGTTGAGCCCTAATATAGATCACGTGTGAGCTCGATATAGCTTATATGAAGGGTTGAGCCCCATTATAGATCTTGGGTTAGCACAGAATAGCTTATATGATGGGTTATCCCCATTATATATCTCAAATTCCTTGGTTATGGAAGTTGGTCATATGGATATTACTTTTGTAATTGTGATATGTGTGGAATTAGACTATATGGTTATTCTATTTAAGTGTGATTAGGTCTTAATTTACCTTTATATGATATATATTACTTATTATGGGTTTTAAGGTAATAATGTTATTACAAAAGGGGAAAGAAATGAGATTATATTCATTTAATTGTATTTAGTACTTCAAAAGTTTTAATTTATGATAAAGAATTCATGGTTTACATGTTTTATCATGGCAAAAATATTTCTTTCTTTGTATATACCTTACTATGATTTTTGTGCTCATCCCATGTTTTTAAAAAAATTTATAGTATTTAATGGAGAATAAAGTAAAAGATGTAATCATGGAAAAGTTAAGATGATTAAACAAGAAAGGAAATCATGTTTATTTTTAAAAGGTTTTGTGTTATGAAATAAATGGATACTGTTTGAAGTGCCCTCTATGTATTTTAATGGTTTTTCTATGTAATATTTATGTCCTAATTCTCTAAATCTATAAACCTAAAAAGATCATCGATATGAATGAATGTCAAATTATTGACTTAACTCAATATTAAGTATTGTTTAATGATGGAGGACATATAATTATTCAAAAAAAAGGATAGTATATCATACCAACCCCGCAGATATTGACTAAGGCCATATAAGTATTT
The DNA here is from genome assembly GCA_963277665.1 of Viscum album. NCBI lineage: Eukaryota > Viridiplantae > Streptophyta > Magnoliopsida > Santalales > Viscaceae > Viscum > Viscum album. The sequence goes on along the minus strand of OY728122.1, from coordinate 159,980,567 downwards.
TGATAATTTAAAAACCTAATTTTAAAGCATTTTATTTTCAAATCGAGTGTTTAATTTAACATATAATTCATCATAAATCAAACCATTTAAAATTATACTTCTAAGAACCTTATAAATCAATTTAAAACTTCGAAAATAATTAGAAGCCAATAAATTTATAATATATTTTTTCTTATAAACCAGTGAAACATAATAATCAAAATCAATTCCTTAACCTAATAATAGCCTTGGGAATCTAATTTATAATTTTTTTAAATATATTACCATATTAATTATGATTATGACATAAAAAACATATATTATATAATATTTATATCTTTAGGAAGTTGACAAGATTCGAAACATTATTTATTATAAATTGATTAAGTTCAACATGAGTAATAACAATCCAATTAGCATGTTTTAATGATTTGTCAATATTTCTTTGGTACAAAATCATTAACAAAAGAAGAATTATTAAAAATATTTACAGATAATTTTCTTGTTTTAATTTCAAAATCAAAATTTTCAATAACTTTCTCAAGAGGATGATATTTTTGATATTTCCAATTTCTTGGATCAGAATGAGAAGATATATTCTCCACATCAGATGATACAATATCATTTTTATATTCATCTTTACCAAAGTTTAATTTCTTTTAAATTTTCATCAGAATTATAAAAAGTTTAAGTTTTTTCAACGGGGCCCACACAACGATCCCGAAACCCATCGAGCGGATCACACCACAGCGATCCCCTCGAAAAAACAGGCGGAATCGACTACTCGCTCATCCAAAACGGACATTATATTAATTAAAATTTATATACACCAATTTAATAACTATCATTGTTCTATTACATTGTAATCTATAAGATTTTTTATTATTACAACATCAAACAATAATAACTTCATCAATTTTAGAATTAAACATATCTTAGTTGTCTTAATTATTCAAAATAAAAAACTAACAACCAAATACTGTAAAATGATTAAACTTAGGTTTATTTTCCTTATAAAATTCATAATTAGTTTTCTTAAACAGGGTAAAAATAAAAATTATATTTAAAATATTATATGTTTCAAATAATTCATCCCAAAATAATTTTTTAAGATTAAATACATTTGGTGTGGTCCTTTCCATTTCTAAAGTAGTCATGTTTTTCTATTCTACAACATCATTTTTATATATTGTTCTTGTGGTTGAAAAATTATTACAATATCCAATATCTTCAAAAAAATTTCATATAATATATTTTCAAACTCACAACTTTTTTCACATATAATTTGAATCATTAAATGAACGTTTTTAATTGAAATAATTTACAAAAATAAATAAACTTGTTTAAATCTTAACTTTAATAGATAATAAATAAGAATAAGGGAACTTACTGAAATCATTAAAAATTATAAAGAATATATTTCTTACCACATAAACTAGAAATATCTATAGTCCCAAACAATTTAATTTGTAACTATAAAAAATATATAATTGCATTAATAATGCTAAAAAAATATTAATGTTTCTTTATATTTATTACCTTTTAATAAATTAGAAATATAATTCTTACTAATGATAACCTATGGTGGTTATAGAACTTATCCATGGTTATCCAGTTTGTACAATTTTCAAAAATGATCTTGTCCCAACCTTCTTTTAAATAAAATTATATATGATTCTATAGTATTTTAACATGTTAAATTAGGATTAGATAGTTCTATATAATCAATATAGTAATTATAGACCTTTCTATTTTCATAAAATATGAATGATATTCTTTAAATACTATAAAATTATCATCATAAAATCTTATTATCATTCTATCATCACAATGATGTGATATACTAAGTCAATTATTTTGTAATCAATTAACAAACATAACCATATAAATTATAATTGTTGTAGAAAAATTACTTCACCATATAAATTTATCTTTCTTTTATAGTTATCTTCAAACGTTATAGAGACTCGACTATATTGATTGAAAGATAAAAAGTCTAAATATCACTAGTTATGTGTCTGAAAAAAATTTATGTACATGTATTATGAGTCTTTGAAACTATTATGATATATTTTTATTAAAATTCATTTTGTAGAAAATTATTTCATTACCCCTAATCTTTTGTATCTAATGGGCATGGTATATGACTTATTAGGAACCCAAAAAGATTTATGAAACTTATTTTAGAGTAATATGGAATAAAAATTCATAGAACTAAAATATGTATTATTTCATAAATATTGACTAAATATTAATGATCATTCATTTTCATAGTGACCTTTTAAAATATATTTAAAATATTTAACACATAGAACATTTTCATTAGTTCTTTTGAAAAATAATGACTTGGGTAATGTAGGAATAAATTTATTATAATTGAAACCTATTTTATCCTTATTAGATTTATTATTAGCCATAATATTTTCAAAATTTTCATTATATTGATCAAAATTAGACAAGGGCTCTTTCAATATAGACATTTCCTTCTTAAAAATCTTATTCTCTCTTTCATTACATTCCAAGTAATAAAAAATGTATCTTTTTATCCTAAATCTATATTTGTTTATTTTTTAATATTCATATTGTATATTCAAACATTTTGTATCAATTTGCGTCATATCATCCAATAACTTATTAAATTTCATTTCCTCGGTTCCATTATTCTTTAAAATATAATATTTAATTTTTTTATTTCCATATTTTATTTTCAAAATTATTTCTTTTAAATTTACATTTTCTAAATAAAAAACCATTTCATTAAATTGTTCAATTATATGATTTTTATTTTCTAAAGTAATATTAATACTTTGGTTAACAGTGCCCTAATTTTCCTTTCGAAACTCCATATATAATTCCTCCATTATTAAAATATATTTTTGAAACTTTTCATATTATTAAATTCAATATTTAACATCAGTTTCAAAACCAAATTCATATCCTAAACCTGAATTAGATTCAGTACTAACATCATTCATCATTTTTTCCATTAATCCTAGGTTACTTGATTCTCTCTCATTGCCAGAGTCATAATTTCTTGCATTTCACACCATAATGTAGATTCAAATATCCAAAAATGATATATTCTATTACTTCTTATATGTATTATCCTCCGCATGTTAAATTAATTTATGATGATCTTAATTGATGTTTCCCTTATTTCCACACTCCTATAATATTGTTTATAATTCATTATTGCACTTAATACTTTTACCATTCTTACTTCACTTTGTTTATCCTTCTAATTATCTCTTATCGTTTACTTCTTAAAATTTATATTTCCTTTAATATATTTATAAAATCCTTTAGTAATGTCATATATTTCATCATTATTTCTTTTATAAAAGTTATAATCATACTAATTAGTAGAAAATTTTGTATTAGATTTGAATGCAATATCATTCTTCTTTGATTCTTCTTCTTTAACAATATTCTTTAACTATAACTCATACTAAAGAAAAAAACGTATATTTTCATCCAAAAAATAATATTCTAAATTCATTCTCTCAACTATTAAATGATTCCTCTCATGATAAAGTTTAGTTAGTTTCCATAAAACCCTTGGAACAAGCACTATATTTTCTAACACCTCTCTAGACACACTCACACCATTGATGAAAATTATGAATACATGGAACATATGTTTCATATATTCATATTCAATCATTAAATGTATATGTACTCTATATGTGGTATTACCAAATTTTCTAGTTTTATATTATATTATCCATTGTTAGTTACTTGAAGTATTCTTCATATGTTTTGAGTAATATTATATAATGAAGAATTGGTAAAGATGTTTCAATTAATAACACAATATTTCTAATTAATTACATTGCAACTCATAACATACATTACTGTATCATTAGGCACAATTGTATCTTTATCAACATTTTCTAACTTATATAGATTCGTAGTTGTGATCAAGTAATGAATACATAAATTCTCTTGGTATGCCTCCATTAAATATTTCAAATAATCACAATCATTCACAATGAAGTATAGTGATTTTTAGTATTTCCTGCCATTATTTAAGTTCATTCTTTCCATCAATGAAAAATAATTTTCTTAATAATTATTGATCTAGGACATGGTTTATAGAATGAATATTATATACAATAAAAATACATCTAAGATGAATAAGCTTTGATACCAATTTTTGGTATCAATAGAACAATAGTATAAATTAAACTATCTTTTAATGGTAGGGATCTAAAACCAATTATTATCCCAGTTGGGATACAACATATTGTTTAGACGTGTGTGAATAAGCCTTTTAAAATCATTAAAATCATTAAATAAATCATATAATATTATTTAATTTAGGAATAGTGTCATATAGTATGGTGTTAAAATATAAAATGCAGTAGATAATAAAATATATGAAATCATGATTTTTATATTAGTTAGGATCATCTTGATCCTATATCTATTCTTTGATAAACTCTTACTCTAACATATTAATGCTACTAACTAGAAATATCCTTAATTTTTAAAGGTGTGGAAATTTTTAACAATAACTACCTTTTAATAACCTTGAGGTAAATCTAAGAAAACACCATCCTTTCCACAAACTAAGGCACCACTAAGAATACTGGTAATTTGATGTGATTTTAAACTCAATAGAAATTCCTATTTTCATGGAGGTATAACAAAACCAAATGTCATTTTGTAAAGGGATATTTATAAATTTACGAATAAAACTCAGATAGAAATAAAGAGTTACAATGATGAAATAAAAAAACAAATTAATAATTGGATGTTGAATATAATGTATCTCGGTGTATCTTCAATAAATTCTGTAACAAAGAATAAAAAAATGTATCCCTTCATATTATCAGAATAATAATGGAATTCATGGATTAAAAAAAATCATCCCTTTCATAATTTATTTATCACTATTATGTGTTATTTCTTGAATAACCTATGTAAATTTTGAATCATGTTCACATGATCACATTCCATTGATGAACCTCATACACTCTATGATCATATTCACCTGGGTGTTTCAATAGGAACAATCACAGTTATCCTTGGATAGAAATAATATGAACATTAAATAATATAATTTACCGATATATGGAAATATCCCACACTTAATACCTTATTAAAAAAGTGAAAATAAGTTCACAATTCATCTCTAGCTATTATATGAACGTTAAAATATAATAAAATAGATAAAATAAATCAACATAATTTGAAGGAAATTAAAATATAATAATTTTTGAAAAAGGAGTATCTAAATACCCTTAAAATATAAATTATGTTTTGTGTAAGAATAATTTTTATAAGTATATAAACATCATTTGACATTACTACATCAACATAATTTTACATGATTCTAGTAGAATAAAATATACTTTGGCATAATTTCAACAAAAGTATTATTTCATAGTTTTGCATAATCATGGTTATATATTATATATAAACGAGAATGTAGTATTCATATGTATAAATTATTATTTTGAAAAAATGATTATATATGTGCATAATCATCATTATATAATACTTCTTAAATAAATTGATCTTATAATAAACAATGAAAATCGATAAAGTATGGATTAATATAGTAACTATATAATCTTTTTTAAAAATATTATAAGCATCAAACACTTATTGAATATACAATATGTGATTTGAAAAATCTATTAAAAAAATAAATTATACAATTTAACCATTTGTGGTATTTTTAAAAGTGTGTGAGGGATTTATAATATTCAAAAAAATATCAATACTATAAATCTCCCTATTAATCAATCCTAAAAAATAACTACTGAGATAAGGTTCTTCTATAACCCTGGAATGTCTTTCAATTCCTGTAATTATAGTAAGCAATCATTTGGTGATGGGATAGAAACATAACCCTTCCATATAATCTTGTGAGTTTCATCATCCAAAAGGTGAACCCTAGTGAACTATTTGGATACATAGTTTCTCATACTACCCCTCTTAGATGTAGAGTGAAAAGATTCCCCATAGTCAATTATCCATGACTAAATCATATTGGTGACACTCAGTGCCAAACAATTCTTATATAATAAAATATTATTAAAGGATGATATTTTAGAGGTATACCTTTTAAAATTGACCTTTCAATCCTTGAAATCATTCTTCAAATGCATCTTTTAACCACAATGTAATTATAATGGACCTAGGTTAATAGAATTTAATCAACTCATATATATTTTTACATTCCCATAATTTTGGATTTTTTGAAAAACAACACACACCTACCTTTCACACTAAATTTGTTTCAATTAAATTCTTGAGTTTCCTTCATTAAAATTTATTTATTTAGAATTAGATCTTTAAATTCCATGATCATTAAGGTAGAAGTTATAATATAATTACTTATAATAGTAACCATTCGATCCCATGCATCTAGTAATAATGAAATAACATCGAACATCTACCCTAGCCTACAAACATTAAAATCACAGCCCCAAATAACTTTAAATTAAATTGATATCATTAACATTATCCAAAAATAACTATCCAATTAACGTCTTAATGCCCAAAAATCACTACAATAAACACTTTTTTCATAACATTTGTCTCCTCATGTATATTGAAAGGTATTTTTTCAAATCAATATTCATATCTGCCTCCAAAATAATGACGGCCAAATTCCAGGACAACGCCATTGGAATCATCCCTAGTGGTTTTGATCATGCTTTTAACATTACTCTTTTGAAATTACTTCTAGTTCGAATACCTTCAATGGACCCTCTAGATCACTTTGGAATATATTTACTTCAATATTAATAGTATATAATATAAAATATAACTCATATAATTTTTTAGACTAGACTTTACCCACTTTCAACATCATATTTTAGGATTGAATGAGCTCACAATGAATCCCAAAAGGTCAAAAAGGATCAATAAATACTTATTGAAATTTTCTTTTAAGATCAAGTATAGACTAACTCTCCACATCAAGATATGAATTCATAAATATTTACTTCCCCATAATAAACTCTTTAAATGTGCGATGGTACTGGTTATTGTGTTGTAACCCCCTCTATAGAAGCTCTACATTGGATCTTTTAAATGAATAACAAATATCAAAACACTCAAAACAGATGATTTCTACTGTGATAAAGAAAACAATTGATCCAATAACCAAAATATTCAATACAAATCACCTCATATTCAAACAAGAAAAAATGAAATAAAAAAATTGAAATAATAAAGTGAGAAATAGAATAACAAAAAGATAAAATTACCCGGTTTTGATATAGTGCTACTCTAAGGGTGAAAATGGAATATTTTGGATAATGAAATAATTTTTTTTGTTATTTAATACCTAAATACCAAATCTCTACAAAAAACTAAATGGTAAGATCAAATAGAAAAAGTGTAGAATACATGAACCTACCCACTATTTTAAAGACATTTATTGTATGTCCATTTTAATCACCCAACCTATCTTTATAGATGACCTTACACAGAATCATGGAAACCACCATCAATATTTCATTTTCAAAACCTCAACATGTATATTTGGGTGAATAGTTCATGCACATAAACATATCTAGAATATTTAATAATTTAATAAAAATAATGATGCTCAATTTCACCTACTATTTCTAGATGATGGTTACTCATGATTTCAATCTTCATCTTGTTCTGTAATATGGTTACCGATTTAATAATTATGTAAATAGTTTAACATAGCTAGAAAATGTTTTTCACATAGAAAAACCTAACATTACCAGGATATTATTTTTGTTAAAAAATTCAAATGATGAAATCTATAAGATAATATCAAGTCAATTATAAAGAGAAAACACAATATAATACAAATTATTACTAATTTCCTGAAACAAAAAATGGCTCCCTATAAGAAGATTCCCAAAGGATCTAGATCTAATAAATCATGCACAATTAATTTACCCCAAAATGAGAATCCAAGTGAGAGAACCCTATGTATTGGAGGACCACTAAGGAGATGAATCACATTAATTTGAGATTGATTTATTTGAATATAGTTTCAAAAAAATACACAACTTTCATAAGGTGAAATATAATGGCATCGTCATAGGGAAGGAAAGTATGGTGGGGAAATCTATAGTTACCAAATCATTTTACATGCATCGTTACATGATTTTGAACATAAAAAATTACTAATTACAACTCAATGATCATTATTATTAGTGAATTTGGAAGACTAGGTATATAAAAAAAGAAAATAAAACATAACATCAATACTTTTATCCTTAGTGAGATCATAAATCCATTAGAGTTCCTAAAACAATTTTGAATAAATTCGGAAACTATATTAAATAAATGGGTGAGCTAAAAAACATAGTAAGGTAATAATCAAGATGAGGAAACATAATATGTCAGTCAAATGTATAACATGTTATTTCAAAAGACAAGTCTCACGAGTAATCACATGGAAGCATAACATGAATAAAATAGTATCATATTATCATAATAATATTGTAAATGTGGTGGAAACGTATAACATAACATAAATATCTGTAAGGGATACCTTCCAAGACAATATCAAATTGAGGAATAAGTCCCATAATGGATTAGTATTACTCCCAAATCCCATATATAATGTCTTATGAAACAAAAGCTTTACAAAATTCATTGTATCACTATCCACGAGAACCCATCCTCAAAATTTCATGATTATTTGTTTTAAAAAATGAATTAATTCTGATGGTATGAACAAAAAAATACCCATTAGAAGTAATGGGTTGTATAATCATTCATCCAATCATAATCAAATGAAATTAAAAAAATATAATTTGATAAATGAATATAAGACATGTATTAAACCATTCTATGAATGTATAATTAGATTAGTATATATTTAAGATAAACACATATATAATAAATAATAAATATAAAACCTCAATGGTTTCCATCATTGAATAAAATATCGTTAAAAGATCACATGGAAAATATATTGAGGAAAATAAAATTTTCACATTAAAATTAGTTCTTTGAAATATTAAAATTTTTAAAATATTATAGAAAACATTTTACTTCAAATTAAACATGGATAATATTAAAATAATAATAAAAGTATTGAATGGTAATTATTTAGGAATGTTTTATTCATTTTATATCAGATAATAGACAAAATATCTGTCACATTTTTTTTAAAAAAAGTGCATTATTTGGAAATCAATTAGAAGATTCCTTCTAAACCATTTGGTAAAAATTAAAACATGGGTAAAATGTCTGTAATGAAAAATTTGATAATATTAAATATATTATTCAAAATATTTTAGGGAAAAATTGGATTTGGAAGAAATTTATTTTATTGAAATGGTAAATAAATTTGTCTTCTCATAGAAATAATTTCTCAATAATTTTAAGTACCAAAGAGTGGAAAAAGATACTATTACTTATGGATTTCACGAATAAAAAAATGATATGATATTGAAATGTGTTTATTATAAAATTATAAAATAATTTTTTTCATTGGAAATTCAATCATAAAAAATCCTGATTTGAATGAGATTGAAGAATAAAATCTTTATTTATTGGTAAATTTTTATGTAAAACACTCGTGAAATGAATATATACAATTGAAAAATAAAATTACACAAATATAAATATACTAAATATATAAAATATCGAAGGGGTAGTTTATATACCATATAAAAATAATTTGGAACATAACACCAAATATTTCCCAATGGAGTCGGAAATTGAGATGAAATCTCTTACAAAGATCATGCTGTTGAAGTGAGGATTAATAAATGAATTTATTTGGTTTTTAAAATTTAAATCCACATAAAAATGTTTAAATACAATATAAAATAATACAAATATATTACACAAATAGTATTATAATATCAAAGACTATGAATAAGTAATATAACCCAATGAATAGATATTGAGTTATGAAATTCGTTACCACTTAGAAATGTTCAAGTAAAATCTGAAGGGAAAATTAATTGGAATTAAAACATAAAATAAAATGAATTTTTAAGGATTCAAGATATTACATGTAAAAGGGTCCATATACAAACCATATAAAATAAATTGGTGCATAATATTAAAATATATCTCAATGAAAGGATATTAAGATGGAGTCCCTTACTATTTAAGAAAACTCTTAATAAAAACCACTTATAAGAGAGAGAAAATAGAGGTAAAGTTATAATTACATGAATAATAATATTACTTAATTTAAAATATTCATTTTTTAGTAAATACTCCATTTAAAATAAATTATGTGCATAAATGAACATGTGTCTCAAAGAAGGAATTATTATAAAGAAAACCCCTACCTCGGATTTCCATTTAGAGGAATGTAATTTTACCACATGTATAATGATTTTATACATGTAATTAATTAATAACATAACCATATTAATTTTTTTAATGTCTTATAATATATTTTTATATCATATTATCACTTATTCATTAATAATATTTCATCATTACCATTGTATCAGGTGTTAATTTCTTCTTTTGTTACGCAATAATTTTCACTGAATTTTTTATTATTATGAATATTTTATAGCTCCATAATCTCTATAATTATATTAAACTAATAAAGATAATATTTATTGATTATATATACGTTTATAATTTTTATTTAATTTTTCACATCGATAATGAGTCGCATTGCTTTATGAAGAATGTCTGTCATATGCAGGCATGAGCGATGTAATCATTTCCTTGTTGGGGGAAAAGGTAAGGAAGAATATGATATATAAATTTTAAATATTTAATATAATTTCATATTATAATATATATTCATTATTTCCATAATTATAGACATCCATGTGAGTCAATGATGGAAAAATGAATACATCGGTTCACGAGGCGGTAGTCCACTGTACACATGAGCGATGGGTTTATTTCCCATTTGACAGAGAAGGAGGTTGATAAATATAATTCCATATATATAATAAAATATAAGTATATTATAGATAATGGTGTTATTATGTTGTATTTTATAATACATAATAGATGGTGTAAAAATAAGAAGTTAAAATATGGAGCTTAGTGAGGATGATTACCTTGTTATAGAGAAACCTCCTTTGGATCTCTTATTAAGGACAATTGGTTTTTTATTTTGGAAAGAATGGTAGATATAAAATTTGGATAAAGATTTTTGGGGGATAATTTGGTACATATTGGCTGAGATATATGGATAAGTGAGGGGAGGGGGTATCATTTTTTAATTGATGAGTGACATTTTTCTAAATAACCAAAAATTTTCTGAAATGGGAATGGATTATAAACCCAAGTGCCTAAATTTTTTATAAATAAGGGTGCAGAGGGGGGATGTGGTCTATCCACACTTCCACAATTGAAAAAAATTAAACAGTTTATATCATTCACCTCTAAGGTTACTCACTTTTATCATTTTAGTTTTCCACCACAGTATCATGTTTTTCTTACTGTTAATTATCTATAAAAATAAAATTGAACATATTAAATAATAATAATAATAATAATTCAAAATAAGTAATTAATATTTTCAAATTAAAACCATATAAGTGCATAATTAAATTGAAAATTAAACTGAAAAAATTTGTCGAAAAACGGGGTTTCAGGAAAATCAATTTTCAAATAATAAATGATTTTGTATTAACTCTTTAAAATATAATAATAATTATATGAATTTCAATTCAAATAAATATATATATGTTTTATGAATTTAATTTAAATATTTAATTGGGTTTTCTTATTAATTAAAATGTATATAAATTATACACAATTTGTAAAAAAATATATTTTTTAATCATACAAATACACTCATCAAAAAATCATGAAAATTAATGATTCGAAATAAATGAATAAGACTATTCTAAATAAATTAGTTGATATTTAACTTTTGTAATAATAAATATAATAGATAATTTAAATTAAATTATTTATTTAAAATAAATGATAGTATATGAAACATCAGAAATTTTCAATATTCATTAGAAAATTAACCGTTTCAAAAAAATTACAAAATTCCACCCTTCATTTATTTTGATATAATTATTTCAAAAAATGGAGTAATTTTTATATGATAAATTTTCTATAAGTTATAAAAATTAATTATAATATTTTCTCAAAAAAATTACTTTTAAAGAGAATGTTTTTTGCAGAGTAAAATTCCATTATTTAAAAATTGAATACTTTTTTCCATATAATTAAAATATTTATATTTATTTGGAAACATATATATTTATAAAATAATTTAATAATATTTATAATCACAAATTTAAGGGCTATGATTTAATGGTCATTTGAAAATAATTTTGGTTTGTTTAAGCATGATGTTGCATCTCATATACACTATCGAACATAGTTTTATAATACCCAATATGGTACATTATTTCGCCACTAAATAAATTGCATAATTTTAATTTTAACTTATTGTCAGTAATTAAGGGTTTGAAATTAAGAAAATAATGTTGTTGAAAACCGAAATTATAAAAAGGTTTAATCAAAATTCCTCTTAAAAAGTAGGAAATGAAGATTGATGTTCATATAAATAAAATAAACTAGGTTTTAACATAATTAGCACATTGTTAGGAATTTAAAGCTTGGATTTAGATGGAATATTCATTTATGAGACAATGTTATTCATTTTAGAGATAATAAAAAATTAGTATATCAAAAATGAATAAAAAAATTTCATTCCTTATCCATTTCCTAAATTTAAGGTATCCTTTTACCTTATAGGCTAAGAAAATCCTAAAATATTCTTACTTTAAATGTATAATTTCATCGTTTAATTAGTTTTTACAAAAATATCATATGTTTCTCCAAAGTATGAGTATTAAAAAGGATTTTTTTATTCTTGAAGAAAAAAAATAAACTTCTAATAGGTAACATAATCCAAAAAAGGATAACAAATATTACTCATGTCATTAATTATTAACCAAAAAAATTAAATGGTTAACATAATGTAATAAAACATCCAAAATGTATAAATGATCATATTAATCTCTTAATCTAAATTTCATCTGAAATAATTCCGTAAACAAATAAACCTACATACTAAACAACCTTGACATTTAAAATTTTAATTTTTTTTATTCCAAAATAATCGATCATGTTAAATAGAATTTTAGATATAAGGGTTACATATACTATAGCCCAATGAAACATTTCCCAAAATATCACTAATCACCTCAATATCCTAAAAGTTAAAAAATATTAATCCAAAAATTTGTTTCCTAAAATAAAATTAATTTTTATCCATTTAATAGTTTAAATAAAAATAGTTTCATACAAACAGGTGGATCATATAGTCCATTGGTAGGTGTTTCAACCTTATTGGCCTCTGGTTTTGGGTTTAAGCCCCACATCCTTACAGGATGTGACTAGTTTTCCCAGAGCATCTGGTGATTCTTTTTTCTAAAACTATATAGAAAATTTATAATCATATTCATAATTCACCATGATCCTAAATATTTCTCAATAATATGTTGAAATATTTCAAAAATGATATCATTAATCAAATTACTCATATTGAGCCTTCAATATCTGTAATCCATCTCCTTTAAAAAAATTAATTTTAGTTTACTATAATTACATTGACATTAATCACGTATTAAATATTATATTTTCCTTAATCATCTTTTTTTCATAAAATATCATCTTACCATTAAATCACCATAATAAGTCATTAGAACCATTATTTATGAAAATACCTAAAAAAATTATGTCAAATAGTGCATAGTTGTTTCATGCTTAATATTACCATAATACCCTTAATAAACACTTCAATAAATCTAATTAAATGATTTTCATAACACAATATAGTTGGAATTAATCCTTGTATTAGAGAATTGACTCGAATAAACACTATGTTCCCTACACCTTTGACATTGAACTGTTAGTGGTGACTTTGGTTGAAAATTATTTATCTAAATCATGTTAACCAAACTCTTTATTTTTATTCTGTAATTATATTATTTTGTCCCTAATTTTCCATTCATAATGAATATTATAGTTCCTTTAAGTAATTTCCTTTGTTTCCACATACAACATTTTTTACATATAGGAAATTTAATCTTCTTTTCATTATCATCATTAACATTTTAACTTCTATGAGAAAAAATCCTTTTATTATTTAATATGTTCCTAAATTAAAATGTATTCACATTATCAATTTTAATAAAAGATATCTCCTTTTCATGATTAAAAGATAAAAAATTCCATTCCAATTAGTTTAGGTATATTATTTTGGAATTCATTAAATTTACAATCATAGTGGGTGTTGACATGATTTATCTTAATTCCAGCCATGACCTAAAAATAATAAAATAAACACGAAGATAATGAATTAACAAACAAAATGAAGACTTATAAATCTACAAGGAATTACTTCTAAATGATAAGTATATCCTAAGTTATGAGTCTCTATATTTCAATCTAGATTTTCCTATGTAATGTTTCCTATTAGGTTTTTAACCTAACAATTTTTTCAACTACTTTATAATGGTTTGTAACGAGTTCTGGAACATCCAAAACATATAATTTTAAAGTGTCAAACCATATGTGCATCAAGGCCCATTATCATGCACTAGGTGACAATTTAGTCAAGCCCGGTGTGCACTTTTTTAATTTATTACCATTAGGTAAAAATTTTCTAGATCCATATCCACTTTTTATATCTTGATAGGATATAATTTCTTTGAATTCACTCACTCTATACTTCATTAATATTCAAGGATATTTTTTTATATACTGATTATTATCCTTATAATTACCCCATAGTTTATCACTAATGTATTCTGGTCCAAATATCCTAAACTAAATAAAACTTTCCTTAATTCAAACTATAGTGATTTAATCCATTTTCACACATTATTATTTGATTTTTGACATGAAAATTCATTAATTAAAACCTAATGATCATTATGCCTAATGTCACAAGAAGACTACATACATAAAAGTTAAAAATAGACTAAAATATAACACATTTATTTTCATTATACATAGTGAGAACCTAAATCCATTTAATATCTTAAAAATAAACAGGATAACCTATAAAATATGTAAAAGAAATCAGTGAGCTAAAAATCCTAGTAAGGGAATAGACATAATAAGAAAACATAATATGTGGGTGCAAGGTCTAACATGATATCCTAAAAGAGAAGTATCATGAGAAATAACTTGAAATCATAAAATAAATAACACAGAATGAAAATATAATAGTAATATAGGAAATTTGGTAGCACTATATATCATGACCAAGACATGAGACAATGTTATATTTCATGATAATATCTCCTGGTGGAAAATGTTCCATAATTGATTTGGGTTACTGCTTAATTCCATACATAAAATCTCATGAGACTAATGCTTTACCCGTTTTATTAGAGTGTTATATGGGAACACCTATCATAACATGTTCATGATTATTTGTTCCACCAAATGAAATCAATTATCAAGAATAAATAAACTAATTACCCATGGAAATAAATGGATTTCATAATATTTCCTCATATCATAGTCAAAGGAAATTTCATAAAGAAGTAATTTGAGAAATGAACATAAGACATTTATTACTCATATATTAATAGGGAATGATCTAAGTATATATTTAAGAGACATATATATAGAATTTATAGTCAATCCCTAACATAAATGGTTGTATTCATTAATGATTATATATTTTAATTTTTACATGGAATATTTCATGAATAAAATACCCTTTTTAGTTTTAAATTACATATTTGAATTTTTTTTAAATGCTATCAAAAATATATTCCTAGAAAATAACCATTGAAATTTTTAATGGAAGTATCAATGTACTGAGTGGTAATGAAAATAGAAAATTTTGTTCATGTCGTATATGTTAAGAGAAAACATTTCATTCATATTATTTTAAAAATAGTCAAAAAATACACTGTCCATAAAATGATGTTAATGTTAATTTTAACCCATTTGTTAAAAATTTAATAAAGGGAAAATTTTTTAAGAATCGTTTTGGAATATTAGAAATATTCAATAAAACATTTTAAGTAATATATTGATATAGAAGGAAATTCATTTTAGATTACTGAGAGAAATAATGTTGTATTTTCTTAAAAACTTTTTCCAATCATTTTAGGTACAAAAGAGATGAAATGTTTACTATTACAGGAAGATTTAATGAGTATCTATAAAGTAATAAAATTAATTTTTACTATTCGATAGTGGGGAAATAATTTCCTTTAAGGAATATTTATGTACAAACAATCCCAATTAGAATGAGAATGAACCATAAACCCATACCACTTTGGTAACTTTTAAATCATTACCCACATGAAAGAAATAAAATAAATTATAAACATTAATAAAATATAAATTAATAGATTCTTGAAATAAAATATCAAATTATAAGTAGATGAAACTTATAAAAAATAGGCAAATTGTACCAAATATTTCTCAGTAGACTGGAAAATTAGATAATGTCTCTTACAATGATCATACTATTAAAGTGAGGATTAATCATGGAATTTATTATGTGTATCAGATTGAAATCCATAGAAAAATGGTAAATACAACATAAAATAATGAGAACTGATTATTCAAATAATCTAACAACATCAAAGATAATGAAAAGGTAATATAACTCAATGAAACGAAATTGAGTTATAAAATTACTTACTACATGGGAACATTCATGTCAGAACCCCATGGATCAAGTAATTAAAATTAAATCTTAATATAACATGAATTTTTATGTATTCCTAATATTAAATGTAAAATTGGTAGTATATGAACTATATAAAATAAATTTGTGCATAATATTAAAATATTCTTCAATGAAAGGAAATTGAGATGATGTCCAATACAGTTTAAGAAGGTTTTGATAGAAATTGATTGTAAGAGAGAGACCATGAACATGAATTTAAAAAAACAAGAATAATAATTATAATAATACATTATCTTAAATATTTAATAATATGTATGTTATCCATTTAAAAAAAATTGGTGCATAAAATATAATATACCTCAATGATTGATGTTTTGAGATGAAAACCCTAACCTCACATTTACCTTATGTTGAAAATGGTTTAACCTCATTCATAATGGTTTGTAAACATTTTATTAATTTGTAAAAGAAAAATATTCATATTTATAATATCTTATATGATTTTCTAATAATATATTATCACACATTCATTAATAATATTTTCATCATTACTATTGTTTTAGGTGTTAACTACTTTGTTTTCCCATGCATGTTTCAACATGGATGTTTCGGTTCTCTCATATACGATATAGTTACATCATATACAAAAGTTAAATTAATGTGATAAATTTAATATTAATTCATTATATACATGTTTGTAATAATTTCTTAAATTTTAACATAGATAATGAATCAAATTGACTCATGGAGAGGGTAGGTCATACGTACGCACAAGCGGCAATAGCATTTCATCAAAAAGTGAAATGGTAAGGATTTTAATAATATATTTATCATAAATAATCAATATAATGTCATGATTATAATTTATATTCATTATTTACATCATTAATTCTCTCAATGTGATTCAGTTATGGAAAACAAATTACATCTATTCACGAGGTAGTAGTTAGCTGTACACATAAATGATCACTTTATTTCCCATTTGATGGAAAAAGAGATGGATAAATTTTATTCCATCAGTATATTATCACATTATATTGGATATAAATTTTTTATTTTATTTTAATTTTTAATAAATAATTAAATTTGGTAACAAAATAAGTAAAAATTCATAGTTTTGTTAGGAAAATTACATTCACTTTTAAAACATCCTCTGAATCCATTATTATGAACCCTAAGTGTTAGTATTTTCAGAAGACCAAAAAATATATAATGTGGATAAGGATTTTGGGGAGATTTTATTTTAGGTTTTTTTCAAGGAATATGACTTTATGGGTGTTCATAATTTAGGGGATGTGGTTCCCAATTATAATTGAAGATGTGTGAAAGTTTGGTAAATACCCAAAAATATTCAATAATGAAAAGTCTCTCTCAACCAAAGTGCCTTAAAATTTTATTAATAATTGTTTTTATAGGTTATATAGTTAATAAAAACCTCAACCATTTAAATTTAAAAAGTTATTAAAGAATTTATTGTATTTTACTCTATGGTTACTCACTTTTACCGTTTTTGTTTTTCACCATGGTAAATAGTTTGTTACTATTTTTACTACTCATTATCTCCCAAAATGAAATTGAAATTATTAACTAATATTAATTATTATGATTCAAAATATGGAATCAGTTATATAAAATTCAAACCATATAAGTTTTGTTATTCATTTTAAAAATTATCCAATAAAAATTGTTGAAAAATAAGTTTTCAGTAAATGCATTTTTCAAACCATAGATGATCTTTTGATAAATATATGACAAGAAATGATGATTATATGAATTTTAATAAAGTTAAAAATATTTTTAATACAATAATTTTTTAAAATATTTCATTAATATGGTTTATTTTAATTAATTAAAATGGATAAAATTTATGCACTTAAATATAGTTTGATGAAAATCGTTTTTTTATGGCTAAAAATAAACTCATACCAAAATAATGAGAATATATTATTCAAAAGAAATTAATAATAATATTAAAAAAAAAGTTTCATATTTCTCTTTCTTACTAAATAAAAAATATAATATGACTTTTAAATTACATGATTTAATGAAAATAAAATACATTATTTGAAAAATCTATTATTTTCACTAGTCACTGAAAAATAAATTATTTCAGAAAATACAAAAAATTCACCCAAAAGGTAATTTTTATATATTGAATTAAAAAAATAATTGAATTTTATCAAATAAATTTAATTAATGCTCTAAAAAGTAGTTAAAATACTTTCTCACAAGAATCACTTTTTAATAAAATGTATTTTTTGAAGAATATAATGTCATTATTAAAAATTGAGTGCTTATTTATTAGGAATTAATACATTTAAATTGACTAGGAAATATATATAATTATATCCTAAAGTAGTTAAAACTATTCATAACCACCAATTTAATGTATTGGTTATAACATTCATGTTTATATAATCATGGATTTTTTAGGCTGAATTTTGTGTGTCATACATGCTATTAAACATATTTTTATTTAAAAAACATATTAGGGTGTTAAATCATATTTGATTTTGGATAATATAAGAGAGGAAAATAATGATTTATTATAATAGGGATTAATCCACCAATATAGGGATACCATAAGGGACTATATTAAAAAATAAGGTTTATCGCTCATGAATGAATAATGATAAAGGATACCATTCAGGGGGATCTCTACCATAATAGACCACTGTTTGGGGAATGTGTCACTAGAGAAGACCTACGTAAAGGTTAAATGAACTTATATTAGCTCGAATGAGTTATACCATTCCACTATATGTTTTTTGAGAAGACTAAAATTAGATAATCATGATATTAAATAAAACATTCAAATAAGTAGACAAATTTAGTCAATTAACAATATCTCAGAGGAAGAGAGACTGTAATAATCCCAAAATATGGTGAATGTGAAAGAATTAAAATCCTCTATAAAAGATGTTCTAAATATGTAAGCATCTTTATATCATTAAAGGGATGAAATAAAACTATGTTAGAAAGAAATATTATGGGGTTCTTGCCAAATGATAATAAACTTAGAAGAATTGATGTATGGGAAATTACAACCAAATGGATGATAAAAGTGGGATGGGGTTATGGTGATCAAAAATATCATATTGAAGGGTAATTTTATGAGTCTGAAACCCAATAAGAACCCAAAAAAAGAGATATATTAGAAAATCCTAGGTGTTCTTCTAGAAAAATACATTAAATTTGTTCTGTATTTGATTCATTTTCATTGATATACATAGATCATAACAAATGATACCTCCAAAACATAACTTTTATTATTTCATTTATTATCTGAAAACTATTAATTTATCGAACCTTGAGATTTTGGAAAATATTTCTCTCCAAATTATTACAATGTTTGATATATTTTTTCCCATAAAACTCCAAAAATAAATGAAACCCTAATTCATAAAAAAATTATTATATTTTACAATTACAATAGAGCTGTTAAATTAACGGGTATAAATGAGAGAAACCCAAATATTAAACTATATATAGAGAAGAAGTTATGGCATCAATCATTACTAGTATTATTTATGTGGCTCTCCTATATGATGTTATAAAATATGTGGGGTCACTGAGGTTTTCTCTAGACCATGACCACTATAAACTAAATAAATTAGATTATGAGATAAATCATATGTGAGATAAGTTTAATATTGTGGGAATTTCCATCAGATCCATGCCAGATAATCTTTCACACACAACTTCCCTTAATCCATATTTTATTCACATATCTTACACAGAGATCATGAATAGTTATGTAATTAATAATTAAGATGATATAAATGTGTAATTATTAATGTTATATATTATTTATATATAACATGATCATTATACAATTCCCAATTTTACTTTTTTTAAATGTTTTTTTCAATTTTAATTTATTGATAAAACTCAATTAATTTATCCAAATAACTAATAACATTGATTTATGATTAAATTATTTCCCATAAAAATTTCTTTTTTGTGGTATACAAATTTATTTTATGAAAATAAATATATCATGGATAAAATATTGTTGATATGAATAATATATTACCACTAATTAAATTAGTAACTTATAAAAAATATTAATAATAACATTAAAAAATTTAAAATTTTATTTTCCTATGAAAATACTTTTCATTATATTTTTATTTAAAATTATTGAGCCTTGTTTAGGATTGACCAATAATAGTGGGTGAATCATTGGTTTACATTGTATAAAATATTTATTATAATAATTCAACCCCTTGAACATGTTAAGGTTCTAGATCCATTTAGTGATATCTCATTGTCTTAAATTGTATGCAATAATAATAAAAGAGTGAACATACCATGGTATTTACAATGTTTGGTACTAAGAACCAATCATTTCCTTGTTGGTCAGATTACGCAAGAAATATTTTCCAATATAATATTATTCTAAATTAAAATTTCTTTATAGAAACTACTTATACACCCCTAATAGATGTTCCAACAATTTTTCTTCATTCTACACCATAGAAACCAACTCTTCTACCATGTTTGGTTAGACACCAGAAATATCTTATTTATTCATTACTATTTAGACACCCAAGTCACAAGCTATTTAATCTTCTTAGTGGTTATCTTGTGATAAAAATTCCACTTCTTTTTTAGAGTTATACTCTACCATCTTCCTGTAGCATCATGTTTGATCATGCAAACATTTATAATCTTCAATGGATTCTTCGAATAAGCATATTGTACCTAGAAATACATCACACCAAATCTAAAATTATTGGGTTATCTAAATAATATTGAGTACTCAGACATGTATTTTTTATCCTACAATTGTATTCTATATTTATTGTAAAAATATTAAACAATTGGGAAAGAATGCTCTCTTTATTAGGATTAATTTCCTAGAATCACATTATTTTGATATTATTTTATGAAAGATTAAACACTCATTATCTTGATCAAAATTCTTTCAAATCAAATCTAATGAACTTCATGAAATAAATTTATAGTATCCAAATTTACAAAACCTAAGAACATCACCATATATTATAATCAATATTTTATGTTCTTAAATTAACTATTTTATGTGAAAACATTATGTTTTAACATTGAAATTGTTTATTAAAACTATTTTATTATTTCTCAAAGCATTATAAATGAGAAAAATCATAATTTTCTTTCTTCAATATCTTTTAATAGATATATAGAATTTGGAATCTCAAAACCTCCACTTCATTGAAATCATGCAATAGTTATATGTATACATGGTGTCTTAGATCATTATCCCATAATTATATTCCTTATTATGCAATTAGGTAGGAGAATGTTGGCCCCTATTTTTATTTATGAAAATGGTAAGAATGATATCAAATAAATAACATTTATTTATGTTTTCACAAGCCCCAAAACATGATTCATCAAGATTCATGTGAATGTTATTAGTGTAGGATATTTTTTCTTTCATGTAAGTATGTCATATAACTTCTTATTCTTCATTCAAGAGTACAGATTCATGGAAACTTGGTTTCAATTCACATATTAGGGTATGATAAAATTTGATTCTATCCTTCTTTATGGCCATGTATCTCATGGGATCTTCTTATTAATTGGTAAATGAATCTTTGAATATGATATATTTTATTCTGAAAATGATATCTCTAAGAAATCATGAATGGTAGTATCACTTCTCATCCTTGATCCCAAGGTATTTATATATGAGATGATCACCACCTCTCCTCTAATTATTCTCCAAAATAAATTCTATAAATCTATGATAACTCATGTATCAATACAAATATAATAAAATAATTTAATAATTCAAATATCTTGGACTTACATGAAACTAAATTTTTTGGAGTCATCTATAATATGAGATTTATTTTTTATCTTCATAGTGAGTTTCATAGGTGAATGTGATGATATGATTAATAAAATCATTCGAATCTATTAAAATAAATGAGTATATAAAGGATTATTTTATTCATTAATTTCACATACCTTAGTAGCATGTTATTCGATCTGATTCACACATGAAATATGGAGATTTCACTAATGGATTTAGGATGATTGGGCATGCCTCGTTCTCTTAGTTCAATAACTGGATACGACTAGAATGATAGGCATAAAAGGATATAATCGAACAATGATGAAAACTCTCAACAGGAGATAGCATATGACATAATGATATGACCAATCAATCTGATCGAGATACTATCATTCAATGCATAAAATTTTAAATGGGAAATAGAAATGCACATGACACTCATCCCACTTAATATTTCTCTATAGATACAATACTCTTTATAAGAAAATACATTTCCATATCCATTTAGTTGTTAGTATTGGGGCCCAGTCCCAGCTTCCACTAGAACGTACCGATGTCAGAACCTCTACTACCAGTGTGATGCCCCTTATTGTGGGTTGTTCCAATGTGTGTTATGTTCACTCTATGCCTATAATCCCCACACAAAATCTCCCATACTGCATGAGATGATCATGTTAATATTCCTCCCAAGTGGTCAACCTAGGTCCCACATGTGCAATTGAGGTGGATATATAACAAAATGACCAAGAATACCCTCTAAACTTGTATGAAAACTGCACTATCACTGACCCTAAGGGTGTTCCCAGTAACCATTGATTGTCTACTAGCACTTGAGCATTGAAGAAAATATAGAGGAATTATTTTTACTAACCTAAAATAATATACATGAAATATGTATACAAATAAAACTTAAAAGTAATATTCCATAATAAAATAATGAAAATGGTAACAGTACAACCCAAATTTAGTAAGAATGAACAAGGTACACATCCAATAAAAAAGAGAGAAACCTGAACTATAAATAGCTACACCAGGTTATATGTGGGAAACATCCAACCATCTCACCACCAGCTACCCATAACAAGCTACCTTAATCCTCACTTACTCATTATTATTCCTTTATATTTCCTGTAAAATAAGAAAATACAAGGTCTATAAACCCCATAGAGAGTATGCAAGGTTTGATCAAAACAAGCTCTGTAGGATCCCACCTATATTTTTCATATCAATTCTCTATTGGAAAATCCAAATATTCCCCAGTTAAAGAATAAATTGAATGATAAATGGTTAAAGAGTTTTATATTAAAAACATATTAAACTATTCACCATTTTTCCATAGTTCTAAAACGAAGAGGCTAAAATAGATTCAATGAATAATTCAAGAAATACATTTACATTTATCAAAGAATTTATATTAAATAAAAAACAAAACAAAATCAAAATAACAATTGTAAACACCCATGGATAAAAATGGTCAATATCTCTAGGTAACTCATAACTCTAAACACATTGATGAATAGTTTGAACCCAAGTTCCTAGAGCCCATTCATAAATCCTAAGTATGGAGGAACTCCCTAGAGTTTCAACCCCCTAAAATTATCATTCAAGTAATAAAACCCATGAATATAAATTCTATTATGGAAGATCCCCCCAAATTTTAAACCCTCTGACAATACCAATGGATGAGGCCCAATACTACACCTTCTACATACGTAACAAAGGCTACAATGTGCAACATATATGATAAAAAATAAAATAAATTCAAAAAACAAAAAAAAGACAAATGTAGAGACCCATATCTTGACGTACATTGACATTACATTACTTTTGCGGAATACTTAGTACATAACAAAAACACACACACAATGATCGTAATAGGTTAGTGTCTTTGGAAACTCGGAATATAATCTTCTAATCGTGGTGAAAGATCTTCAAAATCTCCCATAAAGAACTTCCTTTTTTTTACCTAAAACCTTTCTTTATATCCTGGGGAAAAGAAAACATAAAAGGGTGATCTCAAATGCTCAGTAAGGGTATACAAAAGAAAAATCAATCACATCATATTCATAAGAACATAACTTTTGGAAATCTTAACCTGCAAAAGAGAGCATAATTTCATAACATGGGATAAATCATAGTAGTGAAATGAAATCCCAATAATCATAACTTAAAACATGAAACTTTGTGGCATACACACATAATCATAGAGAATCATTTCTTGTTAGTCAAGACTCATTGCCAAGACTATCTTAGTGGACAAAGTCCCTTTCTGAATCGAGTAACCCTCGTTTCAGTCCTGTTTCACTGAACCGGTATAACCTACCATTTCAGCCATGTCTATCTCATGAGATATAAAATATTTACCCAATGCATTGGAGGGAGATATAGGTCCCACCCATCTCATAATGATACCATTCTTATGTGTGCCACAAAATCATAAATCATACATCATTTCATAACCCATGTAATAAAAATGGGATTCTTAAACAACATAACATCATAAAACCATTCATATAAGATAAAGGAATTCATAAACATAATTCCATCACAGCATAGGTAAATCAATGTAAAAATATGGATAGAAACAGAACCCTTTATTATCTTAGATGGAAAATAATTTTGATAAAACACCTGAAATGAATTCTTGAGGAAAATATCCTTTCTTCTCCAAAATCAATTTCTTTTCACAAAACATCATGAAATTTTAAAAGAAAGAGATTTTATTAAAAATAGTCATGAAATATTTTGTAGGAAGCTTCATGAAAATAAGGCTTTATAAAACCGTAAAAATCCGTTCGTGCCGTTTAAGTTAAAAAAAACATTCTTCGTACTTTTTTCGGAAAAGTCAAAAAGTACCTCGTACGAAAAACGACAAAAGATTCCTTTCATACATATTACTAAAAACTCACCGAAGGGTAAAAATGGATTTAAACAATTGTAGGTGGATGGAAATAATATTACATATTGATGAAACATGGATGTGGATGATAAAATACACCCCAGTAAATACTTACGAATAAACAATCTCGGATAAAAATGAGATTGTGATATTTCCCATACCTTATGTCCGACTTGCTTTGTAAGTGTCCGAACCTCCTGTATAATGATTTAAATCATGTTATTGACTTATTCCAGAATCATATTCATTGTTATGATATCATATATGGTTCACTTATGACATTATATTACCCGTTCTTTTGTAAATTCCATGTTAAAGAAGCATTTTGGGTAAAATCGTTTCATTTATCGTAGGTGTTTTGACTTGTTGTTCTTGACATAATTATTACTTATATCATGATTTACTTACTTCCAGAATATAAAATATGATTTATATATCATATATATTCAGTGTATATATATATATAATAGATAGATAAATAAAATGAAAAACACCGTTCATGGAGACGGTAGTCCGTACGTACGCATGAACGCTGTTTTACTTTCCTTATTGTCTTGAAATGGAAGTAAGTAGATGACATACATATATATATATATACATAAATCCAGTAGCTTTATAATGTCATATATTTCATTATTATTTCTTATATATACTTTATAATCATTCTTAAATGGTTAACATGGAGAATGAATCTCATCGCGTCGTGGAGACGGTAGTCCGTACGTACGCATGAGCGATGATATCATTTCCATATATATTGAACTGAATTGAAGTGGATTATACAATATATCAGAATCAATATGATGTTGTAATAACTATGTATAGTTATTCTTTACACCATTATACCCATCCATGTAAGGTGGTGGTGGAAAATAGATTACACCACGGCGTGGAGACGGTATTCCGTACGTACGCACGCGCGGTGATTTCTTTTTCCATAGGATGGATAGATAGTGAAATAGGGTTGTTTCATACTTATAATAACATATCAGTATATTAGTGATACTGATGTTATTACTTCATAATGAAACAACCTAAGAAGAAGAAGTGGAAGAAGAAATAAAGATGAAAGAATTGGTAACGGTAATTACCTCTTCTTTGAAGCGCCTCTTTGAGACCTCCTCTTATGGCACTAAAATTGGTCTTTGAGGAAGACCAGAACCTCTAGGATGTTTCTATGGAAGTGGAGAAGAGATTTTGGCATGGGTTGGACGATCTTGAGTGCACAAATTGGTGTGAGGAGGAGGGGGAGGAGGTGTCCTTTTATAAGGGAGGAGAGGGGCACCTTAGGAATACCTCAAAATATTATTTTATATTAATGTCAAAATCGGTTTATAATGGTTCCAAATGGTCTTATTTCGAAGCTAAAGTGGGTATGGGTCTAAATCCTATCAACCAATAGGATTTAGACAAGTTTAGGTTATTATTTTAACCTTATCAATTAGATTTAACTCTAAGTTAAATAATTTAACTTTTACCGTGTCTTTTTGTTTTCTTTCACTATATGTTTAATACACATACTATAACATGCCAAAAGAACCCCAAATTGTATATTATTAATAAATATATCCTTATCTAAGTCATTTGGCCGAACCATAGATTTTTAGGAATAAAATAACAATTAATAATATAATATTTGATTTAAAAACTATTTTGTGTCAATTTTGACACTATTTGATATATGATTTTTTTGAAAGTCATAACAGAATTATATGTTCGAACCAAGTTGATTAAATCAACACTAATACATCATAGTAACCTAGAAAATTAGTTTAATTCATAAAAAGTCTTAAATTACATTCATTTGAGCATTTATAACATCAATTATGTTAATATTTCCTTAAAAGGGTAATTACTGCATCATCGTTGTGTCAAAAATAAATTAATTTATATAAAGTCTAAAAATTATAAATAAACTATCATTATGTAGGAAATCTTTTTAGCTTTCTAATGAATATTTATAGTCAAATTTATCTTATGTATAACCCCATATTAAAAATGTTTTAGTAAATAAACTTTGATTTTAACTCTTTTAACTCTTCTTTGAATTAAATAATAATAAATGTCCTAATCTAATCCAAGTGGGCCTAAATGGTCATATTATATTCATAAGGTTGTTTTTGGCCGAATTACACTTATCCAATAGAATTAGGACATGTGTTAGGGTAATAGTAATATCGTATTTACCCTTAGTTACCCTATTTACTATTAACCGTGGTAAAAAAAATAAAAAGTTACTATTCACCAAAAATTATTTTCATCTCATTGAACCAAATTTTAGTCCTTGATATTAACCGTGTCTGTAGGATTTTCGAAATTCCATTCACAGAAGTGGTAAAATTAAGTTTTATGCAAAATTCAGTTTTTAACCTACCACTTAGTAGTTTCACTATTAATCAAAAATTGATGTTTTTCAGAACAATGCCAAAATTTCATCCTAAGCTATATTTCATATTCCGAATTCAAAAATGAAGTCTATTTTACCAAATTCATATCATAGAAGTTGCATTAATTAATTTTATAATTAAATCCCGCTGTTAAAACAAAGAGCGTGTTTTTAAGAAACAATATCTATCAAAAGATTGACACTTGTTTATGTCTAGTTTAAATGTGAAATTATATCCAATGACCAACATTGTATTAAATTGTAAAAATATATTCTAAATATACTTTAAAACCACTCAAATTAATAATTTATCTATATTAATTATTTCGATTGAAAAAGTTGTTTTTAACTCAAATTTAGTAATTTTCACTATTCATCAAAATATGAAAGTTATCTGAAAATCACCAAAATTTCACCTTAGGCTAAATTTGATACTCCGAATCCAAAAATAAAGTCCATTTTGAGAGCTAAAATTTCTAAAATTTTAAAAGGTGGTTATTACTATTCATAACTGCTAGTTATAATAATATTTTAATAGCATATCGTTGTTTAGTGAAACTCGGTATTGCGTACTACACACACTATCGAGGAAGGTCGCGATTGCGTGTAATGCAAGGCAATTCAAGGATGTGTGTTGTTCAAGCTCCTTTTGGAGTAGCGTACAACACAAGACATTAATAAAATTAAAAAGAATATTTTTTTCATAAAATCTCGGGCTGTTACATTCTACCCCCCTTAAAATGAATTTCGCCCTCGAAATTCGTCGGGGTTATAAATGGTTTACTATTCTAAAGTTTCTTTAATAGAATCCCACATCGTAAAAAGGAATACCAAAACTTGGCTTTAAAAACTAAAGTATGAAATGTAATGATTACCCAAATAAACTAATCGCTGGGTTTCCACATAGGTAAAAATATGGATATGGAAGAGAAATCTAACCATCATGTTCTGATGGAGAGTGGTAGAGAACATGGCTATAGAAAAGCCAGTAATCACAAATCCATAGATTTGTGATGATATAAGGTACCATCTGATTCATCAGGTATAAGATCACTAGGACAACATTTTTGGTTTTCAAGATCATTTCCCTAAAGTTGAAAATTTGAATTAGAATAAATACTTAATTTATTTTGGTACAATCTCACTGTTTTTCGTGTCTTGAACAATTTCCACTTCATCTCATAAATAAATGAAGTTGAATTTGTTATTCGTGAAGTGTTAGCAGATTATGTGATAGAATGACGGGTCA
The DNA here is from genome assembly GCA_963277665.1 of Viscum album. NCBI lineage: Eukaryota > Viridiplantae > Streptophyta > Magnoliopsida > Santalales > Viscaceae > Viscum > Viscum album. The sequence continues at coordinate 159,951,699 of OY728122.1, read as the reverse complement.
TTCCATCTGTCTCAAACAAAAGGTTAGAAAAAGTTATTAAATATACATAAGTCATTATATAGTGAGATTAATCATATATGGTTCCTAAAATGGACTTATACTTCATATATCATACTGCTTAATATAATAAAACTAGTTTCTACTAAACAGGGACTTCCTGTAGGCCAGTGGTAGGCGATAAAGGCCAGTCGCACTTCGGTTGTGGGTTCGATTCCTACAGCCTTGTCCGACGTGATGGGCTGTCGCCCGTCCTGCAGGTTGTCCTTTTTCTAAAACTATATTACTATAACATCCCATCAATAATATCGAAAAAACTTCTATACTAACTTATGTCCAACATAATCCATTCCAATCTTTAGGCTTATCCATAATACTGCAGTCCACTCTCATAACATAGTGAAAACGATTACCAGAGATTTAATACCATCGTTGATCCCCATATATCATAAGATATATCTTGTTGGTCACATTCCAAACATTCAAAGGCCTTAATCTTGTACTCTCTTGAATACCCATTGAACCTTATTGAAAACATGAATTCTATTGAAAGTTAACTCTTTCCACATTCCAAAATCCTCAAAATTCTATATACTCAAACCATGATATCACTTAGTCCTTATATCAATCATGAGCTCATGAATACTATCAAACATTTAATTTTCTCCTTATCCCTTCATTATGCGCATATCATCTACATTCCAAAAATATCTGAATAACCTTTCATGGATACTGGTAACATTAATCAGACAACAGTGTAACAATCCTTACATGTCTCTTTATTCTACAGTACCATGAGATTACTTATACAACATTACACATGATAAACTTGTAATCATTCCACTACATTCTTAAAATTGACCGAGCTTCAACAATTCTTTCATCTCACATATCATTTGTAGTCTCTTCATCATCATCCACATAAATACTTCCCATACGACCATACTGATTATCTTCATGAGACTTTCCCTTAGGGCATTGGTTTGCATAATGACCACACATTCCACATTTAAAACATTTAACCATTGTTGATGTCGTAGCAACACCATTATCCTCATCCATGTTGTTAAATGAACATTTTCCTTTGCATTTACTTGCTTTGTGTCCTTCTTTTCCACACCCAAAGCATCTTCCAGTTCCTTTGAAACATTCTCCTTGATGCCTCTTCCCACATGATTTACATAGGGGAAATTGAACTTTCTTTCCTCTATGATAATCATGAAACTCCATCTTTCTCTTATTAGCCGAGTCAGGAAACATACCAAATTTTACTTTATTGATCATATTATGAGATTGCTGATTCGGCATAATAATGATGTTTGGAATTCCAAATCCCATTTCATTATGAAGAATATCATTCCATTGTCCATCATATCCTCCATTATCGTGAATCATCTTGTTTCAACCCATTTTCTAAAACCCAAAAAAAATAGTGTGAGAGGCAAAAATCATGCTAGGGAAAACAACATAATAAAGGGGGAGTACCTTCAATATCTAACATCTTAGGTTTAATTATATGATCGTTAGCGTAGTTCTAGTACTATAACCTATACGTATACTTATCCTTAGGGACATCCCTAGACATACCTTAGAAATATCTCTAGGGATCTCACTAAAGTTCTCGCATCCTAGTTTCCAAAGGTTGACTAAACCTTTCCTCTGATACCAACTGTAGAGACCCATATCTTGACGTACATTGACATTACATTACTTTTGCGGAATACTTAGTACATAACAAAAACACACACACAAGGATCGTAATAGTTTAGTGTCTTTGGAAACTCGGAATATAATCTTCTAATCGTGGTGAAAGATCTTCAAAATCTCTCATAAAGAACTTCCTTTTTTTTACCTAAAACCTTTCTTTATATCCTGGGGAAAAGAAAACATAAAAGGGTGAGCTCAAATGCTCAGTAAGGGTATACAAAAGAAAAATCAATCACATCATATTCATAAGAACATAACTTTTGGAAATCTTAACCTGCAAAAGAGAGCATAATTTCATAACATGGGATAAATCATAGTAGTGAAATGAAATCCCAATAATCATAACTTAAAACATGAAACTTTGTGGCATACACACATAATCATAGAGAATCATTTCTTGTTAGTCAAGACTCATTGCCAAGACTATCTTAGTGGACAAAGTCCCTTTCTGAATCGAGTAACCCTCGTTTCAGTCCTGTTTCACTGAACCGGTATAACCTACCATTTCAGCCATGTCTATCTCATGAGATATAAAATCATTACCCAATGCATTGGAGGGAGATATAGGTCCCACCCATCTCATAATGATACCATTCTTATGTGTGCCACAAAATCATAAATCATACATCATTTCATAACCCATGTAATAAAAATGGGATTCTTAAACAACATAACATCATAAAACCATTCATATAAGATAAAGAAATTCATAAACATAATTCCATCACAGCATAGGTAAATCAATGTAAAAATCTGGATAGAAACAGAACCCTTTATTATCTTAGATGGAAAATAATTTTGATAAAACACCTGAAATGAATTCTTGAGGAAAATATCCTTTCTTCTTCAAAATCAATTTCTTTTCACAAAACATCATGAAATTTTAAAAGAAAGAGATTTTATTAAAAATAGTCATGAAATCTTTTGTAGGAAGCTTCATGAAAATAAGTCTTTATAAAACCGTAAAAATCCGTTCGTGCCATTTAAGTTAAAAAAACATTCTTCGTACTTTTGTCGGAAAAGTCAAAAAGTACCTCGTACGAAAAACGACAAAAGATTCCTTTCATACATATTACTAAAAACTCACCGAAGGGTAAAAATGGATTTAAACAATTGGAGGTGGATGGAAATAATATTACATATTGATGAAACATGGATGTGGATGATAAAATACACCCCAGTAAATACTTACGAATAAACAATCTCGGATAAAAATGAGATTGTGATATTTCCCTTACCTTATGTCCGACTTGCTTTGTAAGTGTCTGAACCTCCTGTATAATGATTTAAAGCATGTTATTGACTTATTCCAGAATCATATTCATTGTTATGATATCATATATGGTCCACTTATGACATTATATTACCCGTTCTTTTGTAAATTCCATGTTAAAGAAGCATTTTGGGTAAAATCGTTTCATTTATCGTAGGTGTTTTGACTTGTTGTTCTTGACATAATTATTACTTATATCATGATTTACTTACTTCCAGAATATAAAATATGATTTATATATCATATATATTCAGTGTATATATATATATAATAGATAGATAAATAAAATGAAAAACACCGTTCATGGAGACGGTAGTCCGTACGTACGCATGAACGCTGTTTTACTTTCCTTATTGTCTTGAAATGGAAGTAAGTAGATGACATACATATATATATATAAATAAATCCAGTAGCTTTATAATGTCATATATTTCATTATTATTTCTTATATATACTTTATAATCATTCTTAAATGGTTAACATGGAGAATGAATCTCATCGCGTCGTGGAGACGGTAGTCCGTACGTACGCATGAGCGATGATATCATTTCCATATATATTGAACTGAATTGAAGTGGATTATAAAATATATCAGAATCAATATTATGTTGTAATAACTATGTATAGTTATTCTTTACACCATTATACCCATCCATGTAAGGTGGTGGTGGAAAATAGATTACACCACGGCGTGGAGACGGTATTCCGTACGTACGCACGCGCGGTGATTTCTTTTTCCATAGGATGGATAGATAGTGAAATAGGGTTGTTTCATACTTATAATAACATATCAGTATATTAGTGATACTGATGTTATTACTTCATAATGAAACAACCTAAGAAGAAGAAGTGGAAGAAGAAATAAAGATGAAAGAATTGGTAACGGTAATTACCTCTTCTTTGAAGCGCCTCTTTGAGACCTCCTCTTATGGCACTAAAATTGGTCTTTGAGGAAGACCAGAACCTCTAGGATGTTTCTATGGAAGTGGAGAAGAGATTTTGGCATGGGTTGGCCGAGCTTGAGTGCACAAATTGGTGTGAGGAGGAGGGGGAGGAGGTGTCCTTTTATAAGGGAGGAGAGGGGCACCTTAGGAATACCTCAAAATATTATTTTATATTAATGTCAAAATCGGTTTATAATGGTTCCAAATGGTCTTATTTCGAAGCTAAAGTGGGGATGGGTCGAAATCCTATCAACCAATAGGATTTAGACAAGTTTAGGTTATTATTTTAACCTTATCAATTAGATTTAACTCTAAGTTAAATAATTTAACTTTTACCGTGTCTTTTTGTTTTCTTTCACTATATGGTTAATACACTTACTATAACATGCCAAAAGAACCCCAAATTGTATATTATTAATAAATATATCCTTATCTAAGTCATTTGGCAGAACCTTAGATTTTTAGGAATAAAATAACAATTAATAATATAATATTTGATTTAAAAACTATTTTGTGTCAATTTTGACACTATTTGATATATGATTTTTTTGAAAGTCATAACAGAATTATATGTTCGAACCAAGTTGATTAAATCAACACTAATACATCATCGTAACCTAGAAAATTAGTTTAATTCATAAAAAGTCTTAAATTACATTCATTTGAGCATTTATAACATCAATTATGTTAATATTTCCTTAAAAGGGTAATTACTGCATCATCGTTGTGTCAAAAATAAATTAATTTATTTAAAGTCTAAAAATTATAAATAAACTATCATTATGTAGGAAATCTTTTTATCTTTCTAATGAATATTTATAGTCAAATTTATCTTATGTATAACCCCATATTAAAAATGTTTTAGTAAATAAACTTTGATTTTAACTCTTTTAACTCTTCTTTGAATTAAATAATAATAAATGTCCTAATCTAATCCAAGTGGGCCTAAATGGTCATATTATATTCATAAGGTTGTTTTTGGCCGAATTACACTTATCCAATAGAATTAGGACATGTGTTAGGGTAATAGTAATATCGTATTTACCCTTAGTTACCCTATTTACTATTAACCGTGGTAAAAAAAATAAAAAGTTACTATTCACCAAAAATTATTTTCATCTCATTGAACCAAATTTTAGTCCTTGATATTAACCGTGTCTGTAGGATTTTCGAAATTCCATTCACAGAAGTGGTAAAATTAAGTTTTATGCAAAATTCAGTTTTTAACCTACCACTTAGTAGTTTCACTATTAATCAAAAATTGATGTTTTTCAGAACAATGCCAAAATTTCATCCTAAGCTATATTTCATATTCCGAATTCAAAAATGAAGTCTATTTTACCAAATTCATATCATAGAAGTTGAATTAATTAATTTTATAATTAAATCCCGCTGTTAAAACAAAGAGCGTGTTTTTAAGAAACAATATCTATCAAAAGATTGACACTTGTTTATGTCTAGTTTAAATGTGAAATTATATCCAATGACCAACATTGTATTAAATTGTAAAAATATATTCTAAATATACTTTAAAACCACTCAAATTAATAATTTATCTATATTAATTATTTCGATTGAAAAAGTTGTTTTTAACTAAAATTTAGTAATTTTCACTATTCATCAAAATATGAAAGTTATCTGAAAATCACCAAAATTTCACCTTAGGCTAAATTTGATACTCCGAATCCAAAAATAAAGTCCATTTTGAGAGCTAAAATTTCTAAAATTTTAAAAGGTGGTTATTACTATTCATAACTGCTAGTTATAATAATATTTTAATGGCATATCGTTGTTTAGTGAAACTCGGTATTGCGTACTACACATGCTATCGAGGAAGGTCGCGATTGCGTGTAATGCAAGGCAAGTCAAGGATGTGTGTTGTTCAAGCTCCTTTTGGAGTAGCGTACAACACAAGACATTAATAAAATTAAAAAGAATATTTTTTTCATAAAATCTCGGGCTGTTACATTCTACCCCCCTTAAAATGAATTTCGCCCTCGAAATTCGTCGGGGTTATAAATGGTTTACTATTCTAAAGTTTCTTTAATAGAATCCCACATCGTAAAAAGGAATACCAAAACTTGGCTTTAAAAACTAAAGTATGAAATGTAATGATTACCCAAATAAACTAATCGCTGGGTTTCCACATAGGTAAAAATATGGATATGGAAGAGAAATCTAACCATCATGTTCTGATGGAGAGTGGTAGAGAACATGGCTATGGAAAAGCCAGTAATCACAAATCCATAGATTTGTGATGATATAAGGTACCATCTGATTCATCAGGTATAAGATCACTAGGACAACATTTTTGGTTTTCAAGATCATTTCCCTAAAGTTGAAAATTTGAATTAGAATAAATACTTAATTTATTTTGGTACAATCTCACTGTTTTTCGTGTCTTGAACAATTTCCACTTCATCTCATAAATAAATGAAGTTGAATTTGTTATTCGTGAAGTGTTAGCAGATTATGTGATAGAATGACGGGTCATTCCATCTGTCTCAAACAAAAGGTTAGAAAAAGTTATTAAATATACATAAGTCATTATATAGTGAGATTAATCATATATGGTTCCTAAAATGGACTTATACTTCATATATCATACTGCTTAATATAATAAAACTAGTTTCTACTAAACAGGGACTTCCTGTAGGCCAGTGGTAGGCGATAAAGGCCAGTCGCACTTCGGTTGTGGGTTCGATTCCTACAGCCTTGTCCGACGTGATGGGCTGTCGCCCGTCCTGCAGGTTGTCCTTTTTCTAAAACTATATTACTATAACATCCCATCAATAATATCGAAAAAACTTCTATACTAACTTATGTCCAACATAATCCATTCCAATCTTTAGGCTTTTCCATAATACTGCAGTCCACTCTCATAACATAGTGAAAACGATTACCAGAGATTTAATACCATCGTTGATCCCCATATATCATAAGATATATCTTGTTGGTCACATTCCAAACATTCAAAGGCCTTAATCTTGTACTCTCTTGAATACCCATTGAACCTTATTGAAAACATGAATTCTATTGAAAGTTAACTCTTTCCACATTCCAAAATCCTCAAAATTCTATATACTCAAACCATGATATCACTTAGTCCTTATATCAATCATGAGCTCATGAATACTATCAAACATTTAATTTTCTCCTTATCCCTTCATTATGTGCATATCATCTACATTCCAAAAATATCTGAATAACCTTTCATGGATACTGGTAACATTAATCAGACAACAGTGTAACAATCCTTACATGTCTCTTTATTCTACAGTACCATGAGATTACTTATACAACATTACACATGATAAACATGTAATCATACCACTACATTCTTAAAATTGACCGAGCTTCAACAATTCTTTCATCTCACATATCATTTGTAGTCTCTTCATCATCATCCACATAAATACTTCCCATACGACCATACTGATTATCTTCATGAGACTTTCCCTTAGGGCATTGGTTTGCATAATGCCCACACATTCCACATTTAAAACATTTAACCATTGTTGATGTCGTAGCAACACCATTATCCTCATCCATGTTGTTAAATGAACATTTTCCTTTGCATTTACTTGCTTTGTGTCCTTCTTTTCCACACCCAAAGCATCTTCCAGTTCCTTTGAAACATTCTCCTTGATGCCTCTTCCCACATGATTTACATAGGGGAAATTGAACTTTCTTTCCTCTATGATAATCATGAAACTCCATCTTTCTCTTATTAGCCGAGTCAGGAAACATACCAAATTTTACTTTATTGATCATATTATGAGATTGCTGATTCGGCATAATAATGATGTTTGGAATTCCAAATCCCATTTCATTATGAAGAATATCATTCCATTGTCCATCATATCCTCCGTTATCGTGAATCATCTTGTTTCAATCCATTTTCTAAAACCCAAAAAAAATAGTGTGAGAGGAAAAAATCATGCTAGGGAAAACAACATAATAAAGGGGGAGTACCTTCAATATCTAACATCTTAGGTTTAATTATATGATCGTTAGCGTAGTTCTAGTACTATAACCTATACGTATACTTATCCGTAGGGACATCCCTAGACATACCTTAGAAATATCTCTAGGGATCTCACTAAAGTTCTCGCATCCTAGTTTCCAAAGGTTGACTAAACCTTTCCTCTGATACCAACTGTAGAGACCCATATCTTGACGTACATTGACATTACATTACTTTTGCGGAATACTTAGTACATAACAAAAACACACACACAAGGATCGTAATAGTTTAGTGTCTTTGGAAACTCGGAATATAATCTTCTAATCGTGGTGAAAGATCTTCAAAATCTCTCATAAAGAACTTCCTTTTTTTTACCTAAAACCTTTCTTTATATCCTGGGGAAAAGAAAACATAAAAGGGTGAGCTCAAATGCTCAGTAAGGGTATACAAAAGAAAAATCAATCACATCATATTCATAAGAACATAACTTTTGGAAATCTTAACCTGCAAAAGAGAGCATAATTTCATAACATGGGATAAATCATAGTAGTGAAATGAAATCCCAATAATCATAACTTAAAACATGAAACTTTGTGGCATACACACATAATCATAGAGAATCATTTCTTGTTAGTCAAGACTCATTGCCAAGACTATCTTAGTGGACAAAGTCCCTTTCTGAATCGAGTAACCCTCGTTTCAGTCCTGTTTCACTGAACCGGTATAACCTACCATTTCAGCCATGTATATCTCATGAGATATAAAATCTTTACCCAATGCATTGGAGGGAGATATAGGTCCCACCCATCTCATAATGATACCATTCTTATGTGTGCCACAAAATCATAAATCATACATCATTTCATAACCCATGTAATAAAAATGGGATTCTTAAACAACATAACATCATAAAACCATTCATATAAGATAAAGAAATTCATAAACATAATTCCATAACAGCATAGGTAAATCAATGTAAAAATATGGATAGAAACAGAACCCTTTATTATCTTAGATGGAAAATAATTTTGATAAAACACCTGAAATGAATTCTTGAGGAAAATATCCTTTCTTCTTCAAAATCAATTTCTTTTCACAAAACATCATGAAATTTTAAAAGAAAGAGATTTTATTAAAAATAGTCATGAAATCTTTTGTAGGAAGCTTCATGAAAATAAGGCTTTATAAAACCGTAAAAATCCGTTCGTGCCGTTTAAGTTAAAAAAAACATTCTTCGTACTTTTGTCGGAAAAGTCAAAAAGTACCTCGTACGAAAAACGACAAAAGATTCCTTTCATACATATTAATAAAAACTCACCGAAGGGTAAAAATGGATTTAAACAATTGGAGGTGGATGGAAATAATATTACATATTGATGAAACATGGATGTGGATGATAAAATACACCCCAGTAAATACTTACGAATAAACAATCTCGGATAAAAATGAGATTGTGATATTTCCCTTACCTTATGTCCGACTTGCTTTGTAAGTGTCCGAACCTCCTGTATAATGATTTAAAGCATGTTATTGACTTATTACAGAATCATATTCATTGTTATGATATCATATATGGTTCACTTATGACATTATATTACCCGTTCTTTTGTAAATTCCATGTTAAAGAAGCATTTTGGGTAAAATCGTTTCATTTATCGTAGGTGTTTTGACTTGTTGTTCTTGACATAATTATTACTTATATCATGATTTACTTACTTCCAGAATATAAAATATGATTTATATATCATATATATTCAGTGTATATATATATATATAATAGATAGATAAATAAAATGAAAAACACCGTTCATGGAGACGGTAGTCCGTACGTACGCATGAACGCTGTTTTACTTTCCTTATTGTCTTGAAATGGAAGTAAGTAGATGACATACATATATATATATACATAAATCCAGTAGCTTTATAATGTCATATATTTCATTATTATTTCTTATATATACTTTATAATCATTCTTAAATGGTTAACATGGAGAATGAATCTCATCGCGTCGTGGAGACGGTAGTCCGTACGTACGCATGAGCGATGATATCATTTCCATATATATTGAACTGAATTGAAGTGGATTATACAATATATCAGAATCAATATTATGTTGTAATAACTATGTATATTTATTCTTTACACCATTATACCCATCCATGTAAGGTGGTGGTGGAAAATAGATTACACCACGGCGTGGAGACGGTATTCCGTACGTACGCACGCGCGGTGATTTCTTTTTCCGTAGGATGGATAGATAGTGAAATAGGGTTGTTTCATACTTATAATAACATATCAGTATATGAGTGATACTGATGTTATTACTTCATAATGAAACAACCTAAGAAGAAGAAGTGGAAGAAGAAATAAAGATGAAAGAATTGGTAACGGTAATTACCTCTTCTTTGAAGCGCCTCTTTGAGACCTCCTCTTATGGCACTAAAATTGGTCTTTGAGGAAGACCAGAACCTCTAGGATGTTTCTATGGAAGTGGAGAAGAGATTTTGGCATGGGTTGGCCGAGCTTGAGTGCACAAATTGGTGTGAGGAGGAGGGGGAGGAGGTGTCCTTTTATAAGGGAGGAGAGGGGCACCTTAGGAATACCTCAAAATAGTATTTTATATTAATGTCAAAATCGGTTTATAATGGTTCCAAATGGTCTTATTTCGAAGCTAAAGTGGGTATGGGTCTAAATCCTATCAACCAATAGGATTTAGACAAGTTTAGGTTATTATTTTAACCTTATCAATTAGATTTAACTCTAAGTTAAATAATTTAACTTTTACCGTGTCTTTTTGTTTTCTTTCACTATATGGTTAATACACTTACTATAACATGCCAAAAGAACCCCAAATTGTATATTATTAATAAATATATCCTTATATAAGTCATTTGGCCGAACCTTAGATTTTTAGGAATAAAATAACAATTAATAATATAATATTTTATTTAAAAACTATTTTGTGTCAATTTTGACACTATTTGATATATGATTTTTTTGAAAGTCATAACAGAATTATATGTTCGAACCTAGTTGATTAAATCAACACTAATACATCATAGTAACCTAGAAAATTAGTTTAATTCATAAAAAGTCTTAAATTACATTCATTTGAGCATTTATAACATCAATTATGTTAATATTTCCTTAAAAGGGTAATTACTGCATCATCGTTGTGTCAAAAATAAATTAATTTATTTAAAGTCTAAAAATTATAAATAAACTATCATTATGTAGGAAATCTTTTTAGATTTCTAATGAATATTTATAGTCGAATTTATCTTATGTATAACCCCATATTAAAAATGTTTTAGTAAATAAACTTTGATTTTAACTCTTTTAACTCTTCTTTGAATTAAATAATAATAAATGTCCTAATCTAATCCAAGTGGGCCTAAATGGTCATATTATATTCATAAGGTTGTTTTTGGCCGAATTACACTTATCCAATAGAATTAGGACATGTGTTAGGGTAATAGTAATATCGTATTTACCCTTAGTTACCCTATTTACTATTAACCGTGGTAAAAAAAAAATAAAAAGTTACTATTCACCAAAAATTATTTTCATCTCATTGAACCACATTTTAGTCCTTGATATTAACCGTGTCTGTAGGATTTTCGAAATTCCATTCACAGAAGTGGTAAAATTATGTTTTATGCAAAATTCAGTTTTTAACCTACCACTTAGTAGTTTCACTATTCATCAAAAATTGATGTTTTTCAGAACAATGCCAAAATTTCATCCTAAGCTATATTTCATATTCCGAATTCAAAAATGAAGTCTATTTTACCAAATTCATATCATAGAAGTTGCATTAATTAATTTTATAATTAAATCCCGCTGTTAAAACAAAGAGCGTGTTTTTAAGAAACAATATCTATCAAAAGATTGACACTTGTTTATGTCTAGTTTAAATGTGAAATTATATCCAATGACCAACATTGTATTAAATTGTAAAAATATATTCTAAATATACTTTAAAACCACTCAAATTAATAATTTATCTATATTAATTATTTCGATTGAAAAAGTTGTTTTTAACTAAAATTTAGTAATTTTCACTATTCATCAAAATATGAAAGTTATCTGAAAATCACCAAAATTTCACCTTAGGCTAAATTTGATACTCCGAATCCAAAAATAAAGTCCATTTTGAGAGCTAAAATTTCTAAAATTTTAAAAGGTGGTTATTACTATTCATAACTGCTAGTTATAATAATATTTTAATAGCATATCGTTGTTTAGTGAAACTCGGTATTGCGTACTACACACGCTATCGAGGAAGGTCGCGATTGCGTGTAATGCAAGGCAAGTCAAGGATGTGTGTTGTTCAAGCTCCTTTTGGAGTAGCGTACAACACAAGACATTAATAAAATTAAAAAGAATATTTTTTTCATAAAATCTCGGGCTGTTACACCAAACATGACTTTGTCCACAAAACATTCATGGAAAACCAATTTCAAAATCCATTTCACATTATATTGAAAAATTCATTACCTTTTCCAAAATGAGAGGAAAATTTTATTTTCTCAAAAAAAAAATTTATGCACACAAATATATAACTACAAGAGTCATGTCAATTAATTTAGATAAATATCCATAAAACTAAGATAAATTAATGTTAAAATTCCATAGGATTGAGATTGAACCACAAACCTCAATCACAATTCACACACCAGCCACGATGAAATCCACACACAATAAATAGTGAAGATAATGAAAGAATAATGAGTAAAGGCCCTATCATTTATTCTCACATATTAGAATCAAATTAACTAAGAAAAACGATATGTAGGGATGTTTGAACTATGAAAACCATAATAATATCACATGTTTCACCGCAACCAACACAAGATCAGGACCTTATATGATAAATAAAAAAAGGAATCTAAATGTGATTGATTGATATCACATCAAGATTAATAGACTAAAAAAATACCCCAATGATACTACCCAAACCAATAGAAAAAAAGATAACAGGAAGAGAACAATCACAAACATTAATGGAAGATAATCCAACCATGTTGGAGATAAAAACATAGATCTGAGAGGTCTGGGAGAGATGGAGCCACACAAAATCACTTGGAGAAGACAAAGGATTACAAGGAGAAGTTTCATGGATGAATAGGAAAGGATTAATTCACTAGTCATAAAAACCCATTGGGTAAAAATGATTCAAATCATGAATTATTGATTCATGATGTGAATCCCTAGGTTTTCATATATATCAAAAAAGGAATCACCTTGGATTAAAAAATCTAAAATGTCCAATTTAGGATGCCAATTAATTTTTAAATCACTAAAAAATTTCACGTGATGAACTAGATCCATTAATTCTTCCCATATTAAATTTGAATCATGAATATACCTTTCCTGGCATGAATTGGTTTGGTATCCGACACCTAGAAAAAATCCATTATTAACCCTCAATTTATATATGATGTCTTGTGAACCTAAAAAACTATAAAACATTAAAACTGATTATTTATTAGGATGATATAATCTCCCCACCAAATGACATTCTATACTTAGAAATTCTCAAGGAAGAAGGATGCTCTGGAAAGAGGTTAGGCCACAGATCCCTCGCTGAAATATTTTTCTCCCATGTCTGGTTCAAATCTGATCCTTTTTTCATATAACTTTTACCAAAGGAATAGAATTTACTTGCATGAAATTCACCTGAGAAACAATAATTTCCAATGGTTTTTCTATAATAGAAACATATATCCACAAATTAATCTCCTAGAAACTCAAAACATAGGATGAATCAGGATGTTACATCTTGAGAAGAGATATATAGAAAACATCATGTATACCTGTCAAATGAGTTAGAAATTCCAACCAATATTAAACATACCTAAGAATCTCAGTGATCTAAAATGATAAAATATATTATAGATCTATCTTTTCATTTTCCAAAGATAATGATGACCCAACTAAGGATAAAATTTCATGAAAACTACATCATTAATGGAATACTCCAAAGGATGAAAATGATTATCCACATTCAACTTCTACTGACTATGAGTTTTAACCAATAATTGTCCTATATCCTAAATCCCTACCAATTTCTATTGAATGATACATATTCCAATAATAGATTCATTTTCTACCCCTTCCAAATAAATAGGTGACTTGTACATGTGACCATACAATGCCTCAAAGGGATCCATTCTTATAAAAGGTTGGTAACTATTATTATAATCAAACTAGACCACCCCTAGATGCATTTACCATGATACACCAAAGTTCAAGACATATTCATGAAGCCTATCTTCTAGAATATGAACAACACATTATATATTGCTGATTTCTATGGATGGTAAACTATATTTAATCGGAATCAATTCCCCGTCACCTCTTAAAGACTCTTATAGAGTCTGGAAGTAAAAATGGGATCCCTATGCAAGATAATTCTTGAGGGAACCCCATGAGACCTCACAATATACATCACATATATCATACCTAAAACTTTAACCATAGTAGTTTCCCTGATCACAATAATGTAAGCTAATTTCATCAACTGATCAATCATTTCCAAGATTAAATTATAAACATGGGAGTCTATGGTAATCCAATAATGAATTCGTAGGATACTACTTCCCATTTCTAGATAGATATCAGAATATGGTGGAGCATAAATAATCCTCTAGGTTTTCTTCATTTATCATTCAAAAAGAGTAACAATGGGACACAAAATTAGCAATGTCACTATTCTTACACGGACATCAGGTTCACCATCTCATGAAATATTAAATTCCTCATTGAGAATGATATTAAATAAATGATTCCCTAAGTCATAAATATTATCATAATAGAGAGACTGACCAAAAAATACTCCACATCATAGAAGGATTTCTGAATTTTTGGAACTCATCATCCTCCCCCGGCCGAGGTGGATAAACTCAAGGAGAGATGATGATAACTAAACACTATATAGAACTATACATTAATCATCCATAGGTGTGTATAAATGAAACTGGGTGAAGAGACCCTTAAGGTTCCACTCCTTTGATTCAATTATAGCCTATAGTGGAACTTTCCTACTAAGAGCATGAGTGATGATATTCCTCTTCATCAGGGTGTTGGAGTTGTTGATGTCAAATGTATGGAGATATTCTACCCACAATGTATATAATATATTTGGTTCCTTCAGAGAAAATATATATCTCAAACTCTTATGATCAAAAAATACCATTATACTATCCCTAAAAATATAGTGATGCCAACACATACGCCCATGAATAACTATGAAAATATCTAAATCATGAGTGTGGTAATTTTTCTCATCCGTTAAAAGCTGAAAAGATCTATTATAAAAAAATTTGTCATTTTTTCATAAACATAAACCCTAGACTAGTTCTATAAAACTCACATTATACTACATAACCTATACCGGGATTAAGAAAGATCAGAATATGTGCTAATTTCAAAATCCAATTTAACTCATAAAAAGAATTATGAAATTTACTATCCCGTTTTAATTTAACCACATTATTGATATCAATAGTCAATGTTGATGATAACTTTCATAAATCCTTGATGAACTCCTGATATTATGTAGACCAACCTATAAATCTCTATATCTAAAAAATGTTTTGTGGTCCCTCCCATGTAATGAAATCCTTATACATATTAGATTTGAATGGGATCCCGTGTTATTAAATAATTTATCTAAATAACATCACTTATTGGATATAAAAACTATATTTCAAAAGCTTCCCATAATGTCAGTGATTCTTTAGGATCTCCGTGACCAGATTTAGATGGTGGCAATGATCATGGATAGATTTCAAACAAACCATGATATCATCAAAAAATACCATTAAAATGTTTTTATATACTAATGGATTGTCTATGTCATAAAATAAAAACAATATATAGGTGAATTAGTTAGGCCAAAAGGAATCACAAGATATTGATAGAGGTCATACATTCTACATAAGATTTTCATCAAAATTTTAAACTCTTCGACCCAGAGCTGATGATATCTTGGCCAGATATTGATTTTTAAAAAAAGGAACTTAGTTGATCCCGCAAGTCATACACATGGGAAAATGTACTTATTCTTAATAGACACCTCATTCAACATTTGATAGTCCATGCATAAACCAAGTGAACCATCAACCTTCATGGAAAAGAGTATTGGGCATGGCCATTGTGAAAAACTAGGGTGAAAAAAACATTTCTCCATCACATCATCCAATAGGATCTTGAGATTATTTATCTCAGTAGGTTTCATCTGATAATAGGGTATAAAACTCTGCTGATTTCCCATGGATAGATCTTTCATTAACTTCAGTTCCCATTCTAGAGGTGGACTGGAAAAGTTTTATATAAAATCTTTGGTAAAGTCCCTAACAACCATGGGTATATCACCATGATATAAAACATCATCATGACCATCTAAAATGGTGGAAAAAACTCAGAAACTATTGTATAGAAGGTACTATATGATCGAATCTAAGGTCACACTCTCATTGAAATACCCAAGGTCTCTTATTGGTGGTAGAGAATGATAAATATTGACGATAACATTCAATCATAATAGGATGGGCAACTGGACAATATATCTTGATGATAATAGTTTACAGATCTAGATTGAGAACTAATAAATCCAAGGATAAATCCATATTAGTTATCTAAAAAGAACATGCAGGACAATAAATACCCTTCTCTTTCCTCTTTTGATGAGGTGTCTCCAACTCAAAAATATTGGAAATGATATCCATTGGATGTTTTATCATGTTAAATAATTAAGAAGATATAACGAAGTTATATAAACCTGTATTAAATAGATTAGTTTCATTATAAGATGCAATAAAAATGGTACCTCTCATTTAGTCATTTTCGTGCAAACCATAGTTTGAAACTCATCCACTGTATGAAGGCTCTTCACTCATGAAGAATTCGGATGGGTATTTATAGAAATTAAAGATTATGAATGTTCCACAGTGGACATTAGAGATAAAGACACCAGAATATAATGGAAACATACACATGGCATTGAAAACCCTCTCTAGATGGACCTAGAGGCTACAAGAATTCCATGTCTTCACATTTGTCGAATAGGTACATCGTGTGTGTCCTACATGGACACAATAAGAAAAATTCGTGGGAATAATAAAGTATATTTATTTTTTTGTGAAGAGGAGGAATACATTTGGTTAAAACCACCACCATTATTTCAATTACTTTTCCACTTCCTGTTTTTTCCATATGCACCACTAAAATCTCCACTGGGTGGAAGATAAGGGGAAGGGTATCCCATATTACCTTCTATATCCATTTCTTTCATTATAGACCTATAAATTATGTTGGTATAGGTGTAAAGATTCTATATATAAACCAATAATCATATGTCTGGTCATAATTCCTCTATATATTTTGAAGATTTCAACTACCCATGGATCCCCACCACTGGAGAAAAATGAACCAATTCTACAAAGAGGTTGTTATACTCTAACACCAAACACTCATCCTTCTAAATGATTAGAAACTCCATAGACTTCAATATCATAAAATAATCTGGTAATAATAAAGATATAATAGGTTCTTTTAACCATTCCAATCCTATCCCACATTCTAGTTTTCTTGTACAATAGATTCTACCACCACTTTCTTAGACCCTCAAACTTGAACATTGTGTATTTAACCTCAATATCTTCTTTTTTCTCCAAGAAGTTGAAAACATGATCAATCATTTCTATCAAGTTATTTACCTCTTGGGGTTTCTTTATACCCATAAAGGATGACGTTTTATCATATTTGGAACTCTTGAGATTGATCCTTTTATCATCTATCCCTTGGTTATTCTTCAATATATTGGTTCTAAACCCAGGGTACATTCTGGTCAAAATCACTAATATACCATATGATAGCCTCAGGAAGATTTTGATCCAATGAAGGATTCCCTTATAGAGAACCTTTCAATACTCCCTTCTATGAAACCTATGGAAAACCACTTTATGGCATGTTAATAGATACCAAAAAAGAAAAAACAATCATAAAATAGGATAATCTCATTTTAAACTAGAAAATCATATAAAAACTATGATTATGATCAAAACTAAATATAAGAGACACAAACACTAACATCACAAGGTAACTTGAATCTCGTCAGGGAATGATTTTGTTGTACACTCATTGCAAACTACACCTCATGTTCCGATAATCCTATCTCCGATATACCAAAAATCCTAAAACAATTACACTTACGGACAAATATATTTTGGTACTAATTTCTAATAATCTGACAAAGAATAACCTCTATGAAAGTACCCAAACCAATCCACCACTAACCCTATGAGAATTCCTGATCCCCATGGGTACATGATTAGAACTTTGGTATTGAACAATAGACATATGGATTGATTTCAACCATACACAAACATGTTACAGGGAATATTTATAGAAAGAAAAATGTAAAAGGAACATTCCATAATAAAAAAAATTAAAATGCAGTGGTGTAACCCAAAACTAGAATGAAAAATCCAAGGTATATCGCCAGAAACCAAAAATGAATACTAAAACTAAGAACAACTACTTCATGTTATATGTGGAAAAAGTCCCAGTATCTCACTACTAACTACCCATACCAAATTGACAAAAATGACCCACCTAACTACAACCCCATTCCTATTCCTACGACATAAGACAATGTAATGTCTATACACCCTCATGAGATTTTTTATGTTGTTGTATAAATAGGAGTAGTGGGATCTCACCCAAGTATTCCATATCATGTCCCTATGATAAAATCACAGTATGCTCAATTTAAAGAAAGCATGGATTGATAAGTTGTTAAATAGGTTTATATTGACATCATCATAAAGAGTTCCTCACATTTCCACAATAATATAATAATATAGTTGATATAGTTTCAAATAATAATTCCAATTAACCGTTTACATTTATAAAATCATGTATATGAAATCCAAAATAGTACAAATCCAACAAAAAAAGGTAAAACCCCATAGATAATGAAGGTAAAGCTATCTAGGCCACTCATACCACCATTATCAGCAACGAATAGTTGAAAACCAAGTCCCTAGAGCCTATGCATCAATATTAATGATAGAGGAACACTCTAGAGTGTATACCCCTTCATAATATTAATTAAGTCCTAAAATCCATGCATCTACATTTTAGCATAGAATAACACCCCAAAGTGTGAAGCCCCTAACAATGCAAGTGGATGAGGCCCAAAACTACACCTTCCACCAATGTAACCAAGGATCACATGGGAAACATATATCAAAATAATTTCAAAGGGATTCAAAATTCAAAATAATTCCATACTGGCCTTTTTTCCTTAATACATGATAGGAAAAAGAATTATACAATGCATTTCATGATCCATTTAAAAAACCATCCCATTACCTAAATGAGGGGAGAAAAATATTTTCTCAAAAAACCCATTTACACACACGTATAATGAAACATATTTATTATTCAAAATAATTTAGATAAATGATTATAACATAAAGAGAAATTATGGTTCTAGTTTTATTGGATAGAGATAGAACCACCAACCTCAAACAAGAGTCATACACTGACCACGATGTGATCCCCACACAGCAGAAGAGGGAAGATAAATCAATACCAATGAGTGAAGGTCTTAACATTTATTATCACATATTATAATCAACTTACATAAGGGAAAAAGGGTTGATATGTAATTTAGATTAATGTAGACCCCAATAATCTCACATGTCGCGCCATAACAAACACATGATCCATCCCCTATAAGTAAAACACATAAAGGAATCTACATGTCATTGAGAGATATGACATCTAATTATGTGACTCTAAAAAACCATATTGCAACGCTACATAAAAAACCAATAGAAACAATAATAATGTGAAGAAAATGATCATACTCACCAAGGAAAGATAAACCAACCTATCTAGAGATCAAATTGAAGATCAGAGAGGACCGAAAGAAGCGGAACCGCCCAAAATCACATGGATAATACCTAGGGTTTTAGTGGAAGGTTCAGGGAATGTTGATAATTGATTTAGGACTAATTAATAAAAACCACACAGGGTTGAAATGAATCATATTGTGAATTATTTATTCATGAAGTTAATCTCTAGGTTTTCATGTATATTGAAAAGAAATATTCTTATATTAAAAAATATCAAATGACCGATTCATGAATTTAATGAATTTTCACATCATTAACATTTTTCACATAATGAAACCAATAAATGGCTTCTTCCTAGATTAAATTCGTATCATGAATATACTATTCATAGTGTTAATTGGTTTTGTAGTGAGAACTCAATACAAACCCTTTATAAAACCCATAGTTTGTCTCCAATGACCTCTTCACCCCCAAAAAATAACTTTTAAACTTTAAAATAGTGTATAACTTAACTAGGATTGTACAATATCCCCACCATATGACTTTATATCCCTATAAATTCATGTAGATGAATGATGATTTGAAAAACGTTTTGGCCCCTACTCCCTAACATAAAATTATTCTGCCCAAGTATCATGATAATCTGATCCATGAATCCATAGATCATTGAATAACTGAATTGAATTACCATGAAATAATTTCAACTAATATTCTATTATATCTCCTTTTTAATCGATAATAGAAATATATAGAACAACCCAACCTCCTCTAACTCAAAACATGGGATTGATCAAGATGGTACTCTTTGGTTTGAGATATATGGAAAACATCATGTATACCTATCAATTAATCCTACAATGCCAACCACTAGGCATCCTAATGAAAATAATCAATGATAAAAAATGGTGATATTTTAGAGATACCTTTCCCTATTTCCCAAGAAAAATTTGATTTAACTGAGGATAAAACCTCATGAAAACTCATTCATCAATGGAAAACTCAAAATGATTGCACTGAAGATCTGTATATAGTTTATATTGAATCTAAGTTATAAAAATGCATTGTTGTATATCTTGATTCCTCATTGATGTCTATTTAATGAGACTTGGTACCATAAGAGATTCCTTTTTCCACTTCTTTTCAACTAAAAGGGTACTTACAAATGTAAACATACAAATCCAAAAAGGATTCTATTCTTATCAATGACTGGTAACTATTAATTTACATGAAAATGACGAGCTCCATATGGATATATCATTATCCATTGATGTCCAAGACATTTTCATCGAGAATATACTCTATAATATGAATATCACACATAATATGACTGTCTATATATGGATGGTATGTTTTAATCAATCTAACCCGAGTCTCTATCTCATCCTAGAGAATACTCTAGAAACTAGAAGTAAACTCAGAATCCCAATCAAAGACAATGGTTTAGAGAACCCCATATAACCTCATAGTCTAGAGAAGATACTACATACATAGATCTTTAAGTTTGGAAGTGTCCTGATCAGAATAATATGAGCTGATTTCATTAACCAATCCATAGTAGCATAAATATCATTCATTACATGGGATTCCATGGTAATGCAATAACAAATTCCTTGTATACGTCATCCCGTTTCCTGACTAACATTGGAAGAGGAAGAAGTGGACCATAAGGATTTAATTTTTTTCCCTTAACCTACTAGAAGGTGTAATATTAAGACCAAAAATTAGAAATGTAATGCTACATACCGAGGCACTAGGTTCACCTGTACATATCATAAAACATCTCTATAGTTCCAGGGTTAATGAACCATGAAGATATATGAAAATATGTAAAAAATTTATTCCTCCTAGATAATGAGATGAAAAAATAATTACAAAAGATAAAAATTCCATCAAAATAGAGGGACCTTCCAAGAACAATATCCAACCTATATAAGTCTTCTCTAATTTCATTGAACTCATCATCCTATTACTGTACTTGTATAATCAAGATGAGATGATGATAGCTAAACACTGACCAAAATTATATCGAAATTAACCTCATCTATGTCTTGATGTAACTATTCGAAATGACCCATAAGGTTCCAGTACTCTTATGATTCCATGAGAGACTACAGTGGATCTTTCTTACTAAGAGTGTCAGTGATGATATTCCCATTCACCAGGGCATAGTAAATCTTCAAGAGATATTCTACCCATATCTCTATTAGTAATTAAGATCCCTATGGGAAAAGATATAGCTTGAAATCTTATGATTTAATAATACCAAGAACCTATCCCCAAAAATATATTTTTTCCAAAACAGATAAACAGACATAACTATATAATTCCTCAAATATTGTGTGGGATAATTTTTATCGTGTGGAAAAATTAGATGTGTTCTATAAGATACAACACTATAATACTGCATAAGCATGTAACCCATGCCAGTTTTAAAAGCATAACAGCATACCACACATCCTTTACCAAGATCAGAAAACATCATAATAGGTGATGATGTTAGAATAAACTTCAACTCATCAAAATAAGTATTAAATTATGTATCCCCTATGAATTCCACCCCTTATTGATAAAATCAATCAATGGTTCTTCTATCTTGGCTAAATACTTGATAAACCACCAGTAGTATCTAGGAATACCTAGGAATATTTTTATCTCAAAGACATTTCATGGTTTTATACTGAAAAGATAGAGTTCACCTTCTATGGATTGAATACATGTCCTTGTTCTTAAATTGCATGTCATGATGACATCATTTATTCGATATATAAATTTCATTTTGATAGCTGCACATATATTCATTGAAACCTCCAGACCATAAATAATAGATTCATAGGGTTCCCATACTCATGATTGTATTTTTAATAAACCAATATATTTTCCAAAAATAAAATGATTTATTTATTATACTGATAGAATATCTGATTCATCAATGACATACAAACTATAGTAGAATTAGTTAGTCTAAAAGTCATCACAATGTATTCATAATGTCCATACCAGCTCCTGAAAGAGTTCATCAAAATATTCGACCCTTGAACACTGAGATTTTGAAATCATAACCAAATAAAAAATTTCAAAAACAAATTCAACCCCTTCAAATTATCAAATAATTCATAAAAATGGATCAAAGGGTACATATTTTTAATAGACACCTAGTTTAACTTCTAATAGTCCACTCACAAATGAAGTGAACTGCCATACTACTTGGAAAATAGTACAAGCGATTACGATGGTTAAACATTAGGGTCAACAAAAACCATTCTCCATTAGATTATCCAATTTTATCTTGATCACATTAATCTCAAAAGGTTTCATTTGATTAGAGGGTACATAAATTAGATACCTATCCAACACTAGTTCCATTGTGAAATCCACCTCGCTTACTAGAGTAAAACTAGAATTTTTTTTGGAAAACAAAAAGAAAGTCCATAAAAAACAAGGTAAGAACTATAATAGATGAAATATCACTGATCTCAACTAAAATAATGAAAATCAATCTTCTGAGATCTAGGAGGGAAGGTCCTACACGGACAAAACTATGGTTCCACTCTCCCTGAAACACTCAAGATCACCCATCGATGGTAGAAAATGAAACCCACTGATGATAATATTCATTCATAGCATGATGAGAACCAATCCAATCTATCCTAATTATAAATTCGAATATATCTAGATCGAGAACTAATAAATCTTAGAAAAAACCTCTCTTAGCTATCGATATAGAACACATAGGATAACAAAACCTATAATCCTTCCTCATTACAAGAGATGTCTCTAGCTCCGTAATAAAAAACATGATATACATTAGAAGCTTCAATACAAAAATAAAATAAAATAAGAATATAAAAATGAGTTTTGAGGAACCTTTATAAAAAAGTTCAATTTATGTGGAAGATGTAATGAAAATGTTTCCTCACATAGTAGTCAAGCTAATGTTAAACTTAGTTGGAAAATCATCTAATGTATGACAGTTCCTCACTCCTGAGGCCTGTGGATGGATCCCTATAGACTTTGATTATTTTGAATATTCCAAAGTGGACCTAATATGTAAATATCCCTAACCATAATGTGGAATTTTAAAAATTTTATAGAACCTCTGGAAATGGTCGTAGTGGCCATAATCATTACAAGACTTCATAGGTATAGGATATGTATTTTAGGTTTTCCCTAACTAGACACCCTTATAAAAATTCAATGGGAATACTATTGGATGAGGCTGATGGTGAAGAGTATAGCCACTACCTATCACATCCTACACCACACATTTGATTATCATACCACTTCTTCTTATTTCCCTTCAATCCACTAATCCTGACATTAGGTGTAAGATAAGGAGAAGAATATCCAATATTTCCTTTTATACCCCTTTCTAACATCATATCCCTATAAACCATGTTGTTTTACGTTGAATAAATCATCATATATACCTGTGATCGGATGTCACTTTCTAGTACTTTTAGTTTTTTTGATATTTTAATTAAACATTCATCCCCACCACTAGAGAAAAATGAACCAGCTCCACAAATCATTTTCTATACTTTGACACTGAATTCTCTCCCTATTATAAAGAGATAAACAATAGAGAATTAATTATCATTAGAGATTTTTTTTGAAATAATATGGTCTTGAAACCCTCCATATATAATCCCACATACTTGTTTTTCTACACCATATAATACCACCACCTATTGTTGGCACCCTCAAGCTTGAATGTTGAGTATTTATTCCAGTTAGCCTCGATTTTCTCAAAAAAATCAATAAACTAATTAATACTTCCATTCTAGAACTTTTTCGATTTTTGTTCATTCATAATCTTAATTTATGGTGTCTTCTCATATTGGAACTCACATGATCGATAAATGTATCCCCCCATCTTTTGGTCATGGCTCGAAAACATTATTCAGAACTCATGGTACATTCTAGTCCACTTCACAAACTACCTGTACGATATACCATATAATATTTTTATCAAAGGAGGCTTCCCTTTATTATCACCTCTCATTACACACTCTTTTAAAACCCACAAAATATGTATATGATGAATGTTAATACACTTTATAATAGATGAAAAAAATTAGAAAACAATATAATCTCATTTAGAACCATTAAATCATAGAAGAAACTAACATTATAATCAAAACTCAATAGAAGAAACCAAAAATCCCAACATACCATTGTAACATGAGTCTATTGGTGGAAATATGTGGATATAAACTCATTAAAAACTACCCCTAAATTTCATAAAATCAAATCTTCTACATACCATACATCCCAAAACATGGAAACTTGGGAACAAACCACCTTTGATACCAATTTGTAACAAATTAACCCATAATTCCATATAAATGTTTACCCAAAACTGATCCATCCTTAACCCAAAGGGAATTCATGATCCCCATGGGTAGGTGACTAGAACGAGGGAATAAAATAACCAATAAAGTTCATGATTCCTCCCAACCTGAATTAAGATATGTGAAATAGGTTTAGAGAAGAATACATAAAAGGGACATTCCATAAGAAAAGAATATAACCGGTAGTGGTACAACTCAAAAGTAGTAATAAAAAACCAAGGGAAATCTAAAAAAAGGACACCCAAAATAGGAAATAACTACTCTCTATGACATGTGGTAAATTTCCCAACATCAAACCATTAGCTAGACAACCCCATTTGACATAAACCATATCACCTAACTACGTCCCATATTCCTTGCCTACGTTGTATTTCAATAGATAGTATACACACCCCTAAGGGAGTGTGTTGGTTGTGGGATAGACATGATCATTATAATTTCACATAGGTGTCCGATATCATGTCCTTATAAAAAAATCCAAATATTCCTAATTTAAAAAAAATTGATTGATAAGAAGTTAAATAGTTTTATATTAAAAACATGGTAAATAGTTCCCCCTTTTACACATTTCTAAAATAATCCATTGAATATAGTTTTAATGAAAATTTCTAGAAAACCAATTATTTTTATCAAAATTATAATATTAAAAATCCCAAGAATAATGGTAACCACATCTAGGATAAAAATGTTTCACCTAGCTAGGTCACTCGTACCTACATAATCATTAAATAAAAATACAAAACCAAGTCCCCAGATCCCACGCATCGATATTAAGGATAAAAAACACCCTAGATTATGAAAAGCATGAATATATCTATCAATTCATAGATCCAATGAATCTAAATTATTGGTGGAAGAGCACCTCAAATTGTAAACCCCCTATGAACACCAGTGAAAGAGGCCACACACTATACCTTACACCAAATTACCCTAGGCTCCCATTTGTGAAATTTATAAAAAAACTTCAAAGGGGCTCATATTTCCCAAAATAATCCAAAAACCCCATTATTTATAGAATCTTTCTTTGATGAAAATTTTTTTAGTCCATTTTAGATTGCTTTGAGAAATGATTTTCCATTACCCAAAATAGGAAGAAAAAAATCATTTCTCAAAAACCCATTTAGGCATCCAAATAAACAAATATAATATTTATTTTAATTCATTTATAAAACATTTTACAAAACCTTGAGTAATTATGGTTCAAATTCCATAGGTCGGTGATAGGTGCACATAACTCAAACATGGGTCACACATCGATCAGGACAGGATCCACACACACTAAAAAGGGAAGAGAAATAAATAATTCAGAGTATAGGATCTAACATTGATTATAATGGAAAATAATTTAATTCCATACGAAAATATATTTTAAGAGACGTATGATCTACACATACATCAGGATTCTCACACACTAAAAGACAACCAACAAATGATTTGGCCCTCAGATGACGAACTTACAAAATAATCTATAATGGATTGAGATATATCATATCACAATAAATAGAATAAAAAATAAACTTATTCTAATACCAAAATAAAAATAAATAAATATAATGAGATGAAAATGATCACACCCCCCAAAGGAAGAGAAACCAACTGAGCTATAGATCACAACAAAGATTAGAGTGGTATGGAAGATCTGGAAGGCACATGAGAAAAAGATAATGGATTAAAGCATGAATGTTAAAAAACCACTAGGTAGAAATGATTCACATCATGAATCATTGATTCATAATGTCAATCCCTATGTTTTTTTATGTTGAATAATGTTTCACCTTTGATTAAATATTTTGAATAACCAATTCAAGATGTTAATGAATTTTCATGAAACAAACATTATTAATGTCTGGATCTTAATCTGTGGATTCATACTAGATTAGATTAATGATGTGAATATAGCATTCAATGCTTCAATTGTTATTTCATCCAATGCCCAACATATTTTCTTTATTAGAACCCTAGTTTGTCTTTGACACACTCTAAACAAGAAAACAAACTATTAAGCATTAAAAGAGAGTGTACCTTAACCATGATGTTATAGGGTCCTTGGTTGGCCAAGAGATGAATAAAATTTTTTATTTGTAAAACTCAAATTTAACTATTTAAAAATAATTAAATTCCAAGAAACTAAAATAACATAAAAAATAATATTCTTCATGAAACAATATTTTTTTCATAGCCTTAATAGATTTCCCCATGAAATAATATAATTTTTCATGGCCTTATTCTTTATAATATTTAATGGACACTAAACATAAAAATAACAGCATGAAAATTAATTTTTTCCTATTTGTCACTTTTTAAATATTGTAAAAAATGTGAAATATTCTTGTATAATTAGTACATATCATTAGATATTAGAAAAAATAAAACAAATCGTTATAATTACAGTAGCCATTATTTCCTGAACTTCTCTTGAATTATTCAATTGATTGGAATGATTATATTTTTCCATAGGCCATATAAACACTACAATCAATCTATGTATTTACATGTATACTCCATCATGTAAGACATATAATTCCTCAACATAACGATCTCCTCTTTTAATTTTTCCTCTTTACAGTATACTTATAAAAAAATATATCATGAAGTCATTGACCATTCACTTCATCTCATCAATATCTACATTTTTATTTTTTATCTCAATATCACCCCCCCCCGCCTGTGATAACAATTATCAATTAAATTAGAGTATGAACATGGGACTGGTTGTCATACCTTATCTTTTAATTTTACAAATCTATTCAATTGTTTAACATTCCATATATAGTCAATATTTACTATATGTGACTCATAAATTCCTCCCTCATGTGATGAATCCATATCCTTCAATTGCCATTATATTAGTAAAAAATCATATAGTTATGGGAATAATTAAGGACATATTTATTCCATAAAAGTAGTAGTTAGGCTTAGAATTTCCTCTTTCCCCTTTTGTCAATTATTTTTTTCATTTCTGATTGTGAAGTATTTTTATTCATGTTATCAACCTTCATATCATGAATTTTTACATTACTCTTATAAAAATATTCCTCATGTGAGGTAGTGTTGTCCATCCCATAATTCAAGGCACTTTAATTTCCTTTTTCATGAATCAATTGTTATTTTTCCATTCACTTGGCCATATCCAACTGATGTGGTCTTATATCTAAACATTCTTTCCTGACATTATCAACTTTATTGTGCTTCTCGTATGTAATTTTGAAAGTCTTAATATTTCATGACTCCACTATTTTAGATTTCTAAATTTTCTTCTGTATCATATCATATGGAATCTATCCACACATTAAAGTCATGAATATATCATCTTTGTGACTCTACTTCTCACATCTACCCTGAATTTTCCCAAAGAATTTAACCCTATTTTTGTTAGCATCTTCAGTTACTTTTTAGTTAAAAATTACTTCCTCTGATAACTTGTCTTTATATTATCACCATATCTCCTTATTTATTCATGAATTATTTTCAATTATCACATGTCATACAAGTAACAATATTATTTATGTCTAAAACATACAAAAAAACATTTATAAACCTCTGAACCTAGATCTTTCACCCTGATAATAATTCTTTCTAGACACTTTTTGATGTTGTACTTATTAAAATTAAGCATTCATTTTCCCAGGGAAGAGATTTTATTAACATATTTCTCTCTCCCTTTTATGTAAGAGATACTATCTCTCCAATATTCTTGTTTCAATTAGGTTAAAATATATATTTATCACATAAACTATGAGAAATAACAATTTTACTTTGATATAAACAGTGTGAATAATTATATTTCCTAGTTAGATCCATTATCTAACTGATATGGGAAGATTAACCTTTAATGTTAATGGAAATATTGATGTCCTCTATAAATATTTTTAAATACTATTAAATAATTTGAAACATTGATTATGCCCCACCCAATTCTTATTCAAAGTAACCATATTATATTTATTATCACATGTAATACTTTCATGTTCATCTTCTCTAATATTGTGCTTCTTGATCTCATCAACATAACATTCTTATTTCTACATAGGTTCTTCCTTTTCTTTTGTATCTACATCCTTACACTTTATCATTATTTTATTTTCTTTTATAAGAATTCTAATTTCCCTAATAAAATATTTCAAATCACCTCTCAACTATTTTTCAAGCTCTCTCTTTTCTTCTCTTTCAAAATCACTTCTTGATGAATCAAATACTACTCAAAATTTAGTTTGAAAAGTATTCCTATAATATAAAGAGATACTTAAGGATAAATGGTATTAAAAAATTTTCTCATAAATTTTCTATTTCTACTATTGATATTTTTTATTTTTTTTTATTTTCAGGTTTTATAAATTTTTCATCTTCCTCATGAGATTGAGATCTAGTTACCATCTTTTTTGTACAGTAATGGGAAAAGTGTCCAGATCGATCATAATTCCATCACATTTTTATTTTCTATATTTTAATTTCCACTTACACATTTTGAATCCTATTTATATAGGGTACATTATTTCACTAATAACTTTATATCCCTCATTATTTTAATAACTTCATTATAAAACATGTTCTTTATTGAATTTTACTTTTCCCATTGATTCAAAGGTCATTTCATCTTTTCTTTCATTGATGGTTGGTTCCTTTATCATTTTATAAGACATGATTACATTATAGAACTCATCTACTTTAATTTAGATTATTTATTATATAGATAATATTTTGGGATCAAAACATTATATAAAATTCTTAATCATATTTTTGACAATGATTGTGACATCTATCTTCTCAGGGAATCCTTTAATGTTATTGGCTATCTTATTTACCCTAGTAAAATAATAATCAATATTTTTATCACCTATCATTATTATTTCCTCAAATTGGATCCTCTAAAGATGGAGTTTGGATTCCATGAAATTAATATTACCTTTATACATTATTCTTAATTTTCCATAGATTTAATCTACAATATAGAGACTCATGACCATTGTTTAGACCTTCCATAATAAATACATCTAGATGGAATTTTTAGACATTCCATATAACTCTGTATATTTTTTATTAGTTTGTTTCATTTCATAATTATCAGAAATGGGAGGAAAACCCATTGTTTCAGCATATCTCACATCTAGGCCATGTGATAGGATATATGGTAGTGTTATATTCATCCAATATTGATAATTATTTCCATATTTTGTGGGAGAACCTCATATAATGACTGATTTAATAATATATGTGTCTTAAAATTTGTATTTGATATTTATAAGAGACATAGCCTTTATTACCAATTGTATGTCCCCATATCAGATTAAACCCAAAGTGGGGTTGAATAATAGTTTAGTTTTTAAAAATTATTTTTTCTTGTAATTTGACCTCTTGAACTTGTTATGGTTTTCGTTACACTTAGTGATATATCAAATTCTTACCTAATATGAAATAATAATAAAAGAGTGCATAGAACATTGTATTTAGAAGGTTCAATACTAAGACCTTATAAAGACTATTTTTCTTACGGAACAGATTAAAATATTTTAAATAATATTTTTGGAGTCCATAGAAGTTTCAGCACATTGTCTCGGGGGATGTGGAGAATCCATATAGATATATTAAAAATATTATATATATAATATATCCAATTCATGTTGTTTTTTGAAAATAATGGAATATATCATGAATAGTGTCTCAAATAGTAAAAATGATATCACCATTAATTTTGGAACATGGGTTTTACATAGCAGAGACATACATTTTGCTAGAATTATACCTGTCTATAGTGTTAAGTCATGGTAATATTAAATAGATTAAATAAATTTATTATCTATTTAATTTCCCAACCCCAATGACTCTTCTTTATTAACTCATATATAGATAATTTCATTAGGTTATCCACATAAACCTACATGACTGTGGGTTTATATAGACATCTAGTGGTGAGAATATAGTCAGTTGATCTTGTGATTAAGAATCATCATTGAATGAAGGTTAATAATTGAGGTGCCAATGATGAATATAGAGGATATCTACAATGACATAAATTTAGATTTTTCTTCTCTAATAATCTATCTAAACTCAATGTTGGTATTTTTTTTGTTGGATTACTTCCCTATTATTTTTTACCATGGTGAATATAGATTTAATCATTATAAATTAATTCTTGTATTTTTTAAAAAATATTCATTTATAATTTCTCTTCCTAGAATTTTTTATTTGAGATTTGATTTAATTTTTTATGCTGGATATAATCCCCCCATTATTTAGATTCTATCAATAATATACAAACAAACATAGACTTTTTTGGATAATCACTTTTTTTGTTTGATTCCCTTCTTCAACCATTATTAAACATTCATTATCAGTATTTCTATTTACTAATGATTTGACTACACCTAGAGAAACTTGACATTATGTTTTCACAATTTGGTTAAACAGATCATTTTTATAGATTTGGCTTTGGGTTCAAAGGAATGGAGATGGAATGTAGGAGACAATGATTATATGATGGTGGTTAGTGTGATTGTATTTCCACATTCTGGGTTGAGTGGGTATCACTAGTTGTGTTATGATGATAATTTTCTCAAAACATTTTGGTTAAAACCAAAATATTTGTGATGTTATAGGTTTGTTCAACCCAGATATGAGTATTCTAAAGAGATTCCCAAAATATCTAAATGTGGAAGTGGTGATAGAGATGATTCATTAATAGATAGGTATCTCTGTGAAATTACATTGTACAAAAAATTTAGTTTGGAAGAACACATGCCATGTGTGCCCCTCTATGCGTTAAATAGGGTTTATGTGGATAGTTAAATAGCACACATTATGTAGAGACACACGTTCCATGTGACACATAGTTCTCTAATTTAGTGTGTATAGTGATTATACACCTTGGAGGCCATGTGAACCTACACATCATGTGTGTGTTTGAAAAAAACCCATGTACTTCAGAAAGTGCATGGGCATTCATAGATGACACATGTAGTATGACAACCCTTATCTTTCATAAACATTATTCCATTATTTATTTCATAAATGTACACTTAATAAAACACAATAAAACAAATATTAATAAGTTGTTTGGTTAATTAGGTATATATCCTAAAAACATGAAATATAAATTCAAATGCATAAACTAAAACTCCACAACATGCCCTTAAATTTTCTAGGTCTTCTAAAATAATATGGGATAGCCTGGGGATATACATAAGAAATGTGTGAAAAATAAATTCCAAAAGGGGATAATGAAATAATAAAATAATTAAAGTAATACATGTGTGTCAATAGGAATATCAAGGAATCATAAGAGGGGTGATAATTATAAACTTGAACTTGGAATCATGATATAAGATTATAGTATAAAGGAAACATGGGAATGTGGAAACAATATAAAACAAGAAATCACGAGCATAAGTCATGGATAACCACTAAGACATCATAAAATAGGGTTCTTAGGATATCCTCACTTACACCATGCATCTCATCTAATGAGGTAATTCATTACCCACTACATTGGAGGGATATAGAATTTGAATCCCTCCCATCACATTCATATCATGAACATTCATAAGAGTGCCACATAGATCCTTCAACATATGATCATGTTTCATCACATTTAATACCATGATTAAAGAATTTTGTTTAAATACATTGATTTACCCTATCAATTAAGTATGGTTCCATCTAGGTGAATACCATTGAGTGGAAATAAGGACGAGTATTCACTACATAAATTTTTATCATTGAAAAATCACATGACAATTTCAATAGCATAATTGGGTTACATAAATATTAATGGGAGGGTTTATTTTAGTGAAGGGGGTCTATTTCCAATTGTAAATAATTATTAAATAAAAAGGGATGTGAAAAAACATATCCCAACAAGAAAAATTGTGAATCTAAATTAATAATATAAAAAATGTTCTTGAAAAAAGAGTAGAATGAGAGGATCCCTTACATTAGATTTGTAAAAGATTAGGTAAAGGTGACAATGAGATGGGATAAAATAAATATATTTATTATAGTGTCAATTTAATAGAAAATGTATTTTTAAAAATACATTAAAATATAAATAATTTATATTCAAAAGGATAAATACAAAGAAGGTGCTAGAATGGAAAATTAGATAGAGATATCCCTAATCTGGAGATGGTTCCTCAAAAAGAATCAGAGGAGATTATTAATAGTTAGGGGGAACCTAAGGAGGGATATATAAGGGGAAGTGTATAGTATCATGTTGATCCAATATATTTGAGTGAAGAGGAATGGTAGGTTGTGTGGATTTTTATAAAAAGGGTAAGGACAATTATTTATTAATTTCTAAACATAGGTTTTTCACTATATATGATACATTAATCCAAACCACAGAAAATCCCATGGATTTTCCTATGTATTAAACCAAAAAGGAGATTATATAATTCTTTATAAGTCTATGAACTGAAATCCTTAACATAATATCCTTGGTGATGTGTAATTAATTCATGGTTATAAATAATTGAATTTAAAACATTAAAATAGAATATAGGTTTTCAAGGATGAATTAAGGGTCTATAAAATTAATAAAATTAATTTTAAATCAAATTATTTTGATAGAGTAAAATATATTTTGTCGTGGATACCATTAAAATCATATATTAAATCACTTTTGGATCACAATGATGTCATAAGACAAGATTTATATTTATACTGTTTAAAATTTTTACCCTAAAATTTGACTATATTTAGAAATTAAAAATAAATCACCATTGTATAAATTCAATGTTATGATTCTAAATTAATATTTAATTTATCTAAATAAATCTCTAAATATATGAATTTATTTTTTTAAATCAAAAAACACATATTTATTGAATAAAAGTGTTCTTTTTTTATAATAAAAGCTTTCTGGCCCTTATAAAAATTAACTTTGATTTCATATTATTATATTATCATTTATATTTAATAAATTTAATTTTTTTGTAATGTTTCATTAAAATATAATTTATTTCATAAATTGCTAAATTCATAAAAAATAGTTTCTATTTTGAAGCTACATATTTCCAAAAATACAATTTGTATTTCATCATATCAAAATATAATTTTTCTCAAACATAATATTTAATCATTACAAAGTAATAGTAGATAAATATGATCATAATTCCATTAAAAATAAAGATATAAAAATTCATACAGTTAGGGTCCTAATACATATTACTTTATAACACCAGAGGATTTCTTAAGATTATGGTGTGTGATAGAGAATTCTTCATGGGGTGGTTCAGTGAATATAGTTTGATTTGTGATCTAGAAGAGCTTGAAATTCTCCTATAAATAGTTTTTATCATTTTTTATTGGTTAAAGTTTTACATGTTATTCATCACGGGAAAATTATATGGATACTATCTCCCTTAGACACTCTAATAAATGGGGTTCATGGGGTAAAGTCCTTCTGGTAGAGGCCATCACCTCCTTTGTCCTTGTCAATGGATTTTTGATAACCTCATATATATAATTATAAAACTATAACTACATAAATTCCTTAATATCAATAGTCATAATTCATAATTCTCATCTTTAATATTGTAGGATTTAACTTATAATGGTTCAAAATAATCAAAGTAGAGCAAGTGTTTTCTATAATTTTATTTCATATTTAGTGATTAACTCTTTTAAAAATTTAATTTCATTTATAAATGTATAATTCATTACATTATTTCCCCATTATAAATTTGAAATTTGAAATTTCATCCATATCCTAAAATATGTTAGGGTAATTTTTTTTCATTGCCTCTTCTAGATCCCAAGTCACTTCTTCTAACTTGTATTTCTACCATAACATTTTGATAAGGTGAGTTTTCTTGTTTCAATAAACCTTATCGAATGCTCATCATATAAATGATCATTCTCTAATGGAAATACCTATGGATTCAATACATTTAAGGGGTCTGTTATATACTTCCTCAAAAGGGATACATGGAACACATTGTGTATTTGAAATAGGTTAGGTGGGAGTGCTAGTGGATAAGAAACTACTCTGTTGGGATCATGGATCACAATGGGGCTAATGTATCATGGACTAATCTTTCCCTTATTCCAAAATCTCATTATTCTCTTCCTCGGTGGTATATAAAAGAACACTTTATATTTAATACCCAACTTAAAGTCTCATAAATGATCGTCTTCATAACTTTTGGTCTACATTGAATGTTTTTCATATGACATTAAATATCTTGAACCTTCTCCATCATCTCTTGGATAATATCTTCTCCCATAATATTACCCTCTCTAAATTTATCCCATCATATAGAAATCTGACCACTCATCCCATGGAGGGCCTCATAAAAGATCCTTTTGGATGCTTGAATGGAAAATATTTCTATATGAGATATACACTATGGAAAGGTTTTCATCCCAACTTCATTGGAAATATATTGAAGTTTTTTCCAAAATATCCTCTAAAGTTTGAATGGTTCTCTCAAACAGACCATTTATTTAGGGCTGATAAGTAGAGATGAAGCTAATTTATATATCGAATGCATACAGAAGGCTTTTCAAAAACCTCAAGGTAAACTTCTGGCCTTGATCAGATATAATTGAGAGTGGATCACCATGAAGTCTTACCAACTCCGTAATGTATATCAAGGTAGGATGGTCAAGATAGAAATATTTCTTAATATTAATGAAATATTATAACTCAATAAGGTTATTAAATACCACCTAGATGGTATTATTTCCTTTAGGGGTCCTAAGGATTCATCTAATGAAATTCATGGTTATATTTTCTCATTTACCTAATGTTATGGGAAATGTTTTCATCATACCCTTATAGAATGTTCATTTTTCTTTAACTTGTTTCTATACCAAATATTATGATAAAAATTATCTAGTCTCCCTATTCATGTTATCCCTCCAAAACATGTGCTTTAAATCTATATAAATCAAAGTAATTCATAGATAAATATAGATATATGAGATATGTTCATCATATGAATGTCTGAAATCTATTTTTAGTTTTAATGGGACACATATCCGGGTTCCAAACCTTATAACTCAATATTTAGAAAATTTGAACTCTAGAATATTCACTACCTTTTCTTGTAACACCTCATCATCTTTCTAGGACTCCACGATCAACTTAATAATGGATAGTTCTGTAGTTATTTGATCAAGGTAGGATTAAAATCATTTTTATTATTCCTATTTTCGTCATTTTCATTTTTAAGAATATTGGTTCCCTTACAATCCTCATTATGGATATGGTTATTATATCCTTTCAACTAATATTATCTACCACCTTATTCTCCTTTACAAGATATCAATGGATTGGGAAATCATAATTCTTAATCATCTCTATCCATCTTCGATAGCACAACATGAGATCCTTTTATAAGGATATATAATTGTTGATTTTATGATATATTTATATTTAAAAATTATCTTCATAGAGATAATGTCACCAAATCTTAAACATCAATATCATTTAAGAAAATTATAGGTCATATGTTGGGTAATTATGATCATATATATTTAATTATAATGTAATAAAGGATATCATTTTTTAATATTGAATGAGTACACCACCAAATTATTTTTTAGATGCATCACTATAGATCTAAAATCTGTCTTTATTAGTCGGTAATGTGAGAAAATATGTAGTGATTAGACTCTTATTTATATCTTTAGATATTTCATCACATTCATCACTATAGAAAAACTTCACCCCTTTCTGAGTTATCTTGATATGTGGGATTGAAAATTATGATAATTTTATCACAAATCGATTATAGTACCCAAGTAATCCAATGAAACTATGAATTTTTCATTGAGGTTCATTAGGGATATCCTCTAATCCCCTCTTCTTTTTAATGATAAATAGTTAGGAAAATGATGGTGATAAAATGACCTAATAATATTACTTTATCCATTGAAAACTATACATCATATTACTTTGCATACAAGTTATTGTTGGAACCATGGTTGTTCTATGCATGAATTGGAATATGGTTTGTGTTTGTTGTAAATCCTTAGTGGAAGTTATGAATGTGTGCCAATAAAATGATCATATAGTTCAAGCAGAAAATAGTATTGAATGTGGCACCCTTTTCCAGTGTTTTCCAAATTTTTTATCTTGAAAATCCAAAAAATGGAGACATGGATTGTTGGTAAAAGGAGGTGCGTGCAAAGAAGAAGTGGTGCACAAAAAAGGTGGGTTGTTAGTGAACTTTTTGAGTTGTGTGTGGAAAACAGTGTGGTGCACAAAATAGTGGAGTGAGGTTTTCCACGCCTGTAGTGTTTTAGAATCAGAGAGTCGAAAAGTGGCAAATTCATGGGCTTTGTGAAAAACATGGAGATGTGCGTGAAAAATGGTACCTTCATGAACTATTACGCACTGAAAAATTCCAAGCTATGTGAAAAAAAGTATGAGTTGCGCAAAAAATTCCAAGCTGCGCAAAAAATCCGAGCTACATGAAAAATTAGAGGTTGCACGAAAAAGAAATGAAGTTGTGTGAAATATTTTTGTGTGTGAAAAACATTTATTGCGCGCAAAAGTGAGAACTTGAACGCAAAGGGTAGGTGTTGCGCAAAATCATTAGTGCAACCTATTTTCACGTTCTCAATAATAATTTTAGTGGTTTAGTGTGTTCATGGGAATCTATTCATGACTTCGATGCAAGCATAGTCTCGTGCTGAGTAGAGACAAAGACTTCAATGAAAATCAATTTGAAATGACCCTCACATCTATAAACTAATTGAGACTTCACCAAAGATAGTGAGCCAGGGGGAATCAATGGGAGTGACCCAAGGTATGCAGTGGGATATCGCTGAACATTCAAAAAGGCAGTGAGACTAGGATAAAGTGACTGTTTCTGAACCATTGTAATCCACAACTAGTTAAGAATATTGGAATTAGGTATGACCGACAACATGTCGGCGCATGCTCCTTGGATGTGTCCCTTAGCAGTGAACCATGTAAAAAGTGTTGTGTAATCTTTTTTCATGTGAATATTTCATTTCTAATCATATCCATCATACAGGTTCAACTAGTTCCTACCAACATTGGAACAATATCCTTGTTTTAAAAGAAAAATTTCACACCCTGATTCACCCGTCCCCTCTCATGGTGTCCCGGGGTCCTACAATTATTTTATTAAATGTCTTCAGTATAGAATCCAAATTCTCCCCATGATCCTACATTATTTTTTGAATAGATAGTGTGTATCATCTGTAAATATTACCACAAATTTATTGAGGTAATCACTAAAGACTCTATTAATTATGTTCCTGAAGATTCATGGATGATTAGTTTTTATAAATGGAATGACTATGAACTTTAAGTTCTTGTACCATGTCTCAAAAACAATCTCCAAGGCATCCTTCTTCTACACCTTTACTTGATAATATCCTGAAGGAAGTTACACCTTAGAGAAGTACTCGGCTCCATGTAATAGATTGAATAATTCAGAAATTCTAGATATAGAATACTTCTTCATTATCATATTTTTTATTCAAGATTATAAATGTATAGGTGCATTGACCCATAATTATTATTGATGAAGAGGACTTGTACATACCATGGCGATGAAAATGGGGTTATAAAATATTTATCCAAATTCACATAGTGTAATTTCTTTATCTCCTCATGTTCAAAAATGGAATTTATATTTGGAGTCGTGGATATTGGAAATTGTCTGAGTATATGTTTGATCAAGAACTCAGCCTATTGACTATGATTAATTTAGGAAAATTCATTAGGAAACACATTGGTAGATTCCTTTAAAATGGGCATGTCAATAATGATTATTGTTTCCTTATTTTAAATCAATTGAGGAAGAAACACATTCTTGGATGGAAATAATATACACTATTGAGATGATTATACCAAAGTAGATTCATCCCCATCCTTATACTTTTATATAATTGGGGGGTAATTTCTTTCTCTCAATAATTTAAATTTGATCTATACAATTAAATCCAATAAATTCTCAAAAAAACATCAAATTAAAATTAATGGATTATGAAATGGACTTTTTAGAAAAATTTCAATCAAATTTGGGTATGGGATGAGTTATATACTTGGGATGGAATATATTCCCTATTTACCATTTTCACTGACATCTCTACTTCTATGTTTTTCTATGGTTTTTCAATGGTTCTTATAAAGGTTCATGATAAAAAATATTTTATATAATTATAATAGAGTTTTAGGTTATATATTCTTGAATGAATTACTAGAGTACTTATCACCACATCATTATTGATATCCACCTCAATAATTTTGATGGATTAAGCTTTCCCCTTCTCTCTAGGATTTGAAGGTTGTTCTCATTGATTATCATTGAAAACCCATGTCTTATAGAATTAATTCATATAATTTCATTATTTATTTTTGTTGAAACATTGGAAAATAGGATTAGGATTCCCCAGATCATTCCTTTTTGCAATCAAATTGGTGGGTTTCTCCCATTATCAATCACTGAATAGGTTCCCTTCTTTCCCACACCAAAATCATTTTCATTTACTCCTCAGAAAAACATCCAGATGATTCTTCCCACACATTCGACAAGTGGGATATTGTAATTTCATGACCGCATAAGATTTATATATCATACCACTATGAATAAAATACACTCCACTTATTATATACTCACTCATGAGACCCATGGGATTCACCAGAATCTATTTACACTTTTATGGATCCTCATAAAATTTCTACATAGCTATCAAAGTCCAAAATTTCAAAATATTTCCACAGACTCGACTTAATCCCACTAAAGAAGTGGTCAAATTTACTTTTGCGGGAGATGAAAAATCAAAAGATTTATCATGAAATTCTAGTGAATTTATCTTCATACACCCAAGTAGATTCATAATATTTCTTATTGAGGATATGAAAATCCATAAACTTTTTAATTCAGAGCGATTGAGGGAAATAATTTAAAAAAAACAATTTTCAAAATTCCTTCCACTCTATTTCGTCTAACTCCTCCGCAAGCATCGTATTTGTTTTCAACATCTACCATTGATCATATTCTCTCTCAATATGATACACATCTAACATGACTGTATATTTCTCATAACATTAATATATGAAGAAGATATTTTCAATGGTTTTGATCCATTTTTCCATGATTAAAGGATTAGAAGATCAACTAAAGTTGGAGTCTTCTTATGCATAAAAGTCTCAATTTCAACAATATCTTTCTTAGGGGGATTCGAGAATTCCTCAATATTTATGTTTTTATTCAAAACATGATTTATATGATAAAATGGTTTCATGAAGTTCTTCACTCCTCTCAATGGGTTGGAAATCTGATTAGGGCAGTCATAACAATTCCCCTCACATAGGTTATTGACTCGATTTCTCTGATTTCTAGTCATTAAAAAAATATAAAATGAATATTATGGATAACCATTTTTAAACAATTAAACACATAAATTGGAAGCCATGAGAATTAAATGGAAAAATCTTTAATGACATATATACCTTTTATCTATGAACTTATAGGATTAAATCATAGTTATCCTTGATCTATTTTTGAATATAAAATCTCATGGTAATTTTTGGTCCCATAATATTTGTTCATAAGAGATTGTGAATTTAATAAAGAATACCACACAATAGTTTCTAACTAGGTGTGTAGAAAGTATTTTCATCATAAACTAGGTGATGATTAAACCTATCTCAGTGTTTCCTTTTGGGTTTATTACACCTAGGAACAACTATTCTAGAGGCAAACAAACTCATTGTTTCTATAAAGGGATATATTTTATTAGAAACAAATTACATTATAATGTTCCAAAATTTAGCAATGTTTTCATATATTAATTTTTATCCCTAAACCAGTCACTAGAGTTTTATCATCCAAATCCCATAAAATAATTATACTATTCCATGATACCAGCTATGACAAACCATATCTTTCAGAAACCTTATTTCATGTTATATTGCATAAATATACAATTAATAAAACCACAAAATTATGTGAGGAATTGTGTAACACCCATAGATTTTATGAGAAATATTCCTTTTAATTTCTTTGATGTCTTCTATTGTACACTACAACATGATTATATTGTACTATACGCAACACCGTATTAGCTTGTATTATACACAACACTATTCTTGGCTCGTGTTACACACAATTTCAAGTTCGTTTTGTGGAAATTATTATATGCAACATTAACTATATATTTTGTTTAATGTATGAATGAAATAAGTTTTGATTATGTTATATGCAACACCAACGGGAGCTTTCAATACACACAGCCCTAACTTCTCTTACATTACACGTAATTACAACCTTCCTCCATAGCGTGTGTAGTACGCAATACCGAGTTTCACTAAACAACGATATGTTACTAAAATATTATATAAACTAGCTGTTATGAATATTAATACCCACTTTTTGAAATTTTATAAAGATTATCATTCAAAATGGACTTCATTTTTTGATTTTCAACATCAAAATTAGCTTAGGATAAATTTTTTGTGTTTTTCTGAAAACATTCAATTTTTGATGAATAGTGAAAAACACTAAGTTATAGTTTAAAACCAAATTTTTATTTAAATAATTATATATTTTATTTAAATTTATTTTAGGTCAAAATAGATACATAATAAATATATATGTTCAAATTAATTCATTGGAGTCATTTTATAATAATTTTAGTTATATAAAAAGTTTATTGAACTTTTACCGTCTTTTACCCACCTCCTAGGAGAAGTTGCAAATTTACAAAAAATTTAATTTTACCGCTACTGTGAGTGGAATTTAAAAAATCTGAGAGGCATGATTGATATTAGTAAGTAAAATTTGGTTCAATAAGATAAAAATAATTTTTGGTGAATAGCAACTTTTTACTTTTATTTACATGGTTAAAAGTAAATTGGGTAATTAAGGGTAAAAATGATATTATTATTACCCCAAAAAATGTCCTAGTCCTATTGGATAATTTTTATTCGACCAAAAAAACATAACAATAAAATATTACCCTTTATATCTATGTGGATTGTATTCGAACATTTATTATTATTTTATTTAAAGAAGAGTTAAAATAGTTAAAATCAAAGTTTAATAACTAAAGCATTTTAATATAGGGTTATAAATAAGATAAATTAGAATATAAATATTCATTAGAAATATAAAAATATTTCCTACACAATGGTATTTTATTTATTATTTTTAGACATTAAGTAATTTAATTTATTTATGAAACAGTGATGATGCAGTAATTACCTTATTAATGAAATATTAACATAATTGATATTATAAATACCCAAATAAATGTAATTTGAAACTTTTTATGAATTACAATAATTTTATAGGATAATATAACACAATAGGGTTTGTTATATGAATTTTTTTCTAATTACTAATTATGTTATGAATTTAGAAAAAAGAAGAATACCAAATACTATCAAAATTGACATAAAAGAGTTTTTAAAACAAATACTATATTATTAATTGATATAATGGTGCTAAAAATCTAAGGATAGGAAAAAATACTTAATTAATAATTTATATGACATTAATGAACCAATTGGGATTCGATTGGATGTTTATAGTATGTTTATTAACCATATAGTGTATGAATACAAGAAGACACGGTAAAAGTTAAATTATTTAACTTAGAGTTAAATCTAAATGATAAGGTTAAAATGGTAATTTAAACTTATCTAAAACCTATTGGTTGAAATTGTTTCGACCCTTCCCAACCCTAGACTCAAAATAAGTCACTTTGGGGCCATTATAAACAAAATATGAATTTATTATAAAATAATATTTTAAGTTTTTTCTAAGGTGCCCCTCACCCCCCTTATAAAAGGGCACACCCTCTTCTCTACAATTAACACCTCCAAAGTCATTTTGATCGGCCAAAACCTGCCAAAATACACTCTAAACTATACTATATTAATCCTAGAGGCCTTCCATTAGTCATAAAGCCATCCTAAGAATCATTTTTGATCAATTCAAAAGGAAGAACCCAAGGAAGAGGTTAATATCTCACCACCTATTTCAAGTTCCTTTCTTCTTCCACTTCCTCCTTATTTTTTTCCATTATAAAATAATAACTCAAATATATTCTATATAATTTGATGTTATTATAAAAATTTTACAACTATTTTAGTTATTTTATCCATCCTATGAATGAAAAAGTCACCACATGTGCGTACGTACGTCTTACCGTCTCCACGTCGTGGTGTAGTATGTTATTCAAACATTTCATCATTTGGATGGGTATAATAATGAGTATAAATGATGAAAATAATAAATATAACATTATTATTATTCTGTATATATGATATACCATACAATTATATATGATTTTAATATCAAAAAATGATATTATCGCTCATGCATACTTACGGACTACCGTCTCCACGAATGCGATGAGATTCATTTTCCATGATTAACCATTCAAGTGTGATTATAAAGTATATATAATAAATAATAATAAAATATATTAAATAATAATTATACTGGATTTATTTACATATATTTTTCATTTACTTAATTCCATTCAATTCAATCAGGAAATGAAAATAGTGTTCATGCGTACGTATGGCCAACCGTCTCCATGAACGGTGTATTTCATTCCATTTATTGATCTATCATATATATTTTTATTATGAATATATATTGTATATAAATCATGTTTTAAATTATGGAATTAAGTAAATCAGGATATTAGTAATAATATCAAGAACAACAAGTCGAAACACATACAATAAATGAAACGATTTTACCCAAAACGCTTCTTTAACATGGAATTTACAAAATAAAATGTAATATAAAGTCATAAGTGAATAATATAT
The DNA here is from genome assembly GCA_963277665.1 of Viscum album. Lineage (NCBI taxonomy): Eukaryota > Viridiplantae > Streptophyta > Magnoliopsida > Santalales > Viscaceae > Viscum > Viscum album. Next base: position 159,907,820 of record OY728122.1, on the reverse strand, counting down.
GATATCATAAATATTATTATTGTTATGTTACAAGTTAATAATATGTTTAAACCCACTATAAAGGAGTCTCAGACAAATATGGAAGAAATTGTACATAAGGTAAGGGATAATTTTTCAAATCTCATTATTATCCGATATTGCTTATACATAAGTATTTACTGGGGTTATGTTTATCATCCAAGTCCATGTTTTATAAAAATGTTTTCATAAAATGTTTACTATTCTTCCATTTATGTTTAAATTCATTTTTACCCTTTGTTGACTTTTTACCACATTGTATGGAAGGAATCCTTCCTTTGGTTACCATATAAGGTACTTTTTGACTTTTCCGGCAAAAGTATGATAAGAATGTTTTTTTAAATTATACGGAATGAATAGATTTTTTTGGTTTCATAATGCCTAATTTTCATGAAGCTTCCTCTACAAGTTTTCATGGTTATTTTCAATAAAATCCTTTTCTTTTAATATTTTGTGGCATTTTGTGAAAAGAAAATGATTTTGAAGAAGAAAGGATATTTTCCTCAAGAATTCATTTCAAGTGTTTTATCAAAACTATTTTCCATCTAAGATTACATTATTTAGCATGTTTATATTTCAAGTATAATGTATCTATTATTTACATGGGTTGATTTTTATTATGATGTAATGATTTCCATTTGTTTTATATGGACTATGTCACGATGGGATGATGTTTCTGAAACCCATTTTATTCTTTGGGTTATGATGAATGATTTATGTTTATTTTGTGGAACAAGTAAGAATGATTTAATTATGAGATGGGTGGGACCTATATCTCCCTCCAATGAATTGTTTAAAGATTTATATCTCATGAGATAGACATAGCTGGAACAGAAAGCTAATAAGGTTCAGTGATACAGGACTGGAACGAGGAGTGAACTCGATTCAGTAAGGGACTTTGCCACTATGATGGTCTTGGAAGCAATGTCTTGGCTACTATGGAAATCATATCATGTTCTTAATGGTTTTCCACAATTATATGTTTTATTACCATGCTACGTTATCATGATTAATGTTCCTTTATGATCTATACCTTATGTACTGCCAGGATTTATGTCATTGATTAGGTTCATGTTTTTACGTTCAAATGTTTATGTGTTGTTTTTATTTTCTACATGTTTACCCTTAATGAGAATTTGAGCTCACCCTTTTTATGTTTTCTTTTCTCCAAGATATAGAGAAATGTTATAGGTAAGAAAACCAAAGGGTAAGATCTTTATGGGAGATATTGAAGATCTTTCAATGTTATTAGAAGATTAATTTCCGAGTTTCAGAAGACACTAAACTAATATTGTATTTGGGCATCTGTTTTTGTAATGTATTAAGTATTCCGAAAATGTAATGTAATGTCTATGTACATAAAACTTGGGTCTCTATAGTTGATATGAGAGTGAAGGTTTAGTTTTCCTTTGGAAACTAGGATCTGAAATCATTAGTGAGATCCCTAGAGATATATCTAAGTAATGTCTAGGGGTGTCCCTAAGGTTTAGTATAACTATAGGTTATAGTACTAGAATTATGTTTAAGATCATGAATATCCTAGGGTGAACCTAACGTGTCATGAATTAAATAATATGTAATAATTTAGACATCCCATAAGTGACATTTTATGATTATTTGGTTCCTTGTTATTTTAACTGTTTCTTATAATATGGTTTCTGGTTTTAGTGAATAGAGGGAATGAGAAGGATTTCGGTTAACATTGATTCCAATGGACAAATTGGTGACTATAATCAAAAAAATTGTGTAATGCCTGGAAAGAAAGATATTATGATTATGCCAACTCAGTCATCGCGATATATGATTAACAAGAGGAAGATGGACTTTTATGCATGTTCGCATGGTGAGGAGAATAGAGAAAGGATGATTGAGATTTCTAAATAAGGGATGAATAACCTTTATGAATACATCAAATGGAGGGGAAGATTTTATCTGTGTGGGGAGAAGGGTCATAGAGTGACAAATTATTATGGTGTTAAATGTATTTTTTTAGAGAACATGGGCATTAACAAACTCAATGCCCTGACCTAAGAGGTTACTACTAAATCAAGGAAAGAATTATTCCATGACAATCATTGAAGAGGATGGATTGAAGTGTTTATGTTTTGGTATTCAAGAATAATGTTGTAAAGGTACTTTTATAGTATATTGGAATATATATATATTGGTCTATTGTGGTTTTCCATAATAATATGGTACCAGTAACAATTAAAAGTGATTAAAATATTTTTGAAAAGCAGATGATATGCGCATAATTATTGGATAATAATAAAATAATATGTTTGATAGTATTCATGATCTCATGACTGAGATAAGGACAAAGTGATAGCATGGTTTGAGTATGTAGAATTTTTGGGATTTTGGTATGTGGAAAGAGTTAACTTTTGATATCACTCATGTTTTCACTAAGGTTCTCTGGTAATACATGATTCAAAAGAAACATGATTATGGTAATCACATGTTTGGAATGTGACCAACAAGATATATCTTGTGATATATGAGGGATAAATGATGGTATTCACGTGCTTGCTATATATCCTTTTTAGTAATCATTATCGTTATACAACGAGTTTGGAAAGAATTATTTTGGAAAAGTCTTAAGGTTGGAGTGGATTAATTTGAACATCAGATAGTATTATTTATTCCCATAACTTATTTTGATTTTGTTTCTGGAATGTTATAATAATATAGTTTAAGAAAAGGGACAACCTGCATAATAGGTGAGAACCCGTCGCGTTGAAAAAGGTTGTGGGAATCGAACCTACAACCAAAGTGTGACCGGCATTTATCGCCTACCACTGGCCTACAAGAAGTCCCTGGTTAGTGTAAATTAGATTTATTTTATTATGCGGTGTGATAGTTTGAGTATAAGTCCATTGTTGGAATCATATATGGTTAATCTCACCATATATGTACTTATGTATATTTAATAAATTTTTCTAACCTTTTGTTTGAGATAGATGGAATGACCTATCATTATATCACATTATCTGCTAACATTTCAAAAAGTACAAATTCAACATCATTTCGTTAAATGAGAGATGAAGTGGAAATTGTTCATGGAGTGACCAACGATGATATTACACTAAAATCAAGTAAGTATTTCTCATTATGCAAAAAAATTTCATCATTAGGGAAATGATATTGAAAACCAAAAACATTGTCCTAGTACCCTCATATTCGATGAATCATAAGGTACCTTAGATCATCACAAATTTATGGCTTTGTGATTGTTGGCTTTTTCAAAGCCACGTTCTCTACCAGTCTTCATCAGAACATGATGGTTAGATTTCTCTTCCATATCCATATTTTCACATATGTTCTTCTATGTGGAAACCCAGTGATGAGTTAATTTGGGTAACCATTACATTTCAGACTTTAATTTTTAAAATTATGTTTTTGTATTACTTTTTAAGATGTGGGTTTCTATGAAAGAAACTTTCAAGTAGTGAACAATTTATAACCCTGACGAAATTTGAGGCTGAAATTTATTTTAAGGGGGTAGAATGTAACACCCCGATATTTTATGAGAAATATTCTTTTTAGTTTCTTTGATGTCTTCTATTGTACACTACACCAAGATTAGCTTGTACTATACGCAACACTGTATTATCTTGCAGTATACACAACACTATTCTTGGCTCGTGTTACACACAATTTCAAGTTCCTTTTGTGGAAATTATTTTACGCAATATTAATTATAAATTTTATTTAATGTATAAATGAAATAAGTTTTTATTATGATATACGGAACACCAAAGGGAGCTTTCACTACACACAGCCCTGGCATTGCTTGCATTACACACAATCACGACCTTCCTCAATAGCTTGTGTATTACGCAATACCGGGTTTCACTAAACAATGATATGTTATTAAAATATTATATAAACGAGCCGTTATGAATAGTAATACCCACTTTTTGAAATTTTATAAATTTTATCTTTCAAAATGGACTACATTTTTGGATTCAGAATATGGAAATTAGCTTAGGTTTCATTTTTTGTTTATTTCTGAAAACTTTCAATTTTTGATGAATAGTGAAAGACACGGAGTTATAGTTTAAAACGGAATTTTTATTTAAATAATTATATATTTTATTTAAATTTATTTTAGGTCAAAATAGATACATAATACCTATATAAGTCAATGTAATTAATTGGAGTCATTAATGTTTATTAAACTTTTTACCGTCTTTTACTCACCTCCTTGGAGAATTTTCAAATTTACATAAAACATAATTTTACAACTTTTGTGAGTGGAATTTCAAAAATTTGAGAGACACGGTTGATATCATTAAGTAGAATGTGGTTCAATAAGATAAAAATAATATTTGGTGAACAACAACTTCTAACTTTTATTTACCACGGTTAAAAGTAAATAGGGTAATTAAGGGTAAAAATGATATTATTATTACCCTAACACATGTTCTAATCCTATTCGATAAGTTTAATTCGACCAAAAAACCTTAGGAATAAAATATTACCCTTTATGTCCACTTGGATTAGATTAGGACATTTATTATTATTTAATTTAAAGAAGAGTTAAAATAGTTAAAATCAAAGTCTAATAACTAAAGCATTTTAATATAGGGATATATAGAAGATAAATTCGACTATAAATATTCATTATAAATATAAAAATATTTAATACATAATGGAATTTTATTTATGACTTTTAAACATTAAATAATTTAATTTATTTATGACACAATGATGACGCAGTAATTACCTTATTAATGAAATATTAACATAATTGATATTATAAATACCCAAATAAATGTAATTTGAGACATTTTATGAATTAAAATAATTTTATAGGTTAATATAACATATTAGGGTTTTTTTGATGAATTTTTTTGAAGTAATAATGTTGTTATGAATTTAGAAAGAAACAAAATGCCAAATAGTGTCACAATTGATATAAAAGAGTTTTTAAAACAAATATTTTATTATTAATTGATATTATGGTCCCAAATAGAAAAATTTCGAAAAACGACTTATATAATAATATATGAAATTAATGAACCAATTGTGGTTCGATTGGCAGTTTATAGTAATTTTATTAACCATATAGTGCAAGAATACAAGAAGACATGATAAAAGTTAAATTATTTAACTTAGAGTTAAATCTAAATGATAAGGTTAAAATGGTAACATAAACATGTAAGAAACCTATTGGTTTAATGTATTTCGAACCATAACCACCCTATCCTCTATATAAGTCACTTTTGAGCCATTATAAACTGAAAATGAAGTTATTATAAAATAATATTTTATGTTTTTTCTAAGGTGCCCCTCGCCCCTCTTATAAAAGGGCACTCCCACTTCTCTCTAATTCAAACCTCCAAAGCCATTTGGCTCAGCCAAACCCTACCCAGATACCCTCTAGACAATCTTCCCTTCATCTTAGAGGCCTTACTTTAGTCATAAAGACATCCTATGGAGCCATTTTGATGAAATCAAAAGGAAGACCCCGAGGAAGAGGTAAATATCTCACCACCTATTTCAAGTTCCTTTCTTCTTCCACATCCTCCTTCTTTGTTGTTTCCATTCTAAAATAATAATTCTAGTATCTTCTATATACTGTGATCTTATTATAAAAATTTCACAACCATATTAGTTTTTTTATCCATCCTATGAAAGAAAAATTTACCACACCTGCGTACGTACGGCTTACTGTCTCCACATCATGGTGTTGTTTGTTATTCAAACATTTCATCATTTGGATTGGTATAATAATGAGTATAAATGATATAAATAATAAATATAAAATTATTATTATTCTATATATATGATATACCATCCAATTATATACTATTTTAATATCAAAAGAATGATATCATCGCTCATGCGTACGTACAGACTACCGTCTCCACGAACGCGATGACATTCATTTTCCATGATTAACCAATCAAGTATGATTATAAAGTATATATGATAATTAATGGTGAAATATATTACATAATAATTATACTGGATTTATGTACATATATATTTCATTTACTTAATTCCATTCAATTCTATAAGGAAACGAAAACAGCGTTCATGCGTACGTATGGCCTACCGTCTCCATGAACGGTGTATTTCATTCCATTTATTGATCTATCATATATTTTTACATGATGAATATATATTATATATAAATCATGTTTTTAATTATGTAATAAAGTAAATCAGGATAAGATTAATAATATCAAGAACAACAAGTCAAAACACGTATAATAAATGAAACGATTTTACCCAAAACGCTGCTTTAATATGGAATTTACAAAAGAACAGGTAATATAAATTCCTAAGTGAATCATATATGATATCATAAATATTATTGTGGTTATGTTACAAGTTAATGATATGTTTAAACCCCCTATACAGGAGTCTCAGACACATATGTAATAAATTGGAAATAAGGTAAGGGATAATTATTCAAATCTCATTTTAATCTGATATTGCTTATATGTAAGTATTTACTGGGGTTATGTTTATCATCCATGTCCATGTTTTCTAAAAAAGTTTTTATAAAATGTTTAATATTATTACATGTATGTATAATGTAATTTTTACCCTTTTTTGACTTTTTAACACATTATTTGGAAGGAATATTTCCCTTGGTTACCATAAAAGGTATTTTTTGACTTTTTCGGCAAAAGTACGAGAAGAATGTTTTTTAACTTATACAGCACAAATGTATTTTTACGATATCATAATGCCTAATTCTCATGAATATTTATCAACATGTTTTCTGGTTATTTTCAATAAAATCATTTTCTTTTAAAATTGTGTGGCATTTTTTGAAAAGAAAATAATTTTGAAGAAGAAAGGATATTTTCCTCAAGAATTAATTTCTAGTGTTTAATCAAAACTATTTTATATCTAAGATGACATTATTTAGCATGTTTATGTTTAAATTATAATGTCTCTATTATTTACATGGTTTTATTTTTATTATAATGAAATTATATCCATTTGTTTTATATGGATTATGTCACGATGAGATGATGTTTATGAAACCCATTTTATTTTTTGGGTTATGATGAATTTTTTATGCTTATTTTATAAAGGAAGTAAGAATGATTTAATTATGAGATGTTTTGGACCTATATCTCCCTCCAATTAATTGGGTAAAGATTTATATCTCATGAGATACACATGGTTGGAACTACAAGTTAATCCAGTTCAGTGATACATGACTTGAATGAGGAGTGAACTCAATTCAGAAAGGGACTTTGTCTACTATGATGGTCTTGGCAGCAGTGCCTTGGCTACAATGGGAATCATATCATGGGCTTAATGGTTTTCCAAAATTACATGTTTTATTCCCATTCTATTTTATCATAATTAATGTTCCTTTATGATCTATGCCTTATATACTTCCAAGATTTATTTCATTGATTATGTTCATGTTTTTACGGTCAAATTTTTATGGATTGTTTTTATGTTCTCCATGTTTACCCTTACTGAGAATTTAAGCTCACCCTTTTTATGTTTTCTTTTCCCCAGGATATAAAGAATGTTTTTATGTAGGAAAACCAAAGGGGAAGATCTTTATGGTAGATGTTGAAGAACATTCACCATGATTATAATATTATGTTCCGAGTTTCCAAATACACTTAACTAATATGGTATTTGGGCGTCTATTTTTGTAATGTATTAATTATTCCGAAAAAGTAATGTAATGTCTATGTATTTCAAGCTTCGGTATCTAAAAATTGTCTGTTTGTAAAATTAGGAACACATAATAACAACATGAAATAGAAATAAAAATACATAAACTAAAACTCCATAACATTGCATCAAACTTCCTTGATCTTCTAAAACTACAAGAGATAAGCTGGGGATGTACATAAGAAAGTGATTAGATATAAATCATAGTAGGGGAATAATAATGCATAATAATTCAAATTTAATTCATGTGATTCAAAAGGCACATCAATGTAACATAATAAGGGTGAGAATCATAAACTTGAACATCGAAGCATGATATAAAAAAGTAGCATAAATAAAACATGGGAATGTGGAAACAATATAAAACTTGAAATCATAAGAATACGTCAAGGATAACTGCCAATACATTATAATATAGTGTTATCTAGATAACCCAACTTGAACTATTCATTTCATGCCATGAGATTGAAACATTACCCAATACTTTGGATGACTATATAATTCTAGTCCCACCCATCAGATTCATATCTTGTATATGCCTAGGGGTACCAAAAAGATCATTCAACATTGGATCATATTTAATAATATTGAAAATCATGATTAATTAATATGGTTTATATAAAAATAATTAACAAATAAATGAAGGACGGGTACATCTTGGTCAATACTAGTGAGTTGAAATGGGGATTTGTATTCACTACACAAAATTTTTTCAGGGAAAATTCATAGGATAGTTTCAGAAGCATAATGGGGGTACAAAGAAATTCGTATAAGGGTTTAATGAGATTGAAAGGGGTATCTCAACACTTGTAAATAATAAGTAAAATAAGAGAGATGTGTGAAAATATATCATAACACAATCATTTGGGAATAAAATGGAATAATATAAATAATCTTCTCGAATAAATAAGAGAATGAGAGGATCTCTTACATCATAATAGTAACAGCCAAGGCGATGGTTATAACAAGAGGGTATAAATGAACTCTCATTATTAGAACATATATTTGAATGTAAACATATATTTATAAATACATGAAAGTGTAATCATTTGAGATTCAAAAGGAAAAAAAGAAATAAGGTGCTAGAATGGGATATAAGAGAGAGATATGCCCATCCTTGAGAGGGTGCTTCTTAAAACATCAGATAAGCTTCATAAGTTCATATGGGAACATTGATAGGAATATAGAGAGTTAAGGGAATATTAAATTCATCCTCCCAGAGTTTTGAATGAATATGAATGGGAGGTTGGGTGGGTTTTTATAGAAAAGTGAGGAGAATTATTTATTAATTTATACACAAAGGTTTTTGTCATTATATGATAAATTAACCCAATATAAAAACCATTAATTGGGTCTTCCCATTGTTTTTGCTAAATAGATGTTTATTTAAAAAATTTATTAGAAAACAAAAACAAACTCTTTAAAATAATACCCTTAGTGATGTGGAAGTGATTCCTGCTTATAAAGAATTTATTTTAATCCCATGAAATATTATATAGGTTCTAGTGGATACATTTAGGGTTTATAAAATTTATCATATAAATTTAAAAAACATTATTTTAAATTGGTAATTCAGATTTTATTTGGATACCTTTTATGGAATATATTACATCACATTACTAACCTTATGATGTCCTAATACATACCATATATTTATACCTAATTTAATTTTACCCTATAATTCAATTATCTACCAAAATTGAAAAGAAATTCATAGTAAGATAATTTTTACATAATAATTTCAAAAATAATATTTGTTTTATTAAAATATTTCTCCAAATATTATAATTTTCACTTTTAAAAAAAATTCATTTATTGTGAAATACTTGTTTTTTTTACAATAAGAGTTTGTTCACCCTTATAAAATTTACTTTTTACATTTTAAAATTATAATGAAATTTATATTTCATATATATTATTTAGTAATAATATTTTATTAAAATATCATTTATTTCAGAAATTATTCAATTCATCCAAAATTATGTCTTGATTGAAATTAAATATATCCAAAAAACATGTTATGTTTTATCATAAAAATTGTTTTATCAAACTTAGTATTTAATAATTTTAAAGTATTAAATGATAAATGTCATAATCATTTTTACAAAAATAAAAAATATAAGAATTCATAATATTTGGTTTTATATACATATCCATTTATTACACTATTGAATGCCTATAGAGTATGGTGTGTGATGGGGAGATTTTCTTATTGTGGTTTCGTGAACAGGGCTTGCGCCATGATCTAGATGAGCATGAAATTCTCCAGAAAATGTTTTTCATTATCTTTAGTTTAGGAATATTTTCATAGGATTAGTCAAAGTAAAATCCTTGTGATGTTATCACCCTTTAATTCTCTAATAAATGTGATTTATAGGATATGATCATATTAGTCGAGGCCATCACATACTTTGTCTCTATAAAATGGATTCATCGTAATCCTATATATATACTAATCATATGATAATTATATAAAAACTATACTATCAATGTTTTTATGTTTAGTGGTGTTTTAAATATAATTGGATATAACTTGTAATGGTCTAAAATAACAATATTAGTGTTTTTTTGTATAATTTCATTTTATAATATGGAATTTACTCATTTAAGAAAGGGAATTTCATTTATAATATTTTTGGTTGATACGCGCTGAGTTTTGGAAAGACCTATGCATGATATTTAATGTAACATCAAAATAATTTTATGGAGGAAAATTTCATGTGATATGATAGGACATAGGTAGTACTAGACTTGGTAAGACACACAATTTACTCCTTCTAGGGTAGTTTAGAGCCATTGTTAACCTTAGAACATCTTTGTTAATAGCATGACTGATTCCCTCAAACCATATCAGTGTTGTTGTATTCCCTTAGTCCATACATAAGAGAGTATGGTGTGGTACACCATATTAAGAATGGGATGAGTAATACCCTTTCTGATATAGTTCTAGATAGATTTCAGTATTTCTATATGTGGATAGGGGTGAGATCCTTTATCATTATTACTAGCTTTGGGTCATGTATCTTATTTCTAACACACATGGTATATAATCCCCATCCTAGTGGTTACTATAGATAGGGTTAGGTTTCTCCCATAGACCCTTTTCATAATCCCATAATTATTTATTGACATATATTTTGTATTGATGAGGTATAATCAAATCATGCAAGTGACTTTTAGGTTCCCTCTCAGATACTTATTTCATATTCTTGGAAAGACTTAATAAGTATGTCTTCTCGTATGTGTGAAATATGTCTATGAAGGAATGATGAGTTATTTATCTATAGAAAATGTAATCTTAGAACCTTGAGTAGTATCCCTATGCTGAAAGGGAGGATGTGACCTCACCTAGATACTTAGATTCATCCATTTAGAATATTTGGGTCATCATGTTTATCAATATATATTAGTGTTATAGAGTTGAATCCCTCCATGATGATTTATGTTTTTTGATTTTAGGGGCTCATACTAAGTAGGTTCCTACACACCCCTAAAAATACCCTACCCACATGTGTCAAAAATTAGGCAGATGATATGCATTTTGATGGGATTCTACGAGGACCAAGAGTAGGTGGAGCTTAGCTGGGGATAGATGGAAAATGAACAGTTTCAAGAGTTTAATATTTAGAGAAACCCTTTTTTGTTTTCTGGACACTTTTATAGATATTGTGGTCTTATATTTTCCCCTTTATGATTTCATACTCTTTTCATACTCTGATGTGGGATTAGTTTTGACAATTGTATTTATAGTATGAATTATTTATCTTTTATGCATTGTACTAGTCTATAGAGATGTGATCATGTGTACATGTACTTTAGGATAATCCATACCATTTGTGTGTTATACCTACTCAGTTCTAGTCACCATACCCTAGACTATTGGAGGCGGGATAAGGGTGTCACAACTAGTTATTTTTTTCTAGACAAGCCTCAGTGGGTTAGGTCTTGATATACATAATCCTTTCCATGTTGGTTAGACTCCCCAACATGGATTATCTACAATAATATTATTTATAATTTTAATGTATTATCTAGTAGTTGGTTATACACCCCAATATTCAATCCCCTTGTTAATACTGGTTCTACAACCCTGTTTCCAACTCTTACACCTTGATTAGTTAGACACCCAAACCATCAACCTTCTTATTGACTAGTTAGATTCCCTAGCCCTGAGCCTCTCCATCCACTAGTTAGACATCACAGTGATAAACTCCTTATTATTCTATGTGTTGATATATCAATAGAATACCATCTTATATTTCAGAGTGACATTCCTAGACAATCCCATAGGATCAGGCTTGCTCTTGCACAGCTTAAAGATCTACAATAACTTCTCAGAATAATCATGTTTGACTGAAAGATTTATTATAATAGATCTGGAATTATATGGTTCTCCTCAACAGAAAAAACTTAGACATGAATTTATTCTCATAAAAGTGTCTTATGGATTCAATATCAAAATGTCAAATGATCAGGGAAAAATGTTCTACATATTATAATGATGTTCCTGGAATCACCTTCATTTGATATCATTTTATGGAAGATTAAACATTCATTATATCGATCCAAATTATTTCAATCTACTAAAATGAACATTGTGTAGGAATTTCATGGGATTTTAAAATAAGTAAATCCTAACAATTAAACATTTATTATTCTCAAAATTCTACGTTCTTATGTTCATAGTTTCAAATATAGCATTTATGTTTTAACTATGACATGCTTTATGAAAAATATATAGGCATTTATCAAATTGTAATTCATAATAATAACCATGCAACACCTTTTAATTAAATTGAATTTATACTAAAGTAAGCACATAGTTTCTCAAAAAAACCATTTCATTTCCTTTTCATAATAGGTATATGTATATGTGGAATATTAGATCCTTCTCATTTTTTATGTTCGTTCTCACACATATAGGTAGGAGCGCGTTGATACCACTTGTTCTTTAAACATGTTGAACATGATATCAACTAATGTATTACAATTATTATTCACATAATTCCTCATGAAGGATGAATCATGAATTTTATGTTTATTACAGGAGAATAATCTCTCTTCCTTCACACAAGTATGTCGCGTGACTTCTTATTCTTCAAAAATTTGTGACCTTCACAAAAACATGGATGCAAATTTCATAATATGAATTTCAAAAAACATTATTATCTCATTATACATTATAAAAGAGGTGTACATGATTTTATACCCTTCATGTAATTAATATTAGGAAGATTCTATATTTTCCTATGAAAATGTGTTCTCTCAAACTCATGAATGGGAACATCACTTCTCACCCTATGTACCTCAGTATTTATAGATGTGGTGATCAGCACCTATACTCTGAGTATTCACCAACTTAAATTCCCAAAAATAATTTTATTTATGGATCACTATTAATATCACTTTAAATTCCCAAAAATAATTTGATTTATGGATCACTATTAATATCACTAAATTATTAAGAGATTAAAATATCACATACATATGTGAAACCAAACATCATGGCATCTCTTATTATGATAGATCTATTTTTCTCTTAATAGGGTGTTTCCCACATGCATTTGATGGAGATCACATGCATCAACACCATCAACTCCATGCAATTATATATATAAATGAGATAACATTCTATTCATTTATTTATTGTGAGATAATTTTATTTTCATTAAAAAGATTTATATATGAAGTATGAATATTTCATGCATGGAATGAAGATGATCAATCATGCCTCATTCTATAAATTTAATCTCTAGATATTTTTGGAATGATAGATAACAAATAAGAGAATTAAACAACAAAGAAATTCCTCAATGAGAGGTAGGATATAACACAATGAGATGATTGGATGGTGGAGATAAATCTAATCAGATGGTTAGTGTTATATGTGTAACATTTTAAAAGGAGTAATAGTAAAAAAAATCACAGTTATCCCTCATATGAATTATCCATACCATCCCTCAACTTTATAATAAAATCCATTTCTATATCCATTCAGTTGTGAGTATTAGAGTTAGCTCCTATATTCCTCTGGCACAGACTCAAGTTGGAACCTACTCCATGGTTATAATTCCCCTTATGGTGGCACCACTTGATCATATTCATGTTATGTTCACTTTATGCCTTCATATACTACAAACACTATCCTTGTACTCTATTTATAAAATAATTAATCATTCTCTAATGGGGTTTTACTCGATCCCACATGATGTGGCCTTGGATTTGAATTTCATTTTTTGTCAATAATGATGATTAGATTTTTTTCAAAGGGGGAGATTGAAGTGTCCTTTAAGATTAATTGTATTTTTTCAATAATGATGAATAGATTTCATACCCAGTTGATATAGATATTTCAATTTTAATGAAGTGATTATTAGTATGGTTATGAATATATCCACAACTTAATTGTGATGAATGTAGAGATGGTCCTAAGTTCTAAGACAAGTGAAAATATGGATGCACGTTTTTAAAATAATGATAGGAATAAAAATAAGAAGATCCTAAAAAATATTTTTTTTGTTATTTATGATTAATTTGAGTTTGGATGTGGATGTAATTTTAGTGTCAGGGTTTATTTTTGTATAACACTTTATGTTGGACTATACTAAAAAATTGGTAAATCTAGCCAAAAATTATGGGATATAGGTCCACCACTTATTAAGTATGAACATTGATCATCCAGGGAAGGTGACCAGCACAGAAGGATTATGGATTGAATAGAAATAAGTTCATAGGAGCATCACAGATCTAAACTTATATGAAGAATGGTGGCATAGGACAACACCGACCTTGGATGCTGCCTATGGGAGTAGTGAGCGGTTGGTAACTATTTCTACCAAGATGAGGATGAACATTGTATTTAAAGGTACCATATGAAATAATTTTATTTTTATGAAGGAATTAATTATTATAGATATGGTTTATTCTCTATAAAAAAATAATAATAGAATGTATTCCATCTAATTAGTTCATTCCATCTATTCAATCACCAAACCAGACTCATCTTCTACCTCCTACCTTCATCCAAGTGTATAATACATCAAGATATCTATGAAACATTTAAAGTTGATCAAACTAAGGTTTCATATCACAATTTGAGTGTTTTTATGTTTCCACAGTGATCAAAATCACATTAAACTTCTTTTTCATGTGAAAATGAAGATAAATCTAATTATAAACAGTTGGAAGTAAATTTGATATTTTCAGTGATGGCAAATTTATTTAATATGGAAGCATGAAATGTAGAATGTTACACATTGAGTGATGTAGTATGAACATGTTGATTCAATGGAATAATGTCTATAAATACCCCTAATCTCTCTAATTTATAGTGTGTAATAAATTAGATTATTTTGAGAGAGCGTCAAGAAAAAATAGAGGGGTGAAAATGATCTGGTTCTCCAAAGATAATGGTTCCATTAATTCTCTTTTTTTGAGAGGAATAAGAGGTTCCCATGGGATTTTCATAATTTTCTAACATTAATTATGTTGATTCATCGTGTAACAAGTTTCTAGGAACCAATTGGATAGTTCTTCAAGCATCTCCCTTGGCTTCTGTTAATTACACTTAGAACTGCGATACAATGTTATTTTCATTGTATTACATAAATGATTTTTTGAAAAGGTTTCATACTCACCCACTGGTTAGATTGAAACACAATAGTAAGATTGTTTTACATGGAAAAAATTTGAGTTGTGTGATATCTTTTGTGTGAAGGAATAATTTAGTTTAATTGAGTTGACCTACATGAAGAATCATTGGTGGTTGGTGATATAATTTTCATACTATGTGTACAAGGAGTTTATTTGAGTAGCATGTATTGTTGAATAGAGACTATCTAATTTTCATAAAGGATAATACATTTTTTCATTCCCATTAATAATTCAGAACAAAAGGAATAAAAAACATGCATCATTCAATGTATTTTCATGAAAATGAATTAATTCTTATATAAAATTCCATGTATGGTATTATACATGCATGTTGATTATGGATTCACATTAAATTTTACATTAATTTTACATAGAGTGAGAAATGATTTTTGATATTGAATCCAAACCTTACTATAGAAGTTTCATACCCAATATATCAAAGAATTGAGTAAATTTTAGATCATTTGATGATCAATGAAGAGTGACGTAGATTAGGCAGTTGTCAGAAAGTTGCTGGAGTTCATGGATATTGTACACTAGAAGATCAAGTTATCTTGTTTTTCTATGTAAAATGAAAACATGTCAAGGAAATTCATAATAATTATGAATATGATAGAGATATTTCTATCTAGTATTTTATCTTGTGTGACACAAGCTTAGTGTAAATCTTCAGTGGGACTCAGAAGTAGAAGAATCTGAAATGGGACTCTGGAGTAGGTCAGTGGGATGTCTTTAACACTCTGGGATGTAGTATAAAGATCCCCAAATAAGACACATATGTCAATAATTTTGGTGGTACCATGTAAATTCTAGTGGTAATCTTGAGTGGGAAACTATGGGACTCATTTTATATAGGAATGGTACTTTGTCCAGTTATAATAATATCCATTTAGTAAAGAATCTATTACTAGGAAGTATAAATGGTTGCATTAAGGATATAGGTGATAGTACTGAACCGTGTAAAAAATCCTCATGTGTTGTGCTTTATTTTTAGTATTTCATGTAGGATATGTATAAATTCAAATATGAGGGATAAACACTTTAATAAATCATAGATTTTGGATTAAAATTAAGGAATTTTTAAAATATTTTACCACTGGTTCACCCCCACCCCCACCCCTACTCTCAGTGGTACCTAACTGATCCTTAGACACTTCAATTGGTATTAGATCCACGATACCCTCTTAAGATCTAAAATAGTTAGTGAAATGGACAATCTAATTTTATATAACAATTGATTAATACCTATTTTATAAGGTAATAACTACCACAACTAGAGAAATATGATGATTCCTTTTTTTAATCTATTGGCCTAAAAGTGAGAGATGAAACAACAATTGTATTCCCCCATAGTTTTTTTAATTTGTTTTATAAAAAAGTTGACATGAGAAATCTATAAGATTATGGAAAATATCAGAATGAAATCTTGATGGGTTTATCATAAATGTTACAAACAAAAGTGATGGGTCTCTAGACATCCACGAAGATCTTGGATAAACTAAGTGGTAGTTATGAAGAAAATTTTAAAGTCAAGGAAGATTCCTAGAAAATATATACATGGTTGTTTTAGGATATTAAAATGATAGATTAAGAAATAATTGATGATTATTTCATTAGAATAAATTAGATAGTAAGAAATATCCAAGGATTTGTTGAGAAGCTGGATGATTCAAAAATTGTGAAAAGGAATATAAGAAATTTCCCTAAAATATTTGATTCCATGATTTTATCCATCAAAGATAGTGAGTATATTAAATTGGATAAGTTACATTATATTATAACATCTTATTGAAAGATAAAGAATCTGACATTCAAAAAGAAGTTAAAAGAATATATTTATTTTGAATATATAAGAAAAGGATTTTTAGAATAAATAGAAGATGAGGAATCAAGTGAATATGATGATAAAGAAGTTGGTTAATAACTCTGTTATTTTTTTCTCTTATTAAAGGAGGTTCCAAAAAGGAGAAAAATAAATGTATAGGCAGAAACAACTCAATTTATTTATATGTAATGGGAATGGGAATTTTTCAAAAAATTGTCCAATGAATATGTTTGAATTAGAATATATTGTTAAATGTAAGAAACCTCATAAACATACAAAGGATAAGTATAAGAATTATTCTAATTACACAAATAATAATTTTATAAAAAAGCATATACAATCAAATTACTCATAAACATTTACATTATATGATGAAATTAATTTCATTTTTTATATTGATAAAGGATAAAATTCCTTAATTAGTTATGAACATTGTGATTTCCGAATAGATATACGATGTATGATGAAGGAAGTGTTGGAAGATGCTATTGAGAAAAAAACTCAACTCAAGAAAGAGAATATTAATCTTTAAAAATGAAATAAAAATTATATACTGAAAAAGGATGAGTATTTTGGAAGTGAAATAACTCTTCTTGATGAAAATAAGAAATACTAACTGGAGGTAGAATATGTAGAGATTATGGTGATTGATCTTGAAGATAAATTGGTTGAAAAGGAGGAATAGTTGTGTGATACGAAATAAATGTATCTTATAGTCCAACATGAATTAATGACGAGTATAGAATAATTCAATAAGTCAGTTAAGATAAAATATGATTTATCTAATGATGGTGAGATAAAATGTTCAAACAAACAAGGTAAATTTTTTATACACCATTTCAAAATAGATATGATATTACTAACAGTGTTGGTTAATCTATAATGACCAAGAATTGAATATAAGTTCATTTTTACACAACAAATGATGAAAAGAATATGTTTAGAAGACCATTTACCCTTAAGGAAATTAATTCATGGATTATAATAAGAACAATTATGAATTTACTAATCAAGATTATCAATAGAATAGAAGATCACGGTTCAAAGGTTTTTGCTGGTGTTATAGAAGATAAGGATATAAATACTACTCTTGATATAAGAATTTTTCATTTATTTGAATTAGGATTGATCCAAGTGGGATTTACAATGAACTAATGACAATATATTTTCAAATAATTCTATCGAATGTTCTAATGAAAAATCGATATGAATGCTTAAAATAAGTGTGTGGAAGATGTAGATTAGAAGGTCATAAATATGAGGTATACATTAATAAATTACCTAGAAACGTTCCATATGATTTAAATAGGAAAAAAGAAGAAGGAAAAAGAGATAAATTCATGTACATTAGAGAATCAGTGTGAGATACCAAAAATGACTAAACATAGAAAGAAGAAATGAATGACTTTTTGGACCGATCTACTGAAATTGAATAAAAAATCGAGATAACTAAAATTGATGATATAGTTGAGGGTAATAAGTTTATATTCAAAGAATATATTGAATTTAACAAGAATTAATACACTTTTTATGATCTTGAGAATCAAAATAATTAGTGTGAACAAGTTGGATATGACATAAATAACTCCATGAAATTCAAAGAAAAGAAATTTTATTTACTAAAGAAGGTGGAAATAATAGCTCCACATGAATAAATAGTTTATAAGAATGTAAAATCTTCCAAATGTGAGATTAAAAGGAAGAAGGTAAATACTAGGTTTAGAGAAAACTCTTAGCTGAAGTGATATTTCTAAAAAGCAAACAGGTTCCTCCTTATTCCCTTATATAAATGCTTTTGTACTAACATTCAGGGAGTTTAAAGAGAATAATGCATACCTTAATGGAGTGTATAGATGATTTTATGTTGTTAATTATTAACATGTCTATTAATTAGATAATCACCAAAAATTTCATAATCATAGTATTATTAAAAATTTATCAACAGGTACTTGATATTGAGTGGGAGCTATGTGTTTTTGCACTTGAATTTTTTGATGTGTTTGTTCAGATGATTACAGGATGGAAATTATTTCATGAATGGATTGTATAATAATCTCCTAGAAATTATGTAAGATTTATCTTAGAATATTATCACATTTATGATTTTCATTCATATCATTTATCTCCTTTGTTATACACTATTGTTTTCAACATTGGGTTTTCCCACAGAGACTTAGAGTTGTTTGGCTATAGTATCTTTGAAAAAGAAAATATGTGGTATCATATTTATGTGAGAATAATATGTTTGGGTATAAATTATCACCTCTAAATTATCATTGTACACATTTTCAACATGGGGGATAAAGTAAGACATGCATATTGGTATTTTCATTGTTTGGTGGTATTGAAAAAAACAAGGGGGGATTTATGTGGATTTTGAGTTGGGCAACATTTTAGTTAATAATTATGATTATATTTGTTCGAAGATAGATATTTAAGTGGTATTTCATTTTAATTAAAAAAAATTCAATAATAATTATTGGATTTGATATAGAGTTGATATCAAAATGATAGTTTTAATGGAGTGTTGATGAGGATAGTTATCAAAATATCCTCATCCATAATTATATCGATTGGGAACTGGTCATAAGTTCATAGACTTATAAAAATATGGATTCACTTTATTTAAAACAAATATTTTAGTAAAAATAAGAATATTCATACATAATATTTTTTTTTGTATGATGAATTTTAATTTTCAAGTGGCATGGTTTATTTTTGGCTAACACATTAAGTTTTCCTTCACAAAAAAATTGGACAAGCTATCTAGAAACCCTAGTATATATGTGAACCACTACATAGGTGGGAACTATGATCAACCAAGGTAGTTTTACATCATATAGTGGTTGATGTCTTTCATGGACACACCACATAAGTACATAGGAGCAGAATGGATCTAAAGTGAGGGTTGGCAAGGCAGAAGAGTAATGCACGGACACTAGGTCGTTCCAGTATGAGTAGTGAGGATTTGGTAACGGTTTATTTCAAGATGAGGGTATACATTTTTTTATAAGGGAGAATGATAAAAGTTCCATTTCAATGTGGGGTTCATTTATTATATGTATTATTTCAAATCTTTCAAAAACATGGAAAAACATATGTCATCTGATGAGTTTTTTCCAAACATTTGATCACCCAACTGATATCCAAGTATACCTCCTTCCTCCATCTGGGAGTATAGTGCATCGAAATATCCATGAAACATAAATAGTGGATTTAATTAAGGCTTAAAAGATCCAATTGAGGGTTCTAATTATTCAAATGTTATCAAAATCATGTTAAACCTTTTTTCATGTGTAAATGAAGATCACCCCAATGATAAATAGTGGGAAGGAAATGTGATATTATTGGTGATGTTGAATTTCCATAATCATGAAGCACGAGCTGACGAATGGTGCACTAGGATTGTAGCAGCAAGAAAAAGTCGAGTTGGTGAAATTATTTAAATAAATACAACTGATGTCACCCATTATTTGTGTGTTCTAAATTAGAGTGTTTCAAGATATTTATAATAAAAAATAGAGGTAGGAAAATACTTTTGTTTGTTAAAGATATAGGATCCACACATTCTCTATATATATGAATAAGGAAAGGTTTTTTGGGCCATTGATAAATTTTTAACACTCTCGAAGTTTCTTCATGATGAAACTGGTTTCCATGAAGCAATTGGATTGCACTGAAAGAATCTCCCTTGGTTTTTTAGAGTACATTGATAATTGTGAGATAGTGTTATTTACACTATATTTTTTTACTGTATTTTGAAAATGCACTAATACAAAATTACCATTTAATAGTGATAGTATTAATTAGTGCTAGAAAAAAGTGCGTAAAAATAACATCTTTGTCAACATTAAATAAAGCGCTAGTAAATTTAACCATTTATAAGAGCTTGTTTTAGTGCCGACCTCCTCTTTATCAGTGCTTTTTTAAAACTGAGGAATTGTACCCTTATAATTGCTTTATTTTTAGTGTTGATACCCTTTTTCAGTTTTTTATTTTTTTAACTGATAAAGGGTACCCTTTATCAGCGCTATATTTTTAGCGCCCATAAAGAAGTCCTTTTCAGCACTTTTTTATAATTGATAAAGATCATAATAAATAAAATGAAATAATAAGAAAAATGAAAAATATTTAAATATTTTATTAAAAAAATATTACAAATTTTATAAATTGATTACTTATTCTGAAAAATGAATAAATTTATTATATTATATATAAATTATAAATACTAATAAATAGTATGTATTAAATATATTGATATTCAAAATTAAAATTATACAAATTAAAAATAAAAATAACTAAATTGAAAAAAATATTGAACATTATATTAATTAGATGATTATTGATAATGTTAATAAATATTATAAATTTTGTATATAGATATATATTACTGTATATACATATGATTTATATATTAAAAAATATACATGAACATTACATTAAATAGTCATATATTTAGTGAACAATGGTTTATAATTAAAATTAATATGAATTAAAATACTTACTAATTACATAGAGTAATGGACTTATAATTGAATGCTGTTTGATTTTTCAATTTAAAATACATCTAATGTGTGTTATATTGAATTTACATATAAATAATTAATGAATTTTTGTATACAATTCACATGCATGATACTTATACATTTTTACAATATTAATAAAGTGTTTTTATTTTTAATTTATTCAATTTCATTCATTTTTAACATGTATGAACATAAATTAGATATTCATTAATAATGATAGAAATATATTTGTAAAAAATATTTACAAAAAAATATTTATAAATAAATATCTTAATAAATAAATATATTTTAAAAAATATATTTTATATTTATAAAATTATATATTTATAATTACAAATAAATATATTTTTTTATTAAAAGTATTATATAATTATAAATAAATAATTATATATATATTCGAATAATTATTAAATTTATAATAAATTTAATCAAATAATGAGTATATTGACTATATTGATTTTTTTATATAGTAATTAAATAAATATATATATGTATATATTATATAAATATATATAATGATATAAATATTAATTTTTAATAATATTTATATAAATATAAATAAATAATTATAAAATTATAATAAATATATTTAAAAAAGGAATATATTTTCTATATATATATATATATATTTATTAAGAATATCTATATTAAAAAAATATTTATATTTATAATTATAAATCTTTTATTAGTGCTTAAATAGTAAGCACAAATATGATAAATCTTTATCAGTGCATTATTTAGCATTGAAAAAGATGACGCTTTATTAGTGATAATAAATCACTGATAAAATTCCTATTTATCACCACTAAAACATTATCACACATAAAATGCTACCTTTATCAGTTCTAAAATTGCACTGATTAAAGGACTCGTTATTAGTTCTTTTAAAAAACTAATGGTAAAAGTGTACTGATATAATTATAAAAACCTAACCTCTTATGAACCTAGTGCGATATTAGAATATTTCGGTAGAAAACCCCCATTTTATGCACTCCTCCTTTGTTAATTGAATATTGAATCACAAAAGCCCACTCGATTCACCCAAACCTGCAGCCTTCAATTTCTCGAACATCATCCAGCATTTGGTGTTCGGTTGCAGTTTGGGTTTCTGAAGAAAACAACAAGATCTAGATCTGAGGGTATTGGGTTATCTCCAACCTAGTGAGGTAGATATTTTCTTTACTTTATGGGTTCAATTATTCTTTCTATATATTCTATTTCTAGATCTGGATCTTAGGGTTTATGATTTTCCTTTGTAGGTTACAATTTTATTTCAATATTTGCGCTCCAGTTGTTTTATTATATTTTGGTTTTGATTATGATCCATTTTTTTATGTACTATTGATTTGGATATCCTATATTGGTGTTCTTAAATTGCCTTTTTTAAATTAATTTTCACCACTATTTACACATATTCACCAGTATGATTTTCCATTTTGAATCAATTTCCATTGTAGGTTTTGTGAAAATTGATTTCGAAACCCAGTTATTAATATGATGATGGCATGAAGTAGCAATAGAAAATTTATTATATAATATTAATGTAAGTGAATTTATTTATTTAAATACATTCTTAATATTATGATTAAGGATTTTTCCTAAAAAAATATTTTCTCAGAATTGTGTTGTTTTATTTTAAGATAAAACTTAGCAGGGTTGCTTCCATATTTATATATTTTCAATGGCTCTCTATTTTTATAATTACTATGGTTTTTTAATTATTTTACTATTTTATGATATTCTGATGTAAGGGTAACAGATATTTTTATCAATTTAAAATTGTTTTATACAGATATATATACATGTGTGTGTGTGTGTGTAAATATATATATCTTTCTTTCTATTTATATGTGTTTTCAGAACATAAAATTTAAGGGTGATTTTATAGTTATTTACTCGCAAATTATAGTTCTATACTTCTTAATTAGGAAGGGATTATATTTATTTTCGTTAACAATTATGTCTAAATGTGAATTTATTTTTCAATTATGTGTATTGTAAATTCCATTATATGTGTATATATGTTAACTGTGTATGGGATAGACATTTTAAGGGTTGGTATTTTTTATACTTTGTTTATGATATATCCTATAGATGTGTACTATTTATTTATGCCAACATCATTATGGACCTCCATAGAATCTTAATGATGGGTCAAGACATACTAGATGACATCCCTAGAATCCTTTGGTTGTTTCATCATTTGTTCCAAAAAATAGAATGTATGTTATCAAATTCTATATATTAGAAATTAATTTTATGAATTTGTAACGCCCCAACCCCAGTTAACCAGAGTCGGTGCATTTTAAAATAACTTTGGCATGATCGCAGAAGATCATGTCTCGAAATACTGATTAGTTTAGTAGCCTTGGAAGTACTAGATACATTCATAAGTCTTATATTACATCATAAATTGAAAAAATAAATCAACATAGTATCTATAGTCCACACTCATATCCCCTGAGACTATCACTACATGTCAGTCATACAATACTTCTTCACATCTTGGGAAAAATAAAACATAGAAAGAGGTGAGCTCAGATGCTCAGTAAGGATAACAATATAGCAGAGACATTCATAAATAATCATAAACATTTAAGGCAATGTATAACTAAAACAAAAGCCTTTTAAACTTGAACTTCAGCATTATATAGAAAAAATTAAAATGAAATAATGACATTTACTATTCACATGGATATTCTACTAGTCGAATAATCACCAGCAATATCAATAACCACTTTCATAATGATGGAATTCATAATTCCTTACTATCATAACGACATAGTCAAGGCCTTGTGCCAAGACTACAAATAAGAATTTTTCAAGGCCTTGTGCCAAGAAACTAGTTTGTCTTGTGAGACCTACCGATGCATCGAGGACCTATAGCTGGCTCCACCTATCACTTACTATGTCCAATTCATTCCTCATATGAATGGGTTTAAACATAACATAAACATTCGGATTAAAACTAGCATACAAAATGTCAACATATTATCCAAAAACCATGAATTATATAAGAATAACCCATCCATAGTCATACATATCACAAAACCTTAAATACAATATGGATGTTTTGTATCATAATAAATCAACTTCAAATAAGCATAAAATCCATCAAAGGATGTTGACATAGATGAAATCAAAACCATTTGAGAGAAATATCTCTTTTTTGAAATCATTTAAAAGTAACATAATTATAAAATAAAACATTTACTTTGAAAATATTCTTATATTATTTTAAGGGATGCTTCGACGATTTTATAACGGCGGAAAATAGCCGCACCCACTATATAATTTGAAAAAATGACATTCACACATTAATTTTGTCGAAAAGGATAAAAAGAACCTTGTTTGGAAAACGACAGAAATGTTCTTTTTATAAACATATTATAAAAAGTAAAACAAGGGTATAAATTACTTTATCCCACATTATATAAAATAGTAAGAATGTTTTGAAATAAATTTTTAAGAAACATGAATGTGGATGACTAAGAGGTCCCAGTAGATACTTACGTAAAGAAAATCAGATAATAAAGAGATTCTCTAAAAAATCCATACCTTGTAATTTTATTTGGTTGAGGGTAGGTTAAACTATTGTATAATTTTGATATAGTTGTTATTAAATTATACAAGAATCATATACATTAATATGATATCATATATGATCTTTCAACATTGTTTTGTTAATAATATCTTAGTATTATCGTTGTTTCGCGTGTTAACGGATTCATTTTCCTTTATATTATTTATTATGGGAGTAATATTTTTTATGGATGGGATGTATCTTATTCATATCCAAAATGATATCAAGTCTTTAAAAATTATTTTAAATCATCTAAAGAAAATTAGTCTTAAATGGATACGATGGGGAATGAATCTCATCGCGTTCTTGGAGATGGTAATCCGTACGTACGCACGAGCGACAATATCAATATTTTGTTATTAAAATAATATATAATTGGATGGTATATCATATATACAGAATAATTACCATGTTTTATTTATTATTTACATCAATTACACATCATTATTATAACCATCCAAATAATAATGTATTGAATAACA
The DNA here is from genome assembly GCA_963277665.1 of Viscum album. NCBI lineage: Eukaryota > Viridiplantae > Streptophyta > Magnoliopsida > Santalales > Viscaceae > Viscum > Viscum album. The sequence continues at coordinate 159,882,071 of OY728122.1, read as the reverse complement.
ATTGCACCACGACATAGAGACTGTATGTCGTACGTACGCATGTATGGTGACATGGAATTCAAAAGATGGATATAATAATGAATTTGGTTGTCCCATGTTTATAATAACATAATAGTTTATATAAGATACTGGAGTTATTATTTTATAATGGAAACAACAAAGAAAAAAGAAGTGTAAGAAGAAACAAACATGAAAGAGGGGGTGAGATAATTACCTCTTCTTCAGTCTCTTCGTTTTTATATGATCAAAAGGGCTCCTTAGGTTGGATTTCTGACTAACAGAAGGCATCTAGGATGAAGGCAGGACATTTGAGAGGGTATTTGGGGAGCGTTTGGCCAAGACAAATGGCATTGAAGGTGTTAATTAGAGAGAAGGGGGAGTTCCCTTTTATAATAGGGGCGAGGGCACCTCAAGAAAAGATAGAAATATTATTTTATAATAAAATCATGTTCAGTTTATAATGGCTACAAAATAGATTATTTAAAGGTTAATATGGGTATGGGTCTAAAACCACTCAACCAATAGGTTTTAGACAGTTTTGGGTCACTATATTAACATTATCTTTTAGATTTAGCTCTTAGTTAAATAGTTTGAAATTTACCATGTGTCTTTGTATTTTTATATTATAGGGTTAATAAACATACTATATACTTCCTAGAGAACCCCAAATGGTTAATTAATGATACATATATCATTATATAAGTTTGTTGGCAGAACCTTATATTTTTATGAATATAATATCAATTAATAATATAATATTTGTTTTAAAAGCCCTTTTCTGTTAATTTTGATACTATTTGGTATTTTGTTTTTGCTAAATTCATAAAAGCATTATTACTTAAAAACAAATTCATTTAACCAACCCTAATATGTCATATTAACCTAGAAAATTAGTGGAATTCATAAAATGTTTCAAATTAAATTTATTTGGATATTTATAATATAAATTATTTTAATATTTCATTAATTAGGTAATTAATGCATCATCATTGTGTCATAAATAAATTAAATTATTTAATGTCCAAAAAATATAAATAAAATACCATTATATAAATACTTATTTGATATTTCTATGGAATATTTTTAGTCGAATTTATCTTATGTATAACCAAATATTAAAAAAATTGTTATTAAACATTGATTTTAACTCTTTTAACTCTTCTTTAAATAAAATAATAATAAGTGTCCTAATCTAAACCAAGTGGACCTAATAAATTCATATTTTATTCCTAATGTTTTTTTGGTCAAATTATACTTATCCAATAGAATTAGGACATATGTTAGGGTAATAATATTATTATTTTTACCCTAAATTACCCTATTTACCTTTTACCATGGTAAATAAAATTAAAAGTTACTATTCACCAAAAATTATTTTTGCCTTATTGAACCACATTTTAGTCCTTCATATTAACCGTGTCTCTTAGATTTTTAAAATTCCACTCACAGAAGTGGTGAAATTATGTTTTATTTGAATTTTCTAATTCTTTTAGGAGGTGGGTAAAAGACGGTGAAAAGTTCTTTAAAATTTTTATATATCTAAAATTATTATAAATTGACTCCAATGAATTAAATTGAACTTATATAGGTATAATGTGTCTATTTTGACCTAAAATAAATTAAATTAAAATTAAAAAATTATTTATATAAATATTTAGTTTTAAACTACAACTCAGTGTTTTTCACTATTCATCAAAAATTGAAATTTTTCAGAAAAATACCAAAAATTCACCCTAAGATAATTTTGATATTCCGAATCCAAAAATGAAGTCCATTTTTAAGATAAAATTTATAAAATTTCAAAAGGTGGGTATTACTATTCATAACAGCTAGTTTGATTGGTTGTGGTGTGTAAGAACTTGAAGTTGCGTACAACACACGATATTGTATTATTCAAATAGAAGTGTATCATGGAAGCTTGAGGTGTTACACTCTCCCCTAATTCAAAAAATTTCATCCTCAAAATTTCTAGAATATTACTACATGAAAAGGCTCAGGTGGTTCTTCATCATATGTTCCTCGGGTTCCCACGTTGCCTCTTCCATCTTATGGTTTCTCCATAGAACTTTTACCAGATGAGTCGTCCGGTTTCTCAGCACTTGTTCTCTTGTATCAATAATTTTGACAAGCACTTCACAATAAGACAGATTGGGTTGCAGTTCCAATTCCACATAGGTCAGTACATGCATTGGGTCAGGCTTGTATTTTCTCAACAGTGATACGTGGAACACATCGTGAACTTTGGAGAGACTTGGAGGCATTGCCAAACGGTAAGCTACAACCCCAATTTGTACTAGAATTTCGAAAGGTCCGATGTACCTAAGACTCAATTTACCTTTCTTACTGAAACATATAACTCCATTCCATTGAGATACCTTCAAGAAAACAAGATCTCCTACCTAAAATTCAAAATCCTTCATTTGGTTATTGGCGTAGCTCTTCTTCCTACTTTGAGCTGCTTTGATGTGGTTTTGGATTACCTTCACCTTTTCCATCATTTCCTCCACTAGTTCATGGCCTACGAGTTTTCTTTCACCAACATCATCCCAACAGGTTGGTGTGCGACATCTCTATCCATATAACGCTTCATATAGTTCCATCTGAATACTTGAATGGAAGCTATTATTATAGGAGAATTCCACCAGAGGTGAATATTGATCCCACATACCCTAAAAGTCAATTGAGCATGATCTCAACATGTCTTTTAAGGTTTGAATAGTCAGTTCTGATTGTACTTCAGTTTGGGGGTGGTTGGCAGTGCTCAAACGAAGTTTAGTATCCATGGATTTCTGATGACTTTTCCATAATCTTGATGTAAAACTTGGATCACGATCTGAAACAATCGATAGGGGTACTCCATGAAGTCTTACAACATCATTAATATAGAGTCTTGTTAGATGTTCAAGTGGTAAATCTTCTCTTATAGAAAGAAAATGTGCTGACTTGGTAAGACGATCAATAATGACCCATATTGAATCGTTCCTTCTAGGAGCCTTTGGTAGTGCCATGACAAATTCCATCGGAACATTATCCCATTTCCACTCAAGTATGGGATGAGGTTGCGTGTCTCCTCCAGGTTGTTGCCTTCCAGCTTTCACTTGTTGAAAAACCATACATCTTGACACCAAATCAGAAATCTCCCTCTTCATGTAGTCCCACCAAGAATTTTCCTTCAAATCACTATACATTTTAGTTCTACCAGGGTGTATAGAGAAATTGAAAGTATGAGCATTATCCAACTATTCCCTTTTCAGATCAGGTATATCGGGAACAAAACGTCTCTTCCCAAATTTAAAAATTCCATCTTCATACACAAAGTCACTCAGCCTCCCATCATTCACAGCTTTAATCTTCTTTTGAAACTCTTCCTCACTGGTATGAGAACTCTTTATCCTTTTTAGTAAAGATGGTTTGGCAACCATTTAAAATAGTATTGAAATTTCACCTTCCATGGTGATTCCCATATCCTTCTTCACTAGATCCATATCTATATTGGATTCAATTCAACTTTCATCTTGTTCAAAACTCCATGATATTTTCTACACAAAGCATCTACCACTTTATTTTCCTTCCACAGGTGGTAGTGTATAGTGCAACCATAATCCTTGAGTAGTTCAATCCATTGCCTTTTCCTCATGTTGAGTTCTTTCTATGAGAAAATATACTTCAAACTCTTGTGATCGGTATATATCTCACATTTTCCACCATAGAGATAGTGTCTCCAAATATTCAAAGCAAAGATTACAATATCTAACTCAAGATTATGAGTAGGATAGTTTTGATCATGAATTTTCAGCTGTCGTGATGCATAGGCAATAACTCTATCATTCTGCATAAGGACACAACCAAGTCCTTTCTTTGAAGCATCACTATAAATAACAAAACCATCATTCCCCTATGGTAGAGTCAAGATAAGATCATTGACTAAACTTATCTTCAGTTCTTCAAAACATTCTTCACATTATTTTTTCAAAACAAATTTAACCCCTTAACGTGTAAGCTTCGTTAATGGGTTATCCAATCAAATAAAATATTGGATGAAATAGCGATAATAACCTACTAAACCAATAAAACTGTATACCTCAGTTATACTCATCGGTGTTGTCCATTCATGGATTTCTCTTTTCTTAGAGAGTTCAAAAGAGATTCCATCCTTAGAGACAATATGGCCAAGAAAATAAATCTCTTGAAGCCAAAATTCACACTTTCTAAACATCCCATATAATTCATGTCTTCTAAGAGTCTTTAGAATAATGTGCAAGTGATTTTCAAGATCCTCATAGATTTTGGAGTATACCAAGATATCATCAATAAATACCACTACAAAGTCATCAAGATACTCCTTGAAAAATCTATTCATTATATCCATGAAAATAGAGGGTGCATTAGTCAGCCCAAAAGTCATCACTGTAAACTCATAATTCTCATACCTGGTTCAAAAGGTTGTTTTCGGAATGTCTTCCTTCTTCACACACAACTGATGATATCCAGATTGAAGGTCAATCTTTTAGAAGTATTTTGCTCCATGAAGTTGGTAAAATAAATCATCAATGTGAGGTAGGGGATACTTGTTCTTTATTTTTATAGCATTGATCTCCTTATAGTCAATGCACAACGTCATAGATCCATCTTTCTTTTTAACAAAAAGGACAGGGGCTCCCCATGGAGAAATACTAGGGAGAATATATCCCTTATTACTCAATTCCTCTATTTGTTTCTTTTGTTCCTCTAATTCCACAGTGGCCATTCTATAAGGGGTATTTGATATGGTCCTTGAACCAGGAATTAGGTCAATGGAATACTCAATTTCTCATTCTGGAGGATGTCCAGGTAAATCCTCTGGAAAGAAATCAACATATTATTGCACAATAGGCACATCCTCTATTCGAACATTTCTTTCCTCACCCACAGTTATTTCATTCTCTTCCTCCCCAATAATTTAATTTAGTTGAGCTATTTGGGGTGGATCTAGATAAGAATTAGTTGGTGATGATTCTGATCTAAAGATAAGGTGTTCTTTATCATCATCATAAAAAATATTAACCTCCTTCTTCTACAATAATTTTTTGCATCATGTTCTGAAATCCAATCCATACCGAGGATTATATCAAATTCAATCATAGGTATGATGATGAGATCAGCAGATAAAGGACATTTATATTCTCTAATGGGAATGGATTCACAAAACATTATAGCGATGATACATCCCTTTGGTGTTTTAATTGACAACTACCTTGTTAAATAAAATTGTAAATATCTAATTTTCTTAGCAAAATGGGAAGATATGAAACAATGAGATGATCCTAAATCCAATAAATCATTAGCTAAACATGAGGAAACCATTAGATTACTTGCCACTATGTCTTTTGGAGCTTCACCCTCAGCAGTAGTGATAGAAAAATCTTGGCCTTGATCCCATGGACTTTTGTGAGGTAAGTTCCCATAAAGCATAGGACATTCATTTGCATAATGTCTCTTATCCCTACAATTGTATCATTTAACACCGGTAGCTTCTTTCTCCCCCTTGGAATCATGATCTTGGTGGCCTTTTTCACCACACTTGTAACAGACTCACATTCCCTTCAAGCAAGCACCGGGGTGTTTCATCCCACATTTACCACGGGATGGATATTCAAATTTTCCCTTCTTACCCTTACTTCCATTTCCAAAGTGATCAACAGATCTCTTCTTCTCTTGCTTTTCTTTAAAGTCGTAAGACTTAGAGAATTATTTTTCTATCTTGATAGCACATGGGGAAATATCGTTATATGACGAGAAGGATTGTATTTCTAATTCTCGATGAAGAAACAGTTTTAACCCATCAAAGAAACGATCAATCTTACTTCCTAGGTTACGTATATAATCTGCAGCATTCCTCGATAACCTTGTAATGTTAGCCTCATACTTTGAGACATTCTCATCCTCCTTTTTCCTTAGACTCAGAAATTGCCATTCCATATGTGCTCAATGGTCACAAGGAAAGTATTTTTCTATGAAAAGTGCTTTAAACTCCCTCCAATCAATATTTGATACTTCATCATCTTCCTTTGTGTTTTAAATCAATGACCACCATTGATCAGCATCTCCAGTGAGGCGGTAAACTACCATGAAAACTTTTTCCCTTTTGCTACTCCCCAAGGAATGGAATATTTTCCCTAAAGAACTTGTCCATTGCTCAGCTACTAATGGATTTTTACTCCCACTGAATGTGGGTGGTTTTTGCCACATTAAGTGATCTAACATTGATCCTCCATGTTGTGGATCAGGGTTCTCTATATGGGTAAGGTTATAATTCATAACCTTTGTGAGTTGTCCCAGTATTGTGATAAGATGATAAACACCGGTTGTATCACCATCTCTACTATAATTATCTTGATCATGAGGAAAATCCCTACATGGAGTTCATGCATTGATACAGTTTCCATTCCTTCCACTAGGCACCATTTCTAAACAATGGCATAAACTAGATTAGTTTATGAATCCAAATAATTCCAAACTTTTAAAACACATAAACTAAATTGAATAATTTATGGATATAATACATAATCATAAAAAAAATTAGTTGAGGAAGTATATACTCATAAAACCTTCATGATGGTTTGTAATGAAAAGGAGAATTATCCTAAGCATATCCCCCTGGAGTGTCGTAACCAAGAGTGCTGCAAGGCCCATTTTCATGCATGAGTTACCATTCAAGTCTACATCAAAGTGGTGTTTTTGGGTTTTACCCCTAGGTACATTTGTGCCAGAGATGCCTCTACCTGCTCGTATCCAAATAGGGATGTATTTCATGGAAAACTCACAAAATATCTACGATACCAAAATTCTAGGAAGGTATTCTATACTAATTCTCAAAGTCCATATTAGGTCTATATGCTCTAATCAGAGTTTATCTCAATCCAACTTCCAAGATTTGTACTAAACATTCTTTGATACCAACTATAATGCCCCAACCCCAGTTACCCAGAGTCGGTTCATTATTACATAACATTGGCATGATCTCAAAAGATCATGTCTCGAAAGACCGATTAGTTTAGTAGCCTTAGAAGTACTAGATACATTAATAAGTCTTACATTACATCCTAAAGTGAAAAAATACAAAAAAATAGTCTTTGTATTCCACAATAATATCCCTTCAGACTATCCCTAGAGGTCTTTCATAAAATACTTTTTCACATCCTTGGAAAAATAAACATAGAAAGGGGTGAGCTCAGATGCTTAGTAAGGATAAAAATATAGAGGAAACTTTCATAAATAATCATAAAAATTTATAGAAATGTATAACGAAAATAAAATCCTTTCAAACATGAACTTCATCATAATATGGAAAAAATAAAATGAAATAATTCCATTTAATATTCACATGGATATTCTACTAGTCGAATAATCAAATGCAATATCAATAACCACTTTCATAATGATGGAATGCATAATGCCAGACTATCATAACCACATAGTCAAGGCCTTGTGCCAAGACTAAAAATAAGATTTGGTCAAGGCCTTGTTCCAAGACACTAGTTTTTCTAATCAAACCTACAGATGCATCAAGGAGCTATGGTGGGCTCCACCCTTCACTTATTATGTCCAATGCATTCCTCATACGAACAGGTTTAAACATAAAATAAACATTCGTATTAAAACTAGCATATGAAATGTAAATAGTTTATCCCTAAACCCTGAATGGTATAAAAATAACACATCCACAGTCAAAAATATCACAAAACCTTCAATACTATATGGAAGTTTTGTTTCAAAATAAATCAACATCAAATTAGCTTAAAATCCATCAAAGGATTTCGACATAGATGAAATCAAAACTATTTGGGAGAAATATCTCTTTTTTGAAATCATTTAAAAGTCACATAATTATTAAATAAAACATTTACTCTAAAAATATTCTTATAATCTTTTAATGAAAGCTTCAACAATTTTATAATGGCAGAAAATAGCCGCACCTTCTGTATAAGTTAAAAAAAGACATTCTTACATTAATTTTGTTGAAAAGGTTAAAAAGGACCTTGTTTTGAAAATGATGGAAAGATTACTTTTATAAACATCTTATAGAAAGTCAAACATGGGTATAAATGACTTTAATCCATATAATATAAAATATTATGAATATTTTGAAATATATTTTTAAGAAACATGGATGTGAATGATTAAGAGGTCCCGGTAGATACATACGTAAAAACAACATCAGATAATAAAGAGATTCGGAAATAAACCCTTACCTTGTACTTTTTCTTGGTTGTGGGTAGTTTAAACTCCAATATAATGGTGAAATAATTGTTATTAAATTATACAAGAATCATATACATTAATATTATATCATATATGATCTTTTAACATTTCATTGTTAATAATATCTTAGTATTATTGTTGTTTTGGGTGTTAATGGATTCGTTTTCCTTTATATTCCTTGTTATGTGAGTCATATTTATTATGGATGGGATGTATCTTATTCATATACAGAATTATATCAAGTCTTTAATCATTATTATTAATCATCTAATGAAAATTAGTCTTAAATGGATACGATGGGGAATGAATCTCATCGCGTTTGTGGAGACGGTAATCCGTACGTACGCATGACCGAAAATATCATTCTTTTGTTATTAAAATAATATATAATTGGATGGAATATCATATATACAAAAGAATTTTCATGTTATATTAATTATTTACATCAATTACACATCATTATTATACCTATCCAAATAATAATGTATTGAATAACAATTACACCATGACGTGGAGACTGTAAGTCGTACATAGGCACGTATGGTGACATGTCATTCAAAGTATGGATAGAATAATGAACCTAGTTGTAATATGTTTATAATAAAATCAAAGTATGTATAAGATACTGCAGTTATTATTTTATAATGGAAAAAACAAATAAAAAGGAAGTGGAAGAAGAAAGGAACTTGAAAGAGGTGGTGAGATATTTACCTCTTCTTCGGGTTCTTCCTTTTGATTTGATCAAAAGGGATCCTTAGATTGGAATTATGACTAATGGAAGGCCTCTAGGATGAATGGGGGATAGTTTAGAGGGTATTTGGGATGATTTTGGTCGATCCAAAAGGTTTTTAATGTGTGAATTAGAGAGAATGGGGAGTACCCTTTTATAAGAGGGGTGAGGGGAACCTTAGGAAAAGCTATAAATATTATTTTATAACAAAATAATTTTTGGTTTTTAATGGCTACCAAAATGGATTTTTTAAAGGATAAGGTGGTGATAGGTAAAAAACCACTCAACCAATAGGTTTTAGACAGGTTTGGGTTACTATATTAACTTTATCTTTTGGATTTAACTCTTAGATAAATAGTTTGACATTTACCGTGTGTCTTTTTATTTTTATATTATAAGGTTAATAAACATACCATATACTTCCTTAAGAACACCAAATGGTTCACTAATGACACACATATCATTATATAAGTCCTTTGTCCAAACCTTATATTTTTAGTAATAGAATATCAATTAATAATATAATATTTGTTTTAAAAATTCTTTTATGTCAATTTTGACACTATTTGGGATTTTGTTTCTGCTAAATTCATAAAAGAATTGTTACTTCGAACCAAATTATTTTAACCAACCATAATATTTCATATTAACCTATAAAATTTTTGTAATTCATAAAAAGTCTCAAATTAAATTTATTTAGATATTTATAATCTAAATTATTTTAATATTTCATTAATTAGGAAATACTGCATCATCATTATGTCGTAAATAAATTAAATTATATAATGTCTAAAAAATATAAATAAAATAATATTATGTAGTAAATATTTTGGTCTTTCTAATAAATATTTATAGTCGAACTTATCTTATGTATAATCTTATATTAAAATGTTTTAGTTATTAAATATTGATTTTAACTCTTTTAACTCTTCTTTAAATAAAATAATAATAAGTGTCCTAATATAAACCAAGTGGACCAAAAATGTTCTTATTTTATTCCTAAAATTGTTTTGGGTCGAATTATACTTGTTAAATAGAATAAGGACATGTGTTAGGGTAATAATAATATCATTTTTACCCTTAATTACCCTATATACTTTTAACCATGGTAAATGAAAGTAAAAGTTACTATTCACCAAATATTATTTTTATTTTATTGAACCACATTTTAAGATTTGATATTAACTGTGTCTCTCAAAAATTTTAAATTCCACTCACATAAGAGGTAATATTATGTTTTATGTCAATTTTCAAATTCTCCTAGGAGGTGGGTAAAAGAAGGTGAAAAGTTCTATAAAATTTTTATATATCTAAAATTATTATAAATTAACACCAATGAATTAAATTGAAATTATATAGGTATTATGTGTCTATTTTTATCTAAAATAATTTTAAATAAAATAAATAATTATTTAAATAAAAATTTGGTTTTAAACTATAACTCATCGTTTTTCACTATTCATCAAAAATTGAATGTTTTTAGAAAAATACCAAAAATTCACCATAAGCTAATTTTGATATTCCAAATCCAAAAATGAATTCAATTTTGAATGATAAAATTTATAAAATTTCAAAAAGTGGTTAGTAATATTCATAACGGCTAGTTTGATTGGTTGTGGTGTGTTAGAACTCGAAGTCGTGTACAACACACTCTACTGTATTATTCAATGAGAATCATACCTTGGAAGCTTGGGGTGTTAAATATATTCATCATTTTAGGTATATATTAACATTTTATATCTATAAATAAATTTATTTAATAGTAATATAATTTATACTTAATTAACCAATAAAATATTGTAAACTCTTGTTACTTTCAAAATAATAAAATTCAGAAACTGTATATACATTTTGTGAAATAATTAAAACATAAAAAATTTAAATAATTATATCTTATACACAATTACCCAAAATAATAATTATTTAAGTTAATATAATTTAAAAATAATTATTAATAGTATTTTTATAGCTTCAAAATAAAAAATTTATTATATATACATCAAATAGTTTATCGTATATTTAAATAAATTTAAATATGGTAAATAATATAGATATATATATATATGATTATATTCAAATAAAATTAATAATATAATACTTATATATAACACACAAACACACACACACATATATATATAATTTAGGTAGATTCAATTTATTTATCTATGTATCGAATAAGGAGTGACCACAATTTTATACTTTTTGACTGTGGAAGGTGTGAACCCCATTCAGGTTTATTGCCTATATAGGTAAGTTTTAATGAATTACACCAATCCATATACCTATTTTTCCAATTATATAAATCCCTATAATTTTTTCAAAAAATAAAATTTATTAAGAAACATGTTTTATCAAAAAAACATAATAAAAAATCTCAACAAATTATTTTATTATTGTCTTATTCGGATCCATATGGATAAATTCGAGGATAAAAATGAAATTAATTCATCAATATATCTTACTCCACATCAAATAGAATAATTAAATTTCAGTAACATACACTTGTCGTCTAAAATAATATTGTAGCAGCCCAGGACTCCTAGACTGCACAACCCTGCAGTTGTGTATTCTGATTTTTCCGTCTCCACCCTCTCGGTTTCTTTCCCACCCTTAACTCTATTGTTTCTCTAGTTGTGTGGAGATTTTCCCTAAAAGTATTTTCTTGAAATGGAGGTGTCATGTAAAAAACTAGTTTTAATGGTGTAATTCACACAAATTGATGGAATTTCCAATTTTATAGAACAGAATGATGTCAATGGGAGGTATTTCCCCTTTTATATTATTGTGTTACCAAAAAGAAAAAATGCCTCCAGTTTGTGAGAATTACACCATTGACACTACGTATTAAATTGACACCACCATTGCCACCAAATCCTTCTAGATAAACGCTCCACACAACTAGAGAAATGATAGAGTTAAGGGATAGGAATAAAATTCAAAGGGAGAATATGGAAGAATCAAAATACCCCACTACCGTGCTGCGCAGACCAGGGGCCTTGGGATTATAATGTGTAATTTTAGATGAAAAGTGTGTGTCACTGAAATAAATTTATCTTATTTTATATTGAGGCATATTAAATGACGAATTGATTTCATTTTTATCCTCAAATTTATCCAAAATAATCTGAATAAAAAATTAATAGAATAATTGGTTGAGGATTTATTAATAATTTTTTACAATAAAACATTGTTTTTTAATCAGTTTTATTTTATTAAAAATGATATGGTTTTGTATGATTGGAAAAAGAGGTTGATGGTGGAGTTTACATTGTCCACAATAATTGAAATTATCCACATGTCATTTGAGATGTGTAGTACTCATCCGCACCTCAATTAGATTTAGGGTGTGACCACTACGACTCAATGTATCCGTTATCAGTTTGAAATTGAAATCTTATTTCAAAAAATATCATTTACTGAAAACAATGAAAATTCACCCATATTTTCATAATAATTTAGAACACATATAAATATGTCCTTTTGGATATGTATGAATTGGTTTCATGCCATACTGATTCACAATATGATCATTATAGGTCAAAGTGTGTGTTTCATGTTTGAAATAACAATTTTGCAAAAAAAATATTTGACATAATGGAAACAGTGAAAATGAATTAAAATTAATTTTATAAAGCAAAATAATGAAACATATATTATTTGAGACATTTTTGAATCTGTTATACCTCAATCGGATCCACGGTGTTATCAGAACTCTAAATGATTTTTTTAATTTTAAAATGACAACAATTTTAAGAAAAAGGAAAACTAACCTACTCAAAATTGAGAAAATGGATTCATATAGTTTTGATACTTTAGTTATATAATACATAAGTAGTTTTTGACTTTTAAGAATCTTCTGAACCTCAATCTGACACATTGTGTGTCTGACATGACTCAATGTGTCCATTATCCGTTTAAAACTGGAATTTTAGTTAAAACATGTCACTAATTGAATACTAAGCGATCACCCTTGGATTTTCTTGATAATTTATGATTTTTTTTATAAGTAGTTTGTGATTTTTACAAATTGGTCTTATTTAAAATGGATACATGATGTGGTCAGTATGAGTCAAATTTCATTTTTCCAATTTAAAAAGACATTTTAGTAAAAAAAACACAACTGACATACTCAAAACTGTGTAAACGCATTCGTATTGTTTTGATACTTTCTGACAATGATCTATAAGACATGTGGGACATGTAAGAATTAGACTCATCTTAATCTTATGCTTGGTGTGACTAATATGACTCAAAGTACATATTTTTATTTAAAATCGATATCAATATTAGTAAAAATCACAAATCACATACTCAAAACTAAGAAAATGAATTTTTATTATTTTGATACTTTAGGAAAACAATCCATAAGTCATTTTTGATTTGTATGAGTCAGCAAAACCTCAATATAATACACTGTGTGACCATAATGGCCTTGACTATGTTTTTTAAATATATAAGTATCATTTTAGTTCAAAACACATATCACATCGCCAAAACTGAGAAAACAATTAAAAATTGTTATCTATTCTTTAAAATTGTGTATTCAATCGAGGGTGAAACATTCATTGGGACATCACAATCAGTTCATTCTAGTCCCAATGCAGATAATGTCATGTACCTTTAAGGGGACCACAAATATGAGATTTGGATTCTAGATAGAGTAACCAAAACCTTAAATCCTTTAGAAAAAGAAAGAGAGTTCAATGAGAAGGAAATTTTTTTAAAATATTATGTTATTCCTCGTAATATTATATTCTCTATACTATATTGACATAATCTAAATTAAATGTTTGACTAATAATGTAGAAAATATCTTCTAAACATGATTATGTTACCAATCCCTCAAAATAAAAAACTATAATAAATCAAAACTATTTGGAAAGATGTATAGGTAATGTTACGATATACATTACCTATTTTATTAAGAAATTATATAATAAAATGATTATTTAATTTTCATTATTCCTTAAAGAGTTAATTTATTTTAGATTATTTCTATCCATGTGTCATGTCTTTTCATGAAGAGAAATTATACTCTCTCTGTTCAATCACAAAGGTAATCTTGATATTTGAATATTAAAATCAATATCCATATAATTAATCTATTTGTTCATATTAATGTTTAATTTATTTTTTTAGAATTACTCAAATAATAATTTTTTTATTATACAGGTGGATTATTTTGTTCAATTTTTGGTGGTATGTTAGTCTTTCATTCCTTCTTTTCATGAAATATTTCACATAATTCTTCTCCACCAAAACCTTTTCACCCCTACAGTGTTGCATTTATCACTTTCTCTAAATTTCTCTCCACTAGCTTTTTATAAAGTGCAATGACATCACCTCTGTTTAATAAAAGTGTTAATATTGATGTTTTCATAGTAAAATCAATGACCATAGAGTTAATTTATTTTTTCATATTTTTTTAAAAAAAATTATCATTACCCACAAAATATTTTTTTTCTTATATAGGTGGATTATTTTTTTCGAGTTGGGGTGCCCTTTCCATATTTCATGCCTTTCTACACTAAAACATCCACAAACTTCTTCTACCTCAAAACTGTTTCACCCCTATAGTGGAAAATTTATCACTTTATTTCATGTTCCCTCCAATATCATTATAGGAAGATCAATGAAATTTCCTCAGCTCAATTATTGAGGTAATCTTGATTTTTCATAGTAAAATCATTTTCCATATAATTAATGTATTTTTTCATATTTATGTTTAATTTATTTATTTTTATTATTAATTGCATAATAATTTTTTTCTTATACAAGTGGATTTTTTTTTGATTTGGGGTGATTTTGCCATATTTTATTCCTTTCTACACTAAAACTTCCATAGAATTCTTCTCCCTCAAAACCAGTCACCCATGAAGTGATAAAATTCATCACATTACTTCATGTTCCCCCCACTACTCAATCATAGAGGTAATCTTGATATTTTCATACTAAAATCATTGTATATATAATTAATTTATTATTTTATATTAATGTTAAATTTATTTATTTTTATTACTACTAATAATAATTTCATTCTTATATAGATGGAATTTTTTTGGACTTGATGTGGTTGGTTCAAAGATTCTCTAGCAGTGTTGGCAGTTCAATAAAGAAAGTTAATGGAAATCATGGTAACATTGATAGCTAGGATTATTTTGAGACTTTGGGCCCTATATGAATCATACACACCTCAATCCAACACAAAATGTTACTGGTATGACTCTATTAACTTATTTCTATTTAAAATTGACATTAATATTAGAAAACGACACAACTAACTCAATGTCTCTATTATCAGTTGAAAATCATAATTTGGTGTTAAAAAGTGTCACTAATTAAAAATAAAGAAAATGCACTTATATTTTATTGATAGTTTAGGGAATTGATTTATAAATCAATTAAGACTTGTAGGAATTAGTCTCATATCAAATTAATACATGATGTGATCAGTATGAGTCAATGTGAGTGTTTTTGGTTTAATATGATATTTTAGTAAGAAATACATGCGATGTACTCAAAACTAAGAAAATCCTTTCAGATTGTTTTGATAATTTCAGAATTAAATCCACAAGTGATTTTTAATGTTTAAAAGCTATCCTAATCTCAATCTGATGCATGGTATGACCGGTTTGAATCTAAGTACATCTTTATTTAAAATTGACATCAATTTTAGTAAAAAAATAAAGTGACCTGCTCAAAACCATACAAAAAACATTAGATTGTTTTAACAAGTTATGAAAATGATATTTATGTGATTTGATACATACATGAATCAACAGCACCTCAATCTGATGCACAGCGTGATCATTATAACTCTATGTGCATGCTTTGATTTAAAATTGACATCAGTTTTAGTAAAAAGGCTAAATATCCTACACAAAATAGAAAAAACTCCTTAATATTATTTAAATACTTTAGAAAAATGATCTATAAGTCATTGTAGATGTGTAGGAATAATTTCTACCTCAATCCGATACACAAGGTTATTGGTATGATTCCAAGTGCATGTTTCAATTTTAAAATGCATTTAAGTAAAAAATGCGTGTGGCATACTCAGAACTATGAAAAATGTTCATATTGTTTTGAATATTTAGGAAAATGATCGCGATGTCATTTGGAATGTGTAATAATCAACCAAACCTTCATATGATGCACGGTGTGATCGGTCTAACTCAAAGTGCGTCTTTATACTTAAAATTGTCATCAATTTTAGTAAAATGGGAAATTCCCCTACTCAAAACTAAAAAAACATTTTTATTGTATTGATACTTTATGGAATTGATCCATAATTCATTTTTATGTTTAAGAATCCTCTGAACCTCAATCCAATTCCTGATTTTCACGGTATGACTCAAAGTATATGTCATCAGTTTAAAATCAACATTTTAGGTCAAAAAGTGTCCCTCATTAAAAACCGATCAAAATCACTCATTCTTTCTTGATATATTAGTAATATTATTCATAAGTCATTTTTAAAGTGTAAGAATATATTTCACATCAAACGAATACCTGATATGATCTAAACGGCTAAAAAGTGTGTGGTCCCAGTTTATAATAAAATATTAGTAAAACATAAACTGACATACTCAAAACTGAGAAAATACATTCATATTGTTTTTGTAATTTAGGAAAATGATATAAATGTCATTTGAGATGTGTTTGAATCAGCCACACCACAATTCGATGCATGGTGTGACCTGTTTGTCTTTAAGTGTGTATTCTTCTTTAATATGGAAATCAAATTTAGTAAAATTCCCACTTCTTAATAATTTATTTATTTATATTACTATAAACCTAAAAATTGTTTTCATATATAGGTGCATTATTTTGATCTAGTATTGGGGGGTTTTCAGAAATACCATGATTTAGGTCAACATTAAAACACAAAAGAACATTTGTGTTTTTGAATGTATGTAATAATTCGTATTTATATAATTGTATAAACCAATGTTTGAAATGTCTCTAATATATTTTTTTCTTGTGTTTGTGCTATAAAAATTATTTTTATTATATCATATACTGGGAATTTTTTCTATTGATATCTGGTGGGTTTTCGGTTCTGTGATGTGCTGTTACAGCACACTATAGTGGTTCTTTAGTGTGTTGTTATATCACACTATAATAAATCCCTTTATTAACACATTGAAAATCACTGATAAAGGACTAACTTATCATTTCTTCTATGAGCCCTAATAAAATATCCTTTATTAGTGCTTTTATAAGCACAGATAAAGGTATATTTTATCAACGCTTCAATAAGAATTGATAAAAGACCCTTTATCAGCACTTCAATAAACGTTGATAAATGGTGCCTCTTGCAGCACAAAATTAATGTGCTAATAATGTTTTCCTTTATTCAAACTGATAAAGGTACTATTTATCACCACTTTTTTAGCACTGATAAAGGACCCCATTATCAGGGCTCTTTTAGTGCGGATGAAAGACCAGGGATTTTAACCTTTCTCATGTATTCAACACTTTTCCTGCATAGATAAAGGCCATTTCTAGCACTTTTGAAGGCCTATTTTTTATTAGTGAGGCCTTATACTAAAACTTGATGTAGACTGAAATTAAACTGTAAGTTTTCATTTTAAAAAAAAATAGTTTATTCATAAAATATTTTTTTAAGGAATAGTTAATTGTACTTGAGTTGAGCTACATGAAGAAGAATTTTCCATGGGTGATATACATTTTCATATTTTGTATAAGTGGAGTTTCTTTTTGACTAATTTATAGTTTTAAATAGGGAAAATTTCATTTGTGTGAAGCATATTAAATTTTTTAATTCTTATTCATACATGAGAATAAAAGGTAGGAAGTACATGCATCATTCAGTCTATTTTGTTGAACATGTATTAATTCTTTCATAAAACACCATGTATGGTGTTATATATGAATATTGATTAAGTAAAAACACGAAAATATAAATTTCATGTATATATAGTGAGAAGTCCTTTTTGAGATTAAATTCAGATGTTAATACAGAGTTTATATACCTAAGAAGTCAGTTAATCAAGTCAAATTCCAATATTTTTTTGATTAATTAATAGTGAGAAACAACAATTATTTGTTAGAGCATTGATAAATTTTTTGAATCTTGTACACTAGTAGATAAAGTGATCCAGATTTTTTGTAGAGGAAGACCACATATTTATGCAGTAAATAAGTAATTCAATTATGATAGAGATCTTTATATCTGGGATCATATCTTATGTGACTGAAGATTAGTGAAAGTATTCAGTGGTACTCTGAAGTAGAAGATACCTCTAATGGGACTCTAGAGTATGCTGATGGGATACATGTAACATTGTGGGATATATTATAAAGGTCATCTAATTAAACTATAGATTCGTTAGTGTGGATGGGAACTTGTAAACTCTAGTGGGACTCTAGTGTGGAACTTTGTGGGACTCGTTATTGGTCGTAATGATACTTTCCCTGGGTGTATGCATCTATAATTAGTGGAGAATCTGTACTCTGGTAGTATATCATATTGAAGGATATAGTTCTTAGTATCAAGCCTTGTAAAAAATCAATGTGTGTTGTGATTTATTTTTTTCTTGCAGGGAGAGGTAGAAATTTAATGAAGAGGGATAGAGACTTTAATCAACCACAAAGGCTGTATTAAAAATACATAATTTCTAAAATAGTGTACCATTGATTCCCCCCCACTCGGTGATATCTAACTGATCATTGGACACATCACCACATTTGTGGTTGAGGTAGGACCTTGGTTATCCAATGGTTGAAATTTTTTTATATCAGTACATCTCAAATTTTTATAGTAATAACTAAGTAAATTACAAGTTTCATAATGACTTCACAAATTATATTCTTCATGGAAAAAGATAATTTTTTTTCAAAGTGTAAAAAAACACCTCATATAGTATTATAATATTGTGTAATGATCTTCATTAAATATTTTAACAACACTAAACATTAAAATGTATTCATACAAATAAATATTTTATTGTTATCTACCATTTAAAACGTTGTAAAAAATTACTATTCTCCAAGTACAACTGAAACACATCATTAGACTTTAAAAATAGTTCAATAATTGTTAGAATTATTGATTCTATTGTTTCTTTAACTTCTATGGAATTTTACAAGAAACTAACATCATGTATTTTTCCATATATCATGGAAGTACCTAAATAATCTAATGGAATTACATGTATTCTTTTTCAATCATGGAATCCAATTACTCAACATCATTTCATACACATTCAATACTTCCTCATATATTAACATTATGATATAACAAAAAAAAATTAAGCACTCATTATTAAACCATACAATTGTGCTCTTCAAAATTTTAAACTATAAAAATTTTAAAATTTAATTAGACCAAATTTTATTATTATTTTTTTATTTTGAACAAAAAAATTATTAAGATGGATTTTTTAAATTTTTCATAAAAGGATTAATTTTGAGGTAATTAATGAAAAATACTGATTTTATAAATACTCTAGATACTATCACATTATAATAATAAAATGATTATTTAAAAGTTTATGTAACCATTTTCATATAAAAAACATATATTTATAAATTAAATTAAATTATATAAAAATATGATGTTGAAGTTAGAAAAATCGTATTTACAATTTTGTAAACATAAATAATATTGTACTCTAATAAAAACAATTTATGGCCTTTTTCTTTTAACTAAGTATTCACGTGGTGGAATTTGGTTTTAGCATTTTTTAAGGCCAAAAAAAGAAATTTTTGTTAATAAAAAACTAATTCATTTCACATAAATCAAAAATATGAAAATTAAATCTTATTCGTAATTTTTAATAATAAAAATACACATTTTCTAAAAATTATTTTTCTTCATGTTATATGTTCTTTAAATTAAAGTTTTATTAGTCAAAGATATTTTATTTGAAAAAATATATATCATATTTTCAATCATACGTTAAAAAATTATTTAATAAGGTCTATTTAATTTTTAGACAACAATGGTAAATTACTTGGAAAAAATTAATTACCAAGATAAAGACAAAAAATAATAAAAGTGGAAAATATATGTGTAAAAGACATAAAAATATGTTAAAACTAAGTTTTAAGTTTTATATTTGATTATTTATTGAGCTTAAAACTTATCCCACACCATTAGTTACCATTATTGGATCCACATGACTTTTTATTAATGACTTTACATTTTATATTACTATAAAAATTACACTCCTCTCCCTTATAAAAGGATCTGTCTTCACCACACATTTATTCACTCACCAAGTCTATTTGAATAAAAAAATCTACACAAATACCTCATAGAAACTCCTATACATGTAGTAGATGTTATGATCTACTAAAAATACTACCACTCAAAGCCTTAATCAAATTTTCAAAATATCTCCCCAAAGGAGTAAGGTAAAATTCCTAATTACACCTTCTTATTTACTTTTTAAATTTATTTCTTCATCCTCCTCCTCTATATATAATCTAACCATGTTTAATTAATCACATAATTATCCTAATTTTACAAATATTTTATTATATTTATGAGATAACTATTTTCTACCATCCTTCCAACCATTCAAAATAGTAAAATGTTTCATGTGTTACATTTAGACTACCGCCACCATAAGTGATGTGATCCATTTTCCACAACCACCTTACATGGATGGTTCATAGAGGGGTATTTATTGACTATATATGATAAAGAGGAAATTGTTAATATTATTTAAATATAATCCAATCCCTACCTTCTTTATGTTATGTGGAAAATGAGAATGGCATTTATGTTTATGTGAAGACTACCGCCTCCAAAATGAATTGTATTTCATTTTTTCAACAAGAATTTAATTATTAATAAAAAATTAATAAAAAATTATTAAAAATATTTATAAAATAAAATAACTATAATTTAATTTTAATTATAATATTTCAAAATAATCAATTTCCTAACCATACTCACCCATCGATTATAGCATGTTTATGTTTGGGTTGGTTTAACCACCAATATGAACAATACTATATATTTCCATTATGTATTTATATAGAAACATAAATTCTTGAATAATTATACATAAATGATAAAATAAAATTAGTTTTATGATGATAGGAATTTAATAGGAACATTTATCTCATTATTTATATACCAACTTTTTTCATAAAAAAATACTCAAATTAACTCATCACTGACTTCATCATCAAGGATCATAATTAAAATACTTATGAAATAAAATTAGAATAATGTTAATAATTACAAAAAAACTATTAAAATATTTAAAATTTTATTTTAATGATGAAATTTGAACCTAAATAGGAGAATCAACAATTCTATTATGAAACTAGTACTAAACAAAAAATCAATGCTAATAAAATCTGATGATGAGAATAAAATTTTAATAACTAATATATTTTTAATAAATTATTGAAAATTATGTTAATAAAAAATTTATAATTATTAATATGGTTCATAAATATGTGATTTAGACAGTTATTGTTTTATAAAAGTGGTTGAAGTACTTTTGTAGATTTTAGTAATTATGGAAATTGTGTTTCTTCACTCAATTCCCTTTTATTGAGTTATAATATTTCATAATGAAATTAATTATTATAATTTGAGTAAACTTTACACCACTATTTTATTATGTTTAATTTACTTCTTTCAATATAGGTATTTACATTTCTATAACATAAATATGCTTTCAAATGCTTCTTAATTGGTCAATTATGATTTATGTAATGGTGTTTCTTCTTAATTTCCTTATTTGCGAAATGTTTTATTCATTCACATGATATTATTTAAAAAAAATTTATAATCCCTAGTGGATATAAAATATCATGAATTATTTTTTATTCATGGTATTATATGTTCAAATTCAAACTCTATCTTTCAAGTAGTTTTTATAAATAAATTTATTAATACGCAATGTGATTTCCATGACTCAAATTATTTTATTGAATCACAAATATTCCTCCTTGAATGTGATTTTAGAAGATGGTTTTACTGTAGTTTATTTTGATTATAATTCCTTCCTTTCTTTAATAGGGAATTTTAATGATGGATCTCTTTCTTTATAATGTTTTATGATGTTAATAATAATTTATATCCGCTCTAAATGTTCTCTTTTTCTTTCATATCAATATTCACAATTCCCACTAATTTTATCCTTCATTATTTTCAAATACAACAATATTTTATTTATTGTAATATTATAATTAATATTTACAAATTTAAAATGAATTATTTTTCATAATCGTTATTATGTGGGTTTCATGAAAGGCATTTTAAAAATATTAAAAATGATTTCCATTTTATGTTCATATTTATATCATCCACTCCACATTTCTTATATAAAACCTTTATATATCGTTCATGGATATATTATTTAGATTTATTTTAAATTACTATTTTAAAAAATCATCTTAGGTTCTTAAAACTGACTTTTAGAATGTGGTGTCTAATTTTTTCTCATTACAATAATGTCAAGGAATGTTTCCTAAGATTTCTTTTTATGGATTCAATTAAATTTTACTATTTAAAATATCAAAGTCCGTCAGTGTAAGGTTTTTCAAATCACCTTATAAATTCCACTATGAAGTTATCCTTTTGGGGATTGAATGATTATATCAATTGATCTAATCACTAAATCTATTTTATCTAATAAAAAATGAAAATGATTTGAAACCCATTTTATTTCTATTGGTTGTTCATTTTATAGTGAATTATTAACATCACATGGTAAAAATATGTATGGATGATTTATGGGTGAGGGCCTATATATCCCTCCAATGAATCGGTAAGAAGATTATATCACATGAGATAAGTATACATGAGGGTAATTTCATTTTCTCACAATCAAGAGTGTGATATGTTACTCACAATAGTGAAACTTATTTTGGGACTCGTATAAACTTATTCACAAGTGTGAGTGTGTGAAGTGACTCACAGAGGTGATATATTTGAATGGTTATAATTCAGTTTTAATGCCAATAATGTTTGTGAGTAGTGACTCATGAAGGTGATGATCCATATGCTTATGTTTTTTCAAATGTTATTTTTATGGTACGTTTCAAGGGAATGTTACATTTTTATACCAAATTCCTATTATTATTTTCCATGGATCATGTTTATTATCTCAAGATTTATTACACTTTTTTCATGGTATAATGTTTTTTATTTGACATTACACTTCCTTATATCATGAATTATGGACAACTCTTATTATTACAAGTTCTTTTAATAATATATTTATCCCCAACTCATGTTTTATCATATTCTTATAAATAAACCCATGATAAAATGTTAATGAGTTTTTTCCATATTGAGAATTAGAGCTAAACCATTTATTATTTATCCTTTACCCATGTCATTCATATGTGTATAGCTTATGACAAGTCTAGAAGACAGACAAAAATGGAATAATTATTGAGAAATTTTCATAGTTATTATAAAATAAGTCAAGTATAAATCTAAACCTCGTGACATTAAATCTTCTAGTTTTGCGACTTTGTGTTTATTATGAGATTTAATTTTTATCTTATGGAAATTATGTAAAATAAAGTTCTGTTTATCTTAGTTCATATCACATTGTATCATATCCAGTATTAAACATTTTTTTAGACCTAGATATGGAGGGTGGGTTTTTTAGAACACTAGTTTGTATCATAGAAATGTTTAATTATTTTTTACAATGGGTTTAGATATTTTTGGGGATTATGATAATAGATAATTAATGAGAATTCTCGACAAAAGTATATTTATGGGATACCATCCTGAAATTTTTGTATAAGTTTTATTGTGTGTCTAAGAACCTCATTTTTTCCATAAAGGACTTTGGAATATTCATGATATTATTACAGAGCAGCGCATTCAGAAGGTGTGCAATTCTGAGCCCCGGTGTGGCAGGAATTATGTTTTCACTGCGTTCACACTGGGAACTCCAAATAAATGGGATATCTCCTAAATGGAGTTTCAGATCAGAGATCTGCATGCATGGATGGGTCCAGAATGGGGTGTTTACCCTGGGGATGACATAAAACATGTCGTCACAGGACGTTTGGACCCCTCGCTCGCTATCGGAATGTGTAATGGATAAATTAAATAATTAATTTATTCATTTAATGGGATAACTCAAATATCTCTTAAACGGTGTCTCGGATTGGGAAACCGAGGTCACAGTTGAGTCCCGAACGTGCCTTTTACCTTAGGATGGGTGTAACATTCACGGGCGTGGGCCTTCTGTGAAAAACGCCGCCAAGGGCGTTTTCGTAATTTAGCGGCATCAGTCGTCAAATTTTATAACTTTTGAATGGGGCCTCAGATTAAAATTCTGAGACCACGGTTGCGCTCGGAGTGTCGTGTTTACACTAGGGGTGCCCTCCTTTTTGTCCGCGTCGGGAGCGGAGTCGGGGGCGTGCCGGGCAGGGGGTTTAAGTGTTTCCTACATAAACACACCCCTCCCTCTTCTTCTTATGCTTCTTCACCAGGAAAGTGGTAGGCGACAACCCCCTCCCTCTCCTCCTACACTCCGACGAGGCGCGACCACTCCGACGGGTCGACAGCGAAGCGTCGGGCTACGCCCACGAGGTAGGAGGTTTTGTTCCTGTTTTTAAATTCCCGCACCTACATTGAACTTTGATTTTAGTGTCTAATATATTCCCGATCTTCTATCCAATCCCATAGTAACGTAGAGTATGTTTTGAGCTTTCGGGTACTTCTTCCGGAATTGAATTCCAAGCTCCGAGGTGATCGCAATCGTTCGCCAAAGTTCTGCGGGTTTTGGGGGGTTTTTTTCGGCGTTCGGCGGTTTCCAATGGATTCAGGCAGCGGTGGTGGCTTCGGGGCGGCGACGGCGGCTCCGGGATGGCTACAGCTTCAGAGGACGGCAGGCGGCGGCAGCCTTCAGCTCGGCGGCGCCAGGCCGAGGGCGCCGGCAGGGCATGGCGAGCGGGGTCGCGGCGCGACCCCGGCGGCGGACCGAGGCCCACATCCCGCGGGTCTTAGTTGAAAAGGGGATTGGCCGTGTGGCCGGTCGGTGGAGGCGGGCCACACTCCGCGGCTGGGCCACAGGCCGGCCCAGGCCGGGCGGACCGTCCGGTCGAGGCCGGTCCAGCCCAAGGGGCATTGCCCCCTCGACTTCGGATGCCCGTAATTTCCATTACGGGTGTCTGTTTTGCATGCCGTCTGTGGAAGTGTACTCCAGACGTCAAGGTGGACTTTTTTAGATGGTTTAGGGAACTTTTAATTCCCGAAATAAGGGGACTCGGAGGTGTGATGCATCTTAAAGTGAGTTGACGTTTTTCCAGGGGATCTTATTTTAGACGGCGCGGATGCGTCCGACGTCCATTTTGAGCGCTGTCAGTGGCGTTGCGGCCCTGGCATTGAGGCAGAGTTTTCTAGTGTGGTTTTGGGCGTTGAAGCTGGAGTTGAGGCGTGGGGCCCACGACCCGTCTTTTGAGCTGTATGCAGCTTTTTGTAACTTCTTCATTGGATGTCCGTTCGGGGCGTGTGACCAGTCAGTTTTGGGTGTTTTTTCGAGGGCATTTTAATGGTTAAATCCACCCGCTTTAATTTCTGCATGATGGTGTGGGCCCCACGGGGACCATTTTTGGAGTTGGCGGTGATTTCCATATTTATCTCCGGGCGTTCGTTTTGGACAAGTGAATAGTCCATCTTGTGTACTTTTTTGAGAGGATCGCAATGGTGCGATCTGTTGGCAGCGTTTTGGAACCGAGATGCGGGTCCCACACAGCACATCTCATGTTCGGTTTGTTGGAACACACCTTTTTCTCTAGACATGCGTTCTACGCAAGTAAGTAGTCAATTTGACGTGTTTTTCTGAGAGCATTACGATGGCACAGTTTGCTCGACCTTTTTTGGGGACGTGCTGTGGGTCCCACCCGACCTGGCTTTGGGGAATAGTACCTTTTTCACTGGGTGTCCATTTTGGGTGATTGAATATTCAATCCCATGTGTTTTTTTTTGAGAGGCTCGCAGTGGTGTGATCAATTTGTTTACTTTCTGGATCTTGGGGTGGCCCCACACGGGTTGGTTACTGTGAATAGTACCTTTTTCACTAATTGATCATTTTGGGCGAGTAAGGAGTCTATCTCGCGTGTTTTTCCATGAGGATTACAATAGTGTAATCTGTTTAGGCGAGCGGAGCCTCTAACGTGATTTTATTAAATGTGGAAATATTAAAGGTGCTCCGGTGGTGGTTCTTCTTGCCATGTTCGGAAGCGAACCCTTGGCGTGAGATCACACGCACTCCCGTGTGAGTGAAGTAATTCTTCAAGAGTTGTGGTTGGTCTTTCCTCATCCGTTGAGGTGGAAAGTTGGAGTTGATACGATCACTCCATCAAGTTGACGTTGGGGGTCGTGCGCATGTTAGCCTTTAGGCTGAAGATGTGGCATACTCTGAGAGTATACGAGAATGATGGGAGGTACATGTGGTTGTTTGTTCCTGAGAACGTTTATGCGCTTAGTTGGAGTGGCTTGGGGCCACACGTCATGTGGGCCCCATGTGTGTGTCGTGTTCTGCTTTGTGTAACTTTGACCTATCACGACATAGAGGGTCCTCATATTCACGATGGTTTAGATCAGCAGGGTTGAGTGGTTTCCCCTTGTTTTGTCTTGGAGTTGGGTGATTGCACGATACCCACTCCGGGTTCTGTTGGCCAGTGTTTTACCATCAAGTAGGGATGGCCAGAGCAGTTCCGGGTTTTCCCTCCAGTATAGACTGGGTTGTGGGTTGCTCACTGACTTCTAGGTTTTCCCTCCGGCAGAGACTGGGCAGTGGGTCACCCGACACTCTTAGTTTCTACCTTCCAGTAGAAACTTGACAGTGGGTCACCCGACGACCTCATAGGGTCTACCCTACAATAGGGCTGGGCAGTGGGTTACCTATCATCTAGTTCCAGGTCTACCCTCCAGCAAGGTTGGGCAGTGGGTTGTCTATCGACTTATTCCAGGTCTACCCTCTAGCGGGGCTGGGCAGTGGGTTTCCTGATGATGTATTAGGGTTTACCCTCCAGAAGGGCTGGGCAGTGGGTCACTTGATATTTGGTTAGGGTATACCCTCCAACTGGGCTGGTCAAAGGGTCACCTGATGATGTATTAGGGTTTACCCTCCAGCAGGGCTGGGCAGTGGGTCACCCGATATCTGGTTAGGGTTTGCCCTCCAGCAGGGCTGGGCAGTGGGTCACCCATTGACTTTTCAGACTCAGTCCTTTCTACTAAGCTATTCTGTGGCTTTACTCCATGACTACCGGAGCAAGAACCTCATTTGTATGGGTCAGTGATGTGACAGCTTTGACTTTGAATAGACCTATCCACTGTAGTGCAGTGACGTGGTGTGGTTTGACATTCCCTTTGAACTATCAAGTACGAGGGGGAACTTTCCCCACCAAGACGTGTCCTTGTGACGTGACCTAAAACCGTGTGGGAGAGTTAGTGTCTCCCAAAGCGGATAGTGCCAAGGTGCGGTGATTTGAGCCCCTTGACTTGCTGTTCGGGGCAGACGTGCGGGATGCTGGATATCGATGGTGTTTACTTCTAGGACTGTTGGTTACACACTTTCTTGGGCTGAGCTATGGAATTGATTACCCCTTTACGATCATATTCGGGCATCTTGTTTGAGCATTTGAATATGTATATACCATGTTCCAGTACCCACTCCTTGGGTTTTGGTTACTCTCCTTCCAAGAGAGGTGAAGACACGCGGGGTATGCCACGTGCTTTCCATGTCTAGCTTCTCATTGTTGGAAGAGTCTACTCTCTTTTTATAGGTAGCGAAGACTCAACAAGATGTTCATCTTCTCGCCGTTTCCAGCTCCTTGTTTCTGGACGAGTCTACCTCCTTTCTCTTGTTGGGTTGATCTGGACTCTCTACTGTACTCTTTACTGCACTCTCAGTTGTACTCCTTTACTTTTCCCTGTTCGCTCTACTGATCACCCTTCGGTACCTCCTTTGTTGCACCCTCGAGCCTTCGGGGTATCCTACTGAATATTTTTATACTAACCCCTTCTTGGGAATTGCTCATACTTGGTGTGACCGTGCAGATGACGGACAGGTTGGTCGTGACTTCAGTAGAGCTTAAGAGATCGGGATCTTGGACCACGTGCGGTTGTCGTAGTTGGGTTCCAGGTGAGGGACCCTTCCACCTGTTTTACTTTTATTTAAATGTTTCTAGGTTGTGTCACCTTTCTGGTTGGGCGCGTGTTTTTTCCTTTTCCTTCTTAGTTTACTTTCAACCCTTGATTTGTACTGTTTAGAGTTCGATGCACATTTGTGGTTTATTTATAGCAGTTGGTACTTGTGTTTTCTCTTTACTCTGCACTTCTTCATAGAGTGGGCTGCGTGTGTGTGTACAAGTACTTAGGCAAAGGCCTCCCTAATTTTTTGTGCCTTCGGTAGTGGTCGCCATCCCCTGGCCTATGGAGGCGGGCTTGGGGTAGTTACGGCTCGAGCCCGGGTAGGGTCGGGTCGTGACAAAGTGGTATCAGAGGTGGTTTTTTCCTTGGGACGTTGTTAAGATGTCCCTAAAAAGGAATTGGTTGGGATTTTGGGAAACCGTGTTAACGTGTCTTGAGAGTGGCTCTCAGTCCAGGGAGTCGGGTGATGGTGCGGCGACCGACGTATCCATTCACCAGGACCTTGAAAACTAGCTTTTCGACTCGGCATGTTCAGACCCTTGTTGCAGGAAAAATTGGTTTGTGAATCACAAAGGATTGAGTCTTTGACTTCCCTTCTTGAGTCATATCCCCATTGTTGTTGTTGTTCTGATATACATATATGCTCATCTGATCACAACACTACTTGATAATATTCTGCATGTCTCCGCGAAGATAGCCAGCCAGGATACCAGATTTGGTTGGTGACGATGACCCTGTGAGCTATGAGGATTCAGTCCAAGACCCATCATGCAATCCCCTTTCTTCGGGTGTCTTGGTACCAGCACCGCCACCTGTTGAGCAGCAGACAGCTTCAGCAGAGTAGGCTGAGCTTGGGCGCAGGTTGAGTGTTCCCCATGAGATCCAGTGGTAGGGACTACTGAGGTTCAGTGGTGAGCCTGACCCTCAGGCAATAGTGGTTTGGCTGGAGACACTGGTTCACCTTTTTGGGCTTGGGCAGACACCGACAGATCTTATGGTGGCATTGGTCACCAACCTTTTTTGTTGAGCAGCTTCGCGTTGGTGGAGTCTGGTGACTCAGATTCTTGATGAGTCGTCTCTTTTGTTGGGTGACTTTCAGTTGTTGTTCTGTGAGGATTTTTCCCCTCCTTCTTGCGCTCCACTAGGATTCCGAAGCTCCTGCAGTTTCAGCAGGGAGGGATGATGGTGGGTGAGTATGCGACTAGTTTCGCAGACTGTGCACGCATTTACCCGGACTTGGTCCATGACTACAACATCCGAGCATAGAAGTTTGAGCAGGGTCTCCGCCGAGAGATCTATGCTGTCATAGTAACCTTGAGAATTTCCACATATTCTGGGGTTCTAGAGCAGGTTCTGGTGACAGAGAGCTTCCTGTCACATTCTAGAGTTGGTGGTGGCAGCAGGCACGTTGGATCTGAGACGTCTGCTGCAGCTAGCGGGCGTCGGCAAGCAGAACCTCGACGCAGGTGTCTTTCTGACAACCGGACTCTGGGGCGTGGTCGTACACCACAGTGGTGCTGGGGGCACCAGTGCATCCTAGAGAGAGTCAGTTCTATGCTTTTTATGGGCGAGGTCACCTGGTACAGGACTACCCGACCATGCATGTGGAGAGCATCGGGTAGGTAGCAGACGCACCACCACGACGGAGGTAGCGGCATGATCGGAGTAGTACCCCGAGTGGTGGTGGTTACATAGGATCAGGAGGAGCTGGTTATGGGGGAAGACTTTATGAGGTCTTCTCATCACCACTAGGCGGTCCACGTTAGGCTCTAGGAGCTGACAGTTGGGACCGAGGACTTTCGCGAGCTTTGGATGTCTACGACCCTATAGAGCATGAGGTGATAAGAGGTACGCTCTATAGCTCTTCTACTTTTTGCAGTAGAATTGTTAGACTCTGTCTGTGAAATTCTTTTCTCTTTGATCCTCTCTTGAGTTGTTACCAGGGTGATGCGGGGGCGTCGGTGTAACCCTGTGTTGGTAAGTAAAAATGTGTGTAACCTTTTTCTCTAGTCGATGGGGTCGACTCCTTCGCCTTTCGAGCGTGTAAGAGAGTCTTGGTTGTGGTAAATCGACCATGAAGTCTTGCATGACCAGATATCATTGGGTGTTTCACTATATGGATATTCTGAAGGAGGGAATCACCGGGCCTTATTCCAGGTGCGGGTGGTGATTCCAGTCGTGGCATGTGACGTAGGGGTTCGGTCGGGGAGTTGAACTACCCCCGAGAGCCTTTGGGCCATTTGAGATTGTGCAATGGGATGGTGAGGTTCCCTACTGCCTTTCCCTAACCCCAATGCCAAGAGTGGGTACACGACATCTCTCGCATGGCTTACCTAAGAAGATGTGTGTGGGATCCTATGCACTTCATCGGCAAGGTTAAACCTCACGTGAATAGATCAAACCCTTTGGTCTGTGTGCGGTGACACGGAACTGTGCAAGAGTTCATCTGGGTATGGGAGAGCGAGGTGTGGGCTTAATACCCAAAGTTGTTCCTTGGTTTTTCTTTTCAGGGAGGAAAATCATGAAGGAGGGAATGATGTAAGAACTTGGTTTCTAGCCATAAAGGACTTTTGATTATTCTTGATATTATTCCAGAGCAGCGCCTTCAGACGGCGTGCGATTCCGAGCCCCGGTGTGGCCGGAATTAAGTTTTCAGTGCGTTCACACTGGGAATGCCAAACTAAATGAGATAACTCCAAAATAGAGTTTAGGATTAGAGATCTGAGTGCACGGATGGGTCCGGAATGGGGTATTTATGCTAGGAACGACATAAAACATGTCGGTGTGGGACGTTTGGACCCCTCGCTCGCTATCAGAACGTGAAATGGATAAATTAAATAGTTAATTTATTCGTTTAATAGCTTCACTCAAGTATCTATAAAACCGTGGCTCGGATTGGGAAACTGAGGGAACTGTTGAGTCCAGAACATGTCGTTTACCCGAGGAGGGGTGTAACATTCGTGGGCGCGGGCCTTTTGTGAAAAACTCCGCCAACGGCGTTTTCGTAATTTAGCGGCCTCGGTCGTTAAATTTTATAACTTTTGAATGGGGCCTCAGATTAAAATTATGAGACCACTGTTGCGCTCGGAGCGTCGTGTTTACCCCAGGGGCACCCTCTTTTTTGTCTGCGTTGGGAGGGGAGTCGGGGGCGTGCCGGGCAGGGGGTTTAAGTGTTTTCTACTTAAACACACCCCCTTTTTCTTCTTCTTCTGCTTCTTCTCCTGGACAGCGGTAGGCAGCAGCCCGATCCCTCTCCTACTCCACTCCGGTGAGGTATTTCCAGTGAGGTGCGGCCACTTCGGAGGGTCGACAGCGAAGTGTCGGGCTATGACCACGAGGTAGGAGGTTTTGTTCCCATTTTCAAATTCCCGCAGCTACTTTAAACTGGGATTTTAGTGTCTAATTTCTTCCCAATCTTAGATCCAAGCCCATAGTCGCATAGCGTATGTTCTGAGCTTTCCGTTGCTTCTTCCGGAATCAAATTCTGAGCTCTGAGGTGATTGCAATCGTCCGCCGAAGTTATGTGGGTTTTTGGGTTTTTTTCAGCGTCCGGCGGTTTCCGGCAGCTCCAGGCGGCGGTGGCGGCTTCGGGGTGGCAACGGCGGCTCCGGGATGGCGGCGGCTTCAGAGGACAGCAGGTGGCGGAGGCGTTCGGCTCGGCGGGGGCAGGCCGAGGGCGTTGATAGGGTGCGGTGAGCGGGGTTGCGGCACGACCCCCGCAGCGGACCGAGACCCGCGTCCCGCGGGTCTCCGTGGAAAAGGGGATCGGCCTTGTTGGCGGGTCGGTGGAGGCAGGCCACACCGCACGACTGGGCTTCTGGCCGGCCCAGGCAAGGCGGACCGGCTAGTCCAGGCCGATCCAGCCCACGTGGCTTTTCCCCCTCGACTTGGAACGCCCATAATTTCCATTACAGGTGTCCGTTTTGCATGTCATCTGTGGCAGTGTACTCCAGACGTCGAGGTGGACTTTTTCAGATGGTTTGGGGAATTTTTAATTCCCAAAACGAGGGGCCTCGGAGGTGCGATGCGTCTTTAACTAAGTTGACGTTTTTCTGGGGGATCTTGTTTTGGACGGCGCAGATGCGTCCGACGTCCATTTTGAGCATCGTTAGTGGCGTTGCGACCCTGGCGTTGAGCTGGAGTTTTCTGGTGTGGTTTCGGGCGTTGAAGCTAGAGTTGAGGCGTGGGCCCCGCGGCCCGTCTTTTGAGCTGTATGTAGCTTTTTGTATCTTTTTCATCGGATGTCAGTTCGGGGCGTGCGACCAGTTAATTTTGGGTGTTTTTCCATGGGCATTGCAATGGTGCAATCCACCCGCTTTAATTTCTGCACGACGGTGCTGGCCCCACGGGGGCCGTTTTGGGAGTTGGCGGTGATTTCCAGCTTTATCATCGGGCGTCCGTTTTGGACAAATGAATAGTCCATCTTGTGTACTTTTTTGGGAGGATCGCAATGGTGCGATCAGTTGTCAGCGTTTTAGAACTGGGATGTGGGTCCCACGCAGCACCGCTCATGTTCGGTATGTTGGAACACACCTTTTTATCAGGACATCTATTCCACGCATGTAAGCAGTCAATTTGACGTGTTTTCCCGAGAGCAGCGCGATGGCGCAGTTTTCCCGACCTTTTTTGGGGACGTGGTGTGGGTCCCACCTGACCTAGCTACGGTGAATAGTACCTTTTTCAACAATTGTCCATTTTGGGTGATTGAGTAATCAATCCCATGTGTTTTTCCGAGAGGATCGCAGTGGTGTGAGCCGTTTTTTTAGTTTCGGGGTCTTGGGGTGGGCCCCACATTGGTTGGATATGGTGAATAGTACCTTTTTCACCAGTTGACTATTTCGGGCGAGTAAGTAGTCTATCTCACGTGTTTTTCCATGAGGATTAGAGAGGTGAAATCTGTTCAGGCGAGCGGAGCCTATTATGTGATATTGTAAAATGCTGAAATATGAATGGTGCTCCGGTGGCGGTTCTTATTGCCGTGTTTGGGAGAGAACCCTTAGAATGAGATCACGTGCACTCTCGTGTGAGTGAAGTAATGCTTGAAGAGTTGTGGTTGGCCATGCCTCAGCCTTTGAGGTGCCAGGTTGGAGTTGATACGATTACACCTTCACGTTGATGTTGGGGGTCGTGTGCATGTTAGCCTTTGGGCTAAATATGTGGCATACTTTGGGATTATGCGAGAACGTTGGGAGTTACATGTGGTTGTTTTTACCTGAGAATGTTTATGCA
The DNA here is from genome assembly GCA_963277665.1 of Viscum album. Taxonomy (NCBI): domain Eukaryota; kingdom Viridiplantae; phylum Streptophyta; class Magnoliopsida; order Santalales; family Viscaceae; genus Viscum; species Viscum album. The sequence goes on along the minus strand of OY728122.1, from coordinate 159,848,751 downwards.
CTTGGTTGGAGTTGGCTTGGGGCCACACGTCGTTTGCGCCCCATGTGCATGTCGTGTTCTACTTTTCGTACCTTTGACCTCTCGCGACATAGAGGCTCCTCCTATTCACGATTGTTTAGATCAGCAGGGTTGAGTGGCTTCCCCTGGTTTTGTCCTGGAGTTGGGTGGTTGCACGATACCCGCTCTGGGTTCTGTTGGCCAGTGTTGTACCATCCAGAAGGGATGGCTAGAGCAATTCGAGGTTTACCCCTAGTAGAGACGGGGCAGTGGGTTTCTCACTGACTTCTAGGGTTTACCCTCCAGTAGAGACTGGACAGCGGGTCACCTGACACTCTTAGGGTCTACCTTCCAGCAGAGACTGGGCAGTGGGTCACCAGACGAACTCTTAGGGTCTACCCTCCAGCAGGGCTGTGCAGTGGGCTTCCCGTCATCTAGTTCAAGGTCTACCCTCCAGCAAGGCTGTCAGTGGGTCGCTTGTCGACTTATTCTAGGTCTACCCTCCAGCGGGGCAGGGTAGTGGGATACCTAATGATGTATTCGGGTTTACCCTCCATCAGGGCTGGGCAGTGGGTCACCCGATATCTGGTTGGGGTCTACCCTCCGGCGGGGCTGGGTAGTGGGTTGCCTGATGATGTATTAGGGTTTACCATCTAGCAGGGCTGGGCTGTGGGTCACCCGATACCTAGTTAGGGTTTACCCTCCACCAGGGCTGGGTAGTGGGTCACCCGTTGACATTTCAGACTTGGTCCTTTCTACTAGATTATTCTTTGGCTTTACTCCATGACTACCATAACGGGACCCTCGTTTGTATGGGTCCATGATGTGACATCTTTGACTTTGAATAGACCTCTCGACTGCGGGGTAGTGAAGTTGTCTAGTTTGACGTTCCCTTAGAACACTCAAGTACGAGGGGGCACTTTCCCCGCTGAGACGCATCCTTGTGACGCGAACTAAAACCGTGCGGGTGAGTCAGTGCTGCCCAAAGCGGATAGTGCCAAGGTGCGGTGATTTGAGCCCCTTGACTAACAGTTCGGGGCAGAAGTGCATGATGCAGGGAATGGATTGTGTTTACTTCTGGTACTGTTGGCTAGTCACTTTCCTGGGCTGAGCTACTGGATGGAGATCCCCGTACGATCTTGTTCTGGCTTCTTGTTTGAGCATATGAATATTTATATACCTTGTTCCAGTACCCACTCCTTGGGTTGTGGTTACTCTCCTTCCATGAGAGGCAAAGACGTGTGGGGTATGCCACGTGCTTTCCGTGTCTAACTTCTCTTGGTTGGACGAGTCTACTCTCCTACTATAGGTAGTGAAGACTCAACGAGAAGTTCATCTTCTCACTGTTTCCAGCTCCTTGTGTCTGGACGAGTCTACCTCCTTTCTCTTGTTGGGTTGAGCTGGACACTCTATTGTAATCATTACTGCACTCTCGGTTGTGCTCCTTTACTTTTCCCTGTTCACTATACTTCTCACCCTTCGGTACCAATTTTGTTGCTCCATCGAGCCTTCGGGGTATCCTACTGAGTATTTTTCTACTCACCCCTACTTGGGCTTTGCCCGCACTTGGTGTGACCTTGCAGACGACGGACAGGTTGTTCGTGACTCCACCAAAGCATAGGAGATCGAGAGCTTAGACCACATCCGGTGGTTGTAGTCAGGTTCTAGGTGGGGGCCCTTCCAGCTATTTTACATTTGTTTACCTGTTGCCGGGTTGTGGCACCTTTCTGGTTGGGCGCGTGTTTTTTCCTTTTTCTTGTCAATTTACTTTCAACACTTTCTTTGTACTGTTTAGTGTTCTATGCACATTTTTGGTTTATTTATATCAGTTGGTACTTGTCTTTTCTCTTTACTCTGCACTTCTGCATTGAGTGGGATGTGTGTGTGTGTACAGGTGCTTAGGAAAAGGCCTCCTCGAGTTGTTGTGCCTTCAGCACTAGTCGCCAGCCCCTTGCCTATAGAGGCGGGCTTGGGGTAGTTGCACCATGAGCCCAGGTAGGGTCGGGTTGTGACAGTGTGGTTCCTAATAATAATATAAATTTATAGATACAAGAAAGTGGATGAATTTGTGGTAGAGATTAAACAAGGTTAAATCACCTGAAAAAGGATGGTTGAATATCAACCAAATATTTATTTGGTGCATAATGTGTGGGCCAAAGACAATATAATTTTCTAGAAAGTCCTGGTTTATATTATTTGTTCAATCACATTATATTTATGAGAAATTATGAAGTAGTTGTTAAGTTAACTATTAAGTCAAGGAGTATGAGAGAGCCAAATATAAATCACCCTAGAATGGACCAACATTTCTTTTGGTTGAACTTAATGATAATCTGATAGTTTAAAAGAGTAATACATTTCAATGGTGAGTTATTCACGAGGTAATTTATGATAATTCAATTATGATGTTAATTTTTCATTACTCAAATTAACCCATTTTTTTAGTAATGGAATAAGCTAGTAGGATCCAAGTTAATGACAAAAGTGATGGGCAGTGAAGTGATTATCTCAACAAATAATCAAATGAGACAAGACCTGGAATGAGAAGTCTTGAGGTTAGTATTAACTTGATATCATGGTTTATGATTAAAAAATTAAGATATAGTGAACATAAAAATACACAAAGGAATAGAAGTTTGCAGAGTCATAGAAGTTAAAGTGACAATAACTATGGAGGAATGAATATTAAACAACCTATGTGTTCAATAAGAAATAAAAACCCATGGGGAATTTATTAAATGAACTAAAAGATGATTTATGTGTGGGAAATGAGGGCACAGATACGTGAATATATCTGTTAATGTGAATAGTTTAGTTGATTTGCAGAGTGGAAAATAATTTCATCCTTAGTAACCATTAAAATTTTAAAGTAAAAAATTTGAGAAAATTGGACATTATCTATGACAATTATGTAATCCATTATTTAACAAGGATCATAGGTATTAGAAATTTACAAGAACAAGGAAATAAGGGAAATCCTATACAACCAAAATTTATAAACTGGGTTCTAAAAATGATGTAGAGTGAGGAAAAATGGTCATCCACTCAAGAACATGGAGTGTTTTATTTATATCTTATACAAGCTACACCTTTGTACCTAGTATTTTTTTTGAAGAACATCATGTCACCAGTGTTTTATTGTTAATAACAAAAATTAGTGGTAAGATTATTATATGAAATGTTAATTTTATAAAAAACATCTTTTTTCAATTCATATTAGTTGAATTTAATGGGATTTGGGAAATGGATAAATTATCTCTACTTAGAAGGAAAATATCATTTATTAGAATTACGATATCATAGTTCATATAAACGAATAATATAATATCAATGGAAGGATGATTATGAGTTCCCATTAAATGAAAATAATATAATGTGGGTCCCAATAATGAATAAGGATATAATCGCGGATCATATTACTGTAGAAATAATTAATATTAGGGATAAAAAAATTTTGTGGAAAAAGATATGTTTCTTAGGATGATATATCTCTAGAAATCATGTATTTAGGCATATTTTTTTGATACCCATATATTTTTCCACAATTAAAAGTTTTAAGAATTAAATTTATATAAAGTTGAGAATGTAACACTCAATGATTTAGGAATATGTTTACCTCTTGATTAATAATATATTTAATAGTTTATTTCACACACAATACCCAACTGGAATGAAACCTTTATATGTTAATATTTTTTTTAATTTGACCACTATATTTTTTTCATTAAATTAATAGTTATTAATGATAGTAACCACTCTATTAAAACTATATATATGTTAGAAGTGATGGAAATGAGTAGTATGAGTCTTCATTATGAGGCTCACTTATTATAGCTTGGAAAATAGGGGGCATATCTAGGGTTTTCATAGACCAATATTAATCCAAACCCAAAAAAATATTTTGTGAGTGAAATTGTATATGTGAGAAGTCGAAACAAGTGGAAATTAGTAGGATATCAATTCAAGATAAACTACCACCCACTAATTTCACTAGATAATATCTTATGGTTAGATCTTATATGGATATATTGAGAGGTTATTCAAGTATAAATTAAGAATATATAAAATGTAACTTTTTTTGCGACGAATTTTTTAATGATCACATTTAATTTTTTTAATTTTAAAGAATAGATAATATTAATTTTTAATACTAATGCATTGATAAAAATAAATTAATATAACTAAATAACTAATAAGATCATTTTATGTTTAAAAATATAATTTCTTAAAAAATTATTAAAAGTCTGTATGTATTTATGCATTATGAAACTAAATATACCTTGTATAAAATATAGTTTATATAATTAATATATTACCACAAATTTAATTAGTAATTGATTGGAAATAATAATAATAACAGTTAATATTTTTTTTATAATTCCCACGAAAACCATTTTCATTATATTTGTATTTAAAAGATAAATTCTAAAATTCAAGAAATTTGATTTTAAAAAATTAAATTTATTTTTGAATTTATACTAAAAAAATCATCTTAGTATAATTTTTTTATATTTTTCATAAAAGTATGATTTTTTTTGTGAAGATTGAAAAATACCAATTTTACAAATTCTATCACATTTATTACATTTTCGTAATAAAAAATTGACATAAAATATTATGGAACCATTTTTATATAAAAAAATATATTTTTATAAATTGAAACTAAAATTTTAAAAATAAAATTTTAGTATTATAAATAACATGTTCAAAATTTTGGAAACTTATGTAATATTTTACTCTAATAAAAAATATTTTCAATATATTACCTTCAACTAACTTTCCAAAACAATTAAATTATTATTGTAATGATTTTCAATAAAGATAATTCTTATTTGGTTAATAATAACCCAATTATTTTCATATCAGTGATCAATATTGAGAATGTTACCTTAATCTTAATTTTTAATAAAAAAACTCACTTTTTATAAAAAAAATGTTTTTAGGTCTTATATGTGCTCATATTAAAATTAATTTTCATCAATATTATATATTTTATTAAAAATTTAATTTCATATATTTAATCATAAATTTCAATTTATTTAGTAAGAACCATTTTATTTTTAGGACATAAAATTAAATTACTTAGGTAAGAATTAGTTACCATAGTAAATCCAAAAATGGTAAATGTGATAAATATTAGAGTAATAGACATAAAAATATGAGTAAAATTTTATTGTTGAATATTTATTGACATTTAACCATCCCCCACTCAATTATTTTAAATTATTTGTTCCACTTGACCAACAAATTTTGACATTAAATTTTATATTATTTAAAAATTTCCACTCCTCTCCCTTATAAAAGGATATATCTGCACCCAACATCTCTTTACACATGAAGCCTCATGGATTCAACAAAAAATAAAAAGTAACTCTAAAACTATTAGAAACTTCCTATGCATCATTTTATTCTCATAAAACCACATTTTAAAGCCTTAATCAAATTTTCTAAAGCTTTATACTAATGTGTAAAGTAATATTCTCAATTACATTTTTTTTCTTTCCTTTTTTTCATTTCATTATTCTTATTCCTAACTGGAATATAATAAAAACATGTTTAATTAATTATATAAATTTCATAATTATAATTAAATTTTATAATGCTTATGGGATAACCAATTCCTACATTCAACCCAATCATTCACAAAATGAAAATGTTGTTTGTGTAACGTTTGAACAACTTCCTCCATAAGTGACATGATCTATTTTTCATAACAGTATTAAAAGGATGGTTCAAATGGTTAATTTAATGAGTAAATATATTTCTTAATATATTATTAATATTAAGAGAATAAAAAAATCCTAAATTCTTTATGTTCTGTGGAAAATAAGAATGATACTCTTGTGTGTGCGCAGAATACCGCCTCTGTGAAGCAATGTACTACATTTTTTCATCGAGATTTTATTATTTATAAAAATATCATAAACTATGATTTAAAACCTTATAAATACAAAAATAATATAATTATACTTCTTTAGTAATGATATTATTAAAAATTAATCACTTCCCTAACCACACTCACTCATGGATTATTGCATGTTATAGTATAGGTCGGTTTAATGCCAATATGAAAAATGAAATAAATTTACATAATTTTTTACTGTCGAAACAAAAATAGAATTACTATTATACATAAATGGAAAAATAATATTTTTCATGGGTTATAAAAAGGTTATATTAATACTTAATTCATTATTAACATACTCACTTCGGTTCATCAAAAATTACCAAAATAAACTCATCATCAACATCATTGTCATGAATCACAACTAAAATTCATATGAAATTAAATTATAATATTTTAAATCATCATAAAGAATATATTTTAGCACCTAAAGTCATATCTTAATGATTAAATTTGGACTCATATGAAATAATGGACACCACTATTACAGAACTAGTATTAGACAAAATTTTGAATGTAATAACATATGATTATGAGAATAAAATATAACTAACTAATATATTTATAATAAATGAATATAAATGAATATTATATATTTATTATAATTATGAATAATGTTATTATATAGTTGATTGATATTTTTATTTTTTATACAGGAGGATAAATAACTTTTGTGAAATTCAGAAATTAAGGTAATAGTGTTTCTAAACTCAATACCCATTCAATGATTTATAATGATTCTTCTTGAAATAAATTTTTATAATTTTTTTAACTTATGAATAAAATTGAAATATTTTTCATTTCATATTTTAATTATGTGGGTTTACATTTCTATCATTTAAACCTCCTTTTTATGGTTTCTTAATTCAAGAATAATGATGTGTGTAAGGGTGTTTTGTCTCAATTTCCTTCTTTGAGACATGTTTTTTAGGAAAATAATTTAATTTAACTGGTGTGTATACAACCTATTGGTTATATAATTTTATTAATTATCTTTTATTCATTTTTTTATGTTTAATTAAATTCTTTCTCTTTCAGTTAATTTTTATTAAAACATTTCTTAATTAATAATGGGTTTTCATGACTCAACTTCTTTTCTTTAGTAATATTTATTCCTACTTGAATTTTGTTTTAAGAGATTTTTTTGTTCTATTATATTATAATATTATAATAAATTTACTTATTTTATGGGGAATTAAATTGATTTATTTCTTTCAAAATAAGATTATTGATGTTAATAATAGTTTAAATCATCTCAAAATGAGTTATTTTTCATCCATTTAAATTTTTAGGCTTCTAGGTATTTTTATCCTTTCCTATTTTGAAATTAAAAAATATTTTATTTATATAAATATTTGAATTTATTTACGTATTTTAAATGATTTATTTCTCAAACTTCTAACAAATGTGGGCTTCAAAAACGTATTTCCAAAATTTAAAAATGGATTTCAATTTCATGTTCTAATATTTATCTTCCACTCCATAGCTCCCATGGAAAACCATTATATATTTTTAAATTCATTGATATTTTGATTTATTTTAAAGTGGTTCTTTAAAAATTTCTTCATAATACCCTCTATATTTTTTTAGAGTGATTCCAAATTTTGTCTCTTTATTTTAAGGTAATGGAATGATTTCTAAAGAAACTATTTCATTGTTTAGATTTGTTTTCTTATTTAAATTATATAACTTATAAGGATTTAGGTTTTATAAATCACTCCATAAATTTCACTATGAAATAATTCTTTTGGGTGATTTATTTTTCATATCAAAAAATCTAATATGTAAATTCATTTTATCCTATACCATTTGAAAATGATATGAAACCCATTTTCATTTAAAATATTATTTATTATGTAATTAATTATTAATATCAAGTGTCACAAATATGTATATATAATTGATGTGTAAGGTCCTATATGCCCCTATAATTCATTGCTTGGATGTTTATATCTCATGATATATGTATACATGGCAGCAATTTCATTTTATCACAAATATGACTGTGATAGGTGACTCATGAAGGTGAAACGTATTCAAAAATATTATTATGATTGTTCACAAGCATGATTTTGAGAAGTTAATATTGATGTAAATATGTATACATGGGTGAAATTATGTTTTCTAACCAAGTATGGGTGTGAGTAGTGACTCACGAAGGTGATATTCCATGTTATTTTGTTTGTTCTAAAGTTATTTTTGTGCTATGTTTCAAGGGAATATTATTTTCCATGTCAAATGATTATGATTTTGATCTATGGATAATTTTATTACATCATGATTCGACACACTTTTCCCATAGTATATTTTTGTTAAATGAATATTCCATGTCCTTCTAGAATGACTTGTAGAGAACTCTTATAGTTTCATATTATTTTAAATATGATATATTCTCATACTTTAGTTTGATCTTAAGATTATGATAAAAACCTTGATGAGATGATGATGATTTTTTCCTTTACTGATTATATTAGCTCAACCCTTTCTTGTGTTCCAATTCCCTGGGATATGAATATGAGTATAACATATGGGAGGAATATAAGAGAGTATAGTGTGGATTAATCATAATGAAATTTTCACAATCATTGTAATATAAGTTGTTATATAGCTATCCCTAGAGGATATTAAACCTTCCATTATTGGGTTTTTGTGTTTATTGTGAGATGTAGTGTTTATCGTATGGAAATTATGTAAAAAATAATGTTATGTTTTTATTGGTTCTTATCACTTTATATTAAATCTAGCAATTAAAGAAATTTTTTTATCACCAGCTCCATGAGTATAGGTCTTAGGAATCTCATAATTTTACTCAATATTTAATAATAATTATCCATCAACTAAAATGAAATCCATCCTATAAAACTCCATGATAATAAGGGTTCTATAATTCCTCCCATTAATATTTTTTCATAGACTTTTAAATACATTAATAATTATTCTCCAATATCAAACGCTTCCTTTGTCAATAACCCAATTTTAAGGAAAATATAATGTTTATTACTCCCCAAAAATACAATCCCCTATAGATAGAACACTAAATACTAATCTTTTAATCGGATAAACATGAATACACATCCATTAAGGAATGTTTACCATGAAAATATTAGGAATCAAAAGGGGTTTGAACCACAAGAGTTAAATTATTTTTTACCTTATGATGTTTTGGGAAGATCCTTGGATAGTATAATAGTTTCCCATCCAATAGGAGATATATGTTAAAACCTTATTATATAATCATCATGCATTCTCTTAATGAAATGATATTTTATGTCCTTGTGATTTGTTTCATAATGGCGTACAAGAACATTATTTATAATGATATCACTAATATTGTCTGTTGGAATAAATATAGGATGTACAAACATTGTTCTCACTATAGAAAATAACACTACCATGTTTGTAATATCTAATTAATTCCCAAGAGTTTATGTTATCATTTTTTATGTTCCTTTAAGTATGTTTATGAGAACTATAGTAGGAACTAGGTGTGTATATCCTAATGAGCAGCAATGGTTCCCATATTTAAATTAATTTACTATGATAAACTTCTATAGTTTTATTATATATTGGATATATTGTGAAATAACTTTCTCAGAATGAATTTTATATAAAACCTCACATCATGAGTATATTTTATTTTAAAAATATTTAATTAATATTTATTTTTGTAAGATGAAACCAAATTTTTATATTTATATAGTTTAAATTCTTTGATTTTTTGATTTTTTGACAATTTAGTATATTTTTTCATTTATATATGACTCTATCACAAATTATTATTTCCTTCTATGATAGATCAATTTTCTATTCCCAACTAATTTATATATAAATATGTACCACGTTTTATATTTTTTATAAAAATAAACTCATTTCACAGGGTTGTGTTGATATAAACCAATTATAGTTAGAATATAAACATGATAACTTATCTCAACGTCTATCCACCGCCAAATTATCCTTATTCACTACGTAATAAGACATAAAAATATCATGTGAGATCAAAGATTCTATATATACCACATATCAATCTAGGAGGCCTTAGTGGTATTATATCAAACTAGAGTATGTGAAAATTAGTTCATCACTATGAACATGGAAGTATACACTATCATGGACATGTATTATTTCTCATATCATCAAATTTTAGATCCTTTTATAGGAGTGAAGTATAGAGATATAACATCTCATAAAACAATCTTGAAATTGATTCCATGATACTTTCTCATGCATCAATTCTTCCAAAAATACAAGAATAATGATACTAATAACACATTCCTTCCTATCAGTGTACTAACCATGGTAAATATGTGATGGATATTCTCCAATAACAACCCCCATCATATGTTTCTATATTACCTCAAAATTCTGGGACTCCTAGATTTAATGTTTTAGGTGATATAAAATTTTGTGGCTAGTTTTTAGGGTAACCATTTACATAAAATATTAGAAAACATGGTTCAAGGTATCTAAATATTTCTAGTCAATTTATAGTCTCTATGGAGGTACACACTCTATCATACCCTTTTAAAAGGTTATGAGGCATCATCGTGGTTCCATAATTCAATGATTCCCAACAACTAATTAAAAAATTTATTAAAACACCTTCATTTAAAATATAAAATGATATTTCATTAATCCTAAACAATTTTCTCATATTCATTCCATGTTTAAAAAAAATCCCCAATCATAAATTATGTCATAAAATTTATATATAATCTCTAATAACATAGCTTATTTCACATTTTTTTTTACTTCTAATCATTTCTTCTAACAAAAAGATTCACATAATATCATATCTCATAACAAGTAATCATTTCAAAATAAAATCAACTCTCTATTATGGAAATAAGAACAAATTATCTTCTGGGATACACTATCAAATATATCTCCCAATTATATTAAATTAAATAATCTATTTTATTAATATTTTTTAATAAATTTAAAATAAATTAATATTTAATAAATCACTAAATATGTATCATGTACATTAAATTAATTTGGACCATCAAGGAAATAATTATAGTTAATTGCCATTAATTTTCCTGGAAGATTTCATTAAAATCTATTATTACTCATTTATAAATTAAAAAAACATAGATAATAATATATATGACATTTCATTTTTTTATCAAACATTATGTATAATTACTTTTCAAATAAATCCTATGTAAATAAATTTGATAGTAAATATCATCTTAGTGAACACAAGTAACATGAACTCCCTCTATAATTATATTGATATATTTTAATTATAGTCTATTATTAGGTTTTTATAATTATATATCCACCTCCATAAATATCTACAAATACCTAAACAATAAATATATAAGTGTTATGATATTATTTATTAATAAAAATATCTAAGATATTTTTATTTTGATACGGGTCACTATGTTTCCATAATTGTTCTTCCTAATCTTAAATAGTTATAAAAGAATTTTTATAGACTATTTATACGACTATAAAGGTATTTACCTCATATAAATTAATTAATAATGACCATTTCATAAATAAGCCATAAAATAATAAATAAAGGAATAGAATCAATAAATGATAAAATAAATATTCAGAATCCCAATTTGGATAAGATACTGTATCACGCATTATTTAAATCTAACATTCTTAAATAGCCACTATGAAAATTCTAAAATTAAATTCATTAAATTTTTCATAATTGGGTTTCCTTTTGTTTTATCTTATACAAACCAAAAAAATTGAAACTAAAGGGGGTTTGGGATCTATACCATCAAAAATGGAAGTATGATCTTGCCTCTTGTATGTATCTCCATCTATCACCTCTTTCTATTGGATCACCATATGATGTCATAATTGTTTACTAGAATAAAAATTATATACATATATATAAACTATATAAAAAGTGATTTGGTATATCATACATATTAGGGAGACACCAACATAATGTGAATCTCTATAATGATGTAATTTTTTGTGTGTTTGTTTCATCTAGTGGTAAAATGATTATATTAAAATTTGTATAAACCCTTATACTTAAACCCATAATAATATTTTAAAGAAGAATAGAATAAAAAAATATATAGACCTATACAAATGTAAATATTTATACGACAACCAAACTATCATGATTACCATTTACATGATTTTATCCCAAACCAGGATAGTCATGTAAAGTTAAGTATCCTCACAAGCCAAAGCCTAAGAGAAAATATTATTAAGTAGAGGACGTAATACTCACACATATAATCTAGAAAGGCACAATGTTATATTGGGGAACAAACTTTCATCTTAGAGTCAAGAGGAAATAATTTCAATTATGGATAAATCTCTTAATAGGGTCTTGTAGTGAACAATATCATATAGTATCATCCATCAAAGTAACCATAACCTCAACTACTACAACTCAGTCTAATAATAAAATTTCATATCACACTATTTAACATACACAGAAAATATTATACAACCAATCATATAAGTATATTTGATGAAACAATTAACCTTTTAAATCAAAAAACTCATATTATAAGTAAATAATATAATTGTAATCTTAGAAACTAAAACACCAAAATAAACAATAAAGAAACATATAAGAAAAATTTTCAATTAAATATTTTATTTCCATGCTTAGTTTGAGGTCCCATTTTCCAAACTATCTCACTTTTCCCCCTTATACTCACTTTTTTCATTAATAAATTTTTATATATTATATAAATTCAGACCACTATGTTTCAAATTCCATGAAAATGTTAGAAACATTATTTATATATTTTATTCTAAATTTTAATGAATTTGATTCCACATTAGGTTTCCTTCACCTTGTTCCCATCCTAAATAACACATCCACACTCTCCTACACTAATAAAACATGAATTAGTATAGGGATTATATACTTTTTTCATTAATAATATTTTATAAATACATCATTCCCTAAAAAATTTAAAACAAATATATTTGGAAACCATTCATAAATGGTTTCCAAATTATAAATTTATGAGTCTTGTTATCTCAAAAAGTGATATAAAATGAATTTAAGATGATGGATTACCATTGATAGATCCTCTCGATCTTGCTATGAGTAATAAATTTTTGATCAGTAGAGAAACAACCAATATACTAAGAGTAAAGGGTGGGGATAAAATGTGGAAGAAATATTAGAAGTGGGTGTTGCGGAATCGTTGGGAGACACAACGACAGAAACGAGAAAATGAGAGAAAGAAAGAAAATAAGGACACAGTGATTTACGTGGTTCGGGAAAAATCCCTATGTCTATGGGAGAGGCAGAATTTCACTATTTGGGAGCACAAAATATAGAGTTTTTTTCAGTAGTAACCCTAGCCCGAAAAAGGCTATAAAATGGAGAAGATGGTCACTATTCGAAAAGAAATTATGTGTTGCTATAGTGAATGGTGGCCAGCTTTGTCAAAAGCACTACAGTGGCTGCCGGCTGGAGAAGTCAAAAGTTCTACAGTGAAGTCGACTCCAAATTACACACCGCTATAGTGACTATCGGTGTTGGTTGGTCAGCTCTGCTACAGTTGCAGGCCACAAGTATTTGGCCCAACCAGATCGGGCTACACCAATCCAACAGTGGGATGGGGTCATATGAGTAAGGGTGTGCGATTAAATGAGGTTTTTAATGAATTTAGGTGTGATAAGACTAAAATAGTTTTTTTAAATTTTGGTTATGTTTACTACTACAAATGGAGTGGTAGAAGGTTGTGGTAGAGTCATACCCCAATACAAGAACTCAAATCTAATGACCCAATATAGATCATTACATGGACATAGGCATGTTCCTTGATTTTTAAATGATGGAAAATATTGTCAAAGATTGATATAATAGGTGTTGAATGATTTTTACCCTGATAAAAATACAAAACAAAACATGATATGGAATTCTAAAAATATTGGAAATCAGAAAACATGCTAAAAAAGATACAAGGTAAAGGTGAAACCGACCAAAACATTTCTATAAAAATAATTAAATAGTTAAGACTATTCAGTACATCAATCCTCTTCCCATCACATTATATCCACCTCAAACTCATGGTTGTACACTAGGAATGAATAAAATTTTCAATTTTATTTTATCATGACCAATAAGCTCCACATGCACACTAATAAGAACATGCTAGAGTGAGTACAAAAACTAGTAGGATATCCCAAGACCTGTATAAATTATCCAAAAAAATCAATAAAATCTGGGTAAACAAATTTAATTATTTTATACAAGAAGCCATATTTTTTAACCAATCTTTTTAAGAAAAAAATTTCAAAGCATGATAAATAATCCATAAATTCTTCCTAGATTCAATTATTTTAATAATGCGTAAAACCTACTTAATTAATCCATAGAAATTCAAATACTAAACTGAAAATAGTTTATAATAAACTACAATAATATATATCATTATTTAGTGGAAAAACATAAATAATTTAAGGCATTATGAGAAGTATTGATCCATGTTTCATGGTTCAACCAACCATATTTATATCTAATCCATGTCACATGATATTACTGAATATAACTTTCTGTCTAATATGATGAAAAAATATCAAATTGTTTCATCTAAACCATTTTACATAGTGCAATCCACCATTACATCATTTGAATTAATGACCATTATAATAGAATAAATCATTTATTATAATGACCATTTTACTCCCATTTATTTTCCAAAACAGTGATTCCACCATTCAAAAATTCATTACACAAACCAAAACCAATTGTTATTTAAAATAACCTACACTAAAAAATATAACTATATTATAAAATAAAACCCATATGGAATCCACCTCAATTCTTACACACATCTATTTTTCAAAGCCATGTTTTATAACAAATATCATTTTCCAAAAATTTGTTCACATTATTATATCTCAAATTTTCATCACACTGTTTGTTTCGTTTGTATTCAAGGGATATGTGAGTTTTAAAAGAGTTTATGGGAGGAAGACTCTTCTCACAAAGAGGTCTTTTGTCTAGTCTATGACTCTGTTATAGATTTAATTCATTTTTCTGAAATCTATCCAACAAAAAATAACCCTTTTTTGAAAGTGAATGATTAACCATAATGGATTTAAATAAAAATTTTATGAGGGAATTAATTTTTCTCATAGTTAATATATGTTTTTTACACTATAGATTAAATCTATATTGGATGGAATTATGAAATTTAACAACATATAGGATGGAAGAAGGGGTAAAAATAGGTAGGAGTTATTATAATTTAAGGATTATATCTATGAAAAGGGATTCACATATATGCTTGTTAAGGGAATCAAAAGTGAGAAATTTCGATTCCATATAATGGGGCACATAATAAATATTAATGTCATGTGAAAAGGTAAAATGGTGTACCTTTTATGGCCATGTGTATAGGAAATGTGGTGTTTCTTTTATGGTCATGCATCTAGGCCATGTTATCTTATAGTTTAACAACATGTGTAAAGGAACTGTAGGTGAAAGACTCTTATAAATGATATGATTTGTGACTTAAAAAAAGTTGTCCTTTTGTATTATCTTTACATGTGATCTAGGGGAAGGAATAATAGAATCTCACTAAAATAGTATAACATAGATCTCAAACTTGGTGAACATATAGGGCTTAAACAATAATGGTAAACCATAATTAATAATTCTCAATGATCTAAGAAAAAATTGAGATCATGTATGATGGTTGGGAAAAAATAATCCCATTTAGTAAGTACCTAGGAGGAATTGGTCAGTTTGGGTTTGGGAAGCCACTAGAGAGAAATGGAAGTACCTTTCCTGGGTGGGTGACTTCGGTAAGTGATGTTCACAAGCCAATGATTGTGGGATACATATGGCCATCCATTAATAAAAAAACCAAGGAACCATGAAAACAATACATTTTTAGAGATATATTCCCTTTAAATGGTTCTTACCCTTGTTATATATCATAAATTGGGTGAATTGGTCTCTTATTTGGTTAATTCTATTATAGGAATTCACTAGAACGTTAGATATTAAATAAATCCTGAGATAAGAACATAATGGCTGACCTCGAAGTCATATAACAAAGAAGCTTCAAATTACACTATGGAACCAAAGTAATCACTTATTCTGTATTTTTAAATTATGTAAAATGAGATAAAATATATATTTGTGAATAATTTTCAATAACAAAAAAATTTAATATTAATGCAATAAAAATAAATAATTTTACGAAGAAGCTATACCTTAATCTCAATCAATCACTATTATAATTTTATCAATTTTTATCAATAAAAATATTTATATGACGCTTCTCATTTGAATTTTATTATCTCATCTGCATCCCCTTTATATTAGAGAATATTGATGTCTTACTTTAACAATTCACTAATTCCATTATTCTTAAGAAATATGGTTTACAATCTGAGGTGTGTTGAAATAGATTAATATCACACAATAATATCCTCTATAAATATATCCATTTAGTAGGATGGGACCAATTCATACTATATATTTCCTTATTTCTAGGACATTATGAGAATAAAAGTGATTCATTTAGTGTTTTATGGTTTATAGAAGAAATTATAATGAGGAATAATGGTTGGAAACTATCATTTATACCATTACTCAAAACAATGAAATGTCAGATTGGGAAATAAAAAATAAAAAAAAATTAAAAGTGTTATTTAACACTTAATAATAAAAATCATGATCTACCTTAGACTAACTAGTTCTCGATATCATTCCATGGAAATTTAAATGAGAAATAGAGAGAGATAAATTATTAATGAAAGAATATTGAAAAAGAAAAAGAAACCTCATCTGGCCCAAAATCTATCCTCTAATTGGGAATCATTATTACTTTAACTATTTTTATAATCTACAGACACAATGTAAAATTTTAGGTTCCATGATTATTACCACATGGACTTGAGTTATTCAAAATATTCTTCCATGTGTATAATGATATTTATTCAATTGTAAAAATAAATAAGTGGGTATAATTTCCTACAATATTATTCAACTCTTATCCATTATATGCCACTTTTTGGACTTCTTATTAGATAATTTATTGATATATTAAGGTATTATGATTATGAAAAACTAGATATTATCCTCAAGCTGTGCATAAAATCCATGTAGTCCTCCTTCATAGTCAATAATCATGGATTAATTTTCTTTGATTAGTGAATGTCAAGGATATGTACTCACCTTATATAATTCCTGTTGGAAACTAATTATATAAATATTGATTGAAATAATATGTATTTTAATCTCCTACAACATTAGTATGGTGATGGATCTTGTTTTGTACCTTGAGACTCTATTGGAAGCACATTAGGATATGTCATTGTGGTTCTTTAAATTCCATAAAAACTGAGTTTCTTAATTCTTAATATATTTTCCTAAATATTTAATGTTTGGGGGGATCCATATTATGTTAGAGTAAATATGTAGTCTAGAAAATTTAATATATGTGTTGTTGGTAATTATGTTTTACCAATGCCTTCCATGGGATAGTTTTCGTTATTTGATTCATTCTCAGGGTTCTCTATGAGGTTATATTGAATCTTAATATACTATCATAGGACATAGAAGGATACCTTAGCACTAAAACTCCCCTATAATTATTTCAAAGACACTACATTGTTTAGGTGGAATATTATCATTTAGTCCACATATGCTTTTTTCAATCAAATATATCATTTAGTTTCCTTCAATTACTATTCCAAAAGTATTACCCATAAAATTAAAAACACCAAATTTAGATAAAAAGGTATTATCATAAAAATATTTCACGGAACATAATTTTCTCAAGTAAATTTCTCCCTACAATTTGATTTAGACAATTATACTTCCTAAAATAAAAAATTATTCTATATTACTATTTTAATATAGATTATAAATAATGACACACAAAAAATATGAAACACATATTCAGAACAATTAAAAAATTAATTAGGAATATACTCTGATTATTTTGTGATTACTTATCCTTGAATTATTTCTCTTAATAAAATTTGAACCCCCTTTTCAAATTATATCAAGATGATTCTTTTTTCAGTGAATATTAAGTGATAAAGAATTAGTTGAATTAAATTTTTAAAAATTAACACCTTTTCAAATCCCATTTTCTCAAGATCCTCGTCTCTTATACAGTTTCCTACTTCACTAATAAAACATATAATATATTTTTGAACATTATATAAATCACATTCATTTGAGTTCAGTATTCCCCTTATTATCCACCTCCATTGAAAAATTTTCAAAATTATTTTTTGTAATTTTATAGATATTTCAAGTGAATTTTCTATATATATTAAGAATAAATAATAATAATCTATAATATCTCTTATAGAAGGCATCCCTTGAGGTAATGTATGAAATCTAGGGAATATAACTAGGGTATGGGATGTTGAATTTCAAATAAATTTTTACTCTTATTAATGACTTTTCTTTTTCACTCACAAAAATTGTGAAAAATAATCCTAGGAAACATCATGTCGGATCCCAACTACCCATTTACTCCATTTCATATGACTTAAATAATTGTTGTTTAAGAAGTATCCCTGATGTTTCACTCTTTAAAATTAGATAGTTTACCTAATATTAATTTTCTTAGTCTACTATGTTATGTTTAAACTAAATGCACCATAATCCTTTTTAATTAAATTTCATAGCATATTTACTATTGCAGTGACCTTAAATATTTTATTTGAACCTTTAGAATACTTGAAATAATATTTTTTTAGTTGATTTTTGAGTCGTTTAATTAAACATTTTATCACATAATCCCTAATATATTATATTAAATATAATATATTAATTTTAGTTCATTAACCTGAAATAATAAAGAATCTATTGTATATCCTAAATGGATACACAAAATAGTGGGATCTCCCTAGGGGTGGAATAAACATAGTTTTGCTTCCATACCCCTGATTGGGCCCATTTGAGGAGTTTAATTTAAAATATTGTGAAACCATAAAATATTCAGATTAAAAATCCTCGATTTACTTAATTAGGGTTTTCCTCCATAAACCATAATTAGAGAGAATATATATGGGAGTATATGTATATTTAGAGAATGGTTTTTTGAGTATTCACCGATGAAACTTGGTGTGATTATGGTTTTCATCGATGTTCCATCAGAACTCAATGTAGGGATCGTTACATTGAATATTAATCCACTCATCATAAATTTTTTATTTCATTTATTTATTATTGGTAATTTTTATTCATGTGTTATATATTTTTATTGAAAAAGTTATCCTATATCTTCATTCATAGTGATCTCTATGATATATATTGAATTAACAGTGAATGAGGGGAAGCCAACTAGATTTTAGAAACCGTAACCTCACCTTACCCCTACATAAAATCATGAACCCCTTGGTATAGCTATTTGTATAATTCCATGTTTAATTCTAAAAATATAGGTGAGTGTTTCACTAAACGCTATGTCTCCACTCCTCCCTAACTCCCTTGTGTCTCTCACTCACTCAAAACCATATTCAAACAAATGGACATCGACCCTAGATGTGGCTAATGATAGTGATGGAAGCTAACTGTGGTGTATATTAATGGTACTAGGTGGAGTATATCATACATAGTTGGTGGTGGTGGTGTCGCTCGTAAAACGTGAGGCCAAGAGAGAATCAGTGTGAGGTGATACGATCTCTTAGACATTGATAGGTGGAAAATATTGTTAAGGAACGTAATAAAAATGTGTGTGGATAGGGTTAAGATCCAAGTAATTTGATATAACAGGATTAGATAGTGAACCAACCACCATGTGGTGGGTGGTTAGAAAGTGTTTTAGTTGGATTATCCCACCGAAAGTTCATGCTCGGCCCAGCTCCATCTCAAGTTGGGCGGCACATGGGCCCGACCATCAGATCAAACCAACACAAAATCCTACACAGTAGTGAGTTGTGTATTGTAGGCCTATCCTATGGGAAAACACTCCTAATCGAGAGGCTTAACATTCAGTTTTGGTGGGGTAGATGTCCTGGTTGAGTTTGAATTGAATGAACCTAGGGTGGCAGCATGGGTCAAGTCTTCCCCAACCTAACCTAAGAAAGATCATGGATGCATGGGGTTCCACACACCATATGTGATAATCCCTATACTCTAATAGGTTTCCCTAACATTCTATGTTCACTACATGGTAATCCTGAAGTCTACCATAAGGCCTAGTTATTTTCCCAAGTGATGATTTTTGAATATTTCTCTCTATGATGTTCTTTAAAATAATTAAATGGCATATCCAAAGTGTTTTCTTCATATAGAATGCAATTTTTTGATAAGTGTATCAATTTTGGGACACACACACATGAACACACAAACACAAATATATATATATATATGGGAATAATTATATTTCAGTTTGGGAGGAATGATTATGGGACTTAAACATGATGCTCAAATAATACATGGAATTTTGATACTCAGTTGGTTTCATGCAAGTGATTATGCATGATTCCCACCCATAATTACAATGTTTTGTACTTTTATATATACTTGTGGTGTGGGTCCTCTAAATTAGTGAATGGTTCAGTACATCCTCTGTCCTATATATATATAATTCCTCTATATGGCAGATGGAGTTAGGAACTACCCCATTTTCAGGGTTTGAGTCCTTTATCTATTGAGTTAGAAACTCCCTCATTTAATATGATTTCTTCAACCAGTCATGGGTCCTCCAATAGGGTTGGAACTCTCTCATCCAACATCATCATACCTTCATTGGGAATCGGTCCCTCACTAAACCCTCTAAGAGGTTACAAGGGTTATGTAAATATGAGTATCTTGGATTCATGGTTTCCTCATGTTATTTGATCTTAATTTAGACAATCTATAAAGAGTGGGACACTATTATGTCCCATGTTCAGTATCCTGATATTATATCTATGTTTTCTTCTTATTTTTTGTTCCAAAATTATTTTTATTTCATTTATCTTGGTGGTTTTGGGGAAATTATACTAGGCATGTATATACTCACCCATGCATAGTTATGTTTTACACATGTATTAGGTCTTATATAGACAATGGGAATTTCAGTGGTGTTCATAGTGGACATGTCTTTGATATGTTAGATAATAGTGGTTCTTGGAGGTGATGGAAACTGGGTAGTGTTTTTTTGGATCTATGCATCGAGGAGTATCCTTTCATATAGTTATTCAAGGTTAGTTTACATTTGGGATTTTAAGAATATGTTTTCCCCATTAACACTGTGTCTTTACTCTTATCATTATATGTGAATGGTCAGTTTATCACATGCATTAATATATTCTAGTTGATTTGTTTTTTTACCTTTTATTATTATATTATGTGGGGAAACATGTGTTTCATGATGATATTTTTATTCCAAGGCCTTCCACATTTTTTGATATGCCTACTTAGTTCTACTATCTAATCCCCTATCCTATTAGAGGTGGGATTGAGGTTCCATACACAAACTATATATCATCCTAATAAAGGCCCTATATGGTCGGTTAATATTAACTAAAAATATGATATTAAATGGTTTAAAGGTGAACATGTCTCCTGGATAAGAGATAAATAATTGACAACTAAATGGGTGACACACAATCCAATAACAGGATAATTCCCTTTCCCCACAGATGGATCATAACATCCATTATAAATTCGGTTCATGAAAATATTTTAATAAGATAAGGTAAGAAATCAATAGGTGGGTATGATGGATATAACCTTGTTATTATTATATAGTAACTTGAGTTGTGTTTCTTTCAACTGGATTCTTTAACCCATAAAGTAAAACAAGAAACATTATAATTTATTCAAAATAAAGGGAAATAAAAATAAAGAGGAAGTGATATATATTATTGGGTTTAATTCCATAGATTTTCTACATTTTAATTATATATATAATTAAATTTTAATTTTTTACCCCTAATCTAATATTGAATGTGTCTTTTGTTATTTTAACAACCATATCATTGTTTTCTCAATAATATTATCCTTGAATTTGTTATTGAGGTTCTATTTCTATAGACAATTTTACCACCCCCTATATGATGGTAAACAACAAGAATTGTTGGGGTGAAGAAATGTATGGGTCATATTTTTCTTATGAATAAGTTACTACATAATCCAATTTTTGTTCTTTTATGTTTTTATGGAATGGATCATATTTTCTATACTAAAAAATTTGTTGTTCTTGATCTTGAATCATAGTAACAAATCACTCTTCATCATCAGTGGATAACCAAATTGGATCATCCACCCACTCTTCAGTTTCCAACACATCCCCCATGGCTTCTTTATCCAAAAAACCAATAAAACATAAATAGTTATGATTATACATTAAAAATATATAGTACACTATATTGTATTTAATTTACAATTAAATTAGATTAAAATTACTTCACAATGAAAAATCCACCTCATATGTTTTATTTTAATGTTCTAAATATATGAGAAGTGCCTTTGTCTATAAAAATTTGAGTAATTTTGATATTGATAATTCCTACTCAAGGTATCTACAAATATCCTCGACATGATTTTCAGAGTAGGCATGATAAAAATTAAATAATAATAGATATATTACTACGGTCTCTTCTAATTTTTCTTGGGAAACCACGGTCCTAACATGTTATTATATTTGTTAATGTTGAATAGAATACACCATTTATTCATCTTAATATTCCTATGGATAATTTTCATACCTACCACAAAAGAAACCAAAAATGCTTGATTTGTTTCCACCTAATTGATTTGAAATTTTTACTAGGTGAGATAGAACTAAATTATGAAAATAAAAACTAAAGAAATTAAAATTAAAGTTAGTAACATAGTTCAAATTTGTTGAATCAATGAAAATGTTTCCAAACTGAGGTTATTGGAATTATATCATAGGATTCCATTGAAACATTAAAATTTAAATATATCACAAGATAGAAGCCCAGTGGCTGCCTTTAGGGTTATCTCACAAGGTGGATGAAAATCGCATTAGCAGTCATCTATTTTCAATTATTATATTTCTTATATTTTTATATTATCTGAAAACACATAAAATAGATATATTTGATTAATGTATTGAAAATTAAAAAGGAAATATTCATGAAATTCAAATAAATAATTTAGGGAGAAGATGTGGCTTTTCCTCTATCGATCACTTCTACAATTCTACCATTGTTTCTCAATAGAAATAAATACATTCATATTCACCTTGGTGGCCCATTGTAAACTTATTCATGTTTAATATCTATTATAGAATATTAATTCACCTATTTAAAAATTCTCCAATTCATTTGTTTCTTGGTATTCTACTATATACTCCTTGGGTGAGTAGAGATACATAAATCTAACTCATACACATCAAATCTCAAGGTATCTTTGTAATAGGGGAAGACCAATGGGTGATTTAGAATTAATGTAAAATATGTTGGACTATTAAATCCTTAATCATATAGTTTATTTCATACAATATATTATCTTGGTAATGATTCAATTGGAGTTTAATATTTTAGAGAAAAAATCATAGTTATGAACAATTCTGTAAAATCATCGCCTACCCTCATTAATCAAAACTATTAATTATTAGAGTGAGAAATAAGAAATAATGAAAAAGTATGAAGTATTATAAAAATATTAATAATTTAAATCATGATCTCGATCAAACTGACCATATTTCATTTTCCTTATATGGATATAGAAGTTGAAAATAGAGTGGAGGTAACAATAAATATTCAAAATGAAAAAAGAAAAATAAATATTATATACCCTTAGATCAATCCCCTAATTAGAAACACTTATTCCATGTATTTTTCTTAAATTTTATAACCATAATGTAAATGTTTGATCACATGGATTACTTTCGCATGGACTCATGTTATTTATAAGTTTCTTCAATGTAGATAGTGAGAGTTCTTCATATGCATGCATAAATAAGTGGGAAATAGTACCCATGATCTCATTCTTATAATATATATTATATACCTTTTTAGGGTCTTCTCATTATATAATTAACTTATTTGGTTACTAATTTTTATTATAGAATCCTAGATGATCCCCTCATGTTATTCATGTAAACCATGTGGCCCTATTTTATCATCGGCAGCTATAGTTTAATTTTTATGGATCACTATAACATAAGAATATGTCTAATATTGATATAATGTGTGTTGAGTATTGATAATTTGTTGGATAATAGATATAATAAATTTTAACAGCTCAAATTACTCTGGAAGAGTGATAGATCTTATGTTTCCCTTGATACTTTGTTGGAAGAACTTGAGGTTATGTCATTCTGTTGATTAAAATTCCCCAAAAACATGGTGTCTTAATCATTATTATGTTAGGGAGGATTCATAATGTGTGATGGGAATCCAAATTACATTTGAGGTTTTATAGAGTCTCTGAAATTTAGTGTATTTTCTTTTAGTTATGACAAAAGCCTTCCATGAGACAATGTTGGTGATGTGATGCTTTCTTAGGGTTCTCTATAAGGAAATGTTGTCAGCCACCATACTCTTAAGTGATAACACAATATATTTTGGAATTTTAAAACCTCTTTAAGTTGTTTCCAAGGTACTACATTGGTAAGGCGGAATATTTAAACCTCCAATGTAGGATACATTGGCCTTCGATGTATTCTCAGGATAGTAGTCATAACTATACACAAACTTGGTTTCCCTCCATCTCTTTTCTATATCCTGTTCCCATGAAAGAAAAAATACCAAAAAATAATAAAAATGTTTAGTTATAAAATAATTTTTGATAACATAATATTTTCATTGATATTTATCCCTATGTTTTGAGTTGTAAAATTAAGCTCCCTAAACTATAAAATTATTATTTCTTACAATATATTTATATATTTAAATGAAACAGACACACAAAGGCTAAAAAAGTATGATAAATAATGAAAAAATGTGTAATGCATTATATCATAAGGGTTTTAAGTGTAAAACCCTTATAGTAATAAATTATCCATAATTCCAATCAAATTTCATAAGGTTTTGATTCAAGAATGACTTATAGGAGTTCCTAGAGTTTTAGAGTTCTTATGCTAGGGAATCAATTACTCTTGGGGTAGAAACTCTCTTCTATGATGAATCTATAGGAAAGGTATCATTTTATAACTAACCCTGCCACAGGTACCCAATTATTATGAAAGCCTCATGGGGTTCCTTTCTCATCTTAGGGCACACACAGATTTAAAGGTTTCAATTCATGATAGGTTGAATGGGGGAACATGTGATTGATTGAGTGAGTAAATTCATGCTTACTTTGGAAGGGTATGTAAATGGGATTTATTAGGGTACATGTGGGAGATTAAATGAGGTGTTTTGGACGGATTAATGTGAGTGTGCATGAAATCTTGAGTGTGGATAAATTTGAATAGAATTTGGTAAATATCCATTAAATAAAATCCAATATAAAATGACCACAAAATATGATTTGGGTGTCTGTTTTGTCTCTATTAGCCATAAAATCAAATATAATGGAATTATTTAGCTATTAGAAAATTGTTATAACAATATAACAAAATTTTCATAGATCAAAGGAATATTAAATACCTTTAAAAATATATCTAAATATTATGTGGAACATTTCCTTCAACAAGCGATGAGATAAATTGCTTACTCTAGATATAATGTTATTACACCATGTCAATGGAATGATAATTTTTTCGAAGGATCTATACCCCATTATGAATGACTAAACCAAATATGAGACCCTCACCACCATGTAATCATATTGGTTATTATTTTTTTAGGATCTCCACCTCCTGATGATTGATAAATATATAACCTATATGAATTCTATTTTAATATTCTTTATATTGTGAGATACTCATTAATTTTCATGTCATCCAATTGAGGATCATACAATTTTATTCACAATAGGGTGTGATCTATATTTTTGGGAACCTACAATGGTAAAAAATATTGTAAATCTAGTTCTTATAATTTTGAAAATAATAAAATAATATATCAAAACATATAAGGAACAAAATTATCATAAGGAAATATAGAATCCACCAACCTAGATGCCCTTCCTCAGAATTTACACACATTATAAAACTATTTATTTAAAATAAATAAATCATTGAGTCTTATCATAAAATTCCTCTGCAAATCAAATTTCATAAACCAAATGATCAAAACCTCCTTTTAAAGTATTCTGTTATGAAATTTACACTTTTAGAATGATCCTATGCATGATTGGGATGGGCCATTAAATTTTGGAATGGAAATAATATTAATCTATAGATTAGAAAATATTTTCAATTGTATATGGGACAACCCCATTAAACATTGAATAACCCCATGAAAAAAATATCATAATCCTAAAATTAGTTCCAAAATAATGACTACATAAAAATTAAAGGTTCAAAGACTTTATCATGTTACCAATATCTCCAAATGGATCATATAAAATATACCAAAAGATTTATTTCATTTTAATTGATAATCTGTCTAAATCTAAAACCTTCAATAACCATTTTTCATAACATCCACCACCAATAGAAAATATATAGATTTTTCAAAGATAAGGAGAGAAATATATGATGGGTGTGAGACCCGACTAATGTGATTAAAGCATTTAATCCATTCCCATTATAATGTTATCATGTGGAACTCCCATATTAAAAGATATTATGGTCTCTCTTTCTCACGTTTTCTATAATTTAATGGTGTACTAATCATAAAGAACATTCAAACTGATCCCATTTTCTCTAATTCAACCATGTTAAATTTAATTCACCAACAAAACTTCTCTATTAAAATTCTCAAAATTAAATTCCACATATTTCAAATTAAAAATTTTAATTATCAATAATTTAAAATAGAATTAAATATAAATTAATGTTTAAAAAATATCTCATAAATATATAATAAAGTATAATCAGATTCTTAAGGTGGATCGCACATTAATAAATGATGATAATTCATTTTCCACATCCATCGTATATTCCATTAAAACTTTGGAAATAATTCACCCAAAAAATGTATGTGTTTACTATAGTAAAACTTTTTCCATCTCCAATTTCCAAAAAAAGCCCCTTCTCAACCTCTTTTTATTCCATTCTTAATAATTTTATTACACAAAAAATTAATTTATATTGACTAGAAAGAAAATAACAAAATTATGTGGTTGTTATGGACACACCAAATGTATATTTAATAATTATATCTTTCCACCATGAGAGAGGAAAATTATATAAAATTTCATAAAAATATATAATTATGAGAAAATTATAATTCATATTGGTCTATCAAAAACCAAAGGAGAGGAAAGGATTTAAATCATCTCATCATATCTAAACAACCATGAAATCCTATCAATATCCATTCAATATTATCACCAAACTTTTCAACATTAACAAAAATATGTGATAAAGTGTTAGTTTATAAACTAATATACCTCCAATAATTTTACAAAATAGTTAACCCACCAGGTATACCTATAATATCAATTTAAATTCCTTTTAGAAAACATATATTCCATTTAATTTAATGAAGTTATTATTTAAAAATTCTATTTGTTGATAATTAAATAAGATAGTGAAATTCACATATCAACATGTTAAGACAAGCTTGAATAATATAATCAATCATGTTTCAAATGTGTATAAAAAAACCTAACACCCAAAAAATGTTTTAATTTAGAAAATATATGGAGATAATAAGGTTTAATTGAAAAAATTAGTGTAAGTGACTCCCTAACATTTCATCTATTAAAGTCGATAAAATAAAATAATAGAACAAACTCCAATAATTTCCCCCATTTCTCATATTATCCTTTTGAGATTCCGTCATCCACTTGATTTTTTTCTTGAACAAATATGTGAAATAATAACATGAATATGGTTAATGAAAATAATTTAGTCCACTCATTCACTCTAAATATTACATGGATAAACTTCAAATTATTGGTTAATAGTAGAGACAACAAAATATGTGTCGCTTTTAGTCCAAATTTTATACACTTATAATATTTTTGAGTACCTCATATAGCATATTTTTTCTTGGAATCAAATTTAGGTGATGATTAAATACCATGAAATCAATATAATGATCCCCTAATGAATCTTATATATGTGTATAAAATAACACTATAACTACATCTTCATAGTCTTCTAGCCACATCACCATCAATGTTAACTTTATGCTAATATTTAATTTTTTATAATAAAAATTATGTACTTATATATGGTATATCTTCTAGTAATTACTATGATTCAATATAGATAAACAATTACGAGGTCCCCCATGTTTTTCATCTTGCTTTGATTATTTATTTTCATGGATCAATGAATTCATTCACAAATATAGTAAGTGATGTTACTGAAGGTAATAGATCTACCTTTAGGACAAATAAGGTTCATAACCCTAAAAATATAATTCAATAATACTAAAATAGAAATAGAGGGGTAGCTATGAATCTACTCCCTAAAATTATTTGTACAAAGCATTGTCAACTATTGATCCAGAACCATAATATGTAGGATTCAATGAAAAAACATACCAATATATGTCCAATGTCATCTTTTGAAACTAAAACATAAAAATATATTATTAACATATTTATAACATATCGTGGAAAGAATAATGAATTTATACACCAATTCTTTTATTATCTTCTATCATTTTTCTATCGCACTATATTTTCCAAATTAGTATGGGTTAGGAAGGATAGTTAAAGGGTTTTTTGAATAATTACATCCACCTCAGAATTTCATCATACATATTATAAAGAGATATATATTTTATTTTACTTATTAAAAATACCATAAGTGAATGTTTCCAAACTACAACATTTTGATCCAAAAAATTGATATCCCCTTATATCTGTAATAATATTATTATGTTAGAATGATCCAAAATCATATATTATAGTGATAGCATAGGAAAAATTTAATTTTGAGTATGAATTTGGAATGTAACACTTCCCATTGATTGGGTATTCCATATTTTAGGTTAAACATCTATTTAAATCAGATTGTGTTGAAAAAACACTGGAAATTATTGAAAATTGAAAAATATGATTATCTAATAGTAGAAAAGATAGAGAATATTATTTAGAAGATTTTTTTCCCAATAAATATTTTTATGAACACAAATATTAGAATAAAATGTATCTATCAATAATCAATTTATTATAAAAAGAATAATTTTAAAGAAACAATCTATTGAAATCATAAAAACATTTACCCAATTCCTCATATGTCTTATGGTTTGATTCAATTTTTTCATGAAATAGAGAATTATTTTATCTAATGAACACATCTACTCCAAATAAATTTTCAAATTTGTTCTATAAGTATCATGATAAGGAACCTACTCCATTTATATATGGATAAGGTATAATTGTTTTTGGAGGTGATGACTAAATTGATAAGTCATAGGCTACCTACCTATTAGATGGATTTCCATTCTATCAAAATTTTATATTGATAATTTTTATTGAAATTACATCTAATTGAGAGTATTCAACACTACCCTAAAATTTATATACCCCTAGGTAATAAATTTTTTTTGTACCTTGTTTTATATTCATATATTATTAAATATTACTTTTTCTACATGATGTAAATCCATTCAAAAATATATTTTATTGTCTCCTCCATTTATTAAAATTTATAGATATTTTATTGCAATGATTGAGGATTACCCTAATTTTTCTAAGAGTATTATCACCATCCTCAAATAATTTGAGGATTTCATCCAGATAAACAAGGTATATAAGGGAAAAATGTTTATGGGTAGCCTTAATGGTGGTTGTATAACCATTGTTAACAACATTTTTCAAGAATCTACATAATTAGTCGTAAAAAATAAAAAATATAAGAGTTCACAGGGTATCACCTTGACATTCCACAAAGAATACCTAAAATAACTTCTATGTGTTCCATTGACTAACCAATTGAGTCTGGTACTAAAAATAATAGATGCTAATATATCTGTAAAGATCCTAGAAAAACTAAATTTCTTATGAAATTGAACATTAAATTCAATTTAATGGTATTAAATTCCTTTCTAATGTCAATATTTATAGACATATTACATTCCATGTGGTCCTTTTGAAGAATATTACTCCCATATAAAGCAATTTAGCTTCAATAATTTAAATTTTTAATAGTTATAAATCCCAATTTATTATTAGAAATAAATACTGGAAGTATTACCAAGCATGAGAGCAAGAAAATTACCAATTATATTTTGAATTATTTTTTTATATGATGCGGTATGGAATTTCTTATGATTCTAAGCATTATATTACTAATTATTAAGAAAAAAAATATAAATCAAACCCCTTTGGTATAATTTTTTTTTAAATCCTTACAAACATAGAAAATATCTTATTTAATGTTATCCCAGATGTTTTAGAAAAAATATTTAGTGAATCCATCTAGACCTATTGTACTATCAATATTAACATAAAATAGAGTATATTTATCTTTATCCACTAAGGGTATTCAAATTGAATTATTATTTTATAAAATAGTCCCCCAGTTTAGAACCACAATAGAAAAGTCAATACTATTTCCTTTATCATTAGATTCATTAAAAATTGATTATAAATAATTTACAATGTACTACCTTATATCACTATAATTAGAGTAAAAAAATCAATATTAATAATAATTTAGATACATTTAATAAAAATTATTTCTCTATATAATATGTGGAAGAATATAAAATTTTTTCTCCTTATTTTTTACCTATAAAAACATCATTATTATTTAAATATTCTATCTGTATTATCGATCATGTCATCAAGCATACATTGTTTCGGGGTTTCATCATCATTGGGAAGGTCCTTATCAGTATTCTAATTTAATATATCTTATAAATTTTCATTAACCTACTTTATAATATAATATGATTTTTTAACATTATCTTTACTCCATATATATAGATCAATATTGGTTCTATACGATTTTAAGAGAGGATTTATATAGAATTATATATGTTAGACATGTTATATTCCATAAAACAATATCTCCTCAATAATAAATTTTAATCCATGCATTACTAGTCCTAAAATGTATAGGGGGATTTAATTATTTTATATAAAAATATAGAAGAATAGGATTATTATTCAAATGTATCTTAGTGAGACAAGTATAAGAAAATAAAAAATGAAATTCATCCCTACACATAGAGATGAAGGCACAATCTATTCTACTAGTTTGTTTGATGTTAAAAAAATGTATATTCACAGGGATGTATGGTCTAGTTAACCAAATTTCATCAAATAAGAAATTTTCCACAAATTTAAAAAACTTAGTTGATTAATATTTACAATAAGTGCTTCCAGCATCCTCATGAGGACCAAATACAAAATTTTAATCACTCATCACCAACAATGGAAGATATAGTAAGAATTTAAATAGTCCGTTCTAGATATCCCTTCATCTGATATAACACATATTATCATGAAAAATAATGAAAATGGATAATTTGTAAATAAATGATGGGAATATAGTGACTTCATCTGTGTTGATAAATTTAATATTGTAATATGAAATTTTATATACAATGACACAATGGGTTTCAACTAGAATATCAATTAAATTAATATCAATCAAATAGAAAAAATATTATTCCAATAAAAAAGGATATTTCTTTCAAATTAACTATATTTTCATAAATTTGATTCATTAATGTTTTATGAGTGATGATGTAATGTCTTAGGGAAAAACTAGTTTTATAATTATTTATCCCTTTTAGAATATTATCCCATGGTTTGGTACTATTAATTTTATCCTTATATGAGTTATTTATTAACCTAATTATTTCCTCTCTTTAATATACCCCCAAATTTTATCAAAGGTGAGGGTTTCTTCCTTAGTATCAAGTTTGTAATCCTTTCCCATTTCCTTAGCTTCATATTACCAACTTTTAATAGGAATATAATCTAAATAATATCCAATCAGTTGAAAATATTATTTGATTTAGGTTCCTCAGATACTACCAATTCATTTCTCATAATACTCCTATATCAACTAACCATTTGAGAGTATATAAGGGATATTCCATTTTTGTAATTTCCTTTTAAAAGTTATCTTTTGAAAACTGATGACGTCTCTTTTCACCAGGTTTGTTTTCATCTATATTCTAAAAATCATTGTCATTTATTCTTAAGATTACACAATAGGTACATTCAATTTAGATATATCACATAGTGTTTTATATTTTACATGATCACCATCATCTTTAAATATTCCATTTTTTAATTCATATTCATGGGTGTTTATGTAACGGTAATAGTTGGCCTCAACAAAAATATGAACCAATGATTAATGTTGTATACTATGAATCATGTTATATATAGAGTGGTGGAAAAATTTTAGTGTATTATTAATGTGAGATTATGGGTGGTATTTGAATAGAAAAATAATGATGAATTTTGAATTTTATTTAATTTAACTGAAAGAGTGTCTGTGTCACATATATTCCTTTAATAACTATATTTTTGGTTTATATTTGAGTACCATAAGATTTCTTCTCTTTCTGGGTGTATTTTCCTATAATTTTAGAGAATTTTGGTTGGTGTGAGATTAGGGAAAATCATATTACATATATAAGAAACTATGTGATTATTTTTGGGATCCCATACGAGGTTTCATGGTTAGTTATTGGTTGAGACATACTATTATTCCTTATATGGAAAATTTGAACATTTTGATTGAGTAATTTCACAATGTTGGTGCATATTATATCAAACCATTTGACTAAAACATACATCCTCTCTAGTAGCCCAAAACTGATTACCCGATTTTCTATATTATGTGTAAAAACCATGTGACTATAATTAATTACTCTTCGAATAAATTTCAAAACCCAAAATGCCTCCCACTCACCACATTATTTCACCCTCCCTTTAGGGTCTCAATCTAGAGGTCCTTACAAGGGGATTATGGGAATCCCAAACCTTCTAGATATTTATTATGATGAATCATGTGGTGTTAGATCTAGTATCTAAAATGTGTGTTCCTTTTCAACATAATTTTTCAACATTTATCTAGAGCTCCCCAATTTTCCAAAAAATTTAATGTTATACCAACGATTTTTTTTCATTGTATCTTCGGTTCATGTTATGATATAATTTTTTTATTAGATTGATTGTTGGAAGAGGTAGACTTACTTTTTATCCAGGTTGATCATTATGTGAATCATTAATATCCTGGTGTTAAGTGGACTCTCTCCGTTCACCATTTAATTTTGTGTTATTAAATATTATTTTGAATAATATGGAATTTTTCTTGTCCTTCTCCAATTTCCTAGATCCCCCATCTTCTTTATTGTGTAGATCTTGTGCAATTTTCAAATGTTTTCCAATTTTTTGAGGTATGTATACCAATCACCCCCTTTATAATTTAATATATGATTTCCTAGGATTTAATATTTAATTTATGATTTATTTTATTGTTTTCAATTATATCTAGTATCTATATCAATGATCAATGATTTATTATGATTTTTATAAAAGTGGAAAATTGAATTTGGGTATGAATTTAGGTGAAATAATTATAATATAATATAATATTGTATTTGAAAATTAACTTACGTGTATTTTGATGAATTAATTGATTTTATTATAATGATGAATTCAATAAATAAAGAGAAAATTGTGGTTTTGAAAATCTTGGGTTCTTTGACCCTTTTTTGAACTACAATTTTAAAGTTAGTATTTATTAATGTGTTATGATTTATAAATGAATTTTTTAGAAGAAATGAAATGATTTCATAGTCTCGGTATACCATGTTGAATTGATAATTCATGTTTTTCAATTTAGAAGATTTATTATAAAATCTAAATCCCATAGTACATGCCCATTTTCATGTAATTGAAAAGATGGGTTCCTGAATGAATGAAATGAAATTTCCCTTTTAAGGGTGATTAATTAAATTTAAATTAAATTGAATTGATATAAATGATAAAGGGGAATATTCCTATATGGTGTTTATAGGTGTTATAATTATTTATTATTTTTTTGTAAACATAGTGATATAGTATGATATATGGTATGATACTCCCTTTTTAACGCTCTCCTCCATATTAATGTAGTTGGGAGACATGGGATTATATTGGGGAAGTCTAGGTACACATGTGCATAAGTTTTGTATTATGCTTTCCCTAGTGAAATTATTTGGGTCATATTTAGAACTAAGGTATTTTCCCTCATTTAGGCTAGGATAGGGTAAGATAGGGTATTTTGGTTGAGGTAGATTGATGTGTTGATTGAATACTGGAACACAAACATTACTTCATTGATAATAATGTAGACTATATTGTAGAAGGTTTCCATTTAGCCCCATTAGTTTCCCGGATAATGTGTTATGAATATTTTATTGGGTATTATTATATTCAATATTATGATAGGATATTTTATTTCATGAAATGTATATATAAAATATTTTAGACATCAATATATAAATGATTTGATTTGTGAAAATAATGTGTGGTATTATTTGGAATAGGGTTAGATTTTTTTAAATGTTTTTTTAAGAAAAATGTCTAGTTTTTTTCCATTAAAGGAAAACTAGGAAAAAATATTTTCTATCCTTATTTTCAATCCTACATGAAATATTTGTTCTCTAAATGTGTTATTATTTTCATTGATGGGAAGAGGCCTACTAAGATTTTATCTCACAAAAATATGTTATTGGTTTAACTGGTTACTATGTGTAGTGCATATTCTTATACCTCTGGGATCAATCATTGATGAAGGTGAATATGGAATTACCTCACTTTCACATGGAAATGTTGGTGGTTTGTTATATTTTACATTATTTTTGGTTTTATCAGCCATTGACCTTGTTATCTAGTCAGTTGTATCTTCTACTTTTATATGTATCAGTTTGTTTGTATTTTCATTCTGTTTTTTATCATTTTATGTTTTTGGTTATTTGGTTAAATCCTTCAAATTTATTATTTTCAATTCCCAAGTTCTTGTAATCAGCCCATGATTATCATTAATGGTCATCATCCTTGTTACATATTGATTTAGATGTCATTTTTCAAGGGCACTATGACTTGGTTTGTAAAATTTTTTATGAAAAAAGGGTTAACATAATTTCCATGGATGTGGAATAGGTTTGAGGTAGGACTCTTATAATTCTGTAGTTTTTCATGGAATGGTTCTTAATCACCACCCAAATGAGATGATTTTTTTCAGTGCAGTCCTAGATGAGTATGAATCATGTTCAAGCTTAGTCCATGAATGATTTTGAGACTTCTTTGGGTTTTATTTGATTGACTTATTTTGACCTTTGGAGTTCATGATCTATTTTTTAAGCTCACCATTTTTTATTAGGTTTGGAGGGAATTAATAGGGTTCAATATTAATACACATCATTTGGACAACCATGTGTAGGTCATGCAACAACATCAATTTGGTTTCTAGTGGAATTATCAGGATTGTCACATGGTATACCAAACTGTGTGGCCAAAATATATGCAACTGATATTTAATGGAATTTTTATATTTTATTTCTAATCATATTTGACTGATTTTACATAACTTTTCTTTTATATTATACTAATTTTTTAAAATTATTATATGATAAATATTTTTGTAGGTTTTTTAATGATCCTTTAAAATAAAATCATTGTGATGTTTGGAAAAGAGTTTGGAATTTATTTTAAATTTAAAAATGTTATATATTGAAAATTTTATTTGGATTTTAGTGTTTCTCGTAAATTTTTAATTTAAAATGATTAACGAATTTTAGAGAAACTAGATGATACTTTTAGTAAAGGATTGTAGTTCTATATCATTCTGATATTTTATTATGGTGTTAATAATGTTTATTTGATTTATTTTAAATGGTTGAATGTAAAATGTTTTAAATCAAATTTTTCTTAAATTTTAAATGATAATACCCCTTTTCCTTTAATATATTTCAAGAGTTTGGAAATGTTTATTTAGGTAATTGAGATTCATTTCTATATGGATTTTGGTAAAACCCTCATTAGTTAAATATATAAACATCTTTGATAAAAAATATAGTACATGGGTTTGTTGGGTTGCATTTTTTGGTGTTTTTTTGTGATTTTTGAAAAACATTATATGATGTTTTTATCTGTTTTGTGATCTTTATTCTGAAACATGACTTCTGATGTTTTTTGATGGTTTTTTTCTTGTTTTACATTATTCTTTCAATTAATACACTCTTTTGTTGATCTAAATTCATTTTGAATGTTTTTTATGTTGGATTCGGACTCAGTACCCTATGTCTTTTATCTCACACCTCAGTGTGATGATTATGTCTATGGGTTCCAAATCCTAAATCCTCATAACTTATTTTGACAATGGTATTCATAGTGATTAGTGATATGGATGAATAGGACTGAGGAGATATTTTCCCAACCTAAAATTCTAGAATCTCCCAAGGTTATTTTTATTAATTTCATGTAAAAGTGTCTATTTATGAAGTGTTTTTATTCTATTACATAGGATAAGACACAAAAGGACCACTCTTAGGTAGCTTTTATAGTGTGATTCATCCATAAATAATTTCCCAAATCAATGATGGTACTAAAGGAAATATAATTTCATGGCCTCCAAACAAAAATAAAATGGTGTTGTAGTATGATTTATATTTTATCAACCTGGTATCATATCTTTATCAGCTATCCATGGATAATTCTCTAATATATTGATAAATTTGGTAATCACTTCTAAGAAAATTTTCATAGTTTGTACTTCTTATCAACTTCAAATATTATGGAACATTTTTTTGCGTGTGACATTAGGGTTGAAATGGGCATGGAAAGAGAACCCATGGAATTGAAGATTTATACTATTCTTGGATGCGATAAAGGAAGCTACATCATTGGAAAAAGGAAGTGTTCCATGTAATACCATATTGTTTTGGTTTTTCAAAGTCCTTATTTCTTATCATTATATTAATCTAGAATGAATAAATTGGTTTTCTGCCAATATGGAATTGTGGGAAATACAAAGCATGTTTCTAAGAATCCTTTTAAATCTCAACGCTCTTGATACAATCATAGTCATCTAAAAGGGTTATGTTGCGTTTTATTTTCACCAAAAATTGGTCAAGATTCATCAAATAATAAATTCAATGTGGTGTTGTATAAGATTCAATACAATAGGGCTCTGGGCATCGGCCTCAAAGTGAAGTGGTTTCAAATATTGGACAGTATACCAATAGAATTTAATGTTGGTCCATCTTATTTATCTCTATGTTAGAGGAATGAACACTTGATTTTACTTTTATGTAGTTATTTTCCTCTTCTGGACCTTGTGATTTTAGGAAATCATTCATTAGTTACCCTATATTATCTATGGTATTGTATTCTATTTTCTAGTACCTTTGTTGGATTCAATCATTGTGATGTGAGAATATTGTTTTATGATAGTTATTGATTTATATTATATTATGAATTCTCAATTGTTGATGACATGATTTGTGGGATTTTTAATCGAAGGGATATTAAAATATGGTGGGTGTGAGCACCATTATTGAAACTTTTCTATGGTTGGTTCATGTTTAGTCATTTTAGGTGACCAAACCAAGTGGCCTCTCCAGTATCATAGAAACTAGCACATAGTTTTTGTATATTTTTCTAAACCATGTAGCTAAACCATGATATGTAAATTAATTATAATGAAAATTAAATTAAAATCCTGAAATTCATTCAGTTAACCTCATTCGTTCACCCTCACTTTAGTGTATCAAACCCTTGGTTATTCCTTGATGATTTTGGGTATCTCAACCCTTCCTACAATTTATTATAACAAATAAAGTGTCATTTGATCTGTCTTTCTAAAGGTATGATCCCATTATTCTTCATTTTTATCATTTAACTACATCACAATTTTTTCAAAAAAGGAATCTTAGATCGAGGTTTTCAACACAAGATATAATGTTCATGTGATGGTCTAAAAATTATCTTAGATCGATCATTTAAAGAGGATAAATCCTTTATATCTAGATTGATCATTATTTTAATCATTGTAATATTTGTGGTAAGTAGTATTTATATCTTCTTCATAGAATTTGGTATCATAATATTTTATTTTTATGATTATGGGATTCCTGGTTCTGGTTCTTATCTCTTTACATCGAACTGGCATATTCTTTGTTGTGTGGATATGATTTATATATCTAAGTTTCCAATTATTTGATTTAGGTGTCCCAATAATCTCACTTTATAATTGAATATTTGATTTCATATAATTTCATATTATGTTTTTTATGTCTTTGATAATTTCCACTTATAACTATTATCTATGTCAATGATTGATGATTTCTTGAGATTTTGGTAAAAGTTGGAAAATTGGATTCTGATATTAATTGATGTAAAATCATTTTTAAATTAATATGCACAAGTTTTTTGGAATTGATATCCTCGGATCGATTCTGATAAATTTTTGAGTTGATTATAAATTTCTTTTCCATAATTAAGAGAGAAGTTAAGATTTATAATTCTTGGGTTATGTGATCATTCTTGAAATGATGCATTGAATGTTAGTAAATTTTAAAGAGTTTTTATTTATAAATGGACTTTAAAAAATTTAAAAGTCTTTGTAGACTGAGTGGAATGTAGATAGGCCTATTTGGAACATCAAATAGTTTATTAGAATACTAAGAACCCATAAGACATGTCCATCTATACGTAATGGTAATAATAGAAGCTTGAATGAATAAAATTAATTGTCCCTTTTATTGTAATGAATATAATTGGAATTTATTTTAATTGATATGCTTGATAAAGTGGAATGTTCTTGTGTGGTGTTTAGTAGGGTGATAAATATTTATGATTCTTTTCTAAACAATATGATTTCATATATGCTAAGATATTGTATTTTAAATACTCACCACCATTTGAATTTCATAATAATACTTGTTTTTCTAAGTGGAAATTCTCAGTGAAAATGTCCACTAGTTTAGAATTATACCCAAGCTAGTGTAATTAGGTGAGGATTAGGCAAACATAAAGAATATTCCCATTGATAATGAAAGGAAGTGGTAAGAAAATGAATTTGGGATGAGTTCTATTGATGTGTTAATTGAATACCATGAAACATACTCTGCCTCGTCGATGACCTTGTTGAACCTTTTCTAGATGGTTTCCCTTCAGCACTTTGGGTTATTATGATTGAATTTCATAAATATTTTCAATGGTATGATATTTTTTTTCATTATGATAGTATATCATGTTAACCAAAATGTGGATTTAAATCTATTTCTAATTTAAATTTATGAGTATTAGATATGATAAAATATTTTTTGGTTTTATTTTGAAAATTCTTGGTTTTGTGAAAATTGGTGTTTCCAAGGAAAATGTTCGACACTTTTTTTGTTGAAGGAAAATATAGAAAAAATACTTTGTATACCTATTTTTAGAATTATAATGATATATATTCTCTTTTAAAGTGTTATAATTTGGGTCAGTGGGTGGGAACTTGCTAGTATTTTAGCTCACGCATAATATTATAGGTTTAACATGTTTCAAAATGTAGTGGATATTATTATATATTTTAGTTTGATATTTGATGGAGGTTCATGTGTAATTTCCTCACTTTCATATGGATATGTTGATGATTTGGTATCTTTTGATTTATTTTCAATTGTATGAGCCATTATCCTTGTTATCTGGCTAGTTGTATCTTCTACTTGTTGACATCTCAGTTTATTTGGCTTGTATTTACACTATTTATATATTAATATTTTTATTTTTTAAGAGAAATTATTCCCCTAACATTCTTTTTGGTTCTTGAGTTCCTGTTTCCAACCAATGGGGATTGGGAACTCCCTTCGGGATAGTGGTAGATTGATTAAGAATAAATTTATATTAGGTACTCTAGGTTGGTTCATTACATTTTGGAATCAATTTTTAAAAATATATCAGACCTAAAATTTTCACTCAGCTACCAAGTTAACCTAAAATTCATTAAAATGGAACTCTCTTTCCCTCTCACTGAACAATTAAAATAATAATGGATTTCCCTCACATAGAATTTCCATTTTAAACTTGGATGTGAAATGATCACAACATTCCATACTCATACTTAACCATGTGATAAAAAACTTATGATCACCACTAAATTCATCCCCAATTTTCTCCTTTATATGGAAAATGATGAATATATATGGGATATTTGAAAAATAAAATAAAAATATAAGGATGAATACAAATAAAATTACAATGGAAATATGTTATTGTCCAAAACAAAAGAACTCTTATAGAAATATTAATAAGAAACTAATTTATAATTAAATATAAGAATTCATATAGTTTATGAGTGGATGAAGTATCCTAATCTTTACTAAAATTGGTCCAGTTTTCAGTTAATAGAGAAACTACACGCACTAAAGACAAAGAAACCCTTTCTAAAAAAACGGATCAATCCCCTCTATTATGAGTTCAATTCCTTTTAATAGGGAAAATATAAATGTTTAGGAATCCATGAAGCTTGGATGACCTTTTTGAAATCTGTTTAGTTTTATCTGCACTTGTGTATGAC
This sequence comes from Viscum album, assembly GCA_963277665.1. Classification (NCBI taxonomy): domain Eukaryota; kingdom Viridiplantae; phylum Streptophyta; class Magnoliopsida; order Santalales; family Viscaceae; genus Viscum; species Viscum album. Next base: position 159,808,425 of record OY728122.1, on the reverse strand, counting down.
ACAAACATGATCTATATACTCGGTTAAAGGTTGTGTTCCCTCAATTACATCAGATTCCACCTTCTTCCCTTATATAAGGATCCACCTGTGAGTTCGAATCCATTTTTCTCGATTTATCCATGGAGTTGGAATGAATTATTTATTTAATTTACTTGTTCTCAAATGAGATCCATGTAGATGGGAGGTTATATATATAGTCATAGTTATTCAGAATTCCCCCAGGTTTTGTTGAGAAAAAAGCATCATACGTATTGGATTTACACATATCATTCTATTTTGGAAAGTGAGAACTGAGAAGGGTAGGGCTCTTATTTTTCAATGATACTCAGAATTTAGATTCACACATGCTATTAAGTTACATTTACACTTCTCATTTATCTACAGAACTTTTTCAAATTTTACCTCTCTACCTAGAGTTACATTTATGTATTTGAGGAATTATTAAAATTTCTACATTCATGATAGATATCATAAATTATTGATTTTAGATTTGATAAAAATGGATTTGATGACAAAGATCAAGGTGTTTCAACACCATTTTTCAAGGTTGACGACAAAGATGTGTATTGGAATCTCATGTAATAATGTTTTATTTATTGAGAATATTATTATTTAAACTCATGTTGAGGATGTCTAAAGTTAAGAATTTGATCAGGGATAATTGTTATGGATTCAATCAATCCATAATACTAATGTTGAAGTAGTTAATGGAATGTTCATTAAATGTTTGGGGCTCCTAAAATTTAATCTAAAATTATTCAGGTGGAATTATGTAATTATATATGCTAGAGGATCTCTTTGAAAAGGTGAGTCTTGAAGGATAGAAGTGCATAAGGGTATCCTTCCAATGTGTAAAAGGTAATAATGTCTATAAATAAAGGTAAAAATTGTATAATATATAGTTGTTTAAGGATAGCCAACCCATGTGTAGAGCTAACCAAGTCTATGAGTAAAGGTACTCCGGATAGTCATCTCGCATGTAAGGGTATTCTTTAGTGATGTAAAGGTAATCATGCTATGTAAGGGAAGTATTCCCAATTTGTAAAAGTAACAATTAAATTTGATTAGTGTATAAATATAATTCATGTTATGTAAGGGTAGATAGGCTAGGATATCAGGTTGTATAAGGGTACCTGTGAAACTACTGTAAGTGTGCCAGGTTGTGTAACAATATCAGTGAGGTCACCCAAGGGTATAGATACCCATGTAAGAGTGATATGATAACTCACCTAAGGTAACAGTAGATTAAAATAAGGGTATCATTTCTTATGTAACGGTGTGTGAGGTGTCTCATTTAATGGTTTAGAGTCTCATGTAACTGTACATGTGTCTCGTGTAGGTGTTTATTGTTTGATACATTCCCGCTACATCATAGTTTGTTATATTACACCATAAAAAATCTAAATATATGAAGTGGATTTATAGTGAGAGTTTTCATACACTTTGTGTCAAGGGTTTTGTTTTAGGTGATGGTTAAAATGGGTTTATGGTTATGGAGGAACAAAAAAATAACATTTCACATCATAAGAGTATAGAATTTTCACTGTGAAGGTAATGAATATGAAAAAAATATATGTAGATCATGTTTTCTATATTCATCAATTAATTATATTATTATACAATATAGAAGAATCTATGATATATAAGTGTGTGGTTCTGACGATTTGGAGATTTTTTCACTGTAGAGTTAATAGCGAATTTATAGTATCCATGTGTGAATACAGGAGCAGATTTCATGGGAATCACTTACTATTAAAAAGATCATTATAATGTGTACCTATTCATAAACAGATTTTCAACAATATGATATTGAGTATTTTATGATCATGGATCATAAATAAATAAAGTTTTTATATCATGATCAAGGGGGTGTTTAAATATAGTTTTCTATATTTTATGGAAATTTGGGTTTTAAAAATGGGTATATTCTCAAGATAATTTATCATTGTTAAATATCATGGCATCCATAACCTGAGATACATGGAGAATTAAAGATTAATTTTTAGATCTCAAATATGGTAGTTACAACACATGTAATAATGAGGGTAAAATAGGAGATGTTCTATAACACCTAATAGATCTATCATAATAATAAATAATACTCCATTCAATTTGAAACATCTAAAGAATGAGAGAGGGTGATTTTTATTGAAATATATGAATTATAGAAGAGGAATATTTGTTTCAATATAATAAAGTGAAATGAAAGGTATTAGTAACTACATAAAAAGAAGAGAATCTTTTCTAGTATTATTCTGTAATTTAATTCCAAAATCACACTAGAAATATGAATCCTTGGTATCTCGTGAAGGATTTCCCACAGAAGAAGATGTTTTGTTGTTCTTGTGAGGGGTATAAGGATGAAGATCTAGAATCCTTGAAATACATTACTAAGTGGAGTTTTAAATTGTTTAATCTATAGAAAGGATAATATTTTTTCAATACTTATTATGGAAATTAATGAATAAGTGTTACATTATGGTGTTTTATAAAGCTTAAAGAGCATCCTAGCACCGTGAGATTCAAGCCACACTAGTGATGTAGGATAAGGGACCCACATTTTTTAGAAACAATGCGTGGATTCTTCCCAGAGTACTGAGTATAGGAGGATGGATTTGGTGATCCTTTACACAAGCACTAATCCAAATAAATAATGTTTGATAGAGTGACCCATGGGAATAAATTAGTTGTCCCTAAACATGTAAGGTAGTAATCCTAGTCATAGAAGTGACCTAGATTGAACCAGTGTAAGTAGTGACCTTCATAGTGACTTTACTCCATCACACAACGTCGATTAATTCTTTTTGAAAGTATCCTAGTGATGGTGAACAAATAAATTATCATGTCCATATTTAGTTCTTAATAAACACGAAAATTTATCAAGAAACCCTAAGAATATCTAGTTAAAGAGAATACCAATGTGACACTGGAGGTTGAAATGTTAATATCTATAAAGGAATATGAGATAATTAGAGGATAAATATTATTGAATACCCAATATTTACAAGCCCTAGTTCACACCAACCATATCAAGGTTATATCATATTAAGTCCCTTGTTTATTTCCACCAAATAGTATCAAACGGATTTTTCTATGAATTTGTTTCTCCTCTTACTTGATTTTAGGTGTTGTTGAAAATTGTATCCATAGTGGAGGATTTCTTCATTGATAGTAAGAATTTAAAATCCTAGAAAAATGATTTCATATGGTTTATACAATATTCTCTTTGGATTTTATGAGAAGATATAGAATAAAGAATTTTTCAATTGATAAAACATTGAGTTTTCTTTAAAAAAAGTAAAAGAGAAATTATAATTGATGATTTAGTTGATGTGGAATTAAAGGAGGATATTTAGGTGAAATTTCATAGAAATATGAACCAATTTATTTTCTCCAAATACACATGTAATTAACTATATGTTTTGATTGTAAAACTATAAAGGCCATGTGATAAGTTTCTTATGAAAAAAATTCAAGAAGATGAAGAATAATTAGAAGTAATCCCAAAAGGTGTGTTCTCCAGCCGAGGTTAAAATTAATCCTTATTTTATATTTTATTATAATCCTCAAGTGACGAATTTATGTGAAATTTAATAATCAATATGGGATCTGAAAAGGAAGGTGTGATTATGGTGATGAAATAGAAACAACGTCAATTTTTTATTCCAGGGAATGGTCATGAAATGTCAAAAAATATTGACCGAGAATCATACTCGATATAAACTACTAAATTATTAAATATTTTTAATTGGAAAATAAGAGATTAAAAATGAGGAACTGTCCTTGAATTTCAATATGAAAAAATGGTAATGAATATGAAATAAAAAATTGACATTATTGAAGAGATTTTCCAAGATAATTTGAAACAAATATACATGGAGAGGGAGTCGAAGGCTAGAACCATACCTAAAAAAACCCAAATTTAACAAATGATACAATTAGGTATGGATACATCTTAAAATTTTAAATTAATATTTGTATAGCTAGTAGAAAAAGATGAGAAGATAAGATATGTTCAGGAGATGATGAACACGTAAAGGGAGGAGGTGAAGATCCCTCTAAAATCTATCTCATCTTATGCAGTAAGGAAGAGGATTCCATTTCAAAATAATTGGACGTAATGTGTTTTTTCATGAAATATATTGAGGTATTATCCCCTAAAATAAGGATTCAAAAAAGTTTTTCTATGCTGGAATGACTATTCACATCATGTCGTGAGGATTCGAATCCAATAACACCAAAAATGTTAGAAGGAAGCCAACTATTCCAATATCTCAATCAAGGACAGACCAAATGAGTTATGATTTATTTTTTAAATGATTAATTTGTTCTAACCATTATTATATGTCATGGTTTTTCAATTTAAGAAATGAATTAATGGGAAAATAATCCATATAGAGACACTCCACTCCTATGACTTAAAATTGAATTTCTTATCCTAGAAAAAGGAATATTGATATTGAAAATATTTTTAATGTTTTTTAAGGTTGAGAAAGATCCTAAATAAAAAGTGTATCAAGAACTAAATTCCAAGTAATCATAACAAATTACATGGAAGAAAATAAATAAGAACTGAAATAAAATATAATAAGTTTTCCCATCTATGAAGAAGGTAGAATAAAATATGAAGTTGACACCACCAAGGAAGATATATTCCAAGATATAACTTTTAACCACCAATAAAGAGTTTCTAAATTGTTTTCCTACAAAAACAACTAATAGAAAAAATTGGAAGATGCAATGGAAAAGAAATTACTAGGTTATATACATTTGTGTTGAAACTAAAGAAATTACTTGTTCATGTGTGATTGATTTCGAAATTATAGAAACTCCCAATCCAAGGAATTATGAAAATGTTTACAACTATGAAAAGATGTGTTCCAGTGTAAGAACACAATGTAAAACCTTTTGAAAGAGGTAGAGTTTTATAGCTAAAAAGTATGATGATTATCTTTAATATTTGATTGAATTCCATTCCAAAAATATGAAAATGGGAAAAATAAAGGTGGATGGTAATGGGTTGGTTTATCCTGGACATCTATATTCCTCATCTTGAATTTTTTTTAGTACCCTTCCCGCCATATGATTTATTTTATATAACTATTTTTGAATAAGTGTAAAATTAATCATGAGATTCCATCAATGGGGTGATTAATCTTGAAAATCAATATAACGATTGTTCTAGAAAAGAACAAGTGCATGGAGTTGAATGAAAATATTGATTAATAGTAATATTCATGAAAAAAATATTCTTGGGGAGAATATACATGATAAAATCATATAGAGATAAGGCCTATATGGTGTGTAAGAAAGTTGTTATTAGATTGTATGTTTGAATCAGGACTCAAAAAGCAATAATCTATTGTAAAATTCCCAAAACCACAAAATTTTAATGTTATAATCTTATATCTATTATTATAAAAGTGGGTTTTTATTTGGAATCATCAGATATTTCTAGGATATCTGAAAGATTCTGAATGGAAGGATATTTTCTAATAAGTGGTGCCTAAAATTTTTACACCAACAGGTGATTTGAAAATGTGTTTTAAAAGAAAAAGTATTAAGGGGATTATGATAAAAACCAATGGATATCGAGCCGTATCATAAATTTTTCAAACCTCTAAAGAGTTGGAAGGCATGGATTTAAAATTATATCAATTTTTCCACTAAAATCACACATAAGATAAGTTGCATAAAATTTTAATTTAGTTATATAAATCACATAACAATGTGGTATATTTTTTCACAACCTAGTAATTTAATGTTATATACAAATTATATGGTGTAAAGTCATGTAAATCATAGGTTGTGTTTTGAAAGTAGAAAATTAAATAATATTTTGCATGTTTCTTGAAACTAGTGGAGAATATGTTCCTAATGGGAAGTAAATAATATATCTGAAAAGAGGATTTTATATTTCCTAAAATATTTTCCCACGTTAAGGATTTGATGATATAAATATGATGTTCCCTCTAATAAGATTGAGAAGGAAGAAAATTTCACCCCCTATATTTGTAGAAAGAAGTTTGGAAAGTCCCCTTTCATTTAAATGGAACATTATTTTTCATTGAAAATATGGGGGATACGAATATAAATTCTTGTGGTGAAGAAGATATAATTAAATGGGAGAATACTCTTCCAAGGATTAATTAACTAAAGGGGAGAAAAAGTATATTTTTTTATCAAGAAATTCAAAAGGGAAATATTATTAGAAATCCAAAAGTATTTATGTTTAATTTTTTTATAATTTTTTTGATGACCAAGAACATGGTTGGTAAATAGGTTGGCCTAATTTGATGAAAAATATGTCTACTAGAATCTCAATTAAGCTAGTAAGATTTACTGACAATAACAATGTTGACAACTTGTGTAGAATATGACCAAAGAAATAATATTGAGGTTATAGAATTGTTATGGATTCATTCAATACATAATATTGATGTTGAATGAGATCATAGGATGGTCTATAGAGGATAACGGATCTTTATATTTAATCTAAAATCATTTGAATGGAATTATGGAATTGTATATGCTATAGGATCACTATGAAAAGTTAATTAATGATTGTTATAGTTGAGAAAGGAATTATTTACCATCAGTGAAGGTAACCAGGTATATGTATAAACCTAACCATGGGAGAATGTTGATTTTTTTAAGGCTATTCATCCCATGTGTAATGGTAATCTGGTCCATGTGTAAAGGTACCCAAGATAGGAAGCTCATATTTAATAGTAATCTCTATTCCCATAAAGGGAATCATGCTATATAAGGGTTCCATGACCAATATGTAAAGGGAACTAGAAAATATGGGATTTGTGTAAGGGTTACTCATGTTGTGTAAGGATAAATATGATAGGCTTCCAAGATATGTAAGGGTTCCAATGACACCTACATAAGGGTCATATATTACATAAGGGTGTCGTTGAAGTTCATATAAGGGTATTGATACCTACATAAGGGTTATTTGGAAGCTCACTTAATGGAATAAGAATATAGTTTATGGGTATAATTATTTCTGTAAGGGGGAAGTTAGAGGCTCGTTTAAGGGTATATGTGACTTTTTTAATATTATATGGACTGTTTCAGGCTCATTGTAACTTAGTGTGGGATATTACACCATAGAAAATCTAAAGGGGGAAAATGGATTTATGGTGATCATTTTCACATGAGTAAGTGTCAAGGGTTTCTTTTTAGGAAATAGTTGTAATTGATTAATTATGATGGGGAACCATAAATAACATTTCACATCAAAATAGTATAGAATTTAGACCAAGGAAGTAATGGATATGTTATAAATATATGTGGAGCTTGTTTTTTGAATTCCATAATTAAAGAGATGCCTAAACCATGGAGAATTTTTTACTATGTAGTAGTGGGTCATTATAAAGAGTTGAGGAGTGTTGCACTATGGAGGTAATAGATACACCATAGTATCCATTTTTGAATATAGGAGTAGATTTTTGGCGAATCTATAACTATTTTTATGTTCATGAGAATGTGTGGTTATTCATATCTATATGTTCGAGAACATGAGGTTGTGGTTTTTCTGATCGTAGGTTATAAATAATTAATGGTTTATGTCCATGAGGAATGTGATATGAAAATACATTTTCCCATATTATATATATATCAGCTATACATATGTAGATATTCTCATACAATTTTATCTTTATGAAATATTCATGAAGTTTTGACCCATGATACATAGAGTGCGAAGAGTCATTTATTACTCTTAAAAGTTTAGTTAAAACACATGTTATAAAAATGGTATAGGAGGATTAGTTTTTTATCACATGATGGATCTATAATAAAAATAAACGAAACTCTACACCATTTAGCATATCCAAAAAGAGAGTACCTTCCATTGAAATATTGAAATTAATGAAGAATAAGATTTAGTGAAACACAATAATGTGATGTCGAAGGGAAGAGTCACTACATACAAAAAACTGAATCTATTCCAGTTTTATTTTGGAAGATGGTTCTAGAATTATTCCGGAATGAATAATCATTTGAATTCTGGTAATTATTTTCCAAAGAAGAAAAATAAGGTGTTCTTCTTGTGAGGGGATGGAATCTTGAATATATGGTAACCATTGATGAAATTTAATAGAAGAGTTTCTTAATGTCATATTTAAATCAAGGATAAGATTTTTTCAATACTAATTTTGGAATGAAATTAATATTTTTCTCAATAAGGTGTTTTACATATGTTAAGGATAAACCCAACATGACTTTAATAGAGAATCTATTCACATAGAATGATGAAACCCACGATAATGATGCTGGTGAAGAGAAATTGATGTCCATAAAATATATATGGATTATTTATATATTTGTTTGAAAATAGGGAATATGTTGGTGATACTTTCCAGCAATAGTGATCTATTCATGTAACATTTGCGGGAGTGAACCTTAGGAAATATTAAGCTATCCCTAAACATGTAAAGTACTGATCCAAAGAATAGGAGTGACATTGTCTATACTTGTGTAGTTAGTTAGCTTAATAGTGACTTTGGTTCAGGAAATAACATTGATTAATTTCCCTTAGATGTATCCCAATGAAGGTGAACCATGTAAATTATCAATCCCATATTTACTATATTCTTGAAACCAAAACAGATCAAGAAACCCTATTCATATTTGGTTAAATAGAATAAATGAGTGGTTATCAAGTTTTGGTGATCAATATCAATAAAGAGAATATGAGACGATTAAATTATAATGCTTTTTAATTACTCAATATCTTAATACAATTATTCACCACAGCCTTTTTAGGTTCATATCAAAATAATTCCCTTTTTTATTTCCAACATTAAAAAATCCAAATTAGTCTTACATTCTGAAAAAATTTCCTACATTTTAAAATAATTCACTTCCATATTCAATATAAGAGTCATTACTTTGAAATTTTATACACTTATGTATCTTTTCAAAGTAATATTACATAATTATTTTGTATATATGTAAAGGGATGTTACACATTATTAGGGTTATATTTACATTTGAAATCCCATTTCAAAATTTATTTATTTGACTTTACAATGAGTCTTGAGTTAGAGTAAATGAATCTCACATATCATATTCCTTTTTCATTTCCATGAATTATAATCACCTGGTTGAATCTTATATATATTACTTATTAATTTTACATATGATAATCATTTCTCATATTCATCAAATATTTTCTAGAAACCTTGACTTATGAACTCTTCCTAACATATAGACCATCTGTATTATTCATATTCTAGGTTTTTGGATTCAAACTTATGGAATTTTCATAAATTTTGATATCTGTGTAAAATAAAAATATTAGTGTAGTATTTATCCTAATTATCTAAAAATTATATAATCAATACAAAATAAATGATAAAAATCCAATTTTCAATAAACTCTAAAGATGACTAAAGTATAACTTTAAGCCATTTGTTCGTATTTGAAGGGAAGTATTGTTGAAAATTCTATATCATACAATTTTAATATATATATATATATATAGCTTGATCACTCCCCACACTTAAATAATAATTTATATTCATGTTCACATGGGTCAAACTTCTACTCAATCCAATGTCCATGTTCTAGGATTATTAACAGAGTAGAATTTAGAGGGACTAAAATTTCAATAAGGGGTATTTTTATCAATTCACCATAGCTAAGATCCATGTTCCCAAGATTATTTTCACTTTTCATTTTAAATTTATATATAAAATTTAGATATATCATTTAATCTATCTTTATCCAAGTACATAATTCCTCAATCCATTCCATCCCCTTTTTCAAAGAAGACTTATTATATTTTTCACAACCATATTTTTTGAAAAATAACTTATTAGATTAGTTCATATAAACCTATAACTAAACCTTATAAACATAGAAGGAGTCCCCCAAGACTATGTTTAAAAATTATGTCCTGAAATAAATTCTTGGGAACTGACTCTTAGGTTAATCTTACACTTATTTTTTGAAAAACGCACACACACATGTGCTTTGTTGACTTAGGAGGACATCAAGATAAGTTCTCATCACCATATTTTAGATATGTTCATATAATATATTCAAAGGACATTTAAGGAGGATTATTGTGGTTATAATCATTCAAAAGATAAAGGTTAATTAATTAAAATGATCAAATAACAATTTAATCTTGTTATATTGTCGATTCCACTGAATTGTTTTCGATTAGAAATCTGGTCCTTGGTTCTAAAACAAAAGTTTCACTGGTTACTATTAGGGATTAAAAATTTTTTGTGATGTTAAACTGAAAATAAAAATCATATTTTAAATTTTATTTTCGTGGAAATAAATACATAACAAATATAGATCAAAGAAAACTATTTACAACCTATGCTACTTTTCCTCTCACACACACTTCTCTTATAGACAACATTCAATGATTTATGGTATAAAATTTTCAATAAATAACATTCATAAGTTGTATGTTTCTGGAAAATTTTAAAATAAATAGACAGCCTATAATTCTACATTCATAGGATTTCGGGGGGTTTGTACCCTTCTATAGGTTCATTCAAAAATATTAATGAAATTTCTTCTCTATTATCCCCTTCACCTTTATGGGTTTTTTAGTCTGCATCATTAATATCAAGTACAGAGAATTGGAATGTGTTAGTTATAATTAATGTCCCAATCCATTTGTAATTATGCTTACTTGGAAAGAGTTTTATCTGAGAGAATAAAAATATCACTTTATCACCAATTCGTATGTTTATTCTTAGAATTAATCTATATTGTAGGAATATTGTCCTCTACATGTACAATAATTATTTCTCATAAACCTACCCCGTTACATCCATTAATTCTATTATTTTAAAATTCATATGATCACTAGTTTTACTCTATTATAGGTTCACTTAATTTAAAACCTTATTTTCCTGGTGTTATTTCTCAATTGGAACGTGAAATATATTACCATAAAATATTCTACAGGGAGACATACCAAGGGTGTATTGAATTTAATTTTGTATACCCAAAGTGAATCCTATATCATATTTATCTAGTCTTTTTGGTTGGGTTGTTCTATTTTTTTATAGATTATATTTACGTCAATGTTAGATTCCTTCTAAAAACCATTTTTTATGGGAGGTAAGTGGTAGACGTGTTATGCTACTCTCTATACCACTTAATGAGTGCTTTTATAATTTAGTTTAAAAATTGGGTTCTCTAATAAAAAATTATTTATTAGGGTACTAAAAGCCTAAAAATATATATAATCTAGAAAAATATATTAAAACTAATGAATAATAGATCATATAATATTGGTATTTAATTTATTTAAAAATGTATTCCATTTATAAAATAATATTTTTAAATATAATTTAAAAAATAATTTTTCCCATTATATCTATTCACAAATGTAAATTATTTCTCAAAAAAATAAAATTCCATTAAGGGATTTCATTTCATTGGAAATCCACCAAGTAAACTGGTTGATTTTTTACGCATTGAAAAAATATCGTAATCTATAACAAATATAGGCCAAAATATATTTTAGTCTAATATTTTATTATTTATTCACTAAGGTTTGTAGTAGAATCCACAAGAAAGCGTGTGGAATAATTTAAGAATAAAAGCTACATCTTGGTGAAGATAACATTTTCACATATTTTATATTTTAATTATATTATTATAATCCCACCATGGTATTATTTAATGTTAAATTATCACATTTTTAGATTTTTTTTATTTTGAGCTTAAATGGAAAAATTGAATAATTTTAGATTCTTTTACATATCTTTTTTTAAGGGTATTTTGGTAATTTTTTTAAAAATTTAATTCCAAATTGAGTGATTTTATCTTGAAATACCTGATTAATTTCCATAAAACTTTCCTTCTGGACTGGCAGATGAATCAAGTATCTAGTTTCTTAAAATAATAAACAAGTAGAAGAATTCTTTGAGAGGACTATGTGGACCCTGCCTGCATAATGGATGCCTAACTCGGGCTAAAAATATCCAATTTAGGAAATTATAAATGGATATGAAATATTATTCACATATGTATTCCACCAATGAATTTTATGGGTTATGAACTCATTAAGACTATCATTGGAAGTTTTACATTGAATAATGAATTCTGGAATTCTCAGCTAGAAAAAGTGAATCTCAATATTAAATCTATAACTCCATCCTCAGGTGGAAAATGATGCTGAACTTTTTAAGGAGAACAGAGGAGATATTATAGAACAACATTTATTAATACACATACTACTAATTCAGCCATTTAATTGAACATCCATGTGGAAACTTCCAAATTAAATGTGTTGAGTATGAATTCTTCACCCATTCTTTTAATAAATATATGTCCCCTCCCTCATTTCATGATGTAGTAATTTTCAAATGATAAGGTGGAGATTAAATTGCGTAATAGTTTTTAATAATTTCAATATATATTTCTTGATTTTTTTCAACTTTTATCTTTTTCTCTTCTTCTCATTTTCCTTTTATTTTACATGTTTCACCCATTGTGATTCTTCTCATCTCCTCTAAAGATGGAGAACTTACATCAGTGTTTATTTGAGGGAGGGAGGTTTATTTTGAAAGATTTTATTGTCTTTAATTTAATTATCTCTATATTTTATTCTAGGAATTTTTTTGGTGGTTAAAATTATTATGGTGAGCGGTTAATCCATTTTCTCTACCACTGAGTTCTTTTTATCAATTAACATTCAAAATTCCCTTCACTATTTGTGTTGTGCATGTGGTGGAGAATGACATGAGTGATGACGGTTATAAAAGTGGTATAATATATGATTATCAAAATTTAATTTCTCCTTATGTAAGGGTTTCAATATGGGGTAATCACATTTCAAATGAGAGGGTGTAGTGTGATAGGTCTTGATCACTACACTTAATTGGATATTAAGAACCATTTTGAACAATGATTTCAATAAATATGATCTCCCAAGAATAATTGCCTTCATTTCATCTTCTAAAATAATTCTTTATTTAATTTAAATTTATATATTTATAATATTTATATTTAATTTATTCCAAATCCCCCAAATCTATATTATATTAATAGTATTATAATATTTTTAAAATAATAGTGATAATAGAAAAACTGTGTGTTATAAGTGTCTTCTTTGTGACCAAACCTAGGTTGTGCCACTATGATAAACTGTTTGGAAAAAATTAATTTAATTTAATAGGGTAAAGCAACTAAAAACTACCATCAATTTGGTTACGTTTCTAGGGAGGACATGTTCTTTCACATATTCTTTTTCATAAAAACCCAAAAAAATAAAAAAATTTAAAAAAAACAAAAAAAATAGAATAATTGCATATCATTAATTTATTTTTCCAATATGGATTTTTATGGTTGTTACTATAGTTTTTATCTTATTTAAAACAGTTATTGTGATCCTATTGGGGAATAAATATTTAATATTTAAGTAGAAAAATAGCATTTCTTCTTAAAAAATCAAGAAACAATGATACTTTGCTGGCTGCTGAAGCAGAAAATGATAAAGTACTACGGATGGAACGAAGAAAAAAGAAATATTAATTGAATGAAATTATTGTTCCTACTATATTTCAAGAATATATTAATGAGGTTGAGTCCATACATGAAGACCTAATTCCCTCTCCAAAATATGAGTTCACAGCTACCTATCTTGAGGAAAAAGAGTTTCAAGCTGAAAATTTTTAGGGGGAATTAATTTATGAGAATTCATTTCATAATAATTTCATTAATTCTTAATTTCAATCTAATATACCTTATTATAAAATTTTAGATATAGAACCACTGTTGTAGGCTTTGGAATAAGAATAAGAATAAGTATCTCACCTTGAGGTGAGAATGGAGGAGCAGATCGAGTCATGCAATTAAACCTTTTAGGATGACGGAACACAAGAAAAAATCCTTAAAGATCTATTTTCTACACCTAAACAAGAAGATAATCCACATCCTATTTATATACCTTCATCAATAGTGGAAACCACTCATCCAGATGAAAAAATTGGGAAAAATCCTATATTATTTTCCCTCCCATCTTGATCTCAAATTATTTATTTCATCTTATCTTGGGCTCAAAGATATTTTTATTTTTTTAGGGGTTCTCACTCCTCTCATCTACTGATGTATGTATGGAAAAATAATATGTGGTGGTTTCTAAGAATGAAACCCCATACACCTTATTATTTGGGATAACTAACTACAATTGGATGACTATAGGAAGTAAACACCAAGCACTCACTTTGGGGTAAAACCAAGTATTATCCTTTTTTCTATCCCCTTTTTGTTTATTTTTATTTATTTTAATTTATTTTTTCTTTTATTTTTCTTCATTTAATTTTTACTATATCAAGTGCTAATTTATAGGAGCATAAATCATGGTTTCTATTGAAAAATAAATACTTTTTGTATCATTCCTTCCCTTTTGTTTTACTTACCTTATTTATATTTTTTAGGTTGAAATGAGGGGTAGTAAATTTAGTTTGGGGGGAGAATAAACCTGCTTGTCTTATTTTTGTGTAATTTTACTTTTTTCCATTTTTTGGAACCATGATCTTTAATGAATATTCATATCATTTTTTATAGTTAATTTATTATTTAGAAAATTGAGTTGATTTAAAAAAAGGATTTTAAATGATTGTTCATTAGAGAAATTATTTCTATGATTTGTATTTTGAGAATTTTTATGAGTTTCGACGTTTTTTGAAATCCATTCCAATGAAACACTGATGAAAAATATTTTTCCCATCGAGTGAGTTATTTTAAACCACTTTGATATATTTTTCCTAATACCCACACTTTCTTGTAGGAAACATGGATTTTTTCTTGAGAACCAGAACAGGCAAATTTCCTCTGTCAAAGATTTAGATTTCATGGAATGTTTTTAATATGATTTATGTAATAATTTTGGCCAGCCACAATTTAATCTAAGACACACCTTTACATATATACTTCATTATCCCATAGATTTCATGAATTTTCTTATAGTATTAATCCACATTACCAGCTGATTTTTTATTACCTACTTCAACCCTTAGTATTTTTGCATGTATATTTCAATTTTGAGTGTAGGGGAAGGGAATTTTGTGTGTGTTAATTGGGTTTTATATCATTTTTTTGTGGTGTGATGTGTGTGTCATCATTTTGGGATGTGTAGTGGTCTTGAGTCAACATTTTGATTATAATTCATTTGTTTCAATCGGTTCTCCTAAAAAAATAAAAAAATAAAAGATCCAAAAATGGAGATAATAATTAATTCCTTATTTTACATTATTTTATAAATCATGTCCTGCCCTAAAATCAATTCTATTATTTTCATTCATTCATTGTATCCAATTGTAATCCCATCCTCTATTAAAAATAATGAAAATAATGTTGTTCCTTTCTGGATCTTTAAAAAAATGGGGAGAACTTGGATGATATAATTATTTTTAATCATTGATTAACTCATTTTACATCTCATAAAAAAAGTGGTCGTGTTGTGTTTTACTTTTTATAGTGGTATTGAGTGAGTAATTTCTTTTGTTTTCACTTGATTATTCATTAATTGTACCCAACATTTAAACCTCCTCTTTCCAACCTTAAATTCTTTAATCAATTTCCCACAACCCTAATCCATAGAGACCTTTGAAACATTAATTAAATCCCTCATGATTGAATTCATTTTCCTATTTCAGAATATGGAGAAATTATAATGGCCACAAGTCTATGATGATACATGTTATTTCCAAGTATGGGCATGAATCTAGATTTAGTTTCTCTTAATTAAAAAGTGAAAAAAATCTATGTGAGGTTGGTTTTGATTGGGGCATAGCTGGATTAATGAGGTTAAACAAATTTAAATGGGAGGAATGAAAAAGAAATGGAATTTTTTATATAGGAGATACATGATGGAATTTCATTTTGGATAAGATCATGGATGTTTTCTGATATCTAATTGTAGTATGATTTTTTATTTTAATATATGATGATTTTCTAGGAGTGTAATGATTATGTTTGGGGGAGTGATAAAGATCAGATTTTCACATATTATCTACTATAATTAATTTTTTATAATCCAATCGCAATATTATTTAATGGTTAATTATCACATTTTTATGTTTTTATGTCATTTTATGCTTAAATGAAAAAATGGCTTAATTCTGTATTTTTTGCACATTTTTATCACAAGGGTACTTTGGCCATTTCTTTTAAAATATAATTCCATATTGAGTGATTTATTTGAAATACCTAATCTATTTTCTCAAACATAATCTTCTAAACTAGGGTTATAGTAGAGCTTCTAGATTCTTGAAATAATCAATCAAATTGATTAATTGTGCAGCCAGACAGCGTGGACCCCACCTTCATAATAGATACATATCTCAGGAAAAAAATCTGGAATTTATGCGAATACAAGTTGAAATGAAATAGGATTCTTATACGCGTTCCACCAAATAATTTTATATTGGTTGGAACTCATTAAGATGTCCATTGGATATTTCACATCGGATAATGAATTCTATAATTCTTAGCTAGAAATATTCAATCTCAATATTAAATCCATAACTCCCTCGTCTGATTGAAAATGATGCTACAATTTTTTGGGTGAATGGAGGAGACATTATGAAAAAAAATCAAGAAGAAACCTATGACAAATTATTCCATTTAATGACACATCCACATGGAACATATACGATTAAATGTTTTCAGTGTTAATTATTCACTCCTTCTCCCAATAAATATGTGTCCCTTCTCCCATTTTATGATGTAGTCATTTTCAAGGGCTAATGTGGAGTTTAAATTTTTTAATATTTTCAATACATATTAGTTTTATAACTTTATTCATATAGCTTTTTATCTTTTTCTCCTATTTATTTTATTTTATGTGTTTCTCCCCCATTCTTCATCTCAACTACACTAATAATGGAGAACTAAAATATGTTCTTGTTCGAGGGAGGGAGTGGTATTTTGAATGATTTAATTGTGCTTAATTTTCTTATCTCTATATATGATTATGGGAATTTTCATGGTGGTTAAAATTATTAAGGTTAGTGATCACCCCATTTTATCTACCACCGATTTCTCATTATCATTAACATTCAACCTTTCTTTCACAATTTGTGTCATGCATATGGTAGAGCATGACATGAGTGGTGATGGTTAGAAAAGGGGTATCCTAGATAATGATAAGAAGATAATTTCACCATATTCAAAGGTCTTGGTATGGGTTAATCCCATTTCAAATGAGAGCATGTAGTATGATATGTCTTGATAACTATATTTAATTGATTGTAGGAAACCATTTTGAAGGATGATTTAAATTAATATAAAATCTCAAGAACAATTTACAACACTTAATCATATAAAAACGTTATTTATTTCATTTTCATTTATATATTTATATTTTTTATATTTCATGTATTTAAAATCCCCCCTATCTATACTAGTTTAATTGTATTATATAAGTTATAAAATATTTGTGGAAATAGAAGAATTATGTGTTATAAATGGCTTCTATATGACTCAACCTAGGTTGTGACACTATGGTACACTCTTTGTAAAGTAATAATTTAATTTAATATGTTAAAACAAATAAAACCAATACCATCAATTTGGTGCCGTTTTTTGGGGAGGACAAGTGCTTTCACACATGGTTTTTCATAAAAAACCAAAAATTTAAAAAAATTCAAAAATAAAATAAAAATGAGCTTCCTTGAATATATTTATTTTATTTAGAGAATATATATTTATATTGTGATTAAAATAATTATTACCCTATTAAAAAATTTTATGGTGATCCTAGGAGGGAATAAATATTAAAGATTCAAGGGGAACAAAATTATTTGCTTCTCAAAAAAGCAGGCAACATGGTTGAATCACTGGCCACCAAAGTTGATTAAGTTAAATCATTATGGGTGGAATAAAAACAAAGGAAAATAGAATAGAATTAAATGAATTTTACTCTAATATTTCAATAACAGTTTTGTGAGGTTCAATCCATACTTGAAGACCAGATTCCCACTCCAACAAATGAGTTCTCAGCTACCTTTCTTGAGAAAAACATTTTTAAGCTGAAATTTATGAGGGAGCTTTATTTTATGATCATTCATGTCATTAAAATTTCATTAATTATGAATCAGAATATAAAATCACTTATTATGAATCTTTAGACTCAGTACCACTACTTCAGGCACTAGAATAATAATAAGAAGAACCTGCTCATGTTGAGGAGAGAATGGAGGAGCCAGTCTAGTTGTGTATTGGTACATTTGTAAATGATGGAACAAAAGAATAAATACATAAAGATCCATATTATAAACCTAATCCTAAATAGAATCCACATCCTATTATTCTAACTTTATCACAAGTGGACACCACTCATCCAACTGATCAAAATAGGGAGCACCCTTGTATTATTTTCTATACCACTATAAATCTCAAATAATTTATTTCATCTTTACTTGGGGTCAAGGATATTTTTGTTTTACTTGGGGGTTTTGTTTCTTATAATATAATGATGTATATAAGGAAAAATAATATGTGGTGGATTCTATGAATGAAACCCCACCCACCTTCATATTGGGGGTAACCTACTGCAACTTCCAGAATAGGGGTAGTAAACACCAAGCACCCGCTTGGGGGGTCAAATCAGGCATTATCATTTTTTTTATTTCCCCTCTATATTTATTGTTTTATTTTTTTTCTATTATTTTCTTCATTTCATGATTTCTAGGTCAAGTATTAGTATATATGAGCTTAATTCAGGGATTCTAATTGAAAATAAAGATATTTTGTATCTTTACTTCTCTTTAGTTTTCCTGTACTTATTTATATTTTTTAGGAAGAAATGAGGGGTAGTAAATTTAGTGTAGGGGGAGTATCAACCTACTAGTTGTATTTTTTATGATTTTACTTTCTTAATTTTAGTAAACCTTATAATTAATGAGTATTCACATCATTTTTAACACATCTATTATTTTTGAGAAAATTGTGATGATTTTGGAAAAAATTGATTTTAAATAATTTTTAATATGGGAAAGTATTTCTTTGATTTGGATTTTGAAGAATTTTTAAGCATTTGACCAATTTTTGAAATCCATTCCCATGGAAAACTAACTCAAAATATTTTTTCCATCTTTTGATGTATTCTAAACCACTTTGATAGATTTTTCTTAATACGCATACTTTTTTGAAGGAAACATGGATTTTGTGTGAGAACTATAACTTGTGATTTTCTTCTTTCAAATATTTGGATTTCATGGAATGTTTTTAATATTATTGAGTCAACGTTTTTTAAGACACATATTAACCCGTTACCCACCTTTATATTTATCCTTCCTTAGCCCTTAGATTCTATGAATTTTCTTATATTTTTAATCCGCATTACAAGATGATTTTTCCTTACCTACCCCCAATCTTTGTATTTTTTTGGGGATATTTCAAGTTTGAGTGTGGGTGAAGGGAATATAGTGAGCTTTATTTGGGTTTTGTTTCATTTTTTTGGTGGTGTGATGTGTGTTTCATGATTACGTGTTTTTTGTTATTATTTTTTCTACATTTCATTATACTTCATTTCTTTTTTCTAGTTACACTTAAAAAATAGAAAAATTAGAAAATGGAGATGAGAATAACTTCCTCATTGTATATTATTTTATGGATCATGTCCCTCTCTAATATTAATTCCATGATTGTAATTCATTCATTGTATAAAATTTCCTGCTCATCCTCCATGAAAAATAATGAAAATAATGTTTTTTCTTAATGTATATTTAAAAAAAATTGAGAAATTTAATGATATCATTATTTTTAATAAATGGATGAATCATTTTCATGTCATAAAAAATGGCTGGTGTTTTTTTTTATTTTCAAGGATATTGAGTGAGGAATCTTTTGTGTTTTCATATGATTATTTATTCATTGTACCTAATAGTAAAACCTCCTCTTTCTAGGCTTAAATTTTTTAATCATTTTCCCACCAACACTAAGCCACAAATTCATTTGAAACATTAATTAAATCCCTATTGATTTAAATAATTTTCATGTTTCACACTATGGAGAAATTATAATTGTTACAATCCTAGGGTGATACATACAATTTTAATGTATGAGCATAACTCCAAATTTAATTTCTCTTAACTGAGGAGTGAAAAAAGTTTCAATGTTAGGTTGGTTGTGATTTTTCCATCGATGGATTTATGAAGTTGAAAAATTTTGTATTCGAGGAATTTAAAGTAATTGGAATTTTTTCATAGATTAGACATTATGTAATTTCGTTTTTGATTTCATCATGGATTTTTTGTCATTTTTTATTATTGTATGAATTTTGATTTGAATATATGATGACTACGGAGTGTAGTGATAAAGTTTAAGGGCGTATGGAATCAAAAAATTTCACATATTTTAAACTACAATTATATGTTTATAATCCCACCATAGTAATATTTAATTTGAAATTGTCACATTTTTAGGTTTTTGTGTAATTTTGATCTTAAATGAAAAAATGTATTATTTCTGTATTTTTTAAAGAATTTTGTCACTCGGTTATTTTGGCCATTTATTTGAAAATTACTTCCAAATTAATTTATTAATTTTTTGAAATACATTATATCTTTACATGTAACTTACTTCTAGACTGGGGGATTAATCGATCATCAAGATGCCTGAAATAATCAATCAAATTGAATAATTGTTCATCTAAATATTGTGGACCCCACCTTTTTAACGAATGCATAACTTAGGCTATGAGCCTCTAATTTATGTGTTTGAAAATGTAGATGAAATAGGGTTCAAATAAAAATTAAAAAATGAATTTTATTGTGGATTTAACTCATTAATAGGTCCATTGGACGTTTTACATTGGATAATGAATTCTGGAATTCTTATCTAGAAAAATTCAACCGCAATATTAAATCCTTAACTCCCTCGTATTATAGATAATGATGCAAAAACGTTTAGGGTGAATGGAGGATGAATTTTGAAAAAACATTCATAGATAAACCTATAAAAAATTCTTCCATTCATTGGCACATTCACATGGAAGTTTTCAGATTAAATTTTTTGAGTGTGAATTATTCATCCCTTCTCCCTATATATATATATATATATCTATGTTCTCCCATTTCATGATGTCGTAGTTTTCATGGTATGTGGTGTGGTTTACATTATTTAATAGTTTTTAATATTTTCAATAAATATTAGTTTGATTTTTATTCATCTTTTATATTTTTCTCTTCTTCTTCTATTTTTTTATTTTATGTATTTCTCCAACCATCATTCTTCTCAACTCCATCAAATATGGAGAACTAACATCGGTTCTTGTTCAGAAGAGGGAGTGGTATTTGAATATGTTAAATATGATTAATATTCTTATCTCTATATTTAATTCTAGTAATTTCAGTGGGGGGTTAAATGATTACAATGAGAGTTCAGCTTGTTTTCTCTACCACCGAGTTCTTCTTGTCATTTAGCATTCAACCTTCCCTTCACTATTTATGTCTTGCATAAGATGGATCATGACATGAGTGGTGATAGTTATAAATTAGATATCCTATCTTATTATAAGAATATAATTTCCCCACATGAATAGGTCTCAGTATGGGCTAATCATATTTCAAACAAGACGGTGTCGTGTGACAGGTCTTGATCACAACATTTAATTTAATGTTGAGAACCATTATAAACAATGATTTCAATCACTAAAAACTCCCAATCACAGTTTCATTCTTTTATTTTCCTAAAATTATTCTATATTTAATTTACATTAATATATTTATAATATTTATATTTCATGTATTTCAAATCTCCCCAATATATATTAGATTAATGGTATAATATTAGTTATAAAATAATAGTGATAATAGAAAAATTGTGTGTTATAAGAGACCTCCTTCTGATCAACCCTAGGTTGTGCCTCTATGGTACGCTCTTAAGAAAATAAGAATTTAATTTAATAGGGTAAAATAACTAAAACCCCCACCATCACCTCTTCATCTAATATGTATCTTCCAATCACCTGATTACTACACATATTAAGCGAGTATAAATATTTACATATAAAATATTTTTGAATCATGATTTAGTATAATATACCAATTTTTATAAATTAAATAATATAAATTTTAGGCTACTGATTATTTAATTTTTTTCATGCTCCATGGAACTTTATAAGTGATACTGTATAGATTATCGCCAAGGAGTGCATCGTTAAGGGTTGTTTCTTTAAGAACTTCAACCTTAATAGTGTGGGTAAGCCTAATCATATGTTCTTAAACTAGGTCCCCATAGAAATTATTATTATTGATTCCTGTTTTTAATTATTTCAGTTTAAGAATCATCTTCAGTGGGCTTGGATTTGAATCATCTTCCATTATTAAGTACATGAGTGTTTCATGATCAGAATAAAATATTAATTTACTTCCCAAAAAATAAGAGTGATATTTATATATTGAAAATATTAGGGACGCATACTCATTTTTTTCTATTTAGTTAATCTATAATGAATATATTGTTTTCTTACAATATTTTATCTTATGGGATTTGAAATTAATCCATTTGGATAGAATTGGTCCAACTACTTGGTTAGAGGAATAACAAAACTCTTAAAAAGGTAATTCCCAAACATGGGGTCTAATGATTGGGTTGGTGGTCAGGATATTCTTGATTCTATCAAAATATTTACTAAATTATTCATTAAACATCCAATCAGTATCCTTTTCAAGAATATTTGTCAACGAAAATATAGTTTTTCTAAAATCTTGAAAAAACCATCTACAAAACCCAAAATGTCGTAGAGAGGACACATCATGATTCATAGTGGGGTGTATGAATGTGTAGAGATGGTATAAAAAATTTATTAGTTCACTTAAATACCTTATTTATAAATAATGTTTCCTGGAAAATATCCTTCTCCATAATTAAGTGATGTTTATCAAAATTCATAAAAAATCATTTTAATGTATATTTAAAAAAATAATGATCTTAATAAAACATTCGAAATATGTTCTATATATTGTAAGATCATTAGGAAATGCCTCTAGGAATATTTTAATAAGGTCTTAAAATATTCTTACCATACAGTATTGGAATATACCAATGATGTTTTTATGAAAAAAGGTATCCTTCATTATGAAAATGCAATGTAGGTACTAGTGAACATAGTTTTGTTTTCATCTTCCAATGAAATATAGACCTAAAAACCACAAAATACAGGAAGAAACTTTTGATAAACCATTTTATGTATTTTATTTACCATATAATCCATGAAATGAATGGGTAAATGGTCTATCTAGGTCACATTATTTGGTTTTCTGTAATCAATACATACCCTCCAACATTTTTTAATCATAATGGGAAGTAATTAACTATTTTCATTATATAAAATGGTGATCCCAGTATTTGTTTTGTTAAAATATGTACATAACTCACCCACTATTAGTATGGTATTTTATATATTATTCTAGATCCGAATAGTTTTTCAATCTTATTTTAAATACTTTTATCAAGGTTGGTTTTAATTTTTTTGAGGTTATCTTAGAGATTTTGAATCACTCTCAAGGAAAATCTTGTGTATAAAAATATTGGGATTAATCCAAGAAATGTCTCCTAATGATCAACCTTAAATCTTAAACTTTCATTTCAAAATGGTAATAAAGCTTTTTATTTTTTCGATGAGATGTTTTTTTAAATAGTCATAGGTTTATTTTAATCTTCTAAAAGGTAGGAAATTAAATAAAAATTGGGTGATTTTTATAGCAATAACATCAATTTTTTCTCACCCATACATAAAACAAACATATGAAAAGGATATAATTTATTAATATATTTAATAATATTATCAAATAACATTCATCCCATTATTCTTCCAATTGGTCATTAAACAAGTTTTGTTTATGATTTAATTCATTTTCATAAATAGTGTTATCCTAATGCTTTATTGAATTTAGTGATACTTAAAAATATATTATTTAATATAAAATATGAATATATTAATTTATATAGAAATGATCCTAAAATAAGAAATAGAAAAACATAATTATCTTCTTGAGGAAATTTCATAGATTTTCTCAAATTAAAATTCATTATTTCTTCACAAAAATAAATAAAAATTGTTTCTCTGTGAACATTAATTATGGTATTTATACTATTGAAGAATTTAAATCCTGATAAAATAGGGTAACGATCAATACCTAACTCTTCTTCCATGTTCTGTAGGTAAAATTCATGAAGTAATAAAAATCCTTTACCCTTACCAATAAATCATACAGAACACCCACAATTTGGTCTGTTTATTAGTTTGAAAATTATACCACAACTCTGTTTATATTGAGCTCTACTATATTTAGTAAAGAATAAATTAAATAAGTAATGAAATTTTTTAATGCTCCAAAATCACATAAGGCATTAGTGAAATCAATTATCAGATAGTTTAAGGGATAGTAAAAGTATTGGGGTCCTAACATTTTCTAGGAAAATATGATGTGATTATGCTAAACATATTAATAACTAAAAATAAATTTTTATCTCCATTAAATCTTCTCTTATTAGTACACATATCATCGAGAAATTTCAAAAAATAAGGATTTTTATAAATTACAGCCACTAGGGGTTGTTTAATTCCACCTTATCAATATTATTTTTATAGATCATCTTCCCTGGTTTTCATTAGTGGATTCATTCTTGAAGGAAAGTGTAGTAGGTTGTAAGGTAGATCCTTCATATTAGACTATAAGTTTCCCCTTTTCATCATCTAGGTATCAAAATGTGCCTAAAAGTATTTATATACAGGTTCTATTTCATCTTATATTGGTTTTACAGTTCTTGGTTCATCCTTTAGTTTTGTTTAATCAATGGCCAATACTTCCCTTCCACTTCTTAAATAAATAGAAATAACATTATTCTTAGGAAGTTTTCTATGCAGTTGGTTGCTTGTGGAAGGTTGATAGTTGTTCCTTTATAATTTTGGTGGACAGAAATTTTTTTAAAATTATGCTGGAATAGTGGATTTAATTATTTTCAATTCTAAATTTTACTAAATTATCAACTATTCCTAGAATACTTGACTACATGGTTATTGGAACCACCACTATTATATAGAATAACAAGTCTGGGTTTCTTTTACATGAGGATAGAAGACTATGAAATTCTTTGAATAGTGGCATGTTTGACAAATCCAAAGCAGCGTATATTCTTTAGCTTCATTAAATTTCTCTAGTGTTAACTATCTCACAAGATAGGTTATTTCATCAATTCTAGTTTCATGTAAAAGAGATTTGGAACTCTTTACCTCATTACCACCACTAGTAGTGGTTCTTGTACCAAAATATATAGATTTCTTGGATTTATTCTACATAAACTATGGATCGAGAGACATTTTTCTTTCTTTTAGGTATACTCCTAAATAACCTTATAGTAGGTTTTGGACATTATCTAGATGGCCTTGATATAAAAACACAAATAAGTGACGATTATTGAAGGGTTGATGTGGGAAACTAGTAGTCACATTCATGAACCTATCTGAAGACTCATATAGAGTCTCTACACTATATTTTATTATCCATTATATCTCTGCATTTATAGACTTACTTCTCAAAGTAATGTAAATATTTTGATGGAAGAACATTTGGATTTTATCCCAGATTGTGACCTCTCTAGGTTGTATGTTGTACATTGATTATTATTTTATCTCTTTAAGGGAAAATGGGAATTCCTTCTACCTAATTTGGTCTTCTGAAGCTACCATTGGTTTGAAGGAGTTTCACAAAACTCCAAATTCTTTTACATACTTGTTTGGGTCCTCTCATACCAATACATGTAACTTTGGAAGTAGTTATATCAGTCCATATTTAAGTTCAAAATAAATTTGATAATTTGGTTGTAACAAATGATTATTTTGATCATTGAAGTTGGGTAAATATAGTTTATAATGGTTATTTTCAATTAGGATATATTTTATTCTACATTTTCACTTCCTAGAGAAGATATAGATGAATTACAAGTGGATGGGGAATCACTTAGTCAAATGGTGGAAAACTACATATCAACTTGCTCAATAATTTTCATATTTCGTACTAAATATTAAAAATTTTGATCAGCCACTAGATAAAATCCAAATATTCTATTTGAACTAGTTTTAGGCATGTAATAAAAAATTAAAAAATAACGTAAAAAAGAAAACAAAAAAATTGATGCCATAATAAAAATAGTATTAAGTTGATATGGAATTTTTCATGGGCCTTAAAGTAAAAAAATATGAAACCAATATATATAAAATAGGTTTGAATTTTTATATATATAGGATGGTATGATTTTTAGAGTATTTTTATATGTTTTTGTGGGTTCATTTTGTACCTAAAAATAGAGAACAATTGTTTTTTTTTGCGTGTATGTGTTTGAATGAATGTGAAAGAGTGTTTGTAATAAATTTTTTAAGAGTGTTATCACCTTGGATATTACCAGAAAAACACTTCTAAACCACAATTCACTAAAATTGAACTCCCCTCATCTCTCAGAAACCATATGAAACCTAAAAGTATTTCCATCACATTTTATTTTATGTTTAAATAGGTATGTGAAATGATCATTGAAATCACATATTTTATATAACTAAGTGATCAGAAACTTCTCATCACTCCTAAATCAATACCATTTCTCTCTATTTTATGAAAAATAATGAAGATATTGGGTTTGTATGTGTGAAAATTGATAAAAAGAGAATAAATTATTGAAATAAAATAACTATTGGAAATATCTTATTACCTATAGAAATAAAACACTACCATTAAGGCTGATCAGTAATTAATTTATCATTAAATATAAAAATTTATAAATTAGAGGGCTAGAGAAGACTCCTTATCTAGACCACAATAAGTATAGACTATCCCCAATAGAAAAATTATCAGTATTAAAGAATAAGGAAATAAAATAAAACCCATAACAATCTCTTATAAAATTATTTAAACACCCTTTAATAGGCGGAAGATGAATTTTCAGGAATCTTTGAAGCTGGGATGGACTTCACGCCATCTAGTTAGTTTAATATCCCCATGTGGATCAAATAGACTCCGTCTAAGTACTCTATTGAATGGTTTGTTCCCTCAAATCCATAATATTACCTCTTTTTAACTAGGATAAGATGATACTTATGAGTTCACTTATATTTTTCCCAATTTTTCAAGGTAGTGGGAATAAATTATCTCATTAATCTCTTTATTGCTCAGATTGGATCTAAATTGATAAGTGATTACTTCCATGGTCTCAGTTCTTCAAAATTACCCCATGTGAAGTTGAGAAGAAAGTATCTTAATTAATATAAATTTACATATCACTCCTCTTGAGATAAAATTAATTGAAAAAATCATAAATCTTATCTGTTAATGCTACTCAGATGTTATCTTCACGTATGTTATACTGATACTTTTATACATGTTAGTGATCATCAGGACATCACAAATTTCATTCAATCTTCTAGGATTTACATTTATATATTTAAGTAAAAAAAATCAACTTTAAACTTTTTAATGGCTCTTGTATTTTGAAAAAATATTCTTATATACCAAAAAATTACTCTTATATATCAAACATAATAGTTATCACATCAAAATTTTCTACACCTTCGTAACTTCTATAAGTCAATTTTTTATTATTTAGTGGACAATTAAAATCATTTTATTAATTTTGGGGGTAACTTTTATGTATTCAAACCCATATCCATATTTCTTTAACGTAATTCTGAATGATTCTAATGTGAGAGTAAAATGAATCTCACATATTAGAGTGCTCTGTTATTTCTATGAAATGGCTTTAGCTGATTGAGTCCTATGTATCAGAATGATTTATTTTTTTCATGAGATTCCTTTTCCATATTCATATACTAACTTCGAATAGTATTAACTTCTGGATTCCACCTAACCTCTAGAATAGATGCTTCATTCACCTTTAGGGATGCTTGATTTTAAATTTTAGATCATCATTTCTTGTAACAATTGTCTAGAAAAATGATAGAACTGTTTTAATTATCTATAAAAAGTTATAATCAATGTAAAACTAGAAATTTCATGATTTTTTCGAATAATCTCTAATGATCAACATAAGTTCATGTTTAAACCATTTATTCAGAATTAAAGGGAAATAAAGGTGGAAATTATATTAAAAATAAAAAAAAATAAAAAATAAATCATGATTAAATTGTTCTAACATTACTAGGCTTATATAATGATGTATTAGAAGAATTTACCTTAGTCTTTGTGTCATATTTTTTTATTGTTCTGATTATCCTTACCATGATTGTTATAGATGATATATAGTAGCCTCGTGATGTTTTCTATCCTTTAATGAGTTAACACATTCCCAATTATCTTTATATGTACACAAAATGAGGGTAATTTTTCATACTAAATATTTAATCTGAAATAATATCTAGGGATTATCCAAATAACAATATAAAAATCATTGAGTTTAAATAAATTTCAACAAAAGCCCTAGAAAATTACTTATAACTTCAGTTTTCTTATTCGCAAACCATTTTTTATCAAAACACTACTCATAGATGTAATATCCCATAATATATTAGGATTATTTTTTGTCTAGTTAAATCCAAAAATATATATTTAGACCAATGAAATATAATTGATCACCTTAATGAGGTCAAAATTATCCTCCCATTTTTTAAAATAGCGCCTGAATAGATTTATAAAAAGAAAAAAAATTCTTCAATATTTCCTTCTTATCTCATATGATGAGAAAATAGTGTGATGGTACCCTCTTTAAATATTAATCATCCTCCATTCATTGAACCCCCAAAGATCAGATATCTATTCAGTGAGATTTAAGGAATTCATAGGTAGCTCCCCCATTGTAATAAAAACCCTAGGTGATCAACCCTTCCTAGAGGAATTTTATATTGGTTTTTGGATAATATCAATTGTTTAACTATGTTTATAAGGATCCAATATATAACACATAGGCCTAGAGGTATAAGTATTAATAAATGACCCAAAGGACTAGACTCACGTGGACCAACACATAACCTGAATTCCCAAAGACCTTGTCTATAATAAAACCTCCCCTACCCAAAATCTGTATCATTGAAAGCACCGTGAACCCATCCACTCTTGATGATCGACTAGAATTTCTCTGTAAAGATCTACATGGTGCCTAGTACTGATGGAGATTGTCATACCATCTCATTCTTCCAATACGGTTAGCTATACTCCAGTGGCTACTAATTTCTATGAATTCTATTTTGGTTCTTACTTCTATATGGTACACTAATACAACTTCATTGTCCTATGGCCTAAAATACCATGTCCTAGAGGAAAATGGTGGCATGAATGCAAATGGTGGGCCAAACACCCTATGGACCATAGGGAGAAACCAATGTCCTAAACCCCAAATTTGATGAATATTTCTGGGTAATACAATACAACATAATACTTAATACACTACTGCTAGCATACTACTGTAGATCCTAAAAATATCCCATGACCATGATTTGATACTAGATTTTTTATAGGATTATGGGATGTACTAACCACTCAGATATCGCCCCAATAAGAGAATAACAACTCCATCAATAATATAGAACTTATATAATCAAAACATCCTTAATATATAATACTAGTTAGAAGAAACCCATATAATAATTATTATTTTTATGATTCTTCCAATATCTTTATCCTTGACATATACAATTGTATGCTTAATAATATTGCTTCTTTTTTTTTATGAGTTGAACCATTCCACTTCTAAACCACCGCAGCTGTAACTTTCATGTTAATTAAGATAAACCTAACATTTTGGATTTAAAAATATGGATCATCACTTCAGTCATATATAGTGGAATATATGTTTATTTTTTTTCCAAATCTAATACCATTGTAGTGCCTCATTCTGGGTTCTACTAAACCGGTTCCCCAAGGTGGTTTTCTACATAACCTTAGGTGCACATCCCCATATGCTAGAGGTTATTGACTAGAAGTGATGGTATAATATGGCACATGGGGAAACTATATCCTCTTTACCATAGTAATAATATAATCAATATAAAAATAAACAAGAACAAAAATAATAACCATCAATAACTAATGACAACCATTCATCATATAATAGGATCCCAAAATTGGATAAGGTATTACGACCAATAAAAAAATCATTTCATGTCATACCAATTTCATATGTCAAAGGAGAACCCCCAAAATAATGGAACACTAAAAATACCTAAATTAGGTCATGATATCAAGTCATGTCCCCTCATAGATTCTCCATCCAAAAATCCCAACTCAATCATATAGAAAAGGGTCATTTCCATTATCCTAACTTGTAACCCAAAAATCTACTCGGGTACTAATGGAAGACTAAGTAGGGTGTGCATAAAGATTAGTAGACCACTACCAAAGGTGTCTAATTAAATATCAGGTCTAATAACAGTGAATGAAGAAGTAAAAATAAATAATATTCAACAGATTAAATGATGTAGGTTTCATAATTTTAAGAGTTATCAATTGGCCACATTATCCCTCAGGTTCCAAGTTATACCTGAGGCAATCTGACCTACTTCCGCCAATTCCAAAAGTCAAAACATACACTATAATGTTTTAACTATTTATGTCATAAAGGAATTCATTAATCATTTCACTTTGACATGGTGTACCTTGGGTAATCATTATAGGTACCTATATCATGTCCAACCCATAAAATGGTGGCACATCATTCGATCATCTGAACCATGTAATACATTTATGGGGCCAAGAGCATCGTTCTAGCACTACCTAAAGATGAGGATCCTCGGTCCAACACCCCAACCATGCCATTACTCATATTTTTTAATCATCCTTATCAATGACCTTTTATCAATGATAATTATGATGGTGAACCATTCAATTTATCAATGTTTCCATGTTTTATTTATTTTTGATTTAACACAATTCCATAAGTAGACCATTTTACCATTTAATAAAAACCACAACCATTTGAAATTATTTCAATCAATTTAACAATATGTGAATGCCCCTCTAACCATTTATAACATTTAACCATAATCTTCCCATTACTCATTTATCTTTCCCATGTTAAGGAAAAAAACTGATTATATGATGTTAACCCTCGAAACGAAATTACAATGGATTAATCTTATATCCCATCTAATATATTATTTAAAATATCATTTCACCATTTTTAAGGGAGTGGAACACCGAATGGGAAACCATAACCCAGATCTCTTGAACATCAACATACCCAATGAGGTCCACAATTGGTCTCTCACATCAATCTAAGGCTCAGATTACTTTTTATATTCAGGACCACAAATGCACATCACAAAATAACAATGGAATAACCATAGAAATATTAATAGTGTCAATACTATGGGAGAATTCCTGTATACCACCTACCTTATTCTCATAGACACAAACTGATCTAACATCATCCCTTGATTCAAGCTATAATGGCTAAAATCAAAAATGAAAGAACTCCATGGAATTTGGCATTATGATATTGGGTATAAAATAACCAACCAAATAATTATTCTTCCATAAAATTTGAAGAAATTGAGTGATAATGTTACTCTAGGATTTGAACTGCAATAAATAACCCCTCAAACATCCTAAAATCAAAGGATAATGATTGTGAGAAGTTTTGGGAAGGTTTGGTTCACTCCGCTTACTACTGGAGAAGAAATAGGGGTAAAAATAATGATATATGATATAAATACTATGAGTTTAAAATGGTAAATTCCCAATTTTAATGAGGTTCACGGTTAGGCCAAATGGTTTGGTGAGCTTTGAAATTACTTATTTGATTGGAAAGCATGGTACAAACCATTTTCTCAGCTACCCATAAGATTTGAAAAACCACGTGGAACCATGTGAATGGATCTATATGTCCTCACATTATTTATAGGCCACCCTTTCATAGATTCACAAACCATGATCCTTCATTTTTCAATTTCTATGGTTTTGAGTATTGGTTAGTAATAACTATGTTCCAACCATAATACAAGCATTGTATGTCCCATTTTCTATCTTTTTCGAAGTCTCAAATACTTGGGATACTCATTATACCTTCTCTAATTCCATAATTCATTTCATTAACCATTTAAAATGAGTCCAACCATGATTAAAATAAGAAATATCATTTTCAATGATTTTAGATCTTATAACCTCCCCCACCTTATAATTGATCATCCTCAAGCTATACTCCACAAAATCACTAATCCTATAAGGTAAAAAGTTCATAAAACTAGACCCATGTTTCCTCTTCCCTCAACCGAGTATCCTTCTAAACCTAGACATGTGGTCATACCACTCAGTCTAATATAATATTCTTACCCTAAATTTTTTTCTCACTCTAGTGTACAATATGAATTAGTTTCTTCATTAAAGTTGTATTAGCCTCAATCTCAACATCAAAAAAATCAGTCAAATGAGAAGGGTTTGGGTCATATATTAAAATTTTTGATGCATGAAATAAATCATTCATATCATTATACCATTGTGGAAGATCCAATCAATATGATACCAGACTCGTCATCTCTACAATCTTAAACAACCTAAAATGCCTGGTTACTAACTTACCGTTCTTTTGAATTAGATGGTGACCCGATATTAGGGACACTAAAATAATCATATGATCACCCACTATAAACATAATGGATTGATGAATACTATTAGAATATGAATTCTAACTACTATGGGCTATATCCAAATACATCTCGATCAACTAGACCTGATTTGATGTCCCCTATATCAGACATCATCCCAAATGACCTTATTCTCCAACTTCCATCCAATAAAAAGGTGATATGCATGCCCAACTATATAATACCTCTTATGGTGTTATCTAAATAGTCACATAAAAATTTTTTTATGGGAACTCAAAAAGTTCTAAGCTATTTTCTTATATTCCACCAAAATCAAGGAACTCGTGCTCTTAGCATGCCCTCTTACACCGTGATAGTGTGTTCTAATTATTGGTATATCTATGAGTGAAAAATGTAATTAACATCACATTATTACCCAATGACTTCAACAAGCCTTTATAGAACCATGAGGTAAAACATGGATCATGATTAGAAACTATACCCCATGTCATCTTGTGAAAATGTACATTCTCACATATAATTCACCCAACTGGTTAATGGAAAATGTCTCCCAAACTATAAATAAATGGGATACCATTTTCAATTGGTCCACAATCACCTATATCACATCATTCTTCTGATGATTCATCATCAAACCCTCCACATATTTCATGGTAATATCATCTCACATCCATTTCTGAATGGGAAAATGTTGTAAAAGTCCAGTGGGATGCTGATGCTTAGCCTTCACATGCAGATAGGTTTAGCATTGTGTCACAATTCCTAAGATCTATTAAATTATTCCTATACACCAATACTGTCTATGAATATTATGGTATTATTTTCCAAACTAGGGTACATCACCTACTTCAAGGTGTGATAATCATGCATCAACTCGTTGTGTACAGAAGTAAGAACACTCACTTGACCATAAAGGTGAATAATCTCATATTTTTCAATGGTCCAATCTTGGGGTAGCTCCCCACCATAATTTTTGTCCCTAAATTCCAAACACTCAAGATCATCACACTGCCTCATCTTGATCTAGATCAAAAGACAGGTCAAAATAAACAATGAAATGAGATTCTTCTTCTCTCACTTCTCCTGAACACCTATATACATCACAGTGAGTATGGCCATCATATTCCACTCAGAACTAGACTCATGGCCCCCTTGAGTATATTTCTTCTAAATCATGGAATCATAAACACTACCCAATTTTCCCATCTTATAACATATATCAAAATAAAAGGATTTTTTATACTCAACACATAATTACTACTAGAGATTTAAATCCTATTAAGAAAATATATATTTGAGGCTATTCTAATCAGTGTAAACAAAAAACCTATCAACCAAAAGATAATTCCACGTATATTCTAAGTCATAAACCACAACATAAAATATTATATCATGCATAGGTTAGTTCCATTCATTTTACCTTAGTGGTTGTTACCCATAATTCGTGACTTGATCGCCCTCTATCAACACTGCTTGAGTTAGATCCTGGATGTATTATGAAAAAAATATATAATCCTCACAAGTTTAGATAATATCCAAATATTTACAGTGTTAAAATTCATATTTACCTAGTATAAATCATTATCACATTCCTCGTAACACTAAACATTTATACCCGTCTTTGACAGGCTTGAAATTTACACTTCCAAGAGACTAAAGGCCTCAATGAACCATTGATAGTAACCAACCAAACCCCAAATGGTTCAGATAATAGAAACATTCTTAGGTTTCTCCAAAAAAATAACTATTTTCTTAAAATAGTAACTGTGATGGATATTATTACACAAAGGGTGAATTTTAGATTAAAAAATTAACTTAAACAAAAACAAAATACATCATTGAGTAAAAAATCCAACTCTAAGATCATTCAATGATCACAGTAAGAATTAGATTCCAAGTTTCTATGATTATATCAGAATATAATTTTATCATTATTAGAAATACAATGAAAAAACAAATGGTAAAAATATTTCTAAAACAAGCATTCGATTATAATATTCGTAGTAGAATAAATACTTGTAAAAACAAGTAATACGAAATATTATAACTTAAGAATGAATCGAAAGATATATTTAAAATATATCATTCTTTTAACGTTATGATTAATGTTAGTAATAAAACCTCACTAAAGGTATCCACAGTTTTATACATACTATATTTCATTTATTTCCGTTTCATGAAATCCCACGATATGATGATTAAAATAAGTTATATCAACCTATCCTGAGAATCCTCTAATACTATGATAGGTGACTATCTATCTATCCCTGGAATACCTCTATCATGACAATGATCAGATATAGAATACAAATGAATATTTTCTGATGGAAAAAACCTAGAAAATGATTCCATAGAACAAAAACACTCCGAAGTATTACAATTATTAGGAAGGATATGTTCACAAATAGTAAAATTTAGATGATTTGATTTTTAAAAATATATCATCTCGTAACAATTAAAATGACCATATTTTTATACGAAAATCTCCGATTTTAATATTTTCTAGTTAGTTTCAATAGCCTTAAATAGCTTGCAGTTGACATCTCATCAAGTTCTAGAATAACTGATTGTGAGACATCTTTTTGTTTAGAATCATTACAATGATAAAGTGTGTTTCTTATGATAAAAAAATGTATATATATAAATATATGATTAAAAACATAGGATAGTATTATGGAATGCCATTTAATTTTTTAATACAATAGAATTTATAACGATCATTCCGATGTATTAGTTCCAGTATGAACCTGATGGTCATGACTTTTCATAGTACGATAGACACTAAAAAATTCTAACCATTGATCACAATAGCAGTCAGTCTAATGGTTCAAATTCATCTGAAATATGATGGATCATATTTAATAATAACAATTTTACATTCATAATATATTAGAATTATTTATATGTTAGGTACAAAGTAATGTGTTCTAAAAAAAGACACTAAGACCCTTAAAAAATAAAAAGTTAATAGGAATATTTGAAAGAAAATTTTTTTGAATCCAAAAATAAAAGGAATGGAAAAGTAAGAAGTTAAAATTTTGTCTCAACAATCTCCCCGTTTTTGAAAAAAAATTAATGAAAAATAATAACTTGAAAAACATATAGCCCTTTTCATTTTAATGACTTTGAAGATATTTTTTTATAACTCTCCCTATGTTTATAACTACTCCATGATACAATGGAATGTATTAAAAAATATCGCCCCTTGAGGAATTCTTATCCACCTTAAGAATACTTCTCACCCTAAAGATAGAATCTCCCCTTTCATTAAAAAAACTTCACCCCCCCCCCATATAAATCCTTCTCCCCCTTTGTGATTTTTAAAAAGTAAGTGAATGAATAAAACCTAAAATGTTAGAGTGAGATAAAAAATGAAACAAATATTTATATGAAATAACCAATCATCCATGAAATAAATACAAGAACATACATCCAATATTAATTGTAAAATATTCAAGAATAAGTTATTGGATGAAAATTCATTCAAATATTACAACCATTCAAATGTTTGAAATTATACATAGAGATTAAAAAAATTATAAAATTCATTATTTCATCATCAATTGTTTAACAATTGAATTCATATGATTGAAAAAATCCTTATTTTTCTCATGCTTAAAAATATTTTCTTCCACAACAACATTATTTTCAACTTGAGTATTTATAATTTTAACTTATTCCATTATAAGGATGAATCTGTCTTAATAAGATCTTATCCTACAACTATACAACTCTAAATCATTATCCTTTTCATCCAAAACATTCATATCCTAAGTACAATCATCAGTAGAATCATATAATTATTTAATGAACTTCACTCAATCTAAAACATCAGAAGATAAATTTTTTAAGGATTCATTCATTTCTAAAAAAATGAAACAAATTGATCACGATATTACCTAATATC
Organism: Viscum album; assembly: GCA_963277665.1. NCBI lineage: Eukaryota > Viridiplantae > Streptophyta > Magnoliopsida > Santalales > Viscaceae > Viscum > Viscum album. The sequence goes on along the minus strand of OY728122.1, from coordinate 159,771,970 downwards.
ATTATACACATGGTAGGAAAACATAACCATCTAATTTTATGATCCACTGTGAGTACGAGAAATTTCTTGAAATATTTTCAACATCACTTCAATATAGATAATTGATTTTGTTAAAACTTATAATGACTCTATTTTTTCACTAAAAGTATTTTCAGTAATTTGATATCATTCCTCAGTATTAGGAATGTATGGAATGGTGTCTTATAAAAATCTCAAAAAATGACTAATCAAAAAAATATTTTTTTATCAATGGTTACCTCTGATTTTGATAAACCTGAAGATGTTTTGGAAGGTTTTTCTCTTGATGGTTTGACATAATGCTTCACCTCAAAATAATCTTTCCATTTATTGGATACTTTCTAGCAATATGATACATCAAAAACATCTACATCCTTATCATATTTATCTTTTTCATAAAATTTAATGTTTTATTATTGCTCTTATTATTATTTCATTGAGGATTATTTTTCATTATCTTAGGTTGAATAATTTTTCTTGAGAACCTTCTAATTGATCATCCTAACTAAAATTTATTGGTAAAATAGATGAATATGATGAGTCCAGAGAATTTTTTTTCTTTTAGTTGTTCATCGGTCCGAATTTTTTCATTATCATCTTCTTATTCTTCCTATTCTTACAATAATTATTCCTTTAAATATTAATATATTTATTCCTATAATTCAATAATTTACTTCTTATTCTTCAACAACTTTCTCAATCACTTTTTATAATTTATACATGTATTGAAGAATTCATTTTCCAACTATTTGTGAAATCAATTTCTTTTTCTGGTAATGATGATGTTGTTTCTCCCACTATTTCTTTTCCTTTTCCCTTACCATTGATAGAAGGAAAAATATATGGTAAAACTAAAATTTCATAAAAAAAGTCCAACATTAAGAATAACTTGATCAGTGTGAGAAACTTAATGGAATATATTCTTATAATCCCTTTCCATATCATTCAATAAACATTATAAAACTAAAATCTTATCTAACCTTTTCCTTTTATTATTTATCTTCTCTTATTATTTTAACTATTTAACTGTATGAATTTTTAATGCCATATTATAAGCTATATCAAGACTAAAATTATGGTGTCCATGTTTATTTTGAGCCTTATGTTCCATAAAATTATTTAATTTATCATTATTCATCTTATTTTCATTCTTCTGTTTCTTAGTAGGGGATGAATCTTACTTTATTTTCTTTATGTCATCCTCATCTATATTTGAATTATGAGCTTTGATCAAAGCTACCTCATCCTTATCTACAAAATTCATCTTCTTTTAATAAAAGACTGCCTTCATTTCAGAAATCATGTCTTCATAAAAGAATAAATTTTCTCTCGCATTGGGTATGAGTGGTTCTCATCATTGAAAATTGTCATAAATTTTATCAATAACTTGATAATAAAATAAAGAAATATAATAAACTTCAACCTGATTAATTCATTCTTGAGGGAATCTAATATAATGAAAATAAATATTATAAGATTTATTTTACACCATTTCACCAAGTAATATAATAAAAAATATCTGATACCTTAAGAGTATCTCAATAACCCTTCTTGGGTATTATTTAAACCTTCATCCACAATGTTACAACTCTGTTGTCCAGTGTTTGAAGTGATGCTTTAATTAATGTCTTATAAAAGGAAAAAAATTAATCCTCTGATTTCTTTCATCCAAAATAACCAAGACATTCAGAAATTTTTTGATATGGTAAAAATGATTCTCCTTCAGTAGGTACTCCAACCGAATTTAAAACTCTTTTATAAGAAATTCTATATTTATTCCCAGAAAAGATAAATAAACTTGATCATTGTCATTATATTTATAAAACTTAATAGAAGAATATAACTCAATCATTATTTCTATATAATAAAGGTCAAAATTGTTAACTGATTTCTATACACATATTTTCTCCAATCCTTGAATATCATTAATTCTTTTGAGAGAAGGCTCATACATATTGAACAAAAATACTTCAATGATATGATATATAAAAACATAACATTTTAAATAATATTACAGATTTTAAATAATAATTCGACTGATGATGGAAACAGGATGAACTCAAAAACATAAAAACTAGTTGTTTTGAGAAGTGATGAGAGTCAGCAATGAAATATATGAAAACTGATGTAGGGAAGGATGTTTACCTATATTATTTAGGTATGGGAAAATTTTGATTAATTATTCCAAAAGATATTTACCAGGTCATATTAATCCTTAACTAATCTGAACAAATAAATTTAATCAAAAATTGTTCAAAATAAATATTGTCACTATCAAAAAATTTAAAAAAATTACTTCTATTGGAGTGAGACACAATATGATTAGAAAAAATATTACAACTTTGAAAACCAATCCAACCCATAAATATAAAACAATAAGTAATCGACAACATATATATTCTAAATAATTAGAATAAAATTTTATAGAATAATACCTTTCAGAATATGAATTTTCATTGATATGAATAACCCATTCATATCTTGTTAACATAAAAAGATTACAATAGTTTTATAATAAAAAATATATTACTAAAGTTTTATTATGAAAACCAATTATGATATTTTTTTAATTAAAAATAATGTCAAAAAAAGTTTCTAATAATTATTTAGTCAATAATTTTTTTTACAATTTTTTACTTTGTAATATTTTTGTAAAAGTTATTGAGTCTGAAAGATTCGTTAAGATAAATTTTTTTGAAAAATTTTAACATCAAGAAAACAAAATGGTTTTACTAAACGTAAACATATATACTCCCCCTATGAAAAAGAGTGTATTAATGTAAGGATATGGGTAAAAATATGTAGAAATTTATGATTACTTATAATTGATCATTCCGAACTTCTGTTTAATATATTAAAATCTATCGAAACTAAGGTGTTTTGTAAAATATCATCTAGTTGGCCTTTAATTCTAACGAATTGAAATGTTATATATCTTTTCATTTGTGTTATCCTGAAGGAAATGGTTTCTTATATCTTCATTTATAGAACATGAGTGATGTTCTTGATTTTTAAATAATTCAACAGAACTTTTATTTCTAAAATGTATTGGAGTTTTTTCTAAAACTCAATTCATAGTCTGTGAATGTGTGTTGCATCCACAACACAAGAACACAAAAACTTATTATTGCTACATATTTTTATTCAGTAGTGGATTGTTTTATTATGTCTTTTCTACAATACCACAAAACATTAAATTCACTAAAAAAATGACAAGTTCCATATGTACTTTTTCTATCTATTCTACATCCACCAAAGTCATCATTTGAAAAACATTTATGTTCAAAACCATTTCCAAAAGAATATAATATGTCTAAATACATATTTATCTTAAGATAATGGATATTTTATTTTACATATTTAATATGGGATTCTTTAAGATTTCATTAATATCTAGAACATTGTAATATTAATAGCATTAAATCTAGATGACTAGAAATTACATAAAGTATTCATCCAATCATACCTCTAAAAGTTTTCTGATCAACTAGTTTCACAACCACATCAAGATCAAAATTATTCGATAAACCAATGAGATTACTAATACATTTAGTATTTTCTTATGAAAATTTATTAAGAAAATATTTTATATACTTATGTTGAGATACAAAAGTACCTTCTGGTTTTTGTGGAATTTGAAAACCTATAAAATATGATAACATGCCCATAGTACTCTTTTAAAACATGAAATTCATAAGATCCACAATGGAATCTGTTAAATATTTTTTAGTTGAACCAAATATAATTTCATCAACCTATATTGGTACAATTATAATGTTTTTATTTACTTTTTATATAAAAATATTTGGTTCCAAATCTCCTCTAATTTTTTTGTAAAAAAATTTCATTAAACCTATCATACAAGGATCTAGCGGATTATTTAAATCCCTAAAGTTCCATGGTAAGCTTATAAACATGTTATGGATATTATTTATTTTAGAAAACATGTGTATTTTAACATAAAATTACTCATGAACAAATTCATTTAGAAAATCACACTTCACATCCATTTGAAAAATATTTAAATTAAAAAATACTGCAAAATCTAGAAGTATTTTAATAACTTCAAGTCCGGCTACCAGTTCATAGGTTTCTTCATAATATATTCCATCTTATTGGTTATATCCCTCTACAACATGTATATCATTATATCTCACTATTATGCCATTTTATTCATATTTGTTCCAAAAAAACCCATTTTAATCTAATTATAGATGTTTCTTTAGGTCCTTCAACTAAATTCCAAAATTGGTTCCTTTTAAATTCACCGATTTCATCTTTCATTGATTTTTTAAAATCGTCGTCACCTAAATCCACATTAGGTTTTTATGTTCAAATTGAGAAATAAATGAATGATGTTCAATTTCATTTTTCATGAAACTTATAGTTCTAACTGGTTGATCTACATCAACAATGATAGTTTCACTATGATGATTACTATGAACAACCGACTTCTTGCGTAACACCCCAATATTTTTTGAATAATTTTTTCCCTATTAATTTATTGTTTTTGATATTTTTTATTTAAAGTAACATTAAAGATAGAATATTTTATTAAATATATCTTCTGGTATTGATTTCTACACAACACCAAGTTAATCATGCTTTGAATGCAACATAAACATTGGCTTTCTCAACATGCAACACCAACATGGTGTATGATGCATGTGGAACTGAGTTTCTCTGCATCTACATTTTTATATAATTATTTAAATTTCTAAATTAAACATATTAATAATAACAGTAATAAATACATTTCAAATATTATTTATATGTTTTTCATATAAAAAAAATTCATCGATAATGAAAGATATGATTTTTTGTAAAGACCTTTTATGTTACAAATATTGTTTTCATGAACGAAACACTTTTAATAATAAAAATAATTTTTTACACTTATATAAATTTAATTTAATAAAGTAAGCTTCATTTTTGAATTCTAAACATTGAAATTATATTATGTTCATTTTTCTGTATTTTTCTGAAAAGTGTCAATTTTGATTAACTGTAAGAAATACTGCATAGTAGTTAAAAAACAACTTATCATTTACATAAATTTTTTTAATTTAAATTTAATTTAAAGTAGAAATAGATCAATAATACATATATTCATTCAATACATTTCATTAGAATCATTTTTATAATTGAATTAGATATAAAAAATTGATTGAACTTTTGAACATCTCATTTACCCTTCTTCTGACAACATTTACGGGATTAACATTAAACATAATTTTACCAATCATGTGAATGGAATTTAAAAAACGGACATAAATCGTTGTAATCAATATGAAAGTTTTTTCTAAAACGATCAAAATAATTTTGGTGAACTGAAAATTTTTGATTTTATTTACCACTGTTAAAGGTAAATAGGGTAATTAAAGGTGAAAACAATTATTATAATAACATTAAATTATCCTAAAACATGTCCTAATTTAATTTTATATGTGATTTTAGACCCAAATATACCTTAGGATGAAGATATGATCTTTTATAACCCACCTGTGTTTGATTCAGACATTTATTATATTTTATTTAAAGAAGAGATAAATTTTTCATATTCAAACTTTCCTGACTAAATAATTTTTAATATAGGGTCATACATAATAAAAAATAGTCTATAAATGTTCATTAAAAATATAAGAAATCTATATTCATCAAGATAATTTAGTTTTAATATTTAGAGAATAAATTACTTAATTAAAGGCTTGTATAATAATGATGCAGTAACTATTTAATTAATTGATATATCGAATAAATGATATTAAAAATTTTAAAATAAATATAATATTAAATAATTAATGAAATCCATAAATTTTATAGATAACTTAGACATTTTATTGACATATTGGATTTATTTTTCCTATTTTATCATTTTGATTTCAAAATTTTAAAAATGAAAATGTCAAATAGTATCAAAATTGATATAAATGATACATTAAGATGAATAATATTTTTTAAAATGATATAATCTTAATAAAAATAAATAATTCATAAAAATATCTTGGATGGTGTTAAATATTTCACAAATTATCCAATTTGGGTTATTTTGGCAGTTTATAGTAAATATTATTAACCCTATAGTGTAAAAAATACTAGTTGTCTTGGTAACAGTTAAAGAGTTTAACTAAGAGTTAAAGGGAAAAAGATATGGTTAATTTTGTGAACTAAACATATCTAAAAATCATTTTATGAGTTGATTTAGACCCATAATCATCTAAAAAATAAAATAAATCACTTTAAATATCTTCTAAATTTAAAATAAATTTATAATAAATTATTTGATTTAGAGTTTCCTAAATTTCCCCTCCTCCCTCTTATAAAAGGGAACCTCCCCTTCTCTTTTATACAAACCTCTGAATCCTTTTTTTAGGACAAACCCTGAACATTTCTCCTCAAATTTTCCCTCACTTACTTCCATAATCCTTTAATTGTGTATAAGGAAACTCATGGAATCATGTGGCACAAAACAAGAGGAGTTACCCGATTAATAAGTAACGTCTTATCTCAAGCTCATTTTCATTATTTTCCTTCTCCACCCCCTACACTCTCTTAATTGCATTATTTTAAGATAAAAATATCATCATAAATATAATATGATTTTTTATTATAATTTTATACCTAAACATACACACACGTCCATCTAATGGAAATCTAACATATTGTTTCTATGTACGGAGAACTACTTCCTCACGAAATGATGATTGTTCATTTCTCCTTTTCCACCAATCATGGTTGACATTATGAGGGAAACTCTATATATATTTTTTATATATAATATTGATTATGTGTTTAATATTATTTATTCATTTTTAAAACACATACCTTTTTTTACTTTCCATTTGGTGTTAATACGATAATATTGTTTGAGGAACTGTGGACTACCACCCCCTCAAAGCGATTTGATTCGTTCGCACAACACATGGAATGTATTAATGATGGGTTTAGTGAAAATATATGATATATATGACATAATAATTATAATTGAATAATTATATATATATTCACATATATATACATATTTTATTTACATATTTTCTTTCAATATGATAATTAAAACGGAAACAATGTTCATGCGTACATACGGCTTACTGTCTCTATGAACTGTGTATTCCATTTCATACATATTTATGATATTTATTATTTTAATATAAATATATAGGATATAAATGATATTTATAAAATTATTTAATTATTGAATTAGGATATAATTATAAGGGCCAATGATATAACATGTTAAGACACATGCGAAGAACAAAGAGAATATTACCAAAAGTGAAACATTAATATATAATCATTAACAAGTAGGTAATATATGGTTAAAATCAAACCATATGTTGTATTAGATATATTAATATTATTTCATAAATGAAATATAATAAAATTATATTTATTATAAATTAATCTTGTTAGAATACGAATAGATTCAAGATATAAGGTAAGGGGATTTTTGTCTCACTTTTATTTCTGGGAGACCAATGCCACATACCCTACTTGTTTCTTCTACGTGGAGTATATAATTCCAAGGAATTTATTTTTTGAGTATTATCCAGAATTTTATGATATTTCTATATTCTTATAATTTTTTAACAGGGTGAATATGATTCTATTTATTATAATTTGATGAGTGTTGATTTCACAATCTCTTCTATATTTGGGATTTTTTTCTCTTTAAGTATCTGTGGGGTAATCATTGTCATCCATGTCCATGTTTTCTAAAACTATATTCATAAAATGTTTTACTATTCTACTATGGATTTTTAAATTCATTTTTACCCTTTTTTTGACTTTTTTACTTCATGGTTTTAAAGGAATATTCATTAATTTTCCAAATGAGATCGTTTTATTACATTTCTAGAAATAGTATGAGAATGATGTTTTATTTGAACTTATACAAAATTAATGGACTTTTATGGTTTTATGACACTTTATTATAATTAATCATTCCCTCTAATATTACAAGTTTATTTTGAAATAAAACTTTTCCCTTTAAAATCACACAGTATTTTATGAAAAAACAATTTCAACAAATAATGGATATTTTTCCTCAATAATTATTTTGTATGATTTTAATGATTTATTTATATTATTTCAAAGTGGTTTCAAAGAAAATGGGTTTGAAGATATATATTTTTTGTTTTAAAAAGTGATTTTTAAGGAAAATTCATGTTCTATGTGATCATTGAAAATCCTTCACCACCTATGATGACATACTTTTTTCCAGCTCAAGAATATAATTCATATTATTTATCTGAAAAGTTTATGTTTTGATGCCACGATGTTTAAGAAACCCACTTCTTTACACGGTTTATTATTTTGATGAAATTATTATGAAACCTACCTCTTTTTTCATATGTTATTATATTATTATATGTTTATGACACCCAATACATTTATGGGTTATGATTGGATTGTTCATGATATTGTGGCACATGTATGCATGATTTCATTATGATATTGGTGGGAACTATATCTCCCTCTCATGCATTGGGTAAATATGGAAAACTCCTAAGGTATATATGTTATGTGTGAACCTGATTTCATCTTCAAAATTCTATGCATGGACCTAGTTTTCATGTCCATAATTTGTTTAGTGGACCTGGTTTCTATATCCATATGTTTATGCTAGGGCCAGATTTCATATCCTTAATGAGTGAACCTGTTACTATTTATACATGTTCACAATGTTAGAAGTTTATTTGTATTCCACAATTTCTACCTTATATCAATTTTATGATCTTATGATTTATGTTCATTGATTTCCTTATGATTCGTGTTTACCTTTGATATGTAGGGTATGATATTATAATGTTATGGTCACATTATCATACACTTTATGCTTGTTTTTATATTTAGATATCACCCTTGTTTACCCTTACTGAGCATTCAAGCTCACCCATTTCTTATGTTTCTTTTCCCCAGGTTATGAATAAATGATTTAGGTTGAAGTACTAATGGTGGAGATCTTCGTGGGATATGTTGAAGATATTTCACCAGGATAAAAGGGTTTTTTTCATGTTTGCAAAGATATTAAACTATGATGGTCCTTGGGAATGTATTATTCTAATGTATGGAATATTCATCTAAAGTGATTTAATATCCATGTATGTTAATATTGTGATGCTATATCACGGGTTTTTTAAATTTTTTCATTTAAGAAGAGGTAGAAAATACTCATGAGGAAAAACATCAGAAGAAAATTATAGAGTAATTTCCTTATAATAAGAACTTTCTAAAAAAGTCATAAAATCAGTTTTATAAATAACTTTCAAAGATATAGGTAGGGGTTGTTTGAAAATAAACGGTTTTGTTTCATAAAAATTAACATTTACTATTTACTCAACAACACAATAATTTTTATTAAAAACTCTATAATACATACTAGTAGTGGAATAACCTAAAAATATTCTATCATCAGATTTTTGTTCAAAGATAAGTAATTAATATTTAGTATCCAAAATGAATACTTTGCATCCAAATAATTTTATGTGAGTAAAAAAATTCTATTATTTTTTCAAGTCATAAGGATTTTTATTTATAAAAGGTCTAATTAAAACCCAATTTATAGTATATCCACCAATACTAACTGATTCAACCTAAAAAATAGCAACTTAACATTCAATCAGTACAGTTTTAGTTATCTCATGAATAACCCAATTTCCACATTTGACTAAACCATTTTTCTTTGGAGTTATTGGTACTAAAAGTTATCTATAATAACATTATTCCAACAAAAATATCCAAAATTCAAATTTTAAATTTCACCTCTATGATCACTCTGAATAGTTTTCAAGGAGAGTTTTTTCTCAATTTTAACTCCAGCTACAAATGTCTTAAAATAACTAAAGGCTACTGATTTCTTTGTAAGGAAATCTACCCATGTTTATCTAGTGTAATTATCAACTAATACAAATATATATTATTTTCCAACAATGCATCATGTTTTTATGGGACCAAATATGTCTATATGCACTAACTATAATGCATAAAAAGATTGGACTTCTTTAATACATTTAAAAACATGACTTATATTTCCTAATATATTTAAAATGGTCACACACATTTGAAATATCAAACCTAAATTTCGGTTAATCCTTTACTAGTCCTTTCTTAGTTAACCAATATTAAGTTCTAAGGTTATGGTGGCCAATCCTTCTGTTCCATAACCATGATTTATCTTCTGTTTCTCTATGGAAAGGTATGTCTTGGCTCCTACAGTCTTTTAGGTTTAGAGTGTACAAATTGTTAGGCCAATGGGAATAAATAATTAATTAATCCTTGGAACAATTTGTTATAAATTTATCATCAATAAAGTTCACAATATAAATTTCGTCACATAATTGAATTATCCTTGTAAGGTTATGCTTATATCCTATAATAAATAAATAAAATTAAATAAGGGATTTTACAAGAAGGACTACGTAACCTATACCAGTTACTACTCCTTGATCATTATCTCTAAATATTAATTTTCTACCTTTAATCTTGTTAATAGTATTAAATGAATGTTTGTTTCCAATCATGTGTCTATAGAAGCCACTATCCATCTACCAAATGTTTTTGTTCTTGGAATTATCATTATTTTCTGGAAATAATAATTATTTTTTCATAACCCAATCCTACTTGGGTATGGTATTATTAGAAAATAGAATTTTATAAATCCACATTTGACTGATATTATTTCATTTAGATAATGTTATTTCCTTAAAAAAATATTCTTTATAAAACTAAGAGATTTAACTCTATGTAATGAAAAATTATTCTTCTAATCTCTACCGCATTGGTTTCTTGTGAAAAATTGTGCATTTTTAGGAAAAAAATTATTAATAAAAGAATGTTTTTGATTTTTATTACCCTTTCCTAAATTAATACAATATGGTCTAAATTTTTATACATTTTTAAGGTTTTCCTTACCAATGGTAAACATAGATAGAGGTTTCATCAAAAAATATATATTACATAATTTAGTTTTACAAATATGACTTTGTCCTCATAAGAACAATTTCTAGTACTATTTTTATCAAAATTAGTTTCTAAACTATTTTTATAATAAATTTATTCTCAAGTAATTTAGAAATATTGTCTTTTGAAAAGTTATTTTCATCATTTTCATAGAAAGATATGACATTTCATCTGTAAAAACTGTTATTTTAGAATCTTCCTTTTAATGTTTTTCTTTGGAATTATCATGTTTTTTTAAACAAAATTACAATTTTCATTTTCTAATTTTTTTTAAAATCTTGGAATGTCAACATGACTAGGTAATATATTAACTTATTATTAGGAGTATTATTCATCAGATGATGTAGAGTGCTTCTCATAATTTTGATAGTTATCATTTGAAGACATATTGGTAAGGGATTCAGTAGTGTGTACCTTTTCCATACCACATTTATTTACCATAGGTACTTTTTCAAAAAGAATAATTTTTCTTTTTTCCAAAACATTCATTATCTATAGAATATCTACCACTCGTACTCCTAGTGTTAGAAGATTTTGGACCTTTATTTCATTTTGAGTTATAATATTTCTTTTCAATCATATTTGAATTTATTTTCTCTCTATCTTTCCTTTTAAGCTTAGGATAATAGGGTAATATGTGACATTATCTATTACATTCCTAACAAGTAACATCATAATACTTCTGGTCGCATTTATCCATATGTCCTTTTCTGTATCTATACTAAAAATATTTCATTCCCCATATTTTTTTTCATCCTTTTGGAATGATTATCCAACTCATTTTTAAAATTTTATAATGAAATTGAATTATATTCAATAAAAACATTCATATATATTTAATACTTTACTACATTATCTACTAACTAAAATTTTGTATGAATATTTTAATTTGTAGAAATAGAAAATCCACCATTTTTCTTGTTAGTTTTTTCATAATATCTCTTTAATGTCACTTAATATATCATGGGGGTTCCAATAAGATCATTAAGATTTAGATTAGTAATATTTCTTGTATAATAGACAATAGTTCTTTTATATTTTGTCTGATTTGGCATTATATCAATAATCATTTCAACCAAAATATCATCATCAAGACTTTTTTCACAAAGAGAATTTAAAAAATTGATAATTTTCCTAAAACATTTGGGAATCATGATGACTATATCACCATGTAGAAAATCAATTTCTTAGTAATCAACTTTAAGAATGACCTTCTAATTTCAATTACTTTGGATATACAAAACTATGTTACTTCCAACTTAATTAAAATACTATTAGAAGCTTCACGGGATGATAAATTACTATAAATAGTCCACATCATAGAACATAATAAAGTATTTCTAACTTTTTAATTCAGCTAATATTCTAACATCTCATCATTAGTAAATGAAAAGACTTCCTTATCAAGAATATTGTACTTCCAAGTAATCATTAATAAATTATAATCACTAGTGTTGATCACAAAATTTTCCATTCTATCTCTCGAATACTCAAAGTCATTCCCATCGAAGATAGCTAGTCAACCAGGATTTATATTATCAATAGATCCAACATTCATACCAGCCAACTTAACAAAAAATAGAAAATGTTTTCTATAAAAACATATTAGTGTAAAAATAATTTATAAATAAGGATTTTATAAAAATACTTGATAAACATGAAATTGATAAAGAAAGTAAAAACATATTCATCTATAAAAGTATAAACCTTATCTAATACAAATTTTTGGATCTAATGGGTATCTAATATTGTTACTATTATAATATGGGATGAATTTTAGTTTAAAAAATTAAATAAAAACAAAAACACAATTTCAATTTTAGTAAAATAATCAGACTCACAGATCATATGATGATTAGAGTATGAATTATAATCACAGATTTTATATTTAAATTAGATTATGATTTTATCATAATGAAAAATACAAAGATAAAACCAATGAAATGAAATATTTTAAAAAAATCTATCGTAATATGCATAGAAGAATAAAGAATTTTTTAAAATAAGAAATATAAAATCTTATTATATAAGAATTATTTAAAATATATATTTAAAAGAAATAAATATTTTAACCATAAGAGTAAATTTAGTCAGTAACCCTGACTAATGGTATCCATATATTTATACTTACTTTAATTTTTGTCTTTCCTTACGAGTAAATCCCTTGATATGATGCTCAAAATAATCTCTGTCTTCCTACCAATAGAATCCCTCAATATGATTACTAATGTTTTTCTTCCTAAGCCTAGAATCTCTTGATCCAATGGATCTGATTCACCATATTTATATCCTTTGACTCCATTGATCATATTAATAATCATATGTTGAATAAAAATGAAAATTTTCTAAAGAAAACAACTCAGACAAGGGATCCTTAGAATGTTAACTCTCTAAAGTATTACAATGACCTGAAATGATTTGTTCTTACAAATAAAACTATAGAATACTTCAGTTATGAAAATTTATCCACTACCAACTATAATAATGACCATATGTTTATTATAAAATCTCTAATGGTCATATTTCTAAGTTAGTTGCAATGGTGTCAGACAACATTCACTTGAAAACTCATCGTGATCTAGCATAACTGAATGTTCAACGTCATTTTTTTAGCATCATTATAATGTTAAGTTTTATTCATTATGATAGAAACTAAATATTTATATTTGATTATAAATATAGAATAGCTCAATTTAATTCCTTATCATTTTTCAAAATAATATACTTTATAAGGATCAGTCTGATGTATTAGTACCAGTATAAGTCTGATAGTCCAGAATTTTGTATGAATGATAAAAAAGAAATTATGACCACTGGTTAGGATAGGGGTCAGTCCCATGAGTCAAACTTATCATTAATCTAATGGATTTAATTGAAGAATAATAATTTTACATTCATAAAAAAAAGGAATTACTTCTATGTTAGTTAAAAATTAATGTTTTCTATAGAAAACAAACTAAAAAACATAAAACATAAAAAAGTATAAACATATTTCCAAGAAGGTCTTCTTCATCTCGTAAACTAATGTAATGGAAAAGAAATAAGTAAAACTTCTAACTCAACATTAACCACTTAGACCGTCTCATGGTCTAATGATATGCCTTCTTTTAAAGTGATGTGGCCCAAGACATGTACCATGTCAATATATAAATGACACTTATATATCATATAATATTGTCGATGCTCTCTCAAAATGATCTAGGAGATGTCAAGATGACTGTATTGATTATCATGAGTCAGAGGGTATACTAAGATGTCATCAACAAAGACAACCATAAATTGGTCTGAATACAGGATAAATATTTCATTCAACAAAAAAACAACAAATTAGTGTCATTGGTTAGACAAAAAAATCCTCATAAAAAACTAATGCAAACAATACTGACTTATGAAAGTAGTTTCTAGTATATCATAATATCTCACCCTCAACTAATGATACTCTAAACTCAAATTAATTTTAAAAAATACATATGTATCTATCAACTAGTTGAAAATATCATCAATAAATGGGATTGAATATTGGTTCTTAATCGTCATTTGGTTTAACTTCTATTAATTGACACACAAGACCAAAGTTTCATTATCCTTAATGGAGAAAAAAACTAGAGATCCCCATTGTGACATACTCGGATAGATAAATCCATTATCCTAAAACTCCACCGACTATGTCCTAAGATCATGAATTTATACTAGTGCCATTCTGTAGGGAATAATAGACACCTTCTCATCTCTCGTTATTATCTTAATCAAGAACATGACCTCTCTATCATGTTGTATCCCATAGAACTCCATAGGAAAGACATCCTAAAACTGATCCCCTATAAGAAGAAAGATATCATGATCTCCAACCTCATCAACTAGCATAATACTCAAAAACTATGTGGTAAACTCACCCAACCACTAAAAAACTGGACCTACATATCCTACCTAGAAATCTCATTCCCCATGATGAACATATGTGTCACCCTCCATGGGTGTGAATGATACCCCTCCATGACTACTATCAATGAGTGATTAATATGAAACTAAACAATCCATACCTAGTATTAACTCAAAACCAGACATCTCAAGTATAAATAAGTCAAAATAGATATGGTACCTACTAATCTCAAGGGAACACTCATTACATTGATGGATACCCTCTAATCAAAACCCTAATATAATTTCAATCGACATAATCCCAAACATTAACTCCATCGAAAAATCTAATATGTTTACAAATCAAGATGATATTAAATAATGAGTATCTCATTTATCAAATAAAACTCTATAAATAATATAATCTATAAGACTCAAACATTGTATTTTTTATGGTCCATCCTAGCTTCCAGATCGTAAAAGTTGATCTATATGTAGATGATTATTTCACCAAACATGGGATCTATATTGATTTATATTTTTTTCACTACCCTAATGATATGAACGCTCATGCCTTGATCAACCGCATCAGTCACCCCATCTGGTATGGATGGTGTCCCTTAAACTGCCAGCCTGATATAGGGTAGAAGAACCCATTAAGGTGCTCTGTATTGGCATCAGTCCTCTATTGTTACTCATATGTCAAGGGTTTCTGCAGAATATCAGTATATAAACTATCCTTCTGCAAGCTTGAAAATCAATTGTTTTTAAATGAAACTAGCCACACATGTGACCTGATACCTCACTAATTGTTTCAAACTCAATCACTATCATGAGATACAAATCCTATAAAATAGCTACTATGTGAACCACCACCTTAATGAAAGTTCTCATAACCATGATTCCTACTATGAAAGGACATACAACCAGATCTCCTAGATAAAACCATTAGTCAAACACTAGAGGCCTCCCCCAAGTTCCCCTCTAAAATGAGATCCTGATTCACCACCTTAGAAAACAACTTCAAAGAAAATATATTCCACTGGTACTTGATCTCACCTCTTATATGTATCAAACTACTACCTTATCCATTACTAATGTAGGAATACGATATTGTAAGTCAGTGAAGTGGACATTATAATCCATTACTGACATGGTCCCCTCTATCAACTGCATAAACACTACATCCCTTTCATGATTCAAGTATTCTTGGTAAAATTGTTCCAATAATATCACTTTTATGTCCTCCCATGCCATACCATCCAACTAATAATTTTTTAATTGAATGTTACTCTAATGCTTCAGTGTTCCTCATAACATATAAGATTCCCACTTGGTTGTTTTCTCTAAATGAGAATCTATGGGATACTGAATTTTCTAGATAGAATCAATCCAGAATATATTTTCCTCTAGTGCACCTTATTTGGTGAATATCAAAGGATATTATAGATGCAATTCCCTAGTCAAATCAATCATTATCGAGATATCCCACCATTGGTCACTCTCTAAAAAATGAATAAAATGGGAGAAATTATCTTGTAACTTGTCTTCCTCCAAATCCACTAGAACCAATAGGGGCTCGGTTCTAGATGTCAAAGGGACATTCTTAAAAATTCCCTCATTTATTCCCACATGTACGAATCATTGTAGTGTCATACCTCGACAATTCTAAAAAAATGTCTAAAGAAACATGTCATATTATTTCAATAGTTCTATAAAAAATGAGGTCACCACTGGTATAAAAACCACTCTGAAAACATTACCCATGAAGTCTTAACCACAAAACTACCACTACCCAAACCATTAATATCCATATCCATTGACACATAGGGTAGAACAGATTCTCAAATTTTGAACATTATGTTAGACACAATTTTAAAGTATTTAATTTATAAAAAATACCCTTACAACTTCCTCATTAGGAACCATTTTAACCATTTTAGTTATCATCCATCAATTTATAAAATATTTTCAAAAACTATATTAGGAACTATTTGTTAAAAATGGACATGAAATAGAAGATCATTTAAATCTTCACAATCAATACAAATAAGTTATTCCATGTTTGTCTAACATAATTCTTGTACCTAAGTGCCTAAAATGATGTATGCCTATACAAAACTCATTTCATTCCATCCCACGAATAAAATATTTGAAAAAAATAATAATCACACAACATATGACTTACAAAAGGTGAAATAACATCCAATTGTAACATAAAAAAACACCGACAATAATCCAACCCTATGAACTAGGATTTTTCTACTACACATGGGTTAGTATCTTTCGTGTATGAGTTCATGATGAAGTTGCAACTTATTATAACATCATGTTTACCTTTCCCAAATAATTTAGAAACATAAAAATCAAACCCCCATGATACCACTTCATAACACCCTGAACTGGGTTCCACTAAACTAGTTCCTGAATTTGGTTCGTCAACTGACCTCTGGCGTGCCTACTAGTATTCCAGAGCTAGTAGACTAACAGTGAGGGTCTAATAAGTTATATTGGGAGACTATACCTAGTTTACAAGAGTAATACAGTAGTATAAATAAGAATAAATAACAACAAAAGTAATAATAATTAATAACAAATCACAACCATGAATTACATAAAAAGATCCAAAAAAATTGATATGTTCCAAAAAATCAATAGAAAAAAAACATGACATGTCATAGTAGCATCATTATTAATAGGGAACCACAAAATAAATACATCCTAAAAATCCAAAAATTGGGTCCTAACATAATTTCTAGTCCCCTCATCCATGTTGAATCCGAAAATCCTAACTCAGTCATCTAGGATAAGATCTTTTCCACTATCATGAAATTCAACCATGAAATCTACATGGGTACCAATGGCATCCGAAAAATGGGGTGAGTGCATCTCAATAGTCCAATACGAATGGTGTCTATGGAAATATCTATACTAATAATAGAATATGAAAATGAAAAAATGAATAAAATTTGAGGTTGTAAATAAAATAGGTTTCACTATTTAAATAGTTATCAATTATATGCATTGTTCCTCAGGTTTCAAGTGACACTAGAGCCAATCAGACCTCCTCCATCCCATGTTTTGAGTTCAAATCATACACTATAATGGTTAAACTAATGATGTTGTGAGGGAATTTATTAATCAACTCACATTAATTTTATGTGAATTGGAGAATCATACTAGGTACCTATATCATGTCCAACCCATAAAAGCCTATAGAATCAATCCATTTTCCAAACCACACAATTCATTGGGGGAAGAGAGCATTAATTCATCCCAACTCAAAGATGATTTGTCTTAGTCGAACAACCCAAAAAATTCCATTATTCATATCATTCCAAGGATCTTCATTAGGGATTTTATATAAATAGTAACAACAATGGTTCACCTTTCCATTTGTCAATATTTTCATGCTTAATTTCTTTTTTAAACAATTAACACAATTCCATAACTACTACATTTTACCATTCAATCAATAACACAACTAATAGAATTTTATTCAACCCATTTAACAATAAGAAAATTTCCCTTTAACCATTTATTACTTTTAACCTTAATCATGTCATTACTTATTTACCTTTCCCATGTTAGTACAAACAAACCCTTGCACCATGATAACCCACCAAACACAAGTACAATGGATTAATATTATAAACCCTCTGATTTTTCATTTAACACTCATTTAACCATTTTTTATTTAGTGGAACACCACATGGGTGGCCATAAACCTAGGATTAGGATTTTCATTAGGCCCAACAAGGTCTGTGACGGGTATCTCGCAACAATATAAGGTTCAGTTTACTTTTCTAAGTCAAGGAACAAAATTCTCATCATTTCAGTGCAATGGTAGAACCACATGCATATGAAAAACATCAAAATTATATTGGAAATATTTTATACCACCAATGTTATTCCCATAGAAACACACTTGTTTATCCTCAACCATTTATTCAAGTTATAATTTCCAAAATCACAATGTGAAGAACTCCAAAGAGTTTAGAATCTGGATATTTGGAAGAAGAGAACCAAACAAAAAAGGATTCATCTAGAAAATAGATGGAAATATATTTGTACACTTACTCGGGACTTTGAATTTTAATAAAAGGAACCTAAAATGTTATAAAATAATAGGAGAATAATCCATGGAAGGAATGGGAGGGTTTGGTTTACACCCCTTGTCGTTAGAGAAGAAATGGGGCTAGAACTTTTTAGAATTTAAATGTGATTAAATACATTATCATTTTTATTATTTTGATAAGATAATATATTTAAATTATATTAAATTCACAGGTCTATTAAATTGTCATATGTATTAAGAAATTAATATACTTTTATTACAACATTTAAAATAGTTTTTTATTTCTGATTATTATAGTTTTAAGGTTACTAATGATTTTATGTTTTCTTTACATAATGATTAATTTTGTTTAAGTAAAATTTGGTACCATCCTTGGTGGGGACCTTCGATAGCCCTCATCCACATAGTGGACCCCTTAAGGTTAACACCTTCAGAAGGCCTGCCTAAAGAAGCCAACGAAGGAGGATTAGATATTTGGTTTTCATAGTTTATAAACAAGGCATGCAAGCCTATTTATAAAGCCTTATAGAGTGTTCCCATAGGTACAAAGGTGGTCTAGGTCACCCGTTGGGTCAACGCCCGAGTATATGTTCTTTGTGTTTTTTCTCAACCAAGGATTAGCACTATATCATTGATATACCGGTCGTCCGCCTTCTATTCAAATTGGTATGGTATGATCTTTTGAGTGTTATTGTTCACCTATGTTTAAAATCCCTATTATAACACAACCTTAGGATATGTTCCCTTAAAACCATTTGATCTATTTTAAAATCCTAGACATTCATTATTTTAAACTATTGTGCATTAATTCTTCCTCAAACCATATTCATCTTTGTGCTTCCTCTTATTCTCTGTAAACTAGTTTTCTTCAACACATCATTCATTCTGCCAATATTTTTCTAACATATTTTTTTCTTCTTCAATATATCTACCAAATCATTTAATCTAAACTTTCTTTATAGGTTTGAAGGCTCTTCTTCTTTGGTCTCCATTTAACTTTACATTCTTACTCAAGTAAATAATAGCTCCAATATTTCCTTCAACCAACCCTCTATTAAATTATTTCTTTGAATTATCCCCTGTTGGTTTCTAGTCAAGTCACCATTTGTGAATAATAATGGTGGGTGTAGAGTCTCTGTTGGATGTTTCCAATGGTGGGTTGTTTTAACCACCATTGGACATCATTGTGGGTTGTTTTACCCACCGTTGGACATCAACGATGGGTCATTTTAACCCATAATTGGATATCCATGGTGGGTGATTTTACCCACCGTTCTACATAAAGCGATGGATATGTTTTAACCACTAATTTCTTCTTTATGATGTTCAAATACTTGGTTGAACCTTTATCATGATCCAATAGGAGCTATTTATTCTAGTTTTCAAGTGGAGTAGATTTTACCATTCTGGTTTATTCTTATCATAAGTTTATTTTGTATGATTTTATTTCATCTATTTAAGGTTTTTATTCGTTACATAGATAGTAGGTTCTTGAAGTTACAATAGAATATCCTTCTTTATATTATTATATGTTGTATTTGATTTTCCTATGTTGTTTCGTTTTTTCATCTGCATTTCAGGTGACAAGTGGATTCGTATAAGCCTCTTCTTTTTATTCTATATTTTTCTTTGTGGTTAATGTTTCTTTATTTTAAATTTTAAGTATATTTTTTATATTATTATTATTCCAATTTATTTTGGGAATTAATTACAATGAAACACCATCGGATACATCCAAAAATATTTCATGAGTCACCATTGGACTTCCAATGGTAATAAATTTTTTATTTCTCCATATAAAGCCTTTAACTATAATGTTTCATGGAATAACTTTTTTTTGTTTGGTGATTTTAATTTTTCTTATAAATTTTAATGGTTGGAAAATCTCTATTTAGCCACCATTGGACACTTCCAATGGTGGGACATGATCCACTCCTCTCTATCTTCAGTGATGGGTCGTGATTCTTTTCCCTCAAATTTAGGGCATCATTAGTTAAACAAAATCATTTCTAAATAATAATTAATTATTTAAATTGATTTCATTTAATATAATTATTTTGTTAAATATTTTATTATTTTTTCTTGACAGTTATTTTTGGGTGTTAAAAATAATTTATACATTATTTAATGTGCATTTTTACATGTATACATAAATGTAAGGAAATGTTATTATATTTAAGACATTATATTGTATATATAATCCACATAATTATATTTTTTATTTAATTTGATTATATAATTTTAAATCGATTAAAATTGTTTTAATTACAATATTATAATATTTTATTTTTAATATTTCATAACAAAATATAAATCTCACCTCTAACTCAATATTTTGTTAGTGGTAATTTAAAAAAAACATGTAATGTTTATATAATTATATTTTTATACTTTTACAAATGTTGTGATGATATTGGACTAGTACATTCTCCTATAGATCTCAATTTTTTGTCCATAGAGATTTTTTCATGTTATAGAAATACATACATATACAGGTCATAGAGAGATCACATGTAATTCATCTTCTACATTTTGCTACTCATAATTGTTCACAAACATTTTTGACTTATGAATTTTTATTGTGATCCCTGTAGGATTCCATCTTCGACATTTTCTCCTTATTGTGGTCAATGACCATCGAGCTTAACCTTCATCAACAATCTTATCATCTTCTACATTTCTTTTATTTTTTTAATCTTTTATCTTTCTATTTGTAATTTATTCATGTCTGGTTTGTGCTTTTCCCATCTAAATAAATTAATTACTTTTCTCTGGTTATTCCACCTCCTAATATAATGTCAGGGTGGTGAATCCTAATCAAAAGATCGGTATATAAGACCTAGTTCATCTCCTATATCAAGACCATGTTGTGCCTCTACGTTTTATGAATGTCACAGTCTATTATATGGTTCTCAGTCCTTTAAAAGTGATTTTCTTAGTGGGTATCAGTCTCTACATGGTATAGAAGAGAATGAGGAGTGGACTAGGATCTTTTTGAACTAAAACACTATAAATCATTGGTTCTTTAATATTTTATTTCCTCTAAAACACAACTTATTATCATTGTAATCATAAAATATTAAAATTTTCTATACTATTATTATTATTTTCCTTAAATTTTTAATGAGACTATTCACCCCTTGTAATAGTTCCCATCAATAATGATCTGAAAATTATTATCATAGAATACTTCCTTGATAGTTTAGTGTTTTTTTAAATATTTTTAACTATGTGATAACATATATCATATACTTAACCATCTAAGGAACAAATGAAAATTTTCCTTTCATGATTGTGGTATTCAATGACAATAATGGATGGATTACATAGAAACCCACACTCATTTATGGGATTGATTATGGATAATGTAAAGATAGAATTGGATCCTACTTGAAACAACTGATAGTGGATCATTAGATCATCACGAAAAATACATATGATCTACCCAGGGATGATCATAATACTCTAGTTGGCAATGACATGGTAAAATATGTTTTTAATTACAAAGTAGAAAAATTATATTGTTCTATAAGTAGAGGTGTTTGTAGAAATGTTTAATCTTGTAAGACAATGGATGACATATGGAGTAAATATAAATTGACTCATTTTGGGACTGTAAAGAAGAATATAACTAAGCTGGGAATTCTCATAGAAAAATACCAAGACTTGATGATGGGGGAGGACGAATCGAAAAAGTAGATGTTACATCTATTCACTACTATCACTAATGGTATAAGTGATTTGGATATGTCTTTGAAAAAACTATTCAAGTGGAAAGATTACTGATATATATTGCAAAAATTTGGTATAAAAAGATGTTTTCCATTAAAGAGAGTAGAACTATATGTAGTATACTTTAGATAAAGTAATAGGCTCTCTATCATAAAATGAAATAGAGTAGAATAATATTTTTCATGATGAGTCTACTAAAAGAAAAGGTATTTCATTTAAATAATATGTTATTGATATATATAATTCCTCTTAATATAGGTGTTAGGAATATAACAAGGATATATCACACATTTGTGTGACTTTTTTCTTGTTCATGAAGAAAAGGTGATAAGAGGTAGTTCAAGAGGAATTCCAGAAATTAATATAATAAATGTAACACAAATACATATAATGATGTTTCAGAATTAACTTTTTATGAGTATTGAAATAAAGGTCCGAAAGGGACTGACTTCCCTAAACTCAAACCTCCAAATAAAGACTAGGGTAAAAGAATAAAAGAAAAATAAACTCGGATTGGAGGATGGGACTATTCAGACAGTTCTCACTCAAGTGGTTAGTTTGTATGTGAACATGAGGTAGGGGTTGAATCACTAATATGTTTTAATTATGATTTAAATGATTCTATTTAATAAATTATTAAATCCTAAATTTTTTGATCACAAATCTCTATCTGGAAAAGAAATTAGAAGCTTTTCTGACTCATGGTTTTATTAAGATTCTTAAAATTATAAAGTTAGGAAGTTCCTAAAATAAAATGAAGAATTAAAGGATGGTGAAGTTAATATAATTAAAAAATATCTTGAATTGAAAATATGGAAAAATATATTTATTAAAGATAATAAATAAATTAAAAGGTAATGTGATAATAAAATTTGTTCTCCTCTCATAATAATAATTATCAAGAGGATTAGAATTCAAATCTGCAGAAACTAAAAGTGGAAAATGAAATGATTAAAAAGTTTTTGGGATTAAATGAAAAAGATAAAAATTTGAGATTTAATTTAGTTTTAGATTATCTAAATAAAGTATAAAATTAATTTAATAAATTAAATAAAAAAATTAATTAATAGACATGCCTTTTTTATCTAATGAAAAAATCATTACAGATTTAGAAACAGTTCAAAAGGAAAATATAGTTTTCAAAAATTTAGTTCTTAATCATAAAGAGGAATTATCTAATTTTTTAAAAGGTAAAACAAATACAATAATGTGATGTATTTAATGAAACTAAACACTAATCATAGTGGTTTTGTTTATAGTATCATAACTCCATTTTTAAATAAAACAAAATTTACTAAAATCTTAAAAGGGAATCATTTCAAGTTTCACCTATTTTAAATGAATAATTAAAGGGAATTATTACAATGAGTGTTAAATTATATTTAATAATTTTTTTGGGAATAGTAAAAAAAAATTAAAATTATTTAGTTTCAAAAGTGTCCAAAATTAATGCCATAGATCAATTTGGGGGCCTAAGTTTTCTACTACAAATTCGGTTGGACTAAAGTAGGCTTAGTCACTAAGAAATTATTTTTAATTTTTAATTAAAGGAAATATGACTTAAAATTCTCAATTATTCAGGGTACTTAATAATTTTATACTTCTATAACATGATGTGTGATATTTCAATGATTTTATTATTTAACTAGTGTGATGGTGTCCTTGTCACATTTAGATAAAACTCTAAATACCATATTAAAGTTATTAGTATTTTTGGTTTTCTAAAACATTTATAATTTCAAATGTTTTATATAAAATAGGTTTAAAAAATAATCTCATAATTATATCATAGTTTTGTGATGATAGAATTAATTTTATATTTCAAAATGATCAGTTTATTGTTCTAAATAATACATTAGTTTTATTTTCATCAAAAAAATGTCAAAACTATTGATTTTTAGGATATAACAAAAATGGTTTAGTTTATAATGTTATAGAAACATATACAATTTTGTGGAATGGGAGGATTGGACATGAAAATTTTCTAGTTTTTAAAAACATTCAATGCATGAGAATGTTCTACAACATCCCATGTTGCATTCAACTAAGTACATTATGTGTGACTCTTTTTTAAAAGATTAAAAATAGAAAGAAATATTTAAATCTATAAATGATGTTAGTAGTACAAGATTTATATAATTAATTCATCTTGACTTGTTTGTACCTATGTAGCATGCTTGTTTTGGTGGTGAAATTATGTTTTTTGTAATTGTATGTGATTATAGTTGATTCTTATGGATTTATTTCCCATCTCATAAAAATGAAAAATTATCCATTTTTTTAAATTTTTGAATTATTATTTAAAAATTTAAAAATAAATCAATCTTATATATAAGAATTGATAGAGGTGGTGAATTTTAAAATTTATATATTTATAAATTTTGTAAACCAAATGGAAATAAAGATTATTTCTCAACCCCGAGGACAACAATACAGAATGGTGTGGTCGAAAGAAAGAATAGATTAATTCAAGAAATGGTTTGGTCTATTCTAATAGAATTTATTTTTCAAAAATAATTTTGGCCATAAAAATTAAATATAGGTTTCCATGTTTCAAATAGGGCATAGATTAGGAAATTCCAAAATAATACGCTTTATGACCTTCTCAATGTTTTTAAACCTAAAGATGGATATTTTAGTGTCTTTTAATGTGTATTGTTTTTCTTAAATACAAAACATAATTTAGAAGAATTTAACTCTTAATTAGATTATGGGATATTTTTTGGATGGTCCAATGTTATTAAAGATTATATATTTTTTGAAAATACAACAATAGTTGAGTAAGAATATATTCATGATAAGTTTAATGAAAAAATATTATAATAAAAAAATATGAATCTATCAAATAAAATGTTATGTTTAGAGAATTAAACATTAGTGAAGATAATGACCAAAATAATTATACTGAATCACTTGAACGTGAGCATATCGCTTCTTAAACTGATCCAATGTAATGGAAAACTATTAAATATCAACCTATTAAAGAAGTAATGGGTAATTTATAATCTTGAATTCAAACTAGAAAATATCTTTTTATTTAATGTCCCAATTATTCTTTTATTGATTCCTTTGTTCCTATCAATGTTAAAAATTATTTAATTGATTCAAATTGGATTGATGTTATGAAAGATGAATTCAATAAATTTTAATGGATTAATATTTTGGTTTTATTTTCATTAATAAAAGGTAAACCAGTTAAAGGATATAGATGGATTTTTCATAATAAACATAATGAAACTCGAAACATAGTTAAAAATAATGCAAGAATAGTGGATCAAGGTTATTACTTGGATGTGTAAATTGAATTTGAAGTTTATTTTTCTCAAGTTTCTAGGATGGAAGCCATGAAAATTCTATTATCCTTTTCTATTTTTCAAAACATAAAATTATTTCAAATTGGATTAAAAAGTTCCTTTTATATGGAATTATTTTTGAGTAAGTCAATGTAATACAACCCCCTACTTTGGAAAATGATAATCTTCCACATTATGTTTCTAATCATAAGAAATCCTTATATGGTCTTACAAAGGATACAAGAGATTGTTATGAAATCCTTACAAAGGTTTTATTAATAAAATAATTTTTTAAAGGTATGGTTGATAAAATATTGTTTATAAAAATATTTTAAAGTGATATACTAATTATAAAAATACATGTTGAAGATATAATATTTAGCTCAACAAATGATTCTCTATGTAATTATTTCTCAAAGCTAATGACACTTGAATTTGACTTGGGCTTAATGGGAGAATTAAATTTTTTTCTTGGTTTAAAAATTAATCAAAGGAATAATATAATTTTTTAAAATCAATTAAAATTTTCTAAAGAAATTTTAAAAAGATTTTCAATTGATTCTAGTAAAACTATGAAAAAACTTATCAGCAGTTATTAAAAATTCTAATTTGATGAACCTAGTAAGTCATTAGATATTAAACAATATAGATTTATTCTAGGAAGACTTTTATATCTCACTACATCTAGACCATACATCATGTTACCAATTTTATTGTGTTCTAGGGTTTAAAAACCCCCAAAAAAAGTCACCTTAAATCTCTTAAAAGTGTAATTATATATATAAAGGGTACAAAATGTAGTGGACTATTCTATTCTAATGAGAACTATTTTGATTTACTATCTTACTCTGATTCTGACATTATTGGTTGCATACATGACTAGAAAATCATTACTGGTTTATGTCAATTTTTAGGAAAAATATTTATTTCATGGATCTCTAAGAAACAAATATCAATAACACTATCAATATCTAAGGTCAAATATATTTTTGTTTCTTGTTTCTATTCATATAGCATTTAGATAAAACAAACTATATATTATTTCAATATTATTATTGATAAAATTACTATTTAATATGATAACTCAAGTGATATTTGAATTTCTAAAAACCCTCTTCAGTACTCTAGAACTAAACACATTGCTGTAAGATTTAACTTTTTAATGGATCATGTAAATAAATCTGATATACACATGGAATTCTTCACAACTGATAAATAACTAGCTGACTTATTTATAAAACCATTATATTCTATTAAATTTGTGAAGAATAAATTCAAATTGGGTATTTTAGAGAATTAAAATCCTTGTCAGTATAGTCACAATCCTTAAAAATATTTTTACATATGTTCTATAATTGAAATTTTAATATAGTGTTATGATTAAATAATAATTAGATCACTCTATTTAAAATTGATTTGTTAAACACTAATATTTTCTTAATTCTAATTTCATTGAAAATAGTGTCTAACTATTTACTCTCTTTTAAATTAATTCATTTAATTTAAAAGGAAATATATTTTATATATTAATTTTAATGTATTTTTTGATAAATTACAATAATTGTGATAATTTTTGTTGTAAATTTAATAATTTTTTAGAATTAAAAAATGGTGGAGTTTATAAGTATTTGAATGTGATTAAATACTTTATCACATTTATTTTTTAATTAATTATTATATTTAAATTTTATTTGTAATTCCCCGACCCAAGTTACCCAGAGTCAGTGCATTATTAGATGACATTAGTGGGATAAAAAGGGATAAAATCCTGAAAGAACGAGCAGTTTAGTATCCTTGGATGTACTAGATACAAACATACGTTTTATGTTACATTAGGAAATGAGAAACAACTGCATTGCATCTCCTTTTAATGCATTAATCTCCCTTAGACTATCCCTATAGGTCAGTCATAATATATTTCTTCGCATCCTGGGAAAAATAAAATATAGAAAGCGGTGAGATCAGGTGCTCGGTAAGGATAACAATATAGTAGAAACTTTCATAAATACGCTTAAACATTTATGTCAATGTATAAGACTAACACAAAAGACTTTTAAACATAAACTTCAGCATAACATGGAAAAGATAAATCGAATAATTCCATTTACATATTCACATGTATATTCTACTAGTCGAATAACAACATGTAATATCAATAGCCAATTTCATAATGATGGAATGCATAATTCCGGACATCATAACCACATAGTTAAGGCCTCATGCCAAGATTACGAAAATATGTTGTCAAGGCCTTATTCAAAAATAGTATTTTGTCTCATGATATCTACCGATGCATTGAGGAGCAATAGCAGGATCCACCAGTCACTTACTAAGTCCAATCCATTCGTCATATGAGAAGGTTGAAACATAACGTAAACATTCATATTAAAACTGATATACATAATGTTAATACTTTAACCATAAACCTTGAATGGTATAAAAATAACAAATCCACAGTCAAACCTATCCAAAAACCTTCTATACAATATGGAATATTGTATTATAAGATATCAACTTCAATTAATTATAAAATCCATAAAAGGATGTTGACATAGATGAAATCAAAAGTATTTGAGATCAATATCTCCTCCTATTTTGAAATCATTTAAAAGTCACATAATTATAAAATAAATGATTTATTTTGAAAATATTCTTATAATCTTTTAAGGGAAGGATTGAAGATTTTATAAAGGTGGAAAATAACCACACACACCGTATAAGTTAAAAATCATTATTTCATTAATTTTTTCAAAAAGTTCGTAAAGAACATTTTTTGGAAAACGATGGAAATAATAATTTGTAAATATTTTATAAAAAGTCAAAAAAGGGTATAAATTACATTAACCTATAGTCTATGAAATAGTAAAATTGTTTTGAAATACATTTTTATGAAACATGGATGTGGATGATAAAGAGGTCACAGTGGATACTCATGTATAAACAGCCTCAGATAACGAAGAGATTGTATAATTAATCCTTACCTTGTACTTTTCCTTGATAAAGGATAGGTTAAACTCCTTTATAATAATTAAATCATTTTAATTAAATTATTTAGTAACCAAATAAATAAATATGATATCATATATGATCTTCCAATATTGCTTTGTTATTAATTTTCCAGTTGTATCATTATTTTGGATGTTAACTGAATTGTTTTCCATTATATACTTGGTTACATAAGCCTTGTTTCTTATGGATTGGATGTATTTGATTCATATACAGAATTATATTATGTTCTAAAAAATTGTTTTTATTCCTAAAATGAAAATTATTCTTGAATGGTTATGATGGGGAATGAATTTCATCGTGTTCGTGGAGACGGTAATCCATACGTACACACAAGCGACAATATCATTCTATTTATGGTGAAATAGTAAGTAATTATATGTTACATAATATATAACTAATCCTTAACATGTTATATTTATTATTTACATTAGTTATACTCATTATTATACCTATCCAAATAATTATGTCTTTTAATAAAAAACTACACCACGATGTGGAGAAGGTAAGTCATACGTATGCACATATGGTGACTTGTCATTCATAGGTTGGATAGAATAATTAGTATGGTTGTACCAAAATTATAATAACATAAAATTATGTATAAGGTACTTGAGTTATTATTTTCTTATGGAAACAAAAAAAGAAATAGGAACTGGAAGAAAAAAAGACCATTGAAATAGGTGGTGAAATTATTACCTCTTCTTCTGATGTTTCCTTTTGAGTAGATCAAAAGGGATCCTTAGGTTAGATTTCTGATCAAATAAATGACTTTAGGTCAAAGTGAGGGTATTTTGGAGGATATTTGAGTAGGTTTAGGCCAATAAAAATGGCTTTGTAGGTGTGATTTAGATAGACGGGGAAGTACCCTTTTATAAGAGAGGTGAGGGTCACTTTAGGAAAAGCTTGAATATTATTTTATTATGGAACCATATTAATTTTATAATGGATCCAAAATGATTTATTTATATGATAATGTGGGTATGGGTCTAGAACCTCTCAAAAATAGGTTTTAGATAGGTTTTGGCCACCATATTAACCATATCTTTTATATTTAACACTTTGTTAAATAGTTTAACTTTTACCATGTATTCTTTTAATATTATAATAAATGGTTAATAAAAATACTATAAAAAGTCAAGTGATCCCCAAGTGGTTAATTGCTTATATATATAACCTTATCTAAGTACATTGTCCAAACATTATA
This sequence comes from Viscum album, assembly GCA_963277665.1. Taxonomy (NCBI): domain Eukaryota; kingdom Viridiplantae; phylum Streptophyta; class Magnoliopsida; order Santalales; family Viscaceae; genus Viscum; species Viscum album. The sequence goes on along the minus strand of OY728122.1, from coordinate 159,741,816 downwards.
ATTTTTTTAATATAATATCATTTAAATATATAGTCTTTATTTTAAAAACTCATTTTTGTCAATTTTGATACTATTTGGTATCTTGTTTTTGTGAAAGACATAAAAACATTATCACTTAAAAATAAATTTATTTAATCAACCCTAACACATAATTTTAATCTATAAAATTATTTTAATGGATAAAAAGTTTCAATTTAAAATTACATTTATATTTATAATGTCAATTATTATAATCATTCAATAATATGGAAATTACTGCGTCATCATTGCATCAAAAATAAATTTAATTATTTAACATCTAAAAATTATAAATAAAATACCATTATGTAGGAAATCTCTTTATATTAATAATTAATATTTATAGTTGAATTTATCTTATGTATAACCCTATATTAAAAATGTTTTAGTTATTAAACAATGAATTTAACACTTTTAACTCTTCTTTAAATAAAATAATAATAAATGTCTTAATCTAATCCAAGTGGACCAAAAGGATCGTATTTTATTCCTAATGATAATTGTGGTAAAAATACATTTATCCAATAGAATTATTACATGAGTTAGGGTAATTATAATAACATTTTTACCTTTAATTACCCTATTTACGTTTAACCGTGGAAAATAAAAGTCAAAAGATACTATTCAACAAAAAATATTTTCATCTTATTGAAAAACATTTTACTTACTAATGTCAACATTGTCACTCAGATTTTTGAAATTCAATTCACAGAAGCAATAAAATTATGTTTTATGCAAATTTAAAAATGCACCTAGAATGTAGGTAAAAGACAGTAAAAAGTTCAATAAAATTTTACATATCTAATATTATTATAAAATGACTCCAATGAATTATATTTAACATATATATTTATTATGTATCTATTTTTACCTAAGATAAACTTAAATAAAATAACTAATTATTTAAATAAAATTTTGGTTTTAAACAATAATGGGGAGTTTTTCACTATTCATCAAAAATTGAAATTTTTCATAAAAATACAAAAAATTAACCCTAAGATGATTTTGATATTCCGAATCCAAAAGTAAATTTCATTTTGAAATATAAAATTTATAAAATTTCAAAAAGTGGGTATTACTATTCATAATGGCTATTTTGATTTTTCGTGGTGTGTTAGAACTCGAAGTTACGTACTGCGCACGCTATAGTATTATTCAAAGGGAAGAATAACATGGAAGCTTGGGGTGTTACGTTCTTACCTATATAAAATAATTTCATCCTCATGATTTCTAGAATATTATAGGCTAAAAAGACTTAGGTGGTTTTTCATCATAAGTTCCTTAGGTTCCTATGTTGCCTCTTCCATCTTATAGTTTCTCCAGAGAAATGTCACCAAAAGAGTCGTCCGGTTTCTCAAGACTTGTTCTCTGGTATCAAGAATAGAGACAGGCTATTCACAATAAGGGAGATTAGGTTCCAGTTCTATTTCCCCATAGGTGAGTACATGCGTTGGGTCTGGCATGTATTTCATTAACAGTGATACGTGGAACACTATATGATCTTTGGAGAGACTTGGCGGAATTTCAAAATGATAAGCTACAATTCCAATACATTCAAGAATTTTGAAAGGTATAATGTAATAGGGACATAATTTTCCCTTCTTAAAAGAATTCTATAACATCTTTCCATGGAGATACCTTCAAGAAAGCATTATCTCCTACTTGAAATTCAAAATCCTTCCTTCAGTTATCGGCATAGCTCATTTTCCTACTTGAGCTTCTTTGATATGGGTTTGGATAATCTTCCCCTTTACCATTGTTTCCAAAACAAGTTTTGGTCCTACAAGTTTTCTTCTACCAACATCATCCCAAAAAGTTGGTGTGCGACATCTCTTTCAATATAATGCTTCTTATGGTGCCATCTGAATACTTTAATAGAAGCTATTATTATAGGAAAATTATAATAGAGGTAAATATTAATCCCATATACCTTTAAAGTCATGTGATCAAGATCTGAACATGTTTTCTATGGTTTGAATATTCTGTTCTAATTTTCCATCCGTTTGAGGGTGGTAGGCAGTGGTCAAACGAAGTTCAGTGTCTAAGGCCTTCTGATGAATTTTCAAAAATCTTCATGTGAAATGGGGATCATGATAAAAAACAATTGATAGGGGCACACCATGAAGTCTTAAAACTTCATTAATATATAGTCTTGCTAAATGTTCAAGTGGTAAATATTCACTTTTATAAAGAAAATGTGCTGACTTGGTAACATGATCAATAATGACCCATATTACATCATTCCTTCTATGAAGTCTTTGGTATCCCCATGAAAAATTCTATTATAATATCATCTGATTTCAACTCAGGTATGGGAATAGGTTTCATGACTCCTATAAGATGTTGTCATCCAACCTTAACTTGTTGAAAAACCATACATATTGACACATAATCAGTAATCTCTCTCTTCATGTTGTCCCACCAAAAATGTTCCTTCAAATTTCTATGCATCTTTGTGCTACTTGGGTGTATAGATAAATTGGATCTATGAGCATCATCCAATAATTCTTTTTTAGATCAGATATATCATGAACACAACGTCTCTTCCCAAATTTCAAAATTCCATCTTTATATACGAAGTCAATCAATCTCCCATCATTCACAACATTAATTTTCTTTTGAAACTCTTCATCATTAGTCTAACAACTTTTCACCCTTTCTAGTAAAGTTTTATTGGAAACCATGTGAAAAATTATTTATGTTTCATCTTCCATGATTATTCCCATATCCATCTTTACAAGATCCATGAACCTAGGATTCCTTTTAACTCTCATCTCGTTCAAAACTCCATGATCCTTTCTGCTCAAAGCATATGCCACCTTATTTTCCTTCCCCGGGTGGTAGTGTATATTAAAAACATAATCCTTGAGTAGTTCAATCCATCGTCTTTTCCTCATGTTGAGTTATTTATATAAGAAAATTTACTTAAAACTCTTGTAATCGATATATATCTAACATTTTTCACCAAAGAGGTAGTGTCTCCATATCTTCAAAGCTATGATTACAACAGCTAATTTGATATCATGAGTGGGATAGTTTTGTTCATGAATTTTTAGCTATCGAGATGCATAGGTAATAACCCTATCATTCTGTATAAGGATACAACCAAGTCCTTTCTATGATGAATTACTATAAATAACAAACTCATCATTTCCCGATGGTAGAGTCAACATAGTACCATTGAATAATATTCTTTTAAATTCTTCAAAAAAATTCTCCACACTCTTTTTTCCAAACAAATTTAACCCCTTTATGCGTGAGCTTGGTTAATGGGTTTTCCAATCGGGAAAAATTCTGGATGAGATGACGATAATAACCTGTTAAACCAATAAAACTGCATACCTTAGTTTTACTTGTTGTTTATAGCCATTCTAGTACTTCTCTTGTCTTATAAGGATCAACAGAGATTCTATCCTTAGAGATAATAGGTCCAAGAAAAGAAATTTCCTGAATCCATAATTCATACTTGCTAAACACCTCATATAATGAATTTCTTCTAATGGTTTTCAAAATAATGGACATGTGATTTTCATGATATTTTTAGATTTTTAGGTATTGTCATATATCATCAATAAATACTACTAAAAATTAATCAAGATATTACTTGAAAACTATATTAATTAGATCCATGAAAATAGAGGGTGCATTAGTCAGTCCAAAAGGCATTACTGTAAACTCGTAATGCCCATACCTGGTATAAAATGATGTCTTTGTAATGTATTCATTCTTCAAACAAAACTCATGATATCTTGATCAAAGTTCAATCTTTTAAAAATATTGATCTCTATGAAGTTGATTGAATAAATCATCAATGCGGGGTAGGGGATACTTGTTCTTTATTGATATAGCATTGATCTCACTGTAGTCAATGCTCAACCTCATAGATCCATATTTCATCTTGACAAAAATAATTGGGGCTCCACATGGAGAAATACTAGGGAAAATAAATCCTTTATTACTCAATTACTCTATTTTTTTCTTTAGTTCCACAAATTCAATAGTGTCAATTCTATAAGGGTTCTTCGATGTGGGCCTTGAACTAGGAATTAAATCAAAGGAAAACGCAATTTCCAATTCTTGAGGATGTCCGTGTAAATCCTATGGAAACACATCAACATATTCTAGTACAATACGAATGTACTCTATTCGTACATTCATTTCCTCACCCATAGTTTTTTTATTCTCTTCCTCCCCAATAATTTAATTTAGTAGAGCTATTGGGGGTGGATCTAGATAAGAATTATATGGTGACATTTCTGCTCTAAATATAAGGTACTCTTTTTCATCATTGAAAATTTTAAACTCATTATTATTACAATAAATTTTCACATCATGGTCTGAAATCCAATCCATAGAAATGATTATATCAAATTAAATCATGGGTATGATGATTAGATCAGCAGATAAAGAACATTTATATGCCCTAATACCGACCGATTCACAAAACATTTTCGCAATGATACTTCCCTTGAGAGTTTTTACGGAAATACACTATGTAAAATAAAAATGGAAATATCTAATTTTCTTAGAAAAATGCAAATATTTGAAACAATGTAATGATCCAGAATCAAATAAAGCATTGGCTAAACTTGAGTAAACCATTAAATTACCTGCCACCATGTCTTTCTGAGCATCAACCTTAGCAGTAGTGATTGCATAAGCTTGGTCTTGCTTCCTTGGCCATTTATAAGGTAAGTTTCCTTGGCTCTTAAGACATTCATTTTTATAATACCCCATTTCTCTACAATTATAGCATTCAACATTGAAAACCCCTTTCTTTCCTTATAATCACGAGCTTGGTGGCCTTTTTCACCACACTTGTAATCGACTCCCACTCTCTACAAGAATGTACTGATGGTTTCTTCCCACATTTACCATAGGATAGAAATTAAACTTTTCCCTTATTCTTCTAATTTCCATTTCCATAGTGTTTAGCAAATCTCTTTATCTCTTACTTTTCTTTAAATTTGTACGACTTATAGAATTCATTTTTTGTCTTGACAGCACATGAGACAATATCTCCATATGATGAGAATAATTTCAAGGAAAATGTTCTACAGAGAAATGTTTTTAACCCATTAAATAATAAATCAATATTAATCCTTGGGATACATATATAATCTTCTACATTCCTTACTATCTTTGTAAAGATAGCCTCATACTCTACGACATTCTCGTCCTCTTTTTACCTCAAACACAGAAATTGTCTTTCCATATCCGCTCGATGATCACAAGAAAAGTATTTTTCTAAGAAAATATCTTTAAATTACCTTCATTCCATATTTGATACTTCTTCATCCACCTTTGTGTTTTGAATTAATGACCACCATTGATCTGCATCTCCCATGACACGATAAACTTCCATGACAACTTTTTCCCTTTTTCTACTCCCCAAAGCATGAAATATTTTCTCTAAGGAACTTATCCATTTCTCAGCTACAAATATATTTGTAGTCCCATTGAATGTTGGTGGCAGTTACATTATGAAGCGGTCTAACATTGACCCTCCACATTGTGGATGAGGGTGCTGCATATGGGTAATGGTATTATTCATAACCTGAGTGAGTTCTCCCAATATAGTGATAAGTTGATCAACACCAGTTGTGTCACCAGCTCCACTATAGTTATCTGGAGTAGGAGAGAAATTACTTCATGGATTGTGTCCATTGATATGGTTTCCATTTATTCTTCTAGGCACCATTTCTAAACAACAACATACACTAGATTAGTTTATGAATCGAAATACACAATTCCAAACTAATAAAACACTTAACATAAATTAAACATTTTATGGATATAATTCATAATCATTAAAAAAATTCTTTGAAGAGGTATATACTCATAAATCCTTCCAAATGGTTTGTAAAGAAAACATGAATTATCATAAGCATATCCTCTGGGAGTGTCTCAACCAAGAGTGAAATAAGGCCCATTGTTGTGTACTAGGATAACCCATGTCAAGCCTGAAGCTCTTTGTCGGAGTGTTCACTCCTTGGTACATCTGCGCCAAAGTCATGTCTACCTGTTCATATCTAGACATGGATTTATTTCTTATAAAACTCACAAAACCTCTACATTACCAAAATTATAGGAATTTCTTCTATACTAATCCTCAAATTCAATCTTAGAGTAATGTACTCTAATGATTGTTTTTCTAAATCTAGCTTCCATGGTTTGTACTAAACATCCCATGATATCAATTATAACACCCCGACCATAGTTACCCAGATTTGGTGCATTATTACATAAAATTAGTATGATCAAAAGGGATCAAATCCGAAAAGACCGATCAGTTTCATAGCCTTGGAAGTACCAGATACAAACATAAGTTTTACATTACAATATGAAATGAAAAACCACATCATTATGACTCATTGTAACAAATTCATATCCCTTATACTATCCCTGCAAGTAAGTTATTATATAATTCTTCACATCCGATGAAAAATAAAACATATAAAGGGGTGATCTCAGGTGCTTAGTAAGGATAACAATATAGAAGAAACGTTCATAAATATGAATAAACATTTAAGGAAATGTATATGACTAAAAAACAATCCTTTTAAACATAAAATATAGCATAATAGGGAATACATAAATAAAATAATATCATTTAGTTATTCACATGGATATTATACTAGTCGAATAATCACATGTAATATCAATAGCCAATTTCATAATGATGGAATGCATAATGCCGAACATTATAACCACTTAGTCAAGGCCTCGTGCCAAGAATACAAATATAATTTTGTCAAGGCCTTGTGAAAAGACCCTATTTTGCCTCATGATACCTACCGATGCATCAAGGAGCTATAGAAGGATCCAACTGTCACTTACTAAGTCCAATGCATTCCACATATGAAATTGTTGAGGAAAAACATAAACATTCGTATTAAAACTAGATTATTAAAAGTTAATACATTAAACATTAAACCATGAATGGTATAAAAGTAACACATCCACATTCAAACATATCCCAAATCCTTTAATACAATATAAAAGATTTTATTATAATAAATAAACTTCAAAAAATTGTAAAATCCATCAAAGGATGTTGACATAGATGAAATCAAAACTATTTGAGAGAAATATCTCTTTTTATTTTGAAATCATTTAAAAGTCACATAATTATAAAAAAAATCATTTATTTTGAAAATATTATTATAATATTTTAAGGGACTCTTAAAATATTTTATAATGGCGGAAAATAGCCGCACTCGCCGTATAAGTTTAAAAAAACATTATTTCCTTAATTTTTATGAAAAAGCCATAAATGACCTTGTTTGGAAAAGGATAGAAAGAATTATTTATAAAAATTATATAAAAATTTAAGAAAATGTACAAATTACCTTATCCCATAGTCTGGGAAATAGTAAAAATATTTTCAAATACATTTTTTTGAAACACGGATGTGGATGATAAAGAGGTCCCTGTAGATACTCACATATAAACAACCTCAAATAATGAATAGATTGTAGAATTAACCCTTAACTTGTACTATTACATGATAAAGGGTACATTAAACTCATGTATAATAGTTAAATCATTGATATTAAAATACAAAATAACCACATACATATATATGATATCATATATGATCTTCTAATATTGCTTTGTTAATAATATTTTTGTGGTATCGTAGTTTCAGGTGTTAATTGATTTGTTTTCCTTTATATGATTTGTTACATAAGCCATGTTTTTTATGGATAGGATGTATTTGATTAATATACAGAATTATAGTTTGTTCTTAAAAATTATTTTTAGACAGAAAATGAAAATAATTCTAGAGTGGTTATGATGGAGAATTGATTTCATCAGGTTCGTGGAGACAGTAATCTGTACATAAACACAAGCAACAATATCATTCTATTGATGGTGAAATCATCTGTAATTGGATGGTATATAATATATAAAGATTCCTTAGCATGTTATATTTATTATTTACATCAGTTATACTCATTATTATACCCCTCCAAATAATGAAGTGTTTTAATAACAAACTACACCACGATGTGGAGACATTATGTCGTACTTACGCACGTATGGTGACTTCTCATTCATAGGATGGATAGAATAATGAATATGGTTGTACCATGTTTATAATAATATCAAAATATGTATAAGGTACTGGAGTTATTAATTTTTTATGGAAACAAAAAGGAAAGAGGTAGTGGAATAAGAAAAAAACTTTGAAAGAGGTGGTGAAATTATTTCCTCTTCTTCTGGTGTTTCCTTTTGAAATCATCAGAAGGGATCCTTAGGTTTTCTTTATTATCAAATTAAGGCCTATAGGTAGAATTTATGGTAGTTGGAAGGATATTTTAGAAAGTTTTGGCCGAGCCAAATGGCTTTGGAGGTGTGATTTTGAGAGAAGGGGAAGTACCATTTTGTAAGAGAGGTGAGGGTCACTTTAAGAGAAGCTTGAAATATTATTTTTTTATACAAACATATTCAGTTTATAATGGCTCCAAAATGATTTATTTCGAGGCTATGTTTGGTATGGATCTAAAACCCCTCAACCAATAGTTTTTTGACAGGTTTAGGTCACTATATTCAAATTTTATTTTAGATTTAACTCTTAGTTAAATGGTTTAACTTTTACCATGTATTCTTGTATTATTATAATAAATGGTTAATAAAGTTACTATAAAAATCCAAATGAGATACAAGTTGTTAATTATTGATATATATAACCCTATCAAAGTCATTTGGCTGAACCTTAGATTTTTAAGAATATTATATCATTTAATAATATAGTATTTATTTTAAAAAATTATTTATGTCAATTTTGACAATATTTGGTATTTTGTTTTTTTTTGAATGTCATAAGAACTTTATCACTTATAAAAAAAATTTAATCAACCCTAACATTACATATTAACCTATAAAATTCGTGTAATTCATAAAAAGTCTCAATTTACAATTATATTGATACTTGTAATATCAATTATTTTAATCTTTCAATAATAAGTTAATTACTGTGTCATCATTGTGTCATAAATAAGTTTAATTATTTAATGTCTAAAAATTATAAATAAAATAATATTATATAGGAAATATTTTTAGATTTATAATGAATATTTATAGTCGAATTTATCTTGTTTATAACCCTATATTAAAAATGTTTTAGTTATTAATCATTGAATTTTACACTTTTAACACTTCTTTAAAAAAAAATGTCCTGATCTAATCCAAGTAGACCAAAAGGATCATATTTTATTAGTAATATTGATTATGGTAGAAATACACTTATCCAATAGAATTAAGATATGTGTTAGGGTAATTATAATATAATTTTTTATCTTTAATTACCCTATTTACTTTAAACTGGGGTAAATAAAAGTCAAAATTTTCTATTCACCAAAAATTATTTTCATCTTATTGAACCACATTTTACTCACTGATTTCAACATTTTATCTTGAATTTTTGAAATTCAATTCATAGAACTGGTAAAATTACGTTTTATGAAAATTTTCAAATGCGCCTAGAAGGTGGGTAAAAGACAGTAAAAAGTTCAATAAAATTTTATATATATAATATAATTATAAAAAGAATCCAATGAATTATATTGAAAATATATATTTATTATGTATCTTTTTTTACTTAATATAAATTTAAATAAAATAACTAATTATTTAAAAAACTGTTTTTAAACAAGAATGTAGTGTTTTTCACTATTCATCAAACATTGAATGTTTTCAGAAAAAGAACAAAAATTCACCATAAGTTAATTTTGATATTCTAAATCCAAAAATTAAGTCCATTTTGAAATATAAAATTTAAAAAAAATTCAAAAAGTGGGTATTACTATTCATAACGGCTAGTTTGATTGGTCATGGTGTGTTAGAACTCAAAGTTGCGTATAGCGCAAGCTATTGTTTTATTCAATGAAAAGTGTACCATGGAATCTCCGGGTGCTACATTACTAAATTATCAACTATATTAAATTATTTCATGTTTTAATTAATTAATATATTTTATTACATTTTTTAATTTTTTTAGTTTTTTTAATGTTACTAATGTTTTTATGTTTTCTTTACTTAATGTTTAATTTTTCATACGTAAAAAATGTGTACCATCATCGATGAGGACCTTGGCTAGCCCGTAACCACATAGGTGACCCCTTAGGGTTAACCCAACGGGGAAAACTACCTAAGGTAGCCTCACTAAGAAGCTTTATAATTGTTTTTCATAGTGCAAGACCAAGGCATGCGGACCCACGTCTAAGGCCCCATAGAGAATGCCCATAGATGTAAAGGTGGGATTGGTATCCCACGAGTATAACCCATGAGTATGTGTTATTTTTGTTTTATTGTGAATTTAGCATCAATGCAATATCATTGATATATCTCTTGGTTTACATGTGTTCAATTTGATGTTGGATGAACTTTTGACAATTACTATTCACCATAGTTTAAAATATTTTTATAACATGACCACAAGATCTATTCACTTCAAACCATTTGACATATTTCAAAATATTTTGTGGTAATTATTTTACAATCATGTGCATTCCTCCTTCCTCAAACCATATTCATCATCTGGAGTCTTCTCATTCACTGCGAACTAGTGATCTTAAATAAACAAGTCATTTGACCAAGCTTGATAAAAAAAATTATTCTTCTTCAAGCTCTCACACAAGTCATTTGATCTAAGTTTTCAATACTAGTTCAAAGCCCCTTCTTCTTCAATCTCCACTTATCATTATGTTCTTACTCAAGTAAGTAATAGCTTGACTATTTTCATCAAGAATCCCTCAATTCAGTTGGTTCTTTTAAGTCTTCCCTAATAGATTCCGTTTGATCCATAATTGGTATATACCAAAACTGGGTCTCGAGTCTCTATTTCATGCTTATAATAATGCGTTGTTTTACCTACTGTAGGACATCAACGATTGGTTTTACCCTCTATTAGATGTCAATGGGGGGTGATTTTACCCACCATTTTAAATCAATGGTGGGTTATTTTTTCACACTATTGGATATCAGTGATGGGTCATTTTACCCACCATTGAACATCAATAGTGGGTTATTTTTTACCCACCAGTTTCTTTTTCTTATTTTACAAATCCTTGGTCGAAACTTCTTCAAGCTCCAATATGAGCACTTTATTCTTGATGTCAATTAAAGTAGAATTTATTTTTATATTTTATTATTATCATAATATTATTAATAGTTTATTATTTTTTCTATTTAATGTTGTTATTCCTTGTTTAATAAGTAGGTTATTCATGCTTTAGTAAAATATCCTTCTTTATTTTATTGGATGCAGCTACTAATTATCATATTTTGTTTATTTCTTGTTCCTTTACATTTTATGTGAAAAGCGAATGGTTATAATCTTCATATTTTTCTTCACATCTTTTTATTTTTGTTTAAAGTTTCTATCTTATTTAATTTTAAGTATATTTTTTATCCCTTTATTATTCTCTTTTTTTGAAATGAATTTCAATGATCCACCATTGGATACTTCCAGTGGTAGGTCATGAGACACAATTTGACATCAAATGGTGGGAAAATTTTGTTTCTCCATTTGAATCCTTTAACTACTAAGTTGAATGGAATAATTTTATTTTTGATAGGTTGATTTTATTTTTTCTTTAAAATTGTAATTGTATTTCAAGCCATGTTTATCCACCGTTGGACATTTCCAATGCTAGGTCATGATCCATCGCTCTCTAGTTTTAGTGGTGGGTGATGAGTCACCCCCAGCAACATTAATATACCATTAGTAAAATATTATATGAGTATCAATTTTTGTTTATTATTTCAATTTATGTCATTAAAAATAATTATTTTGGTAAATATTTTATGATTTAATGTTTAAGTATATTTGTAGAGTGTTAAAAATATTGGTAATTTAATTTTATGTACCATTTTACATGCAGACTTAAAATTCATGTGACAATCTATTTTTCAAAAATTTATGTTTTTTTTGTAATCTACAGAATTATATTTTTTATTTCTTTTTTATTATAATTTTAAATTTATTAAAAAAAATTTAATTACAATATTAAATGTTTTATTTTTTAAATTTTATAAATAAATATAAATACTGATTATAATTCTATATTTTTATCAATGAGTCTTTAACAAACTACCGGTAACAATCATATTTTTATATTTTTATACATTAACAAGTGTCATGGAGATATTAGACAAGGACATGCTACTATGGATCTAATTTTTAATGATCTATGAGATTACATCAAGTTATAAAAACACATATCTATATAGATCATATAGATATCACTTATCATTAATCTATGACATTTTTTTCTATAAATAATTCACGAACATTTATGACATTTGAATTATTCTTATGACCACAGAAGGACTCCATCATCAAAATTTGTTCATTTAAATGATCAAAGATCATCAAGCTCATACATCTTAAAATTTATAATCATATTCCAAATTTCCTGTATTTATTTTATTAATGTAATATTTTATCTTTCTATTTTTTTATTTTCAGCTCTAGTTTATGATTTTTCCACCAAATAAAGTCTTTTCTTTTCTTTGTTAATTCCACCTCCAATTATAAATTCAGGGTTGTGACTCATGATCAATATTTAGGTATAACATACCATGCTTATCTACGGTATCAAAACTAGTTTGTGACTCTAAGTTGTTCAAAATGGAGAGGCTGTAATCATTTTATCACTCCTTTAAAAGTGAGTTTCTTAGTGGGTACCAGTCTCCTCGAAGAGTATATTATTTTGAGGAATTGATATAGATCTTTGTGATCCAAAGCACTATAAATATTGTGTTATTTAATTTTTATTTCCACTTCAACTCAACTCAAGATCTCTCCATTCATTATAGATTAATAATTTAAAAACTCTGATTATTTTGGTCTCTAAATTTTTAAAGAGACTATTCACCCCCCTCTAGTCATATTTTCCATCAATAATGATACAACAAAAAAAATTTCTAGATAGTATAAGGATTATAATGGGAAAATATTAATTTCTCCACTTTTAATGAGAAACATGGTTAGGTCCCATGTTTTTTAAAACCATGCACCAACCATGTGGTTCCCTATATAGATGGAATGCATGAGTCGCAAGGTTTTCTGGGCTACCCTCAGGGTTTGTAAAGCCATGAAGAAGTCATGTAAATAGATTTATACATCCTCACATGATTTCTATGCCACCGTTTAATATTTTCATAAACTATCCTTATTCATTCTGTAGGCTTTAGGGTCATGGGACATGTTTAATACTAATTGTGTTCTAAACTTGTGATATAAATAGTAAGTTCCATTTCCCCCTTTTCTATGTCCTAATCCCCGAGGAAACTCTTGAGACCCTCCCTAATTCAGTGAATAAATCCATTATCCATTTAAATGGATTTTTACCATTATAAAAATAAGAACATACATTGTCAATGATTCAGTATCTTACAACCATATTGTCACTACACTTGATTCCCCATCCAATTGAATGGTTCTTCAAAATATGAAATATCCAAAAAAAATTAATATCGTTCATTGGGGTTTCCTTATAAACTCTAATGATATATATATATATAACATGTTTTGTTAAATATTTATATTCTTTAAAATCCTTTTCAATTGTTCTTTGGAAAAGAACCACCATGATATACACTACTGACCAATTCTTATATTTTTCTGAGATAATTCTATAATTTTATGAAGGTTCATTTAGATATCCATATTATCAATAATATTGTAAATTAATTTCTATAAAACTAAAATATAATCCTTCTAATTTATAAAATTCTATTTTATAAAGATCAAAACAATTCATTATATTTTTCTGTATTGAAAAAAATCTTTTATAGATTTGTACAAAATTGAAAATTGATATTCCTCTATTCCAATCCTTGGTTGTGACCTCTTTTTATCTAAGTATCAATTCATGAATTCCCTCAACCAATATTTAAAGTACGTTCACCTTTATCAACTAATTTATTGATACGGTACACACAATGGCCACCCCTTCATTCCCAAAAAATAGGTGCTAACTCTCTACCATGAATCTCCCTAATATTTCCAATATTTTTATTAATAGATGAAATAAATATTTTACTTGAGGTCATCAAATTTTTTTTCACAAATATTGATTTTAATTTTCATATGACCTCAAAAAATAATTATCCTATCCCCTTTTGGTAACTTTATACACCTATAATTGTTATGAATTGACACTGTCCCCAAACATAACCAATTATCAAATATATTTCATTAAAAAAAATGAAAAAATTCCAGGAAAATAATTATAAATAATAACAATTATTTTTAGAATGATCTATTCACTCACATCTACAATGTAATTTAAATAATCTCTCATACTTGAAACTCATTACTATTAGTGAACACTATACTCAAACCAAAAACTATAATAAATTTCACCTGTAAAAACATGTTTGTTTTATTGTTAAAATTAATTCACAACACACTCATGCATGCTTTAGTAATCCATTTTGTTAAAATTATAGTCTTTTTAACAATATTCATGTTGTGTTATCATATATTTTTATAAAATGTGTAATGGGTTGTAACAACCTCTTAGTAATTAATATAGGATAACAAAACAAATAATTTTTTTATAAAACATTTATAATAAAAAAATTCATGTGTTGTACAAATTATAATATTATTAACAACATGAACTATTTATTATAATATTTTTAATTAACTTTTATAAATATTCTTACATGGAAATTTTTCATATTTAATATATATATATATAATATATAAATAATTCCTTAATTCCCATAATACATAATATGTTTTTATAGAAAAGATGATGACAGAGCACTCTCATTGAAAAAAATGGTTTCCTGGGAGTTAAAATGTCTTTCCTTATTTTGTGGTGAAGAAGATGTCGTGATTAAGTAATTTCACATTGGTTTCACCATTATTGTTTCGATGGAAAAACAAAAGGCTAAGGTGAATTTGGTCTATCCCATGGATGATTGTGTGGGGTTTTATTTCTTGAAAAATCAGTGAGGTTAGGTTATAGTTTTTGTTTGTAATGGAAAATCCCAATGGTTTCCGCATCTATTACTGGGTACAGACATACCTTCTAAAGGTAGGTGTTATATTGGGGTTTCCAACCCAACAATTCTTAAAAAATCATATAGGTTGATAGAATGGGAGGTTGGGCTCATCACACGTTTTGGGGGTAATTGTTTCCTACTTTGGGACTCTTTATAGATTTAGTATATGTTCATGAATCTCTTCCTAATCCTGATATTGGACCAATTTCCCAAACAAAATGAACATAGGTTAACCCCTTTTATATGAAGAATAATAAGATCTCATTAGTGAATCGATTTGTATTTATTTAAGGTTATTTATCCATTTTAGAGTAATGAATAGAAACTTATATGTTGAAGTCTCATAGCTAGGAACTTTATAATTTCTATCATACAGGGAGGTAATTAGTATTATGAGGAGTGGATTGAGCCATTATGAGGAATCCTACACATCCTATTTATTATAGGAATAAAAATCCATGTATTATTATAAACCCATGTAGTTTAACATCATGTGGAATGGATATATGTGTAGGAAATTAGGCACCAGATATTTATTCTCGAATCTTAAGGAGACTCCCCACATATCTTGGTTATAGTAGGAATCATAGTCATAGTAGTAGATCACACCCTTGGGATTTTACCCAAGGTAAATTCCCTCATATGGGGGATTTTTATATTATTCTACTCATCAAGGATTACATACTACTATTTCCTTTGTCGGTGGAGATTCACAATGTGAATGATATGAAGGTTTCACCTTTCTAATCCCATGTGAGTGATTATTGATGTGATAAACAATAGATAACATTTAATCATCCTAACTTCACATGGATGTGGGGATTACATACTAGGACTAAAATTTGGATGTTTTAATATGGAGCTCGGACCTCAGGGAGGCATCCTGATTATCCTGGATATGGTAGGAATTAGATTCTCCGTAATTCAATTAGATTCTCAGTCCACTAATGGATAAGTAATAATGATCATCCCATGAGACAGATTGGGTCCTGATGGTTGTAATGTTAGAGTATTGAGGGGACTTGAACCGAAATGGATTCCTATTTGAGTGAGTCCTTTAGAAGGTGTCCTATGTGTCCTGATTATAGAAGTAATCTAAGTCATCTTGGTTTAGTGATTGAGTCTTACATACTAACATTTCCCTTATACGTGGGACATACCATATTATGTTGTTGGTCAGGGAGTTTACTCTAATGTTACACTTATATGTGGTATATAAGATATTATGTTGTTGATCAGGGATTACACACAAATGTTTCCCTTATATATAGTACATGATATATTATGCTGCAGATCGAGGCATACACACTGAGGGACATAACAATTTTTTTCGTTGATCTGGGATTACATGGTGAGGTTGCACTTATATGCGGGACATATCATATTATGTTGTTTATGAGGGCTTATACGTTGAATTTTTTCCTATATGCATGACATACCATATTGTGACACTGATTGGGAATTACATGTTGAGGTCACCGTTAACATTGTAGACTCTTAGGCCATGAATGATATGATCATTGTGACTTTATAAGACAACATGATCTTTCGTCATCATGAGAAACAAGGGGCAACAAATAATTAGTCTCATTCCTTATAGATTCCAAACTTATACACTTAGATATCCCTTTGGATTTCATTATTGATCTTGGACCACAGAGAGGTATCCTATATATCATTTTCATGGAATGATTCAGATTCATCATTGTTCTCTTGGTCAGGGATTACACATAGACATTTAAATTTTGAGTTTAATAAAGAGATCGACCCTCATAGAGGCCTCTTATGTATCCTTGTTATGGAAGTAATCAGAGTTATTATATTTATTTTGGTTGAGGATTAAATGTTGACATATTCCATATGAGATTAATATAGAGATAGGGCCTCGAAGAGGAGTCCTACGTATCCTAGTTATGGAAGGAATCAGAGTTCTTGTAGTTCATTTGGTCAAGGATTACACAGTAATGTTTCCCTTCAGAGGTTAATATAGAGCTCAGGCCTTTGATAGACATCCAATATATCTTTATTTTAGTCGGAATAATAGTTATTTATTTCATTTTGTTGTGTATTACACGTTGACATTTTCATTTGGAGGATAATATATTGCTCGTTCCATGGAGTGGCATCCTACATATCATAGTTATTGTATGAATCAGAATTTTCATAGTTTGTTTAGTCAGGTAATACATGCTAATGTTTCCCTCAGGAGGTTAATATAGAGTCTGGGCCTCAGATAGGTGTTATATGAATCCTATTTATGGGAGGAATAAGAGTTCACATAGTGTGTTTTGTCAGGTCTTACATACTAACATTTTCATTTTGATTGGGACTTACACACTAAGGATGGAAAATTTTATCAAGTCATGGGATGAATGATTGACCTGGTCTACCTATCTACCTAAAAGGTGTTCATTTTCTTCTCAACTATCCTTGATTTTCTTATTGACATGTTGGATGATGTCTTCTTGACATTTCTAAAGAAAATTACATGATCTAGTTGGCTTTTTCAAGGAATGATACATAACCTGAATTTTGTGTATAAAGGTTGTCACATGATCAATGATGAATTTTATGAAAGATATTTTGATATTTTAATATCTAATATTGGAATCCATTTAATTATCTCAGATGACACGCTTAGAGAGAATAACATGATCCAGATGACTTTCCCCAATGTCATCAGAAAAGCTGGTTGACATGCTTAGAGGGAATGGTGAGCTTTAATGCTATATGTTTAGAGGGTTATGCATGATATAGGATAACATGTATCGAGGGTTATGAAAAATCTAGTTAATGTACCCAGATTTCATCATGAGTTTTGGATGGTGTGTATAGTAGACATTTCAAAAGTCAGTTGACATACCCTAGTCTATCATAAGACTCTGCAGACAAATGCTAGTGTTGTCAAATGAGTCGAGCGATATGTTTGAAGGACACTATAAGGCCTGGATGGTGATCCCTGATGGTTTCATGAGACTTTATTGGAATTCCAAAGGGTGCCATGTGACATTCTCATAACATTTCCAAGGTTCTTCACATGATCCAAATATTATACCAAAAGGGCATCATATGACTAGACCAACATGTCATGGTGTTGTCTCATGACCCAGATGGTTCATGAGATGTGAATGAGGATCATTTTATGAGTTATATTCAAAATTATCTCATATTTTTGTCTTGTTTTTATCCTTTATTGCTTATGTATTTGATTTTTTCAGGTTTTTCTTGTTTTAAGTTTCACATGTTTTAGCATATATGTGGTATGTTCTTTGAGTGGCCCGCCATAAGTGCTTCACATGATCTATGAGTGATCACATTATGTGTTTATGCATGTTTCATGATCTATCTAGTTTTTCTTTGAATAGTACATGATATAAAACATCGTGGTTACAATATCAGCCTCTCCAAGAAATATGCTCTAATCCATGGGTGCGCTGGTGCGAGGTTCAAAGGAAAAGTTCACCTGTGTTTGGATGCATTTTTTGATGCTGGGGTAGTGGATTTAGAATCTTATTCACCTCATTAATTCAATGATTTGTACAAATCATCTCACAAAAATTATGGACAGAGTGGGTGGAGGAATTTTTTTTCATGTATCTTCATGGGGTCTTTTCATAGGTCATTCTGGGGGAATCACATGATTTTCTGTGACCATGAGACCATCCCATCAATGCCTCCTTTATTTAATTATTTCAAATAAAATGGGTATTTTCAAATCATGTGGAAATGATAGAGTCTTAAATATTGTAATTAAAGTCTAAGTACGTTAAAAAGATTATGATTCATGATGAAAAGCCTTCATAGGATCTTTGATGCCTTCGTCAGGATATTTTGTGAGACAAGTATAGATTTCCAGGTGTCCATTAAGAGATTAACTTGTCTTGTCCAAGTGTCTTCTGAGACCCTTCTGGTGTTTTTCATGCATTTTATGAACTCAAGAGGATCTAGTATTTTGGTTATTTTCTACCTAATTAACAAGGATTCTTGGGTGGTTTTTCAGGTTTTTTCCACATGAAAATTTTCTTGATCAGGGGTGATTTTCCCGAAGTCGTTACAAAGTCACTGACTATCTGGGGAATCTTCACAAGAGTATAAGGTCATGTTGAAGGGGCTTTATGGGATATTTAGAATACTATAAATTGTGTTTAACTATCTGTATGACCTTTCAAAGTCATTGTCATCACGTGTCTCCTATATGTTCACGCGATTTGCATGATCTTGGACACCTTATTCTTTCATTGTTTTGTGGGAAAAATAATACCCATATTTAGGTATTTCTTACTTTTTGTATTTTTATGATTCTCATTATGTAGGAATCAAAAACTTCCCCCCTCCCCTCTAGTGCAACAACCATGGGGATTAGTGCCTAGTTTTTAGTAAAGTAAATGCCCACCTAAGGCTTTAGAGTTGTCGTAAATCAGTGTCTTGGGAAATGCTTGGTCTTTCGTGTGGAATTTTTTATTTTGTAAGATTACTTAAAAATAGGGTAGTATAGGATGATTATTTTTACATCTAATTGAATCTCTATAGGTCAGGTTCTCTTCTTCAATCATGACACCTCGTTGTGAGACATTTTTGTAAGAACCCATTATGATACCCCAATACAAGACCATTATACAATAACTGCATCACAATACTTCCTTTTCTGAGGCACCCACTTGGGTCAACCATGATCTTTTCGTGAATATTTTTACAAATTTTACCTTGAGGATAAACGATTATCTTGAGGGTTCCACAAGATCTACTAGCTTGATCACATGTTCCATTGACTATTTTGTGGCTCGTGTGACTGTGTCAAGGTCACGCGATCGTAAGTGTTTTTAGGATCCATGTGGTGGAATGATGATTTGTGAGTTTAAGTGGTCTGTGATATCATCAGGATTTAGGTGATTTGTGAATACTTTAAATGATTAAGAATTTCAATTGATGATTCATGTGATATGCATGATGTTGTTGTTTTATTGTATTTGAACATATTTTTTAATCTATATGAAAAATGCAACTAACTTTTGTTCACATGGATTATAGATCTCATAAAAATTATTCTTTTACAAATAATAAAAGTGTTCTAGTCACCATAAACCATAATTTTGACACATAATACAAAGTGAATTATGATAAATATATTTTTAAATGGCATATTCTATTCAATATTCATAATTTTCCATTACACACCTGCTTCCTCTAATTGGGTTCATCTTACTAGAAAATGCTTTCATTACTCCTTGAGACATAAATATACCATATTTCTATGTGACAAATTATTGTGAATGTATTCAGATGAAAATTGTTGAGGATATCCAACTAGTTGTAGCTCGATCCTAGGGGTTTTCTTATATGTTGTAAAACTCTCATTTGGGTCCATATAGCAAGGATTTCTGTTATGAACCTATTTATCAGAGCTATTTTTGTATATTATTATATTATATAGACAACTCAGTAAGTTGATGGATATTGAAATAGGATATCCTTCTTGGTGGTAACTTTTTTGATGAGTGGGCTTGGCTCTTCTGGGTCAGGAAAAGTTTCTTAGAGTTTATTAACCAGTTATTTGTTTCCTATATTTATGAATAATTATGTATTTCCCAATATATTTTCTATTTTTAGACTAATATTCTTCAAGAACTGTTAAGTATTTGGTTTCTTGGAACCAACTCAGTTCATTTATCACAGTGTGAGTTATGAGTCATCCTTTTGGATATTTACCAACTGGGTGGGATACCCCCTCTTAGAGAAATGTGCAATGAGTTCCTTCCTACCTTTGATATCTGGGATGATTCTTTGCAAACTCCAGTCTTGGAGAGGTACCTGATAATCAGTGTGAGGGAATAGTTTCAAAAGGATATGACTATTCATTTATTTATCTCTTTCAAAGACAGCATCAACATTTTCCTTTGTCACAGTAGAGTTAGGCCAAATGATATACACCCCCATCGGGGACTTTCCCAGCATGTTCATGTTGAGTCAATAAGGTTATCTTATGACTTCTCTATTCCCTATGGTTTTATGTTTTGAGATCACAAACACTTTTTCTTAAGTTATATCATTTTATTAAATTATTTTTTTTATGATTTGGAATTTTCATTATGTTATACTTACAGATTTATCATTTCAATTTTCCATTCTATTACATTTACATATTTTTCATACGATCTTTATGATACTGATTCTGGTGTATAAGTGATACAATCTTTGTGATACTGATTCTAGCGTATAAGTGATACCATCTTTATGATACTAATTCCGATGTATAATTGATTCTATCTTTATGATATCGAATCTGGTGTATAAGTGATTCAGGTTTTATGATTCCGATTATGTAACAAACGAGATAACGGTTTCACAATCCGATTTACTTTTCCATATGAATCCTTCTTCTTGATAGTGTTTTTCTTAATAATTCTATTTTTCTTAATAATGTTATAGTTGTTTAATGTATCATTCCAATATAATCAGATTCCATGTTTTCTTATATAATGCTTATATTTAACTTAACATTGTTTCTGTTACTTGAAACAATGGCATACAATCTGTTACAAACTAACCATTGTATGTTTGACACTTTTCAAAGACCCTCCTAAATTTAAGGAAAATATGACCATTGGAGTGGAGCCGACCTTTGGGAATATTTTCCTATAAATACAAGTTCATTTGAATGATGAAAAAAATGAACAACGTAGAGAGTGGTTGAACTTGATGCATCTGAAAATCTGTGAAGTGATTTCTAGAGAGAGTCTCTTTAAACTCTTAGTGCTTCATGCAAATTTCAGGAAAAACTTGTTCAAGAGTGAAAAACTTGTTTAGACATGCTTTTTACAGACTCTGATCGTGCTGATTATGGGCTTAAGGGTTTGGAAGATAGAGGTTCTGATTTCCTTCTAAATCGAGGGCTTGAGGGGATAGTAAGAAAGATAATGATCCTTGAATTGAGGGCTTACCTGGGACTGGGTAAAATAGACTTTCCCAAAAGTATAAATCAATGAACCTTTATCCAAGGTTATTGGATACCATTCTCTTTGGGTTAAAAGAATCTTGTTGTTACTTTTTTTCCTATTTCTAATTGTTTTATTTCATCTATAATCTTAACTTTGTTAAAGATAGAAATTATAACTTTCTTATACTTTCTAATTTCGTAACTCTGATTATATTATAGATTCTATTCGCTTTAAGGTAGAATATTTATTTTAAGAAAAGGTTTATTTAATAGGTTTTTTGAATGTTTGTTTAACCTTGTTAAATATAACTTTAAAGGTTCCAGAGAAGTTTTTATTCTACACAATTCACCCCCCCCCCTATTGATTGAGCATTTACATTCATCATTTCAGTCCTACAGTTTGTGATAGTGCCAACTCGTATTGATCCATTTTTTGGAATTTGGGGATCACACTTCATGGGGATATCAAATAAATACAGTGATCTCTACAAGCCATTGGCTAGATGGATTCAAGTCCATGTTCCTGAATGGGTGGATTTTCCTAGCTGGGGACATGCATTCAATATTCTGAGTCCTTACACTGGTGATGGAAGCATAGCTAGAAAAAGGATGGTGCCTTAATTTAGTAGTGTCGACCATTTCATGCCTTTATAAAATTGTGGGACACATTATGAAAAGCTTCATCCCATATTTAATTATTTTTCCTTTATAGTTTTTATTTGTCTATATACTAGATAATTTCCATTTCTATGAATATTATAAATCCACTAGGATACCTCATGCCTTATCTCATCCTACATAGCAGAACATATATAAGGTTTGGGTTATGTAACCTAGCTCTGAAGAGTTTACAGATGTGCTGATTTGAAATTATAGCTTTGATTTCTCCCCATATTCTACACCAAATAGACCCATCATTGATAACGGTAGTGTCTCTATTGATGAATGGTCATACAAGATCTCCCATTGGGATGGGGTTCATATAGCTAGGATGGATGAGCTGATTGTATGTGAGACATATACACCTTATTTGATTTCTCATTGATTCGGTTTCACCCAAATGGTATACCCTATACAATTGGATATTGTTTTAGGATAATGAAACCCTGGGATCATAATCCAGTTTTGGATGGTATTTTCATATGAAGACATTAATGGTGAGATCATTCTCCCACCCACAAATGTGCATGCCTTATTTGCTCAGGATGATGCCCAGATATGTGTTGCAGCCTATATAGGTGGTGTTCTATGATGACTGGTTCATCATATGGACAATAAATTTGAAAAACCAACACCAATATATTTGTAAACAATGGAGTCGATTCATTTAAAGACTTGGTTTTTCACCTATATGACTATACAATATTCCTAGGAATGTTTCTGAATCCAGAAGCTGTTTCGGTAGAGGAATCCAAGGCTCAAAGAGCCTCAGAGTAGTGATTTTAAATATATTAAATATTTTTTGTCATATGTGCATAGTTACACTTTAAAAGAGTAAAAATCCAAAATGAAGTCTTGGATTGGATTTCTAAATTCGCTGTTGAATTCAGAATGTTGTGTTTACCTCAGGAGAGACCTAAATTTGTCTGCGTGGGGATTTTTGGTCGGAGGTGAGTTGAAAGGATGTTATGAGGTGGAATTAATTAATTAAATGATATTTAATTAATTTATACACCTAATCCCCCTCCCCCTCCCATTTTGGGAACATGACACACCATTGGAGAGCCCTCGTCTATTCTCCTCTCGTATCCTCTCCTCCATTAGGTGATGAATGGGTACAAAGCCAAACCATTTTAATAAGGTGTCACTGATCTTGATTTTTAAAGAATATCACCTTCAAATCGAGAACAAGTACAATGGAGGCAATGTTATTCAACATAATATTTGTATTTTTTCCCTCACAGTAGGCAGTTTTTCATTTTAGTCTTGATCCCCTTCGTTATGCTTTGTTTTAAATCTGTAGAGCCCTTATACAATTGCTCGAGATCCCTTTTAGGTAGATCTACAGGTTTCACAGTAAATTGAGGAGAATATGTGGGTTTAGGAGGAAATTCTTTACTATAATTACCTTATACATGGTGTTTAGTCTAGAGAGACATGTTGTGTATCCCTTTCTATTCGTGGAAGATGAACTTTGGGGACAATACACCGTTTACGAGGGTTACACGCTGTGTAGTGACCCCAATTTTTGTGACCATGGGACATAACTTATGAAACCATGTGAAAACACCTGGGTTTTTACTACTATATGGAAAAAGTAAATGGAAACGGGTTCTTGTAGATGGACATGAGAAAACTACATGGGAAGGTGGTTATTTTTTCTATATATATATAGTGTATTATGGGATACACGGTGTGTAAGGGACATGGTTGACTGGTCCTTATAGAAGTGGAACACAACAAGGGTTCGGATGAGATGGGGCATGGAATGTACCAACTACACACACAATGCACCACTAAATGGGATGTAAAACTATTTATTCAAGATACACGACCAGTGCTTAGGTGGGATAACATGTCGTGTGTGCCCTAGTGCACGTTATGTACTCCAAGGCGGTCTCCTTAAGATCTTATGACTTCTGTATCTCTTTCTCTGATAATCAGATTCCGTATTTTGAAGAACCTATACTGGGTATTTTTCTACGTGGAAAGAGATGGTAACCTCCTTTTTGGACTATGGGATACAAGGCAACATGTTAAGAGAAAGACACTTGTGAAGCTGTGTTGAGATGATGCGGGAGATAGGCGTGGTTCCTGAAGAGATATGTTGGGATTGGTAATCTTATATAGAATCAGGGTGTGGGTTTCCCTTACCTACTTTTATTAGTAGAGACTAGACTCACTTTATAGACGGCGTTGGTTTATTACCATTATGAATTTTATTTTGGTTCTATTACTCCCCAAATGGGATAGGGTGTTGGTTCCCCATGATGCTTTTATAATTGGACAACGTTTCCTACTGTGTCAGTGCATCGGCCCTCCATACTTATTGGAATGTAGAGTAGGTACTCCCCTATTGTCCATGGTGTGGATCCTCTATCCATGGAGTTGGTACTCCCATGTCATACTGGAGAGTAGTCCCTCCATATGTGACATATAGGTAGAGTGGGTACTCTCATGTTGAGTTAGGGAGTGGGTCCTATATCTTTGGAGCCAGAACTCTATTATCTTTCCAAGTTGTGGTTTTTTATATGTGTTATTCTAGAAAAGATGGTACTCCTCTATCAATCCAGTGAGTGAGTCTTCTAGCCTGGGATTGGTACTCCCATATCATGTCTGGGTGTGGGTCGCCCATAGTAATCGAGATGGTTGAGTAGTACTACCCTATAATTCTAGGGTTTAGGTACTTTATCCATAGAGTGGTACTCCCCACATCATGGGCGTGGGTCTTATATCCTTTGAGTCATACTACCCTTTCATACCAGTGTGTGATTCCTCATATATAGAGTAGTACTCCCACATCTTCTAGTGTCATTAGGGAGTGGGTCATCCATTTGAGATGGATCTCCATCACCTATTGATGTACCTGATTTTGTTATACATTTTCATATATTCTATTGAGTATAAAAATAATTTTTCACTGGATATAGATTATTTTTTGGGTAACATGCTTTAATTCAGTATTCATTATGATTTTTAGGTGTTTTTTAGTCAATGTCACAAGTTGGGAGTAACCAAGAAAAATGTTCGCATATACAGGGTGTGTACTTTATCAACACATGTCATGTACAATTACCTAGACATGGTATGAATAGCCATATTACACGCCCATGTACAAAAATAGAGAGAAAAATCAATGTATTCTATGTTCACAAATAGTGTGCGTCCATATTGATGTGGTTGGTGGCTGATATTGAAATTATATGCCATTTGGGGAGGAACTACACACCGTGTCTCCACAACAACTGACCGAAGACTCTTCAAATTCAATGGTTGGCTTGACAAACAACCTACTTGTGGAGAATACCAGTGAAAATCAAGTTGACCCAAGTACACATCATGTAATTTTTGTACATTTCGTGTAGTTTTAAATTCTAACAATATGAGGGAATCTCCTACATGTTTAAGGGGGGACACTCTAGGGGAGGTGCAATAGCTCTGTCGTTCAAACTCCCTCAAATCCAAATTAGTGTTTTTCCTTCCTATTTTCATTTATTTTTCAGTCTAATTCTCCCTTCCCCATCTTACTCTCGTATCTATGGTATGTATTGAGTTTTGGCTCAATCCACACACCGTGACCAATGTCAAAAGAGGCCAGTTCCCTCGTTTTTTGGTTGTAAAAAGTTATGGGTGCATTGTGATTTGAATTATGAAGTGTTATTTTTTATGATTTATTTTTTAAAATTCCTTTAATGAATTCAATTAGATAATCACCATTGGTTTTGTATCAGACCAAGAATGAAACAAATGGAGAAAACAAAAGGAATTTCAATGATTGAACCCATGACCATTGGGTGAGCTTGTTGCCACTATTTAGGGGTAAAAGAACTATATTGTGTTTTCAGTAATTAATCATCAGACCAAGGGATTGAAAGTTTAAACATGTAATTGATTATTATCGGACCAATAAACATAAATTAAATTTAATAACCATGGTAAATAAATATCATTATTAATTGTAATGCTAAGGAATGATTATTTTAATAAACCCTAATTAAATTGATACATTATCTCGTGTTTTTTCTAATTGGTCTATAAATTCTTCATTTTTAATATAATTTCTGAAAATTGTTTTTCTATTTCTCAATCATTCCCTTTTTCCATTTTTCATATAAATATTCAATTTTACTCTCCAAATTGAATTCATCATTTCTTTTATGTTTTTCCCACGGGATCGACCCCAACTACAGATAGCTTCTTACTTACTCTGTCAAGAAAGGAAATTATTTAATTTTTTCAATTTTCCTCACCTTCTGATTTAATTTGTCAAATTATGGTGTTTCTTTTAGAGATAAAATGGATATAAATAGTGCAAGACAAGGCCAAGGTTGTTTTACCATGAATCTTCTTTTTCATTTCATGATTTTTTGTTTGGGACCCTAAACCCCACTTCCCTATGGATTTTAATTCTTGTAGGCATCGGTCCAATTCACTTAGAGAGTATTTTAATCTGTATGATCATGGAAAATAATACACTTATCCAAAATAATGCAATACATACATGGATGATGGGTTTTAACATCAAAAACATACCTATACATTCTTCACTCCACTCATTTCTTATTATCCCTTGGAACTAACTTCTGGTAATACTGAAAGGTTATTATTGATGATTGAGTCCTTTACCACTCACCAGTTGGACTAAACCAAAAGGTTATGATGAATTGGAAATATTTTTTAATAGAACGTTGAGATAATTGGCAATTTGGATACTTCAATAGATTTTAAGGATGGGTGTTTTAACCCCTTTTCAACTATAGAAAAATGTTATGATGTTGTAACCACCTCCCATTTTCTATAAATTTCTGAACATATTATTCTGAATTTAAAAATTAATATGGGGACACATCAAAACATGTTTATTCATAATTTTATCAACTATTTCATTATAACCCATCAGTTGATTATGAAACTGATTCAGAGAACTCATGTGATTGCTTTCAGGTCTTCATCATTTCAAAGAGGCAACTTCATGACATAGAGGAAATAACTGATCTAATCAAGAAACACATCCACCTTAAGCTTATACTAGAAACTGATCTGGTCTACTTCATGCCTCCACCCAGACCCAGAATGTTAGAAAATTTGGATATAAGATTATGGTGATGGACACATGTGGTGGTTTGAGCTATGAAAACTACATCAGACTTTGGATTACGGATTAGTACTCGTAACTCAAGAGGTGCTAAAGACCTAAAAAAGGTTCTTGCGAGGAGGAGACTCAACTGATAAATTTTCTCCTCATTTCTATTTATAATAAATACAGGAAATTTCATTTATTCTACAAATTGTGTATGTCCTTTTTCTTCTGGATACTATTTTAATAAGAACTACAAGATCCTTCATGTAGTTTTTACCTCAGTACATGATGTCTACTATTAAAATTAGTATGAATTATAATATACACTTTTTTATAAATAAATATTAATTAAGTTAATTAACTGGGATAGGGCTTCTACTGATGGAACGGTCGTTGGAGTATACCTGAGTCATTGTCATTTTGAATCACACTGTGCCTACCTTTGGTATAGGGTTCATTATTTTTTTATCATATTTTATCCATAAATGGTATTTAAGATGTTTTTAAAAAGAAAATAAAACCATTTCAAACAAATTAAATACCCATGGTGGGTATTAATTGGTTGGTAGGGTCTTACCGCAAAAATCCAAAAGACTTGGGTTTGAGTCCACTCAACCGTTTTAGTTTCAAAAAATTTCACATTAATAAAACCACATGACATTTATTTTAGTAGAATTCATGTGTTCCATGTTTTCATTAATACCTTTAAATGTTTTCAAAACTCAAGAATCATCCATAGGTTACGTTGGTTGATTCGTAGAGTCATAGACTAGGGTCCAAAAGATCTGGGTTGAAACTCAGCTAATCTCCCTAATTCATCCCAATATTTCAATAATATAAACCACGCGGAATGAATTATATTTTACTTATGTAGTGATGAAACTATACTTTAAATATTTTTAATTTTAATAAAACCTTCTAGCACTACAACCTTCTCTCCATTTTTTGATGGCTTGTGTTTGGATCAATCTGTCGTTAGTTTGAATCACACCCCAATCACCAGACAAAAAATATTAGTTCTATTTTTTGAATTTTAAAACACAAGACATGTATCTCCCTCAT
Organism: Viscum album; assembly: GCA_963277665.1. Lineage (NCBI taxonomy): Eukaryota > Viridiplantae > Streptophyta > Magnoliopsida > Santalales > Viscaceae > Viscum > Viscum album. The sequence continues at coordinate 159,713,032 of OY728122.1, read as the reverse complement.
ACATTACCTATATAGGTCTATTTTCTCATTTTTAAATAATTTATTCTTATATTTTATTTCTTTTTAAATATAAATAAAAATTCCTATATAGTTTATTATAATTATACTTTTAATATTAACAATATTAAAAAACAAAAAACCGAAAAAACATGATATACATAGTGTGTATCAGACTACACATGTTGTGTACCCCCTATATAAAATCTATGATCTTAATCCATGAAAATCCCATGTCACAACCCACCCCTTCCCATTTTCTCCCCCTTTGGCTTCTCCCATACGCCACTGCTCTCCAACACCTTGAATCCACCATTTCAGATCATTTAACGCCTTGATTTCACTTTCATTACAATTCTCAGTCTAGGTACGCCCATCTTTGCCCATTATTTCAGTGTTTTACTTGTATTTAGAGAGATTTAGGGATCAAGTGATCATTCAATTGGAATCATACAATACATGGGTTTGAAAAAGAACACATGTCATGTTGACTATGTACAGAGCCACAGACTCTGATTTTTGAATTTCAAAAATTACATGGCATGTACATTTGGTAAACAATGTATACATCTCCACTACAGGTCCCTTTAGGAGAAACCCATGTACAGAGACCACATAGACAGAAACCATGTTTCCACATGTGGTGTGTCTTTTTGGTGCACTCCAAGTACCTGGTTCATAAAGAGTAGATCGTGTAAAATGTGTACAAACATTGGAATCCATGATATTACATATGCCATATAGGGATGTGAAAAATTGCGTACTTTGTTTAATGACCCATGATGGTGGAGTCCATGTATGAGAAGTTACATGACCATCACCCCATTTTCGTAAACATGATATTTATATCTTCTTACACACTATATATGGGACTTTTCTCGAACACATTCCCACTCAACGTCTTTATCCAGGATACACTGGTTGTGAACCCAATCACACTACACACTGTGTACCCTAGATCACCACACCGTGTAACTTCCTTATTTTTTTATTAAAATTTATTCTTTCTATTTCATCTCCTTTTCATTTGTTTTTATATTTTATTTCTATGTTCAGATATGGAATATGGAGATTGAGTGAGTGTAAAGAGTCTCACACTTGATACTAACAGAGAGAGACCCCATAAGATCTAACTCTAGAGGCTGATGGAAAAAGAACAATATCTTATGGTGTGTTAGATTCCATCCATGGCAACACTACCTCCTCTCCTTATAGAACCAACTTATTCAACAACCTCCAGTTCAGCTGACACTATGGAACTATCTCCAATAGCCACAATTCCACCAGCTACCACATCAACACCATCAATTTATACTGAGGGATCCAGTACAATAGCTCCCACTTCAACCTCCATGCCTTCAGATCCATCCATGACTTTAGTGAACCATACTATTCCATACTACCATTCACCATTGGTAAGATCTCATAACCAGATATGGGATTATCTTCCCCACCCACTACCAGCACAATTAGAACCTCCACCTCAGTATCTGTAGCTCTACAATAGTCAGCTCTGGCAACAACTCGACCCCAGCCACATCATTAACTTGTCTTTGCTGAAGGAAATCAACCCACAAACATACTACAATGTCTTTCAAGGTGCATGATCTAGTTGAGTGTAATATACCTAGAAACCACTATTCCCCAACATCCGGGTGTCTTGGTGGAGATTGAGGAGATTCTAGGGCATACTCACTTGCTCTATACACTACAGGTTAGAACTCTGAAATTTAGAGAATTATTTTCAGAGTTATTAGTGACCTTCGAGTTTGACAGGCCTGCACATCTCCATAAGCATAATGATATAGACACTCCTACCAATAGTCTAGGAGGTTGAAATTTATCATTGAGCATGGATGAGTTTGGCCAAGGATGTGGCTTCTAACCCCATCCTTTCACCCCACCCCCTGTTACAGACCTAAACTGACGTGAGAGCTCTGACCTTGTTTCCATGTGGTAGGAGATTACTAGGACTATCCATAGGTATACCCCCACTTCTCAGAAGATAATTCTCACCATTTACCCTCTACTTCAATTCAACCATTACTGATTTAGTTGCATACTTTTCCCATGTCACAAGGACATGGGTGTCACGTCTAAACAAGACATGGAGCTTCTCACCTGTATTTCCTGGCATGACTATCTTGACCGCCCTTGTCTCACTCCTTCTTATTTCCATTATGATCCCTGGCCATCAATCAAAACTAAACACAGGCTTCTATGCCAACTTGATGTAACACTGTCTGGGGGTGTTTGAGTCATCTCTCCCTCACGATCACTTAGGCTCTCCTCATCATATGGACTTCATCATGGTTATCCACATGAGGACGATCAAGTGACATTGACGGACTTGTGCTTGTTCAGGGAACATCGACTTCTATAGGGGCTGAGAGGTGACCTAGCCTCCCCCACTAGTGTTAATGATCTGGTCCCACCCATCCACCAATGGATGTTCCTTCATCTCCCCACCCCACTTCTTCTTACCTTCCATATTCATCCAGCATCCCCTCTTCTTCTTGACCATCCAAATCCCCACCTCTAATCACCCATCACCTGATCTCCCAATATCCATATACTTGGTCATGGTGGACCACTTTCTAGACCTCCTGGAGCACCACTAGGCTTCCATAGTTCAGTTATAGGACCATATCTATAAAAAATTGGGCCTTCTTATATATCATCAGGGCATTCATTTATCCTGATCACCTAATTCTCCATCTGATCATCATCCTTCAGTAGAACAACCTCAGTTTACAATTCTTTCCATTGATGAAATTCTACTATCCACTATAGGGAAACATTACACTACTACTACTATTGCAGTATATTTACCGATTGATCCCATGATGTAGAGCATGGACCTAGTGCCTCTAGATTCCACTATTGATTCCCTTATGCCTGATCCTCCTATTTATGATACTGCCTCCTCTAAGGTGACATAGTTACTTGTTTTTCACATTTCTTCCATCATATATATCTCTTTTATGTTATTCCTTGGAAGTGATGGTTTATGTTCATACAAAATTATTTTTTCATTTTATTGATAGTCATGGGAACCGTGGAGCATTATAGGCATCTCCTAGAAACTTTATTCCCTCTTTATGATCTCAACACAAGGGGAGAATTATATTTTCATTTCATTTATTTTAATATTAGAATACTTATTTAACTATTTCTCCTCTTCTTGAACCACTTGTGTTTTACCTCATCTTATTCTGTTCTTTTATCTTGAACATGGGGGATCATGTGCAATATTAAATGTGGGGGAGAGTCTCTAAACACACTAGTGTTTCCCCTTGAACTGATCTAGGGGACATCATTAATATATTAAATATTTTAAAATGTGGAAATTTTTTGATTAATTATAACTATAAATGATAAACACATAAAAGAGAATTTTAAAAGTTACATGCTTATTTTAAATTTTAAATTATTTTAATATGATTTTAGATATATTTTGATTTTTTTTATTATTGTACATTTATATTTATTAGACTGGTCATTTTTATTCATTTCATGACCTGATTGACCCATTTTTATCCCCATTCCTAAGAGTAATTCTAATCCTTTTGACATATTCTTTCTCATACCCTATTTCTTGAGATATTCTTAGGATATACATGACTCCCAAAACTTTTGATTTTTTTTCTCTTAAAAACATGAAGAATTTGAATCTCATTAAAATTATTGAGGCATTTGAAGGATATTTTCATCACCTTTGAACATGATACCTACCCTACATCTGACCTTTTTTAAACCCTCAGAAACCATGAACTACCTTATTAGGTAGCCACATTAATGTATGTTTATCCTTCCTACCTTAATTCTTTAATAATATAACTTGATTATTCATTTAAGATTTAGAGAGGGAGATTGTATATTTATGGTACATTTTGGTGAGTAACCATGATATTATGTATGGGGAGAGTTCCACTTTTTCCATTGGGAAGAAGGATTGCAAACCACGATTTATTGTATTTTTAGTGGTCCCTTATTAAAAAATGATGATGGAAAATACAAAAGGGGACCTAATTAATTCCTAGTACTTATTGATGGTTATGAATCCATGTTTTAAAGGATATTTCATCATGGTAATGGTGACACTTTTTGAGATCTTGTTAGGGATGCATCTTTATTGAGCTTTATTATTGAATATCATGCATTTTTATTTAAGAATCTAGTCTCCTTTTCAATAATCTAATTTTGATTTCATATTATTAAAAACCTACCTATTTCCTTAGAATCATTTTAACGTTATTAAAATACTTCATGATTTTGGGGTTTTTATTTCTAATGTAGTGAATTGGAAAACATTAAAGCTGGGGGATTGATTGAACATACTTGGGATTGAGAATAACTCTGATAAAATGATCTTGAGTGATGCGTGAGGTATTTTCTAGTGAGTTAAATCATGGAGTGGCATGTTTATTGATGAAAAGTTGAAAAATGTGAATAAAAGAGGATGATAATATTTAATTGAATTAGAAATGACGTATGATTAGAATACTTTTGAAATTGAAATATGTTTCCTTCTTTTTTAAAATCCATTATTTTGGATATTGTACTTATATATATAATTAGTTCATTATTTATCTTTTTAGATTATGGATTCTATATATTAGATGTTTAGATTTTTCTTCAAGGAAAGTAATTGACTCAGTGTGGGAGAGTTTTATGTACCTGAATTGTGGATACATTTTCTAAATTATATTGAGTATAAAAAATCATTAGATACACTTTATTTTGTGGGTAAAATTAAATAATTCTCTGTTCAGGGTGATTTTCAATTTTTCAGTGCAAGATGCAAATTGGGGTAACAAAAAATATTCACTCATACAAGACATGATCTTTATCAATATACACTACATACAATTACCTAGACATAGTATGATCACCCTAGGAACACGCCCATATAGAGAACTAGAGAGAACACGCTATGTATTCCATGTTCTCACTCCATGTACATACTTCTAGATATGGTTGAGAGATGAATTCGAAACCACACACAATGTGGGGTGGTGCTACATGCCATGTCTCCACACCAACTGACCACCAATGCTTCAAAGTTAGTGGAAGACACAATAGAACACCTATCGGTGGAGAAACCAAGAAAAAATAATGTTGACCCAAGTACACGATTTTTTCATTAGTTTAAATGCCATAATGTTTTAAATTATATAAATATGATGGTATCCCATCCATGTTTATGAGGGGAAACTCTAGGGTAGGTGTTTATGCTATGTTTTTCGACATCCTTCAGATCAAAATTTTTGTTTTTCTTTCTTGATTTAATTTATATTTTAGTGTAATTATCCCTTCCATATATTTCCCTCATTTCCATGGTAGGGAATGTGTTTCAGCTCAATCCACACACTGTGACCGTGGTCATAAGAGGCTATTTCCCTTATGTTGGTTTGGTAATAATTTATGGGTGTTTTGTGATTTTAATTTTGATGTTTTGTGCCTATTTTGATTTCTATTTTAAAATTACATTAATGAATTCAATTACAAAATCACCATTTGTATCATATAATACCAATAATGACACCAAATTATAAAAATAAAGTAATTGGAATGATCAAACCCCTGACAATTGGGTGAGCTCATTTCCATTATTTAGGGGTAAAAGAACTATAATGTGTTTTGAGTAATTAATCATCATACCAAGGGATTAATATTTTAAACACATAATTGATTTTTATAATACCAAGAAACATCAATTGAATTGAATCCATGGGGTAAATAAATATCATTAATAATTTTAATGATATTGAATTATTATTTAAATAAACCTAATTAAATTTCAACAATGACTCAATGTTTCCTGATTGTTCTATAACTTCTTTTGTTTTAATTAAATTTTCTCCAATTATTTCTATCTTTTAAAATCATTCACATCATACATTTTTCATCTGGATAGTAAACTTAACTAACCGACATTATCTTACTCATTTCTATTATGTTCTTTTCCTATGGGATCATCCCCAACTGCCATTAGGTACTTAGTTAGTCAGTTCAGAAGGGATCAAATTTAATTCATTCAATTTTCCATGCGTTGAATTGGGAGAGGTTAGCTATTGAGTACAGTTATGTGGAGAAGCCCCTACACTAGATTAAACAGGTGCCTAGTTAGAGGTTATTACTCCCTCAACAGGATATGGTTTGGGCCACTCCATACAATAGTGAATGGGGTTTAGTAGGTTAGTTGGGAGCTAGTACTCCCTTGACTATAGGGCATGGGAGAGGTGAGGGTCCCTCTATTATCTCTCCTTTTAAAAGACGAATGTGGTTCATAGTCTAGAGTAGTTCTACCTCAACTATGTAAGTGGTGAGGGGATATCCAATTCACTTTTTTTCATTAGTTTTCACTGGGTGCTTGTTAGTGATGAAATGACCTCTTGTGCTTGGAAAGAGAGTTGGACCTAGTATGATTTTCTAGATGGATCATGTTCTCTCGAACATAACATAATGAATGTTAGGCTTTTTCCTGATGGAGTGTATCTCTTATATGGGTACCATATGAGATGGTTGAGCTTCTAGAGTGTGTCCTCTAGGTTTTATGCATTACCCATATAGTGTTGAGTATAAATCATATTTTTTGCTATGAGGTAAGAACCTCATGAGACTTAGAGTCATAGATGAGTATATTTGGGTTTTTTTGGGAGTCCTTGTGGTGTTTTCTTGTTTCAAGGTTGACTCCCCTTGTGGACTGAGAAGACTTTTCATGTACCACCAAGGATGGTTTGAGATGGATCTTCTCACTCGATCGGGTTCCCTCTGGATAGGTCGAGTACAATGTTGGCTTTCAGTTTCTCTTAATTTCTTTTAAGGTTTTGGGTGTCTATTGAGTATTTTTATACTCACCCCTGCATGGGATTTTCCATCACGTGGTGTTTCATTTGTATACTATAGTCCTTTTATGGAGTCCAAAAAGGATATGAGGCAGGACGGGCTTAGTGAGAAAGACTGACCAAGGTTTTTACCGGAGCTGGGTTGAAGAGATTTGCAAAAGTTTCATTTAATAGTGATCCCATCCTTCTATGTAGGTTTGATTCTTTATAGTTTTATTTTGTGAGAATTGTTTTCCATTACGCATTCAATACATCTATTTTAATTTTATTTGGGATGGTTTTTTTCATGCATTTTAGTTTTACAACTATTTATATCTTTGTACTGTTTCATTGAGGAGGTTGTGGGTGCGTTTGTACAGGTAAATTTGGAAAATGATTCCCATCTGTGTGATATACCTACTAAATATTAGTCTCCATCCCTTGGCCTACTAGAGGGAGGATTAGGGTGTTGTGGTCTGGGACCCATCGGGTTGGGTCATGATATAGTGGTATCATAAGGGGTTCCACTTTGGGATCAGAGTTTCATGATCTTTTTTTGGGTTGCATAGTGACAGTGTCAGGATATTTTGAGTTCAGCTCTCATGATAGAGGTTCCCTTGTTGGTGTGGTGACCAACACAACCATTCACTATGACTCTGATAACCTTATTTTTGAGTCGCACATTATGGAATAGGTCACCAAGAAATAAATGTTACATGTATCATATAGGATTGGTTTTTGGTTTTTCCTTTTCTTTCTTAATTCAGCTCCCTAGATATACTCTTTTACCATGTACTGTCTTGAATTCAATTTTGAGAATCCACCATGATGATATCCAAATAGGATTCTATGGTGGTATTGTGGTAATGATCCACCCCGTGATGAGTCTTTAGTGTAGGCCACTAGTTCTTTCTTCGTTCCCCATGGTGGTCTCTTAGTTGTGCCACCACATGTTGAGTAGATAGTTGTTCTAGTAGTTAAAGATGAGGATGAATGTAGATTGAGTGTATTTCATGAGTTCCAGAGGTAATAACCTATAGGGTACCAGGGTGATCTAGACCTCCAGGCTGCTGATGGCTGGATCGAGGTAGTTACGCAAGTTTTCTGCTTAGTAAGGACACCTTCGGATCAAAGGGTGGTCTTAGTGGTGTTCCTTATATAGGATTCAGCTAGTTGATTTTGTAGTTTGGTGATGATTCCCATGATGAGGGGATGCTCACTTGGGTGGATTTCGAGAGACTCTATAGGGATGATTTTTAACCAGATATGTTGATATTAGTGACTACCCAATAGATTCCTTATCTATGAATGGATAGCATGATTGTGGTGGAGCCTTCTAGAATGGTTCATAAACCTATTTTTATACCCCATCGATATAGTTTAGGATAATTTTTTAGAGCACGGATCATTAAACATGGCTTTCACTGGGAGATCTAGGCATCTATGATTTTTTTGTTCATTCCCACCGATCCTGGTGTATTGGAGTAAGCTTTTATGGTAGAGAGTTTCATGTATGATGGATAGGTGGATGTGGTCCAGGGAGGTAGTGACGTGGTGGAGGTTTTTTAAGAATTAAGAAGATTCTAGATAATGGTATCATGGTGTGGGAGGCAATCCCATTCCTAGACTCAGGCACGTGGACCTGTAGCACATGAGAAGCACTAAGGGTCAGGTAAACTACATGATATGTGGTTTTATTAATTCTATGTTTGGGGAAAACATTCTAGATATTGTATAAATCATCACGCTGGTGAGAGGGAGAAATCCTTTCTACCATCTTGTAAGAGGTAGCACATGGATTACATATTTTGTAAGATGATAAACAATTTGGAGGAGATGTAAAAGAATCTTAAGGTTGAAGGAAGTTCAATTTGTTTCGACCACCACCCCTAAGTAGTCCACACTAGGCTCAAGGAGCCGGGGGATGTAGGTGAGGATATTTGTAAGCTGTAGAGGCCTTTCACCCTAATTATATGAGGATAAATAGTGTTTTTCTATCCGCCCATTATAATTGTTTAGTAGTAGTTGTTATATAGTATAGTGAGGTACTTTTTTCTCTCTTTATCTCTCTCAATGTTTAACCTGGGTGACATGGGGCATCGGTAAAAAATCATGTCGGTAGTTACGATATAGGTCCCGGTAATACCATGTTGGGAATGTTGGTTAACATTTGTTTTTCTTTAGTACCCTCATTCACATAGAATCATCTTATCATGAGAGACACTCGAGGAGGGATATGAATCATTTTGACATAGCTTCATAGTCATGAGAAAGAGTGAAACCTTCCCCACCAAGATGTGTTTTTGTGATGATGCCAAAATCATGCGGGCAAGTCACTACTACAAAAATATGATGGTATAAAGGTGTGGTTAACTAGTTCCTTGGACTTGTGTGTTTGGGAAAATTTTGTGTCGTGGGGTGTTGGAGTAGGTCCTGGCCTTACCAGTGGAGTTTTCCTACATCACCCTTTTTCTTGGAGGCCCTAGTAGAGGGAGAGACTTATTTGGAATCATTACATAGTAGCAGAGTCAGACCAAATTATGTTTCCATAGTGTATATTGGATTCATACAATCCACACTCATTTGGGGTGCCACTAGTTGGGGTGGTGGTGTTTCTATTTTAGTGAGTTGTGTTATAGTTGTAGGTTTAGAGATCAAGGGACTGGTAAGACACAGTTTTTATACTTGGGAAGCCCTGTCTTTTTGTTGTTACCATCGCATGCTTGGAATCAAAATTGAATAAAAATGATTGAGTAGTTTGTAGAGTATATCATCTATGGGTGGATGTGGATGGTGGGGTTTCGTTTGAATATGCATCAGGTTAGTCAGGTGGCATACTGCTAGACCCTATGACAGCAGATAGATTGTGGTGCTTGCTTATTTTCACCTATCATAGCTAAAGAGATTTGTGCCACATTTTTGTGTTTTGTCTCTTTATTTGGGATGTATATAAGAGTGGTTTATCCATGTTGTTTCCCCGTAGGGTGTGATTGGAAGTAGCATAGAACCTTTAGAGAGCTCGTTGGCATGGAAGTTCTATTTGAGAGCCTAGTTTCTTCACTTGTTCCTAGAATTTACCTTTTTGGTGATGAAAATATATAAGGTGGACGGAATTTAATGAACTAGTTTGGGACATGTAATACACTTGAATATTCCTGAGAATAATTTAAAAGCCATCCACTACTTAGGAAAAATAATTTGAGGGTCAGAGAGCCTCATAGTGGTGATTTAAATATATTAAAATATTCTATCACATGCCGAAAGTTTCACTTGAAAAGAGAAATAACACCCAAATGGAGTCTCGGATGATATGTCTAATGTCACGGTTGAGTTCAGGATGTTGTGTTTACCATATGCATGAACTAAATTCGTCTTCTCTAGGATTTTTGGTCAGAAGTGAGTTGGATGGGTGTTATGAGTTGTAATTAATTAATTAAATGAAATTTAATTAATTTATAAGCCTAATACCCATCCCCTATCATTTTGGGTGCACAAAAACCCAATAGATAGCCCTCCTATCCTCTCCTCTCCTCTACTCTACTATCCTCTCTTCTCCTCTCCTCCCTTGGGTGATGAATAGAAATGAAGCCAAATCAATGTAATGAGGTTTCATTGATCTCTATTTTGGAAGCATATCACCATCAGATCAAGAATAGAAATGATTTGGGCATCATTTTTCTATCAATGTTTTATCATATCTCCCTTGAGGTAAGTGGTTTTTCATTTTAGTTCTAATCCCCATCATTTTTCTTTTTTAAGGTTGTAGAGACGTTGTAAAATTTCTATATATCCCTTTTTGGTAGATATATTGGTTTCAGGGGAAAGAGGGGGGTTTGGAGGTAATTCCTAACTACAATTACCTCCTACACAGAATGTAGTCTAGAGAGGAATGTCGTGTAGCCCATCCTATTCAGGGAAGATGAATTTTTGGGACTACACTCAGTTTACTAGGGTTACAAACCATGTAGTGAACCCAATCCATGTGACCATGGGACATGTCTTGGGAATCCATGTGAAAGGACATGTTCATGTACTACTACAAATTCAAAGTACATGGACATTGGTTCTATTACACAAACATGAGAAAAATACACAAGAAGGTGGTCATTTAGTCTAAAAACACCATGTAGTATGGGATTCATGGAATGTAAGGGACCTAATTGGTCGGTTCGGGTAGATGAGGATCACGGACAGGGGTCGGATGAGATGGGACATGGAATTTACTATCTATAAACACCATGTAACCCTATATGAGTTGTAAAATCATGTACTCATCATACACTTTCATGTTCTCAAGAGGGATCACACGCCTTGTGTGCCCTGGGGAATGTCGTGTAATCATAGGGGGTCTCCTTGTGGTCTTCTAACTTCTGAATCTCTTTCTTGAGGACTCTGGTTTAGGTTTGTGAAAATCCTATCATGAGTACTTATCTACACATAATGTAATAGTGGAATTCGTTTTGTCCTATGATATATGAGGTGGTGTGTTAAGAATAAGATGCATGTGAATCTTTGATGATCCGATGATGGAGATTAGTGTGGTTTGTGAAGATAGAAAATGGAATTGGTACTCCCTTGAAGCATCAAGGCATGATATTACCTTACTGAACTTCTTTGGTAGATATGGGACTCCCCACATAGAGGGTGTGCATTCATTAACTATGGGTAGTTTCCTCCAGGGATATTACTCCCTTAATGGACTAGGTCATGGGTTCCCATGATAATTGTATAATTGGATAGTGCCCCTACAATGTCTGGGTGTGGGCCCTCCATACTCATTTGAAGGTAGAGTAGGTACTCCCCTGTCGGACTAGGGTGTGGATCTTCTATCTATGGAGTTGGTACTCTTCTGTCTTACCCAAGAGAGGGTCCTCCTAATGTGATGTATATGTGGCGTGGGTACACCCCTGTCAGGTTAGCAACCAATTCCCCTATCCTTATACTGGGAACTCCTCTATTATTCTACAATTCTGGTCCTCTATATGTATTGTTATGGAATAGTTGGTACTCTACTTTCATTCCTTGGAGAGGGTCCTCTAGACTGAGGTTAGTACTCCCCTATCATGTTAGTGTGTGGGTCCCCCACAATAATCAAGCTGGTAAAGTAGTACTGCCATGTCATTCCAGGGTGCAGATCATCTAAAAGCAGAGTGGAACACCCCACGTTATGGGTGTGGGTACTATATCCTTTGAGAGGTACTCCCCTATCGTACCATGGTGTGGTTCAATAATTACAGAGTAATACACTCCCGTATTTCAGTAGCAGCAAGGACTAGGTCCTCCATTGGAGTTGGAGTTCCCTTAGTTGTTTCATATAGTTATGTGGAATGGGACCCTACACTACATATGAGTGTTTCCTAGATAGGATTTAGTGAACCCCAAATAGAATGAGATGTGGGACACTCCAAACATTAGTAACTGGGGTTTTGTGTCTTAGTTATGAGCTAGTACTCCCTCAAATGTGGCATAGGGGCATGGTCACAGTCCCTTAATTCTCTCACATTATAGAGGATGCACAAGGTTCATATTATAGATAATTTATCCCTATACTATGGATGTGGTGATGGGTGGGGCTCTTTACTTGGGTTTTCTTTAGTTTCCATTGCGTGCAAGGAAACAATGACAAGACCTCTTGGGCTAGTCAAGAGATCATGAACTGGTAAGTATTTCCTGATAGAGCACATTCTCTTGGACATACCATTATGAATGGTAGGGTTGTTCTCGATAGAGTGTATCTCTCAAATGGGTTTCTTCTAGGATGGTTTATCTCATGGATTTTGTTCTCTTGGTTTTATGTGTTACCTATAAAGCCTTGTTAATAAATCATGGTGTTGGATATGAGATCAGAACCTCATGAGATATGTAGTTTGAGACAAATCTATCTGGGTGTTTTTTGGAAGTCTTTGTGTTATTGGCACATGTCGAATTTGAAACCCCATGTAAACGAAGAAAAAATTTCTTGCCTAACTAAGGATGGATCAATATGGATCTTCTCTCTCTATTAGGTTCCCCTGTTTAGGTTGAGTGGATTGTTTCCTTTCAATTGGTCTCTTTTTGATTTAGGGTTCTAGGGGTGACTACGGTGTATTTTTATACTCACCACTACCCCGTATTTTCCCACAGGTGTTTTGTATTTTGAAAACCATAGTAATTTCGAATGGGTCCACGGAGTACATGAGGTAGGTGAATCTAAGTGGGTGAGACCAATCGATGTGTTTAACATAGTTGGGTCGATGAGCTTTCTATCAGTTTTATTTGACCATGTTCCCCTTCTTCTAAGAAAGTTGGACAATTTTATAGTTTTTTTAGTGGATTTTTTTTCTATTTACAATTTTAGTACTTTTATTGTACTCTGATTTAGGATAGAAGTATTCATGCATTTTAGTTTTCCTTATTTTTTTATCTTTGTATTGTTGCATTGAGGTGGTTGTGGGTGTGTGTTTATAAGTAAATTAGTAAAATTCCTCCCATCTATGTGATATGCCAACATAGTGATTGTAGCCATCCCCTAGCCTATGGAATATAGATTGTGGATTTGTAGCCTGGGTCTCATCTGATCATGTCATGAAAATTTAGAACTTAGGTGAGACTTTGAGGAAACTCTCTCGTCCTTGTGATGACCATCCCGATGGTGGGACCGAATCTATTGATCAAATCATCTCTTTGTCAAAAGCGATGGGTATTGCCTCTTTTCATGGGAGGATATATAGAGCCTCCTATCATGTTTCATCTCTATATCAGTCATCTATTCCTCCTTTTTTCATACCCATACCATCAATCAAAAAACATCATGCAAGACACATGATGATCTGGTAGTAGATTCACACGTTAATTATTGTGACTCCTTTCGAAACATTTTGTGGCCAAGGGGAATACCTTCATCGTATATTTAATGGAATAGTGGTAGATGGTTTTGATCAAAACCCATTATATTAAATCATGTGACAAATTATCCCAAATCAGCAGGATTGGGCCACCAATGTGAGGGAAATACATTACCTTGAAGATGAGGATCCCCTTTCTGAATAGATGAAGGAGTTGTTAGAGCCATTATAGCATAGTTACCAATTTATATCCAAATTACAAGAATAGATATTAAACCATGAAAATATAGATATTCAATAAAATCATATCTCTCCTAGGATCTGGCCTTCCAACATCATCATCCTCATTGAAAGATTCTCAAAAAGGAGTTGAGTAGATCCCTACTTTAGTCAAGACTCTCTATCTGAGGGAAGAAGTAGAAGAGGAGGGGTGAGTGACACTTCAACATTCAATTGACGCATCTCACCAAACACTTTTTTACTTATCCATCTTAGCAGAATGAATCTTATTTTACTTTGATCATTGACATGCACTCAATTTTTTAATAGATTCCTGAAGAGAATTTAAAATATGGAGAGTCCACTTATTTCAAACTATCATTGATTTGATTTTATGAATCGCTATGTTAGTGTTCTATTTTTTTCTTTCATTCATTATATGAATGATACTCTTTGCAATTATGTTATATTTGTCACTAGAGATACACATACTTTGAATAATATCAAGTAAACCTGAATTCCTAGTTGTGAATATTTAAATCATAATAGATTATTATCGATAAGTCATCATGAATTTCCACCACCATGAGATTCTTTATTGGTATGTATGTTCCAACTACATTGAGATTACCAGATTCACATAAGGATAATTAGTGAATAATATATGTCATGGATGGAAAGTGATGTATATTTTTTTGAAGTTTAAATGCTTAGAGATCATAGATTTATTTTTTCCAAGTTCATATGGTGTTCCTTACATGATTATCTAGTATTGTAGAATAAATCATTAGTGTGCAGTAGTTATAGGGTGTTTTAGCTTAGAACTTATATTTCTATAGTTTAGGGTTTTTTTAGGTCAGAAATTATATCACTATAGTTTAGGGTCTTTCATCTTGGACTTTCTATCATTGTGGTTAATTTATTTTAGCTCAGACCTTTAATCATTATAGTTTAGGGTATTTTATATCGGATCATCAATCTCTATTGTTTAGGATCTTTTAGCTCATAACTTCAATCACTTTAGTTTCGGGTCTTTTAGACGATACATTCAATTGATGTAGATTAGTGTCTTTTAGCTCAATCATTCTATCAATCCAGTTTAGGATCTTTTACCCAGACCTTATATCACTGTTGCTTAGGGTGTTTTAGTTCAGACCATAGGATGCCAAGCAGTTTAGAGTCTTACTATTGGGACTTGATTATTGATAATTGAATATGGTTATGACTGTTTATGAATGACCCAAAACACACTTGGATGTTTAGTTATATTGTGGTGTTATCGAGGCTCATGAGGAATAGAGATCCATTTTGGTAAGGAGGATATGCTTCTGGTTAGTCGTTCAAAGCCCGTATGCATCATTTTCATTGTCAAATAGATATTTTTCTACTCTTTTACAATTGTCATGGAAGATTTATAGTGGTAATATTTGTTGAGGTAAAAATACAATAGATTCCAAGTCCACCTAGATAGTTGGAATACGAGTTATATAATTCTTTACCCAAAAGTTTGTGTTAGTTAATATGGGATGGGGTATACATGTCATAGATGACCCATAACACACTAGTGTTCCAGTTTCTTCCCTGGTGTTTCCAAGTCTCACAAGGATAGAATACCCTTTCTTTCAAGGAGGATATTTTTTTAGTTAGTAGGTCAAATCCCTTATGAATCAATATAATGGTCTAGAAAAGATGATATCCACTCCTTTCTAAGGTCAACTAATGGTTTTTTTATGATTCAGAAGTCTAGACGATGAGGTTGGGTATAGGATTAAATCAATCCAAAACGAGTTCAGGAGACCTAGGGTTGTTCATCTCTTAATTATGAGGTTCGAGCCCTATGCCCTTTGGTTTTGAATCAGGAGGTGTGAGCCATCAAAGGTCTGGGAATAGAGTGTGGCATTCCTTCCATAAGAGAGGGTAGAAAACCTAGTAACATAATGTCATGGATGACAAATCCACTGAGATTGTTTGGTAAAGGTATTGTAAATCATGGTCCAAAGTGATCAGGTCAAGAGGGTGATATTAGATAATCATTACATGAATAGCCCAGAATGTTGGAGTTGGTCCCCTTAAACCAACTTCTTTTTGCTTTATGATAACCATGGATTCAAGGTTTTGAATATAAATAAACTACTTATCCCATCATGATTTTTCTTCTACATGACATAGTATGTGATAATGTCTTAAGAGTAGTTGTCTCACTATAAGGTTAAACAGTTCTCCATTGTGATGAGAACCTGAAAGTGTTATGAAACTTTTCTTCAATATACATTCTATACTCGTATGATATCATTTGAGGGAAAAAATGATACAGGAGATCATGGGTTGAGACTCATATGACCTTGAGGAACCTTCTCATGGTGTACGCCTTAGGTAATATCCCATGGGATATTATAAGAACAATACCTGCCTATTGGAAATCCATTTTTATAAATTTCATTGATGTTCCTATCTACAAACATGTGTATTGGTCCTTATATATTAATATTTTTATTAATGATTACTATGGGTCATTTACATTGACGTATTGACCAAAAATATGAAAACATATGCTCATGGTGTCCTAGGGTACGTTGTGTGTGTCATGATTAATATTTCATTAATGAATAATGAATGGAAGGATTTTTTTCCTTCAATTTCTTAATAGAAGTTGATATCTCAGTCCCTCTTATGGAAATGATACAGCTAAAATTAATCCATGGAAATGGTGTTCTAAAGGAATGTTCTATTTAAGGAATGTCAAAGAAAGATACATAGAGAACATAGGTTGATTGCCTTAGCATGAAACCCACTTGATTTGACATATCATGATAAAGGGGTTATATTACATGATAACTATTTTTATGAGGTATTATGTCATTTCATCATTAAATTTTTTTCTCTATGGGTTCATTGGTGTGTTGCTAGATTTTTACCATCATATTAAGGTTGCTCTACTCATGCCACTAAAAAAGAGGCTTAGAGGGTCAGAAACAAGGTGTATCCAGAATTTTAATTAAATAATATATAATTATTTATTATTTAACAGGTTGAATAAATATGATTCATGTATGTGGTTTAATACTTATTCATGTATTATTGGTCACAAATAAATATTTATTTTCAATTTTACTAACTATAATATTTATTCATATATTATATAATAATGCAGTGATATGTTTTTAATAAATAGATAAACATTATTCATGGTCTAATAAATATTATGGAGTAATGGTGGACCGAGATTTTAGGTCTGGTGAGAAATAATAAATATTAAAAATTGTTTGATTAAATAATATTTAATTATAATTTTCATGTAAAGTGAACGTCGTGAAATAATGATATTATTATTATTTTACATGGGGTTTCACTAGGATTAAATAAATATTTAAGGGAACTTGTCCAAAAATACTCTTAATAATAGAGAGAAATCCTCTGCCACCAGATCAAGGATAACAAGTTGGAAGTGGTTCTCTATTGCCTAGTTCTCAAGGCCTTATGGCCACCTTAAGGCCTATGGACCTCCCCAAGGCCTTTGGGCCACATGAAATGCAGATGTACCTGTCAGACTACAAGGGACAAGGCTTAAGAGGAGGATTCAGGGCAGGCACATTCACTGGAGCATAGCTAACTGGAATTGGAATAATCAGAGGGTATGGATTTTCCATTGTTATAGGACATGTGTAGCTTTTCATAGGATAGCTAGCTGACCAGCCCGACGAAGGTGGAGTGCTGATATCATGACATATACTGGGGATGATCACTTCTAAGTTGTCTTGTCTGGGTGATTCCCTCTAAGACCTACGGGTCATGTAATTGTCTCTAAGACTTCGGTCCTTGTTAGGGTTCCACCTCACCCCTTGAAAGGAGGATTATCAAAAAATAATAATAAAATGAAAGTTCATTGGTCCATTTTTTTTCTTGGTTCTTTGATTTAATTATATTTACCCCGCTGTTCATAAATCTCAAATTAATCATCGACCATGGAAAAAATATGAGTTGTACATCACCCATTGAATGCTTCTACTACACCCAAAACATATAACTGGTATCAAAGCAATCATATAATTATTAAAAATTATTTAAAGATCATTTGTGGTTATACACATGTTAATTTAGTTTTTCAATTAAAGGTTAATCATTCTTTTAATCCAAGTTGTGAGATCTTCTTCTTCCTCATTTGTTTCTCATAGATATAATAAAAATGATTAATTTTATGATTAAAATAAAATCAATGAACTCATACAGATGTGAAAAGGTTTCTGGACAAGAAAACTAGTGTACACGTTGTGTAATCGGAATTACATGTCTTGTACTTGTGGTCAATGCACCATGAGTTAGTTTTTAAATTACTCAAACTATGTGAATTCATGACATGTGGTTTAGTTAATTCATACACCATGTGTTTACTAGGATATACTGGTGCACGATCAACTCAAGGACATGTCGTGTAACCCACATACATGGTGTGTAGTCCCTTTAATTCAAATTTTTTGTACTTATACCAAGTTACAAAATTTTAAAATTTAATTATTTTACTATGTAATCCTTGATAAATGTACATTCATGTATTCATAAAGATAGTACATTAAATGGGATAGGTTTTAATATAAATAAATATTGAAATGTTTAATTAATATTTATATAATGTTCAGATCCCCGGATTATGTATGTGTCATATTATAGGTTGTTACTGTAAATGCATTTAATCCTAACACATGGCTGAAAATCATGTAATTATTATAATCATCGATGAAGTACATGTCTTGAAAATATGTGATAATTCATGAATTATATATTTCTCAAAGAATAAACAAGTATACTTGTATAATATATATTGGGTAGATTAGGATAGGTATTCACCATATTGCCTCCAAGGTACATTTTTGTACATACTAAATTTTAAATGAATTTATTTAATTTATCAAAAAATAGAGTGGATGAGAATCTCATGGAAATTCAGATGAGAATTAAGATAAAATAATTTACTAATTCAAGATGATAATTAATTGATTTGAGAGTGTTTTATCTTAAATAATAATGATTAAGAATTGAATGTTATTTTAATTAAATGAAAACTTTTTTGTATGCATGTGGATAATCATGAGATAGACCAGGCCTTTTGTATGATATTTGTTTCATTTAATTTATTATTAAATTAAATTGTTGGCTCGCATGTCTTGTATCTTTTCATTATGTATGGACCACATGCCCATGGTTCCTTTTATGTATACCCATTTTCTCCTCACATGTTTTTTCGTAAAAGGCATATGTAATGGATGCAGATCCCATGATATTTGAGGTGGTTCAAGTTTGGAGCTGAGGAGAAACCAATCTAAGGAGATACACAAGTGGATAGGTGGAGAGCTGCAACAAGAACCTTAATTAGTTCAAGGTGATTTCCCCTAGGTCAACAGTAATTTTATCAACCACTATATAAACTAACCAATAGTAAAATCTCTTGATCATACACTTTATTATTCTATTTCTATCATGTTTTGTGGTTATTTCATTATGTATTTTTTTCATGATCACATAATTATTGAAATAAATGAATATTCAAGATAGAACTAAAATAAATTTATTTATGGGTAAATATTACCTAAGACATGGTTAATCACTTAAGTAAATCCACTTAATATTAACAATCATGAAATAAAGATAATAATTGGGAATTTACAAATAAAAGGATTAAATCCATCAATAAAATATTAAGGTGATATAGTCTTTGATTATGCCAGGTAAAATCAGACCTTAGTTCAATGTGCTTTACATTCCAAAGTTTGGGTGCCTTCAATTATTAGGAAATTTTTACTTGTTGTTTTGGGTTGACGTAACTTTTTTCACATCAAGAGTTTACTATAATAGAAGGACATAGTGTAACTGAGAGGAAAAGGATGAATAAATTAAATTTAAAGATTTTAGGATTAGGGAGTCCACTCAGTGGATCAAGAAACGATGAGTTAATTCAGTTGGAATTTGGAATGGCTACCTAAAACCATTCAGGTTGCTTAACCAACCAAAGTTGAGGTAATGAGAAGGGGAATATGGATCCTTTATAATTGGATTTCAGAGAAATAGGATATTCTGAATCCAATGGATTGGGATATTGGGTTACAATAAAATTTTGGGAGGCAAATAAATATAATATTTATTTATTTTTCTAAATTTTATCATATAAAGTATCGAAATTATGGTCATATTATTTTTTAGAAACAATAATAAAATGACATCAAACATGTCATTGAGAACGATACATGAGAAGGAAAAACCATTACCAAAACAAATTTCTAAGATTAGAAAAGGGCCTTATGTTTCATACTTCTCCATGATTTAAAATTGAATGTACTGGAAGAACCTTTACCAGTTGCACCTAAAAATGTGGCATGTGATGAAGAGCTATCTCTCTTTTAGAATCATCTGAATGATGCTACATATGTTCAATGTTTCATGCTAAAATACATGTCTAATGATATTTTGAAGCAACATGAGGATATGGATGCCTATAAAATTATGTCTCACCTTTGGTATCTATGTCAAGAGAATCTTGGACAAGAGATGTATGAGATCTCCAATGCTTTGTTCACAACTAATCTTTCAGAGTCTACACTAGTTGGGCCTCAAGTATTCAATATTATCTAGTAAATTGAATGCCTGAACATCCTAGGGATTAAATTCCTAGATGAGTTTCATATAGAAATCATGATTTCATCACCACATAAGACATTATCAAGTTTTATCATTAATTATAATATGATCAATAGTGGGAATATTCTTTTATAACATCTTACTTTAATTCTCTAAGTGAATAAGGATATGGGATTTGATAAACCCACAGTCTATATGGTGAATAATAAAAGGAAGGAAAATGAAAAGGGGACTAAAACTTATAAAAAGTCTAAATCTCTCGAGCATCGTCCTACCAAGAAGAAGAATATCCAGAGGCATGGAATGGAAAAGGAGGTAGTATGTTTTTCATGTGGCAAGACAGGTCATTAGAAGAGGAAAAATATCGAAAATAAAGTTGAAGCTAAAGGTGTGTTCATTATTTAGTGATATATTTCCATTTCTATACATTTGGTATTATATACAACTTGTTGTAATCATACCTATACCCAAATGCATGAACCAAGTAAATTTTAGAAGATTTCATGAGGAGATTTGGATCTTTGAGTTTCCAAGGATGTAAGGATGAGTGCTTTGACCATTTGTGACAAACATCATTCATTTCCAAACAGAATGATTTTTGTTTTATGATATTTTCATTTTGTACCTACTTTTACAAAGAACGTAATTTTTGTTTCATTTTTAGATACAGATGGGTTTATTTTCAAATTTGGAAATGAAAGTTGTTTATTTTATAAGGAAAACATATGTTATGGTATGTT
The DNA here is from genome assembly GCA_963277665.1 of Viscum album. Classification (NCBI taxonomy): domain Eukaryota; kingdom Viridiplantae; phylum Streptophyta; class Magnoliopsida; order Santalales; family Viscaceae; genus Viscum; species Viscum album. Next base: position 159,691,795 of record OY728122.1, on the reverse strand, counting down.
TCTTTTAAATAATAGTATTTATTTATCAAATTATGAAAACAATGTGTTTTAAATATATAATGAATCATGTTCGAATGACTCATATAACACTCAACTATGGAATCACCATCTTAGTTATGTAAACAAGAAGTGTTTGACAATGATGTGTCAAGAGGGTTATTTAGACTCTTTTGATTTAAAACAACTTGATATATGTCATTATTGTTTACGACAAAAATGGCCCATCCATGATTCATTGGACATGGCGAGAGGGCCACAAAACTTTTAGGATGGGTACACATATATGTGTGTGAACTATTTCTAATAGAAGATATAGGTGTTTTTTATTACTTCAAAACATTTACTAATGACTTGAGTAGATATAGTGATATCTACTTGATTACGTATAAGTCTAGGTCCTTTGATAAATTCATGTAATTCAATAATGATGTTGAGAATAATATTCGTAAGAAGAAAAAGAAGTTCCATTCAGATCAAGGTGGTGGATATCTTAACCAAGAGTTCATCAACATTCTATGGGAGTTTGGGATTCTATCTCATCTCAATTCACCTTATTCTCCATAGTGGAATGGTGTTAGTGAAAGGAGTAACCATACCTTTTCGGACATGGTAAGGCTGATGATGATTCATGTAGATCTTCCATTATCCTTTTGGGGATATTCATTACAAACTGTAGTATACACATCACACTAAGTATAAACTAACGTGTAAAATGGATTTCCTTCATGTTTTGGAGTAGAAATAAATCCATTTAGTCTCATACACCTGTATGGGGTTGCAAGGAATTTTTTATAGCCTTCTCGGACAAAAAACTAGAACCCTTAACCACAATGTGTATCATTATAGGGTATCCTAAGGAAACAAGGGGATACTACCTATAAAATCCCTCAGAAAAGAAATTGATTGTCACTGGAAAAGATGTCTTTCTTGAGTGGGATTAAATAATAAAAATGGATTGTAGGAGAAAGATTGTATTCAATGAAATTGATGATCAAGATAAATAATATTTAGTACATGAATAGATTCCAAAGGTCCTATTAGAATAATTGGTTCCTAAAGCACAAGTACCACATAAGAGTGTAATAGGGGTAAGAGAACCAGAGATATATGGTTTTCTAGTCACTAAATATGGTGATTCATTATTGGTTGACAATGATGAACCTATCTCCTACAAAGATGTAGTAGAGAGATGAGAATCTGTAAGACGGAAAGAATCCATGAATTCTGAAATGGATTCCATGAATCAAAACCTTGTTTGGGTTCTAGTCAATGCACAAGTTGATGTAAATCCTATTTGGTGTAAATGGTTATTTAAGTAGAAACTATACATGGAAGGTAAATTAAATACATATAAATGAAGGCTAGTGGATAGAGGGATTAAAAATAATCAATGAAATGACTATGATGAAAACTTTTTTCTAGTTTCCATGTTTAAATCCATTTCAATTCTACTTGTTATAGCATCTTTCCATGACTATGTGATTTCATAGATGGATTTAAAAACTAAATTCCTTAACTGTAACCATTAGGAAGATGTTTATATGACCCAGCTATAAGGTTTCGTGACTCCAAGTGATTCCATGATAATTTTCAAGTTTTAGACATTTATTATAGAAGCATGTATCTAGGTTATGGAGCATTCAATTTGGTGAATAAAAAATGGTTTTGTAAATAAATAATGTGAGTTGTGTGTTTACAAGATTTTTACTGGGAATTCAGTCATTATTCTAGTAGTATATTTTGATGACATATTACTTATTGTAAATGATATACCAATATTACATTCAGTTAAGTGCTGGTTAAACAATTGTTTCCCCCTAAAGAACATAGGAAAATAAGCCTATATTCTAGGGATCAAGATCATTCCTAGTAGATCCAAGAGGCTTTTTAGACTACATAAAAGTACATATATTGACCAAATACTAAATATAATTAGTATGGAATAATCCAAGAGGGGATTAATTCCAGTGTCACAAGGTTTATATCATTCAAATAAAATGTGTCCTCAGACACGACATGAGAAAGAGAGAATGAGTATGGTCCCACACCAGTTGATGATATGATCAATCATGTATTCCATGTCATTTAAAAGACTTGATGTTTACTATGCACTAATTATGGTAGGAAGAAATCAAGAAGATCCAGAATAATGGAATTGGATTGTTCTTAAGGCTATCCTTAAGTATCTAAGAATAACTAACGATAGTTCCTATTCTTTAAAAGAGATGAGTAACTAGTCATCAGTTTCTATACTGATGCTATTTTTTAAACAGATCATAATGATCTAAAGTCACAATCAGGATATGATTTTTGTCTCAACAGAGGATCTATGATCTATAAGATTTTAAAGTAGTCGGTTGTCACTAATTATCCATTGGATTCAAAGTATATAGAAACTTGTAATGCATCTAAGGAATCAATTTGGATTCAGAACATTTCCAAGGAGATTTATGTGCTACCTAGTAATAAATATCCAATAAAATTTTATTGTGATAATATTCCACTGGTAGTTCTTGAAAAATATCCAAGGATACACCAACTTACAAAGAATATTCTCCAAAAGTATGACCACATAAGGGATTTCAATCAGAGGGTTGAAGTTATAGTGAGAAGAGTACCCATAGAGGAGAACATGGTAGACCCCTTAAATAAAGGAAAATATTAGAAGAAGAATGAGTATCATGTGAAAGCTATTGGACTAAAGGTTGTTAGCAGTAGGATCAAGTGAAAGATAGATTTTTTTAGAGTTTGTTCCCTAGAAACAACTTCTATTTAATTTATGATAACCATATATTCATGGTTTTGAATATTAATAAACTATTGATCACATCACGATTGTTTTTTAGCATAATATAAAATATGATAATGTCCTAAGAGTATTTTTCACACTAAAAGGTCATAGAAGTTCTTTTCTATGATGATAACTCAGAAGTTCTATGAAACTATACATGAATATATGTTCTATAGCCAAATGATATCATTTTAAGGATAAAAATTATACATTATGTTAGGGGTGGAGACTCATAGAAATGAAATTCAACTTCTTAGGGTGAAATCCCTTGGTAATATCTAGTAGGATATTATAATAATGAGACCCACCAGTAGAAAGTCTTCATTTATATTTGTTATGGAATGTTCCTATCTGTAGACATGTGCATTGGTCTATAGACATTAAGATTATTATTAATGAGTAATTTGAGTCATGTAAATTGATGTATTCATGAAAATCATGATGACAGGTGTTCACAGAAACATAGGATACATTGGGTGAATCATGATTAATATTAAATTAATGAATAAAGTGAGAAATTATTTTTCCTTTTGTTCTTTAACAGATATTGATATCTCAAGACCTTTTATGAAAATGATATAGCATAAATAAATACTTTGACAAGGTGTTCTATATGAAATTTCTATTTCTAGAATGCTAAAAAAATACATTAAGCACATAGGTTGATGGCACTAGAAAAAAACCTAATTGATTTGAGATATCATGATAAATGGATTATATTACACAACATGCATTTATATGAGGGATTATGTCGTTTCAACATTATCTTCTTTCTCTATGGGTTCCTTGGTGTGTTGATAGATGCTAAACTTGGACTTTATGCCACTCCACCTAATACCACTGAGAAAGAGGCCTAGAGTGGCACACACTAAGTGTATCCATAATATCAGTTAAATAATATATTATTATTTATTTTTTAATAGGTTGAATAAATATTATTTCTATACAGGGTTTAATAATTATTCATGTATTATTGGTCGCATATAAATATTTATATTATACTTAAGTAAATATAATATTTATTTATTATGAAATAATTTAGTGAATTTTATTTAATAAATAAACATACATTATTCAACATTTGATAAATATTATGGAAGAATTTCATATTTTCATTTTAGGTCCAGTGAGAAATGATAAATATCGAATATTATTTGGTTAAATAATATTTAATTACAATTCACTTTTTAAGCCCATCACATGAAACAATGATATTATTATTATTATTTGACATGGGGTGTCACTGGGTTTATGTAAATAATTAAGGGAAATTGTGAATTTATTTTTAAAACATAGGTATATACAAACCCATTTATGTTATTTTCTCAATATATAACTCATTTTTTTGGGTTTTGGACAATAGAATTGGAGAATTATCTCAATCCCAAAGATCTCAATTCTATAAGAATGATCTAAAGAATAGAGAGAAATACTCCTCCATCATATGAAGGATAATTTGTTAGAAGTGGTTCTCATAGTGATTAAAGGTAGACAATGAAAGAACAATGATCTGTATTGATAGCACCTGAAAATTCCTTCAGCGGTGTCTATAGATTCATGTAACACGTTTGAATCGCCACTAGAGGGAATTTGGACATCATTCCTACAAAATAATGATTCCCAAATGCAGATATATTTCCTGGTTCATTAAAGAAAAAATAATTCCATATAATTTAATTCCTTCATTGATTAAATTAATTATAAATAATATGTGATGGTACTCCCTCTAGTTCTGGTGTAATTTATCTTTTCTGATTCATTAATTTAATTCTATTGATCATGAAATTCAATGTGGTGTTAAATCTCAGATTAATCATCGATAGTGGAAAAAAATAAAAGTTTGGAACCACACATCACACGCTTCTGCTGGTCCTATAACCTACACAGAATACACAAATGTGAGGAGTTATTCTACAGTGACATCAGCACTCACAAGGATATGAAAGACCATTCTACAGAGTGAAACATTCGGTTGACAACCATAGGTTCATATACAGGAAACATAAGCATACATGAACAGTCAAACAAAGGTTCCCTTAAAGATAGGCATCTTTTTCCAAGGTCCATGGAAGGTTTTTGGTGGTCTAAGGAACTTCAATCATGATGTCGGATTTGTGGAAAGTGTAATATCCAAGAAGTTGTTGAGAACACAAAAAGTTACGCTACTACTAAGATAATATATTCTCGTGGTTATTATATGTGAAGAATAATTACTCTACCTTTTTCCTAAACCATAGGATCTAGTGGGAATAAATTGACTTTTACTAGGGCAGAAAAGTATGATATATGAAATTTACAACATATTTATTTATGACCTAATTTTTTTCTAAATTCTAAATATGGAGAGTTTAGATATTGATAACATGACTTTTTCTTAGGATTCCTTGGTGGGTTTCCAACCAAAAAACTTTTTTTTCTCTTTAGCTAGTAGTTTATGTTCTTGTGATTTGGACCACTATGGTCAAGAGTTTAATATCATATATCTTTGACCAAATTATAGGTAGTTTATGGTCATGATGCACATGGACCTAATATTTGTGATAATACACAATATCCCAAATAGGATACCAGGGGTCAAGAGTAACCCAATATCCTTCTATGTGGGAGATGAAAATATTATTAATCATGTATCAAGGTTCTCAGTTGATTCAAAATGATATGGGAAAATCCAGCCAAGAATGGCACAAAACACATTTTGGTGATGGGTTCTTCCATGGAGACATCAGGTCTCACAGGTATCCAAAATACCTTATGTAGTGTGACACATTTGGTTGAGGAACATAGGAACATATGTAAGATCCATATGCATGCATTCATAGTCAAAAAAAAAGTTACCTTGAAGCCATGTATCTTTCTCTAAGGGCCTTCAAATATTTTTATCAACATAAGGTTCTCAAGACATAAAGTGTGATTTATTTATTGAGGTTTATATAAGATGGTGGAAGCCTCCCATAATCTTCCCATTAGGGGTAAGGATATTTTGGTTCTATGATAAGGTATAATGATGGGTGATGGTCTAAATAGTTAACATCGTGTAGTTGGGATGTATTATTCATGATGTTTTATTGTTGTAAAACTAGGACATTTGCCTTCAGATTTAATGTCATGTGTTTAGCACATATTTGTTTCCCTGTAGTTTAACATCATATGGAAAGGACATGGGAACATATGTAAAAAAAAATTCACGATATATTACATACACAAACAGGATGCACATAGGTCTAACTCATATGTAGAAAAAATGAGTTTTCATGAATCACTCCTTGTGTAGTTGGGGTGAATTTTTTGGTTATTATTGATAGACCCATGATTTGAGATTCAAGAATCACTATTTATCCTTTTATGATAAGAATCAATACAAACGTAGTTATTGAATGGGAAACACTATATACAGTTCTAGCGTACATGTAGAGGTGGGAATTTTTTGCATTGATTTTTATAGTTGAGCCCATGATGGGAAATCCGAAAATCACTACATATCCTATAATAACAGGTCTCAAGACACATGTAGTTCTTGAGGGACTGTGTAGTTTAACATCATGTGACAAGGATCTTGTCTTGTCGATGTGAAAAGGGGTATTGTGGTTAGACCCATGGATGGAAATACTACATATCCTAAGGTAATTGGCATCAATACATACGTATTTCCTGAGGAAGGACCTTCCTTCATAGGTGTTGAATATACTAGAGGGGGTAAATTTTTATATTTCTGGATACTAGACTCAGGATTGAAGATTCAAGAATCAATACATATCATGTGATGTCAAGAATCAAGTCACACGTAGTTATTTACAAACGAGGTGTAGTAGGAGACCAATCATTTACCATAGTGGTCCTTTCAAGTGAGGTACACAAGAATGTGTAGTATTATTTCATGCAGGATACATCAACTGTACATTTCAACATCATGTGGAGAAGAATCATTGTATTCCTTTCAAGGTATTACATTCATCACTATGATGATCCTGTCATGAGATGTTATGCCTTGTTGGTGTGGGGAATCCCTTACTGAAATTACATATCTCATGAGAGTTATTCTTAGTGGGATAAAAAAGGAATAAAAAGTTATATCCTTGCCATGGATAGGTGATTAAGGATAAGATGGGGGAATTTTGTATAATGTGGTGGTTGGACCAAGATATATGATCAAGGAATCCCTTTGTATCTTATCAAAATGAGATTCAATCCATACATAGTTCTAGAAAACCCATGAAACTTAATTTTATTCTAAAAGGACATCAGTTGTGTAGTTTAACATATTTTGGTAAGGATGTAGGTCACTCAACATGAATGGTGATGGATTTTATGGATCAAAAAAAATTTAAGTCAAGTGGTAAGGAGATTCTCCATTCAGTTCAACATCATGTGGTAAGGACAAGGATCACCCTACATGAATTGAAAGGAATATTGTTTTTGGTCCCAATACTAGAGGTTCAGGCATCACGATGTATCCAATAATGGTATAATTCATGTCACACATAGTTCTTGAATTAAAATTTTTCCTATGTTGACCTAACTCTCACAAAGGAATGGGGGGAATTTCACCCTTATTTTGAACAAATCTATATCAGGTGATATGGTTCTTCAGTCAGATGATTATTCCTGCATATTTTTACATCAACTAATGAGGAAATATTCTGTGTATTATAACATCATGAGGTAAGGAAATATTCCATATAGTTTAGCATCAGGTGGATATGAAGTGTGATGCATTGAAATTTAAAATCTGTTTTACATGACCTCAGATTCTGTACAATTTAACGTCGTGCTTTGAGGATGACTATATATAGTTTATTATAATAAATTCAGGATGTGGGATACCTTGCAGTTTTACATATTAATTTAAGAATATGATTCTTGATGAAATCTATGAAATGTATTTTTTGGGGAACCTCGCATTGGTGGGTGGGGGGACACGCTCCTAGTCCATTGTGGCCAGTGAGTAAACTTTTTTGTGATAGATCTTATGTATGATATAAAGACATTCCTATTTTAGTTCCAACATTAGAGGCTTATTTCCAGGTATCATTGGGGTCCTAAGAGACAACCCCAGTTCTCCGTGGTGGAATGAATGGTGGTGAAATTTCTTATTGAAGGTTCATGTGATCAAATTTTTATGGACATCAATGTTGTGCAATGTATGAAACCTGTTATCATCGAGTTTCTCCAATTCATCCAGCTAATTTGTGATTTCTGATCATCTGAGAGTTTTCCAAAAATGGATATTCTAATCAAAGGAAGATATAATTATATGGGTAACATATCCTTGGTCCTTTACACTAATGAGTATGGATTTTCTTATGTATAAGTATGTGTGGTGGTACTGTAGGTCCAAAAATCATGGAGGATCTTGTATAGACAAGACTTATTGTCTTTGTTCAATAACATTAGGGGTTTATTTGACATAGTCTTATTAAAGGTCCTTATAAATATAGTTTCAACTACATTATTGTGAGATGATTGACTTGATTTGATATTATACTCCTGGTACAGTTTATTCAACTTCGTAGAATAGAACATAGTTTTTTTGTCTGTTAGTATTGTGTGGGGAAATCTGAACCTGGTGAATATATGGGACTTTATGAAGTTTATGATATTCTTCAACCTGACTTACATAAGGGGTATTTCCTCATCCCATTTGTAAAACAATTTACTTGTAGTAAGGATGTACTTAAATTTCTTTGCTATGGCTATGGGACATGACCCTGCAACATCCATTCCCAAAATAGAATGCAGTTAAGAATATTTAGTTGTATGTAGAAATTCCAAGGGTCGATGGATGAATTCTACATGGATCTATAATAAATTTATTTTCTTTAAGAATTACACATATAATTATATCATGGTTTACCAGTAATATCAAACCCTCTTGATTTGGTGGGAGATCCTGGTCCCAGACTGATGAGCAATGCAAGAGACCACATGGACTTCTTCCATGATGGTGTAAATCTCTCTTTATACTATACATCTGAGTAGGATTCTATCAAATCCTCCATTTAGAGGTATTTTTTTGTAATTTGGTTCTTACCAAAGTGTAAAATTCATTCCAGGGTTCCAAATCTATTCCCTTCTGTCCCAGTGTGTTGAGAGTGTCCCATTTTAGAGATTACCAATTATGGGATCCATCTATCTAGGGGTGAATATTGGGTCATAACACTCTACATAGGTGTTTAACTGATTGATGTATTCCATATAAAAAATGATGATTAATGTGACCATTATTCGGTGTGTGGTAGGGAATGTGGCCTCCTCCTAATCAGGGTTTTCTAGGATTGTGGCTGCATTGGCCAATGCATCGGTGTGATCATTCTGTGATCGGGGAACATGATGCAATGTGGGCTCAAACGGTAAATCTTCCATCATTCCCCTAACATATCTATTGAGAGGGGCCAATTCTTCCTTTATTATGTAATACATTCCCTTGATATACATTATCACTAGTTTTGAATCCCCTTTGATATTTAGGTAGGCTATGTAAAACTGTAGGGATAGTTCCAAGCCAACAATGAGGGCTTGGTATTCAGACTCATTATTCATGGAGCCTTTGGATAATGATAAATAGTAGGGAAAACTTCATTGTCTAGAGATAGAAATACAATCCCTAATACAAACATATTGATATTTGGATTTTCTATCCTTTTTTAATAGTAATTTGGGAGGCTCCATAAAAATACATCTACCATGTCCGGGGAGTGTTATGGGCATAGAAGGCCCCCTCATATGGGATCTCTGTATCCACCAATGTACTCTATAGTGTATTATGTTCCATGTGTAAATAATACATGGATTTATATTTCACTAATTTATATGATATTAACTACATTTCATATTACTATATAATGACTTCCCATCTGACCAAGTGCCCAGTCAAAATAGTACAACCAATGATGAACTTCACAGGATCAATATGAGAGACGGCATGGATTTCATGGTGATTCAAATAATGCCTTAGCATTTTCACTATGAAGATGAGTGAAAGCCAGTTCTTCTAGAAATCATAGTATCAGTTCTCAGTACCTAGAACTATTTGGATGAGGTAGTAGATACCATTCTATCTCCCATATCATTTTTATATGTAAGTATAGTGTCTAGTTAGCATTCCATGGTGGCCACAAACTAGATGAGTGTCCTACCTTCCACTAGAGGCATCATCACTAGTGTGTGCAGTAGATAGTACTTGATAATTTTTTTAGGATTAATAGTAATCCTCATCCCATTTGTAGGTTATTCCCTTATTCATTATCTTGGTGAAGGTGAGATATTCACTATCCAAGTTGTATTTTGAAAACAAAATATATGTGACGTTCCCTTAGACTCCCTTTGGATCTTTGAGATTTATGGGGGTGACATTGCTAAAATATCACTAATATTATCTGGGTTATCCTAAATGTTGTGATGGAATACCACAAAACCAAGAAACTTCCATGATGTTATACCGAAGGCGCATTTTAGTATATTAAACCTCAGACTATGTTTTCGGGGCTTGTTGAAAATAATTTTAAGATCTGTGAAGTGATCACATAGCTTTGAGATTTTACCACTTAGTCACCAATAAAACATTCAACTCTTCTTACCAAGAAGAACATAAAGATTGAATGCATGGAATTTTGATAAGTGGAACCAGATCTATTTAAGCCAAAGGGCATGAATTGATAGAAAAAGATCACATGGGGCACTATATAGGTATTGTATTCCTCATATTTAGGGGATATATTTATCTGATTATACCTTAAGCACCCATTCCTAAAGTAAAGGGATTAGAAGACAATAATTTCATCGATCAAGAGTTCTGTTATTGGAAATGGGAAGTTTTCCTTTCGGAAATATTGATTATGGTCTCTGAAATTGATGTGGGACCTAATATTCCCATTCTTTTTCTTGACGGGGATGATATTGTAAATCCATCTTGGGTATTTCACTTCTCGAAAAAAGTTGGATTTGATCAATATATCTACTTTCTCCTCTATATTGGTGGGGTGCATCATCTTAAATACCTGCTTGAATCATTTATTTTCTTCAGGTAATCCGAGATTGTGTTTATCCATTTATGTATTTAGTATATATATATTTTTATATTTCTATGAAAAACCATATTTGGTTTGTTTTAAAATTTTGATGAACCTCTCTTTCTCTTCAAGGGGCAAGAAGTCATTAATTAGTGTGGGTTATAGGTCTTATTCTATTTCTATATTTACTTTCCTGATATCATCTATGGTGGTGGAGACACCTTCCAAGCCCATGAGACTAGAAATCCGAAGGACAATATTCACTTATTATATCTTTGAGTATGTGGATATATTTTTAGACAATGTTGGAAACCTAGGGTATTCTCTTGCACTATTTGAGTTAGAGAGGCTGTGAGAGGAGACATCATCATCCCCTGCTACCTCCGTTGTTGTAGAGAGTTGTCAAAGATGATTATCTTACACTTTTGTTAGAGATAGAAGGGGCTTGGACACCGGGGATCAAGTCTTTTACCTTAATAGATTTATGTGTAATACATTGTCACTGCAGAGTATACTCCATGGATTTTATGGGGTGGTCTTCAAGCCATTGGGGTATAAACCCTTATTATCATCATCCATTATGGGTTTCTCCTTCCCATTTATAGAAATATTATTCAGCATATGTGGCTCTGCATGTCTTGAAGGGTGAACTATGACCAAGTAATATGATGACCTTTCTATTGATGGGGTATTTCAAACATTGATGAAATATTGAATGTACCACCACGTTTCTATAGAGCTAGTGCATTTTGGGTAGGACATTGTATGTAGTGTCTTACTAGATAACTATAAACTCAGCATCCGTTGTGAAATCTCCAAACTAATACTTGAGATTGATCTTCCATATATTTATTTTCTCACACTTATCATACCCTTGAATGGCCATATTTTTGGGAGATAGGTACCCTTCACTATGTCCAAAATATTGAAGGGTTGGAACTAGGATATGGTTGATATCAAGACCATTTTTAATCAAATACCTTCAAAAGTCAACATTATTGATTCTTCTTGAAATATATGGCGGCCTGATGTACACTTAGATGTCCTCTTCATAATCCTTTCCAGTGAATGAGATGGAGACATGGAATTATGATGTCTCGTTCTCGACTCGATATGCCTTGGCTACAACAAATTATTTCTTGAACTTCTTTAGGGTCTAGAGGGATCAACAAGTGCCTCCCTGATTTATTCTGAAAGATGCTTTAAATCCAAGATTGAGAGATTCTTTGGTAAATCCACAAGCTATTTCATAATTTCATTATGTTATTCCATAGGTCTACACTTCCTAAGGTGGGGCTACTCCTTTCTCTGTGGTTTAGAATTTAAGGCACTCAAGGTGGACAACCTTGGTACTTATGCAAAGTTTAAGGGAGTGTCAGATGCCAGTGTCACAGATCATGCCAACCTTCCACGTTGTCTAGGATGATCTGACAATCACACCCTCACTATGCAGCCATGTAAGAAAACTATGTATGGTTAACTGTATGAGGGTTCTAAGACACCTTCATGCGTCTTTTAGGACTACAGGATCACTTTACCATGGGTATCATCAATATATATGATCTCTATTGGGATGTGACCAAAATATAGGATCTAACCACCCCTATGTTATCCAATATATCCTTTATTTATATGCATGCATCCTTCAATTCCCTGTTTAGGTGTGGGAAACTCATATTTCGAGTCATATTCTTCATCACAGAATAGTTATACCAAGTGTATCACATTAACATAACCAAATATGATCTCTTCATATGATTATGGTTATGTTTGGTGGGGTAGTTTCCATGCTTTAGATATTTCAGAGAATAAATCTATAAGATTTAATTTTTTATTGGAGTAGAATATGACTCCACCTATTCAATTTCTTCTTACCATTGATCGTCATGTCCACATTTCAGAGGTATATAGAACTTTACCTCTCTAGGTGGAAGATCTACTAGGGTTATGCACCACAATTATCTCAGGACACTTTCTCTGAGGAGTTATCTAACATGACGTGTTCGCAATTGACCATGCCTTGAAGGAAAATTTTGAAGACAAATAATACCTAGATATTATGACCCATCATTATATGTAAAGAGAAGTATTCAAAATGATCTGCGAGGATGACCTCATTGGGATTCAGGGGGTGTGGTTCCTTGAGTAGGATATTTTACATGACTGGAAAAAACAAATAAAGACTTGTTCATTTTGGAAGGTATTTGAATTATTCATCTATTCCATAAATCCTAGGTGATCCTAATTTCTATGTGATTCTAGAAAAGGGAGATCTAATGGTTATTTCCACTTTACATGATGTGTTGGGTGGTTCTAGAGGCACTACTGCTAGATTGAGGGTGATAGTTGAATATTATACTTTTCCTCTCCCTTTCCCATTTACTGAGGTCTTGAGTTGAGATTTAGATTGGGTCTAGTCAATGGTGCCTTCCAAACATTTGGTCATTTATTAGAACTCACCAAATCCACCTAGATACATTATTGGGATCAGAGGCGTCTGCAACTTATCTCATGTGTTTTCAGCATAGAGTTCCATTAATTGATCAATTGGGAGAGGGATACAAAGTGAATAGGTTAAACCTTTACATATGGATATGAAGTCATAAACTATCTCATTTTCACATTTATTTCTGTTCATAAGGTCAATGTTTATTTCCCTTCACATGGAGATGAAATAATAATGAAATTTTGGATGAATGTCTTCTCATCCCACAATGAATCCTTCTAAATGACTATATTACAAAACAAAGGATGACCCTATTAGAGTCTATATAAAATACATCATCTTAGTTGCCTCTTGATGATCTTGAGGGCCCATCATCATCCCACATCTGAAAATAAAGTGTGTGAGATTTTTTTTGGGGACTCCTGCACCATCAAAGATGGAGAAGGTATGATTTCAAAAATTGGGTGGAGGCAAAGTTGCATCCACCCATTTGGGTTATGTATTTTTATCAGTCTTAAAAGGTTTTAATTTACCTTTCATTGATTTCATTCAAGTTGTAAGGGACTCAATGATGTTATGCAACTCTAGGGATACTAATTCCTGAGATACCTTTCATCTATAGGGGGTGGGTGGGGGTCATTGAGGTGGCCCTGAATTCATCTTTTATTGAGTCATGATTCGTCCTATGAATAAATGATCACCCTAATGAGTGAGAGGTTTTCACCATAAAGGAAGGAAGTAATGATCATTTTATACTTCCTTATTTATGTAGATAGGATTCCTAGATCTGAGGCCAGTATGAGACTTAGATGCTTCTCTTGTGGTCAGATTATCTCTTTCTAGATGTATGGGAGGAGAAATATTTTCCGTAGCCTAAAGATAATACCCAACATGAATTCTTCCCCTGAGTAGATTCTCATTTAGTTGCCTAAGAGTTTGTATCTCATTCTAATATTGTAAAAAATGTTCCTCTATGGAAGGAAACTCGATTCTCTAGGGTGTTAATTGGTATTTAGTCATTCTTTTCCCTTTTCTTTGGCATTTGTCTTCCATAGTGGTGGATACTTGATATTAAGAGGTGTTAGGTTTCAGATCCACCTCTAGTTTTGGGTGCGTGTAGCCTTAGTTGGTGCATCCAAATCACCCTATTCTTGGGGTATATTTTCCATGTTTCATCCCTATAAATTTCCATCTTTAAAATATATATATATTATATTAATAGTGAATACATTCACAAAAGAATATCTAGAAATGGTGATTCTCCTATTATTTTCAATGCAAGAGGATGATTCTATACTACTTTAATCAGGGTTATTACTCAAAACCCTGTCCATATTATGTAGTTTTTTATTGTGACCTAGATAGGGTTTAATTTAATGTATCATAGGCTCCTCCTATCTCAGTTTTTTATTAATGACCTTGGGGGAGTTTCTGATCGTGATTTTCGAATGGGCCCTGAATAAAAGTTGTTTGTCTTGTAGTGGGAAGAATAGATGGGATTTCAATCCTCAATTTTTACCTCCCAACATGGTGAAGATTAATTCTATATATAGAGATGATGATTATGAAAATTACCCTAGTGGGATAGTGGTTATTCTAGGCCATAATTGGAAATGATTGATCCTATGGTTTAGGATATGATGATTCCAGTTTAGGATTTGATGATTCAGGGGATAGGAATTAAGATATAAATTACCCTAGCCCACCGAGATGGGGTTGATCTGGAACCACCATTAATTTCCCTAGAAACCTCTTAGGTTATGATGAACCTAGTGATGGAGATTGAGATATAAATTTCACCATCCAATTGGCCTATTTTTTCTTTCCAACTACTGATTATATGTCCTGAATACTCTCTGGAAATAATTATCCAAGTGGTGGAGGTGGTGGGAGATATTCCCCAAAACCAGTGAGATGGGTCCACTCTTGGAAAACTGTTATAGAAACTACTACTATGGAATTTTTTATGGGGTGTAGTTGTTCTTATGTAAGAGTTTAGTGTAATGGAATCCGATTATGGGGGTCATTTCTACTAAATGTTGGGTTGATTGCACCCTATATTTCTGTGTCTAAAATGAATTCTCATCACTTCAAGAAGCCATTTGAAGGACATTTTGGCTATCACCTCCCTCAATTAATGATTTTTGGGAATCATTGAAGTGGATTCATTCAATTATAGTGACCAACTAGATTGTGTGTTACCCAATCCTCTAATTTCACCGAGGAAATGACAATACATGCTACCATATTTGAAGGTTTATTCTGTTCTGGAGATATAGTGAAGTGTAATTCTTTATATTTCACTCATCCTTAGATATTAACATCTAAATATTCTCTAGAAATTATTCAGTACATGGATTTTAGGGCATAAATACAAACACCATGTAGGAAATTTTCATGATATTACACTCTTAGGTTCTGACCCATGGAAATGGTGGCCATATCCAACTGACAACAATGTGTATTGATGAGATAAAGGTGATACTTGTATACTGAATAGGGTAGATGGCTAACCTTAAGTCACTAATGATTATCCCACAAATTTTATAATATATAATCCATACAATTCTTTTATATCTCATCTGGGACCTCATTGTCATAAGAGGTGAGGCACCAGAACATGGTGGTGAGGTTTTTTCTGGACAACTCTCTCAATGTTTCAATATAGAATTCTTATTCATCGAACTTACATGCCTCCACCCAATCAAACCACAAAAGATATTTCTTGGGGTCACATTATAACTCTACTGGAGTGCCGCTAGAAGTTGATGGGGGAACAATATACAGTTGACTCTGATGTTTTGAGCACCTCTCTATACGAAGGTGTTTGATTTTATAAACCCTATCATTATGATATTTTTAGGCATGGAGAGGATTTCCAGGTCCATGAGAGATATCACCATGTAGAGGTTGACCATTATGTATTTCAAGAGTATATTTATTTGATACATATCCACTCTACTACGAGGAGGAATATTATGGTAATGGTCATTATCTGCTTCAGTTTAAGAGTTCAAAGACCCTTTTAGTGTTGATAATGTGTCTCAAAAAACCTCAAGGACACTGCCATTAATAAGATTATGGATATGAGACTCATTCTTCATTCTGGATTGAATATTTCTCCCTACATTTTGGAATTGTGTAGGGATATGGGAATGATGTATAATGGTTTCCAAACCATTTTTATAATTATCAGGTGTTGTGGTAGTAAGAACCTACTACTAACAAGCTACTGAAATATTCAAATGAACTTCCTCATTTTTGATTGGAATATGAGCATGTCACGAGCCATGTTCCATTATCACTTGGTGATAATTGGTCAACATGGGAATATGATTTCAATCCGAAGCCTTTGGAATATTCCACTAGTCATTATCGACTGGAATATGAGCCTACCACAAGGCATGTGATTCTCTCACATGGTGAGCCCAAGTTGGAGTGGGAATATGAGCATCATCCAAACATTTATTCCCTATAAGAATATGCCGACATACCATCAAAATGGGAGAAGGGGCATGATCATCCTTCTGTATTTCTCCAGAATGATTTTAGTGTTGTTGTTCATTAGTAGAAGTAGTAATATAATAATGGCTTATGTAATCTTCTATAATATTTCACGAAGATTCACTAGTATGAATATGATATTGTCCCAAGGTATGTTCAATTCTCACTTGGTTATCCCCAGCCATAATGGGCATATTATACCAATACTAGGCCTATTGTGTATTATTATAGTCTTATTCAATAGTAATATGATCCTATCCTCAAACATTTTCCCCTCTCACATGGTGAGCCGCTACTAGAATGGGGATATGAGCCCGATCCAAGGCCTTCGGAATATGTCTTCTGAATTTTTTGATAGGCATGTTCCCTTATCCTGAGGCATGTTTTTCTCTCACCTAGTGAGCCTTGGTTGTAATGGGAATATAACCTCAGTTTGGCACCTCATCCTTTACTAGAATATATAGATAATCCTCCTAGAAAGAAGGAAGATTGTCCTATTTTCCCAAAGAAACCACTTTTTCATAATGATCAGACTGTTGAGATACCCAGGATATAGGGATAGGAATATGTGTCTATCCTTATTTCAATGCCAATTACAGAATATTACAAAAGATTTTATCAAATTTCTTTAAGATTTAATATCATTTTATAAAAGTGTGCATAAGGATATAATCCTTCACATTTTCCATCTCCACTATATACTAGAAAATATCTTCAAATGAAGAGGGAATATGATCCCAATTATATCCTCCTTGTGCCACAAAAATATATTGATGTGATTCATTAATGGGAGTAGGAATATACATCTCCCCCATACCTTCCCTGGGAATATTCTTGCATCCTTGTTCTGAGTGAGCAGGGATATGTTCCTACTCTTTGGTTTCTATAGGAATACTCTGAAAGACATTGCTATTGGGAGTGGGGACATGATCCCACTCATGGTTATCCAAATCCTTCCACACTTCATGTGTCTTCATTATTTCCAATTCATTGGTATCATAGGGGGTAGTGGGTCATGTGTTACCCTTTGCATATGACTGATGGGTATCAATGGGATGGTGATGGTGATGGTGGTTGAAAAGATCCATCCTTAGTGGCCCTTGAACCGAAAGGGAGCCATATTTGAATCCTTCTTCCAACTTCATTAGAGAATGGGGGTGGTGATTTTCATTCTCCAATGATAATCTCTTATAGTGGTGGTTGTGGAAATGAGGGCCACTCGCATAACTGCATCTTTCCCTAGATATTTCAAACTCATAGATTTCAATACTTAGAGACCCTCATGGGAAGCTTTAATAGTCAGGATTGTACCACATCAAAGGTATTCTCATACCATTGTGTTCTCCAGCTAACATTGAAGATGTTGGGAAGCTGAGATCATTTATCAACATGCATTGGTTGCATCCATAGATGATTTTTTATAATGGTGATTGGATTTAGTCATTATATCATATCAGGATGTTGTTGATGAGATTAGTATCTTCATTCATGAAGATAAAAATGAACTAGGCCACTAATTTGTGTAACATCATAGGTATGAAGAAAGGCATGGTTAACACAATTTTTATTTTATTCCTTATCCTTCCATTCTACTCATGTGGACTTATCAAAGAAATGTTGGGATTATATCATGGGAATTGAAATTATAGAGGATAAGATATAAGATTTATGTTATGATTATGATTGTTTTTTGATATTCCAAAAAATTATCCTGACACTTGGAAAATAGACTGCTATTTTATTTGAGGGCTCTATGTCGGCCACATAATTTTTGTTTATTTTGAAAATAAAATTTCTTGACTGATAATACCCCAACAGTTTTGTTATTTTAGATACTCGTATTTGGTTCAGCATTTGTTTTCGTTGGAAAGAATGAGAATATGGAACACACATTGAAAAAATGGTTTGATAATAACTCAATAGTGTATCCTTTTTATATGGAGAATAAAATACCATGATTAAATAATTTTACATCAGGTTCACCATTTTTTCAATGGAAAAAGCATACCGTAGAAGTGAATTTGGATTATAATAATGGTTAGTTTTGTGGGGTTTAATTTCTTGCACAATCAGTGATGTCAGTTCACCGTTTTTTTCCACTATAGAAACTACCAATGGTTACCACATCCATAACTAGTTATAGATCTAATTTCCAAAGTTCGGTGGTTAGTTGGGGTTTCAGACTCAACTATTCCTAGGGACACACTTTGTTTGAGTGGATGGGAGGTAAGTCTTATTACACATTTTAGAGAATATTTTTTTCCAACTACTGGAATCTCTTATAGATTTAATATATGTTCATGAATCTCTTCATAATCCCAATACAATACTGGTTACCTTAACAATATTATCATTGGTTAACTTCTTTTATGTGCATATGAACAAGATCTCATTATTGAATCTATCTGAATGTATCTAAGGTTCATTATCAATATCCTAGTAATGAATAGCTTCTTATATGAAGAATTATCATAACCAGGACCTTCAACATTTTCTTCCATTCAAGGATGTGGTTAATATTCTGAGGTGGGGATTGAGATATTATGAGGCATCCTACTCATCCTAATTATTATAGGAATCAAAATCCAAATAGCTCGTTAAACCCATGCATTTTAACATCATGCAAAAATGAAATATGTGTGGGAATTTAGGCATCAGATATTTGTGCTAAAATATTGATTAGACATCCTATGGATCTTGGTTATAGAAGGATTCATAGTTATTGTAGTTTGATCACACCCTTGGGATTGTCCCAAAGGTATATTCCCTCAAATGGGGGATGTTTATATCATGCCACTCGTCGAGGCTTACATAATGAGATTTCCATGGCTAGTAGAAATTCACAATTTGAATGACATGACTATTACAACTCCCTAAGCCCATGTGAGTGATGCACGGTGTGAGAAATAAGGGATATAAAGTAATCATCTTCAATTCATGTGGATTCAGGGATTATGTCTTGGGACTGCCCTTGGGATATTTAAATATAGATCTTAGACCTTAGAGAGGTGTCTTATATATAATTTTTATAGAAATAATGAGAGTCAAAATAGTTCATTTTTCTTCTCAGTCTATTGATGGATGAGGTAAAATGATTGGATGATGGGTTAGACTGGGTCCTGATGGTTGGAATGTCGGAGACATGAAGGTACATTCACCAAAGTGGATTCCCATTTGATGTTGGGACTTTGAAAGTTATCCTACATATCCTGGTTCTGAAAGGAATCAAATTAATCTTAGATTAGTGACCAGGGATTACAAACATTCATTTCACTTATATGAAGGACATAAAATATTATTCCATTGATCAGGGCTTACATACCAAGGATTCCTTATATGAGGGACATATCATATTATGCCATTGATTGAGGATTTCATGTTGTAGTTTCGCTTATATGTGGGAAATATCATATTATTCTGGTCATCATGGCTAACAAACTGATGTTTCCCTTATATGCCAAAAATATAATATTATGCCACTAATCAAGGCTTATACATAGAGTTTTTCCCTATGTGTAGGTAATATCATATTAACTCACAGATTGGGGCTTACACACAGAGGATTCCCTTATATGTGGGGAATATCATATTATGATGCTAATCAAGACATACATGCTATGGTCTTCCTTATATGAAGGGCATATAATATTATGTCACTGATCGGGGCTTACATGTTGAGGTTTAACTTTTAATTGTACAGGCTTATGATGCGAATGATATTATCATTTCAACTTCCTAAACCCACATGATATATTCTCAGTGTGATAAATATGGGATGATAAACATTCATTTTCATTACTTGTAGATGTGGTACATATGTACTAGGATATACCTTTGGAAGTTAATATAGAGCTTGGTCCTTATAGAGGCATCCTAAAAATTATATTTATACCAAGAATTAGAGTCATCATTGTTCCCTATGTACGTTCTTACACAATGATGTTTCACATAGTTTTTTTGGTTGGGGGTTGCACATTGATATTTCCCTTCGGAGGTTAATATAGAGATCATGCCTCAGATAGGAATCCTATGTATCATGGTTATGGAAAGAATTAGAGTTCTCGTAGTTCATTTGGTCCTGGCTTACACACTGACGTTTCCCTTCCAAGGTTAATATCGAGCTCAAGCCTTGGAGTGGAATCTTATGTATCCTGGTTATGGTAAGAATCAATGTTCTCTTAGTTTGTTTCTTTTGGTCTTATAAACTGATTTTTCCCTTTGGAGGTTAATATAGTGATTTGGCCATAGAGAGGAATCCAATGTATCCTGGTTATAGTAGAAATAAAGTTCATCACAATTTTCTTGTTCATGGATTAAACAATGAATTTTACTTTTGTAGGTTAATATAAAGCTCATGCCTCCAATATGCATCCTACATATCTTAGTTATGGAAGAAATTAGAGTTCTAATTATTCTTTTGGTTGGTGATTACATGATGGAATTACCCTTTGGATGTAAATATAGTGATTGGGCCTCAAATAGGCATCCTATGTATTCTAGTTATGGCAAGAATCGGAGTTATTGTAGTTTTTTTGGTTGGGGATTACACACTAAAATTTCCCTTCTGATCTGGGATTACACACTCAGTATGGACAAGGTTATAATGTTATGGGATGCCTGATTGACCTGGCCATCTTTTCTTCCTGAAAACCATTTATTTTTTACTTGACATGCCTTGATTTTATTCTTGGCATATTGGAGGATGTCTGTATAACATTTCCAAAGATGATTGGAAGATTATGTTGGCTTGTATTTTGGACTTCACATAACATGGATGGAATGTCTAAAGGCTATCACATGATTAAGGCTATGTTTTCCAAATGACTCCATGAGACCTCATCAGATGATCTTGGAATTCATCGCATGGTCCAATCCAACAAACTTAGAGAGAATTTCATGGTCCATATAGATTCCCCTGAAGTCATTGAGAAATTTGGCTGACATACATGGAGGGAATCAGGAGAGTTAGTGAGACATGTCTAGAGATTAATGCATGATTCAGGATGACATGACTAGATGACACTACAATAGCAAGTTGACATGTCCAGAGGACATCACGAGTTCTGGATGGTGTGTCCAGAGGACGTTGTAAAATCTATTTGACTTATCTTAGTGCTATTGTAATACTCATTTGACATGTACTGGTGCCACCAAATGAGTTGGGTGACATGTCTAAAATACATTTCAAGGTTTGGATGTAAAGCCTAGTGGTTTTCATGTGATGTTAGTGGCATACCTAAGGGGATCCATGTAACATTCTCTAGACATTTCCTTGGGACATTTCATTATCCAAATATTATATCAAAGGAGAATTTTGTAACCTCAGTGACATGTCATTGTGTTGTTTTATGAAGTGGTAGGTACATGAAAAGTGCATGAGGATCAATGTATGTCTCCCTCACATAAGCCTATCATATTTTAGTCTTTATTCCAGTATTTTATTCCCTATTCCTTATATTTTTTCACTGTTATCTTGTTTTAATTCTTTTTTTTAGTATATATGTGGGATGTACTTCAAGTGACCTTCAATAAGTCCTTTTTATGATCTATGAGTGATCACGCAAAGTGCATATGGATGCATAATGATCACTCCAATTGTTCTCTAGATCATGACTTACAAAAAACATCCCGGTAAAAATATCAGAAACTCTGAAAAATCCTCTCTCATGCCTGGGTGTGCTAGTGCGAGGTTCCGATGAAAATTCCACTTTCATATAGATATATTTTTTAATGTTGGGTTGTGGATTTATAGACCTCACCACCCAAGATATTCATTACTTTTCAGGGTGTGTATCGTGTGATTCCATTCTACAGTAGATAGAGGGATTTGGATTCACATGTCTTCATGAGGTCTTCTCATAGGTCATTATGGGGGGTCTCACATTATTTTTAGTGATGATGACACCATCTATTCAATGCATCATTTTATTTATTGTATACAATTAAAGGGGTCTTTCAAATCATGTGTAAATTTTGAGGGTCTTCCATATTGTCTTGTTGGCATTCCTATGTACTTTAACAAGATCAAGATGACTAAATAATGTACTTCATGTTATCTTTGTTTCCTTTTCTAGGATATTCTATAAGACAAGAATGGCCTTCCATGGGTCCTTTGCGAGATCAACCCAGCTTCTCATGGGGTATTTTGGGATTGTGAGGGTGTATCATAGGATTTTTATGACCATAATAGGCTCTCATATTTTGGTTATTTTCCTCTCTATTTTCCAAGGATTTTTGTATTGTTTTTCAAGTGTTTGACACCTAACTATTCACATGACCTAGGGGTTCTCATCTTTTAGACGTCGCATGATCACTGACTGACTGGGGAAACTTATCCATAGAAAAAGGAATTGTTTAATGAAATATGAGGGATATTTTGTAGGCTATGTGCATCATGTGACCTTCCACAAGACCTTTATAAGGACATGTGATCATATGTATCTTGTAGGTTCATGTGATATGTGTGATCGTTTCCACCTTCTTCTTCTTTTGTTTTTCGGGGAATATAATACCCATATTCAAGTATTTATTCCTTTATGTATTTTTCCAATGCACATTTAGTAGGAATAAAAATGGAGTATATATTTATCCATGAATTGAAAATTATTTAATATCATAATACTATTAAAAATAATAATTCGACAAGAATATGTTTACTCAAATAACTCAGAGAAAAATAGAACATGACAACCTACTATGTATAACTTGATTCATAAAATATATTTTCATATCATCATCAACACCATTAAAATACATTAAATAATTATAACTAAAAATCAAAGGATCTTATATAAAATTCAAAACAATGTTGGATGATAATTTAGTTGAAAGGAAAATGAGGACTACCAAACTATCCACATGTAAACAATACTATACTTTATGGAAAAAGATGTCATTTCCCTCCCCACATTGCAGTGATCTTCCTAGGATATCCACTAAGTTGGAAAGGAAATCCAAAATATAATTACATGTTAATAATTCCATATAATTTTTAATTTAAAAGTATATGGGACAATACATATCTAATGTTCATGTAAATGAGTTTATAAATAACCTAAAGTCATAACATTGAAAGAAATAATTATATATTACTAATGATTACCCATTAAAAATCAAAATGAAATTTCAATTATTATCACAATGAAGGATAACCAATAATAATAAAAATTAACAAGATAGTGTGAAAACCATAGATATATTGGATATAGTCAGACCGATATTTTTACAAAATTTTAATATACAATTTAGATATATGAAGATTAGAATGAGGTACCCAATATAAGAATCATAATAATCAACACCTAATATATAGATAGAAATGTAACTTTGGCTTCCATACCATTATGTGGTTGATTGATTCAAGTTCCTAAAATTGGAAATTAATTATGTATAAAATGTTTTCAGAGGATATGTTATCTACTTTCATAGAATCAACTATCCTGAAAATTGTTTTCCATAGGCATATGAAGATATATTTTTTCACCTCTTTAAATGGTAAAAATACAAACATCATAATACCTACTTTTTGAGCCACAACATGACCATAAGTTTGGTGTATTTTACAAACATTCTACCCCATGAACACTCTTGTTAAATCATCCTAAGGGTAATTATGCTCAACATTATTTAAGAAATAAATAATAAATGAATGTAGATCCATACAATTATTTGAACCATATACATTTTCTCTTGTCCTTAAATGAATCCTTAATATACTTGGAGGATTTTCTACATATAACACTAAAACATCAATTTTATCATTAGAAAATATATATTGGCTATTAAAAATGTGAAATTATAATTTTCACAAGAAGTGGTCCCACCATAAATTATTTTTATTTTTCTAAATACGACCATAACACTTGGAATAATACATTTCTTGGGGATATGCATACTAATAGGAACCAATATCAATTTGTGTGTATGAATTTAGGTTATAAGGAAACACTAATATTCTAATATTTAATATTATTTTTCATTGTTATGGAAATAAAAAACCGAAAAAATATATTTAAAAATAAATACATATATAATCATTAATACACAAGAATTATAATCAATCCCTCTATTTAAAAGGATAAAAGTATTGAAATATGGATGAATAAAAATAATTCTACTTATATACACAATTTCTATACTTTTGATCACAGAATTTTAGGAATCATAAAATTTAATCAAATAGAATTAAAATATAGAATATAAAATAAAAAATTCATAAATTTATAATAGAACAATAATGGATAATTCCCCCCTAAACTAAGATGAAATCAAATTAACAGAATTAACTTGTAATGAATAAAAGATTTAGGATACATTATGGTACATCAACTCCATTAGATCTCACCATCATTAATAAATATCATTCCTCATATAATAACAATATTTTTGGGAAATTAGAATATAATTAATTGAGATATGAAAATAACATTTTTTTAGTGTCCCTTGAAATGTTATGCTTTTGCATTCTGAATCCTGAACAGAACATTTTTTTGATAAAATAGTTTCATAATTTTTATTCCATGATTAAACTATAACAGACCATACCAAAATTTATTTTAATGAAATCCAAAAAAATAGGCCCTTAGTTTGATTAATTATTTCAGATATAAAATAAATACCTAGTAAAAATAAATTCTATATGTAAAATTATTGTTTTTTGTATAAAAAAATATACCATTACCCTAAAAAATAAATATATAACCTATTTTTATATTTATTATAAGAATATATAGAATATGAATGAAAAAATGTGATTATTTAAGAATAAGGATAGTCAAAAATTAAATAGTTTTATTTGTAACTGATAAGGTCTCAGGTATTTTGTAATAGTGATTTAGGTCAGATCATGGATTAGAGAGGTGGATTTGAACACTTGAGAGGTGTGAAGGTTCATAGTTTTGTCCAAGGAATGTGTCTCGGGAGCTAACCTATGCTCACATGTTACATTTTTAATAAATTCTTATGGTGGTCATTTTTTGGATAGATCTATGGTTTGAGAGTTAATTTTGGGAATTAAATTTGGGAATTCTTTTCTATAGGTATTCATGAATGATTTTGGGTGGTTTAATAATTTGTAATCTTTTCCCTAAAATTTATCTATGTATGGTATATAATATTAACTTTTCCATATGCATGAGTAAAATTACCATGAGTAAGGTTCCCTTCATTTGTCAAAAAATTAAAATGATGAAGGTTTTCAATGTGTTTCAATAAAGTTAAATGATTATTTATGTTTGGAATTTGATATAGAAGAGAATTTAGAGATTATTTTTTACTATAACTCATGGAATATGTTCTAAATATCTCTCTTATTACTTCCTTAATCTAGAAAAAATATCTTCACTGCTTATTATCATTTTATCATGCCATCTAATGTATGGAATACCCATGGGTAAGGATGGTTTTCTATATGCATCTGGTTTCTGGATTTCTCACAATTTCTTTTTCTCTCATTGGAAACAGCTAATTTCAAGGTTTTATCATATTTCTATTTTTTCAATTAAATTAGGATTCGATATAGTCCTTAGATAAGTATATTTTTTCATACTATAGATAGGTGGTTCCTATCTATTACTTTGGTTATACATGTGTTATGTAATGCATAATAAATAGGAATGGATAGGGTTGTTTTATGAGACTATAAATAGATCCACATTGGGTTTCTATTGTTTGTAGGAGATACCAAGTGGTAGTCTCATGTATAAAATAATGAGCTTCTATATTTATATCTTCTTCTTCTTCTTGATTGCGTGATTCTTGGGTTTCTACTGAGTTTTTAATTTCTAATTGAGGTTCCCCCAAGCTCTGGTCATATGATAGTGGTGATTACTGATCACCAAGGGGATAAGGTTTTGGGGGTTGTGTTCACATTTTAAAGGGATAATTATGTGGTTTAGACCACTATTTATAGGTGATAGCCTCCATATATTGAGCAACATTGGTGTAATGGTGTTAACCATCGGTATGGAGGAGGGGTGCATCATAGAGTCCATAATTAGTGGTATGTGAGACAACTAGATGGGAGTGTGTTTCTCATAATGATGTGGGTTATATTAGGATCTGTTAATATAATTATTTTCATTCATGTAGATGAGGTCTCGTGGTAGACTATTGAAGGTCACATTAGTCATGGATGGTATAAAACCCCAATTATATGGGCTTGGTTGGATAGTCAAATGTTCTTCTAGGATAAAAGAATAAAGATGTATCATTACACTCCTACACTGAATGCGATAGGTAAAGGTTCACTTTGGAATGGTTGATCTTGAATGGGAAAAAAATTAATTAGTATTTGGTGTATTTTATTGTACATTTCATATATTGGAATATGAATATATTTTAATTAGGGACACAACTAGTGGTGGCCTGCTGAGTTCATACTCACACCCTATATGGGAACTCTAGGAAAAGTGTAGACTTTATGTCTTATGGTATAAGTAAGGGTAAGGTCCCATCCTAAGGATCCAAGTTGATATGGTAGTGTAGATGGAACCTGAGTTGGATGGTAAGGTTTTTAGATGGATTTTTTAATGCCTTAGTGTTATGTTGGAAGTTATTTTTTATTACTCTTGTACTTATACATATATAACTAGATTTTGGGAAATAAGATATGTTTTTTATGATTGACATGTCATGGAATATTTTTATTATGTTTCTTATATGTGTGTCCAAGATTTTTATTTCCATTATATATAATTTTTCTATTTTCATTTTTTATTATTATTTCTTATCTTTAAAGGGTATAGTATCCCCAACAATCACCTCCTAGACCCATTCGGATAGATACATCCTTTATTGTATGGGTAGTCATGACTAAGTTCAAGTGATCCTTTATTCTGGTTACTAAAAAGTGATCCAAGCCAAGGTTTTACCATGTGTTATCATATATTGGTTTTTTCTAAGTTGTATTGATGTTATGGTTGTTATAAAGTATTATATGAGTTTTTTTGATTGTTTTCTAGTAGACTGGAGGCCTAAGAATGTGTTTGAACTTGGGATTGATGTTGTGGTGTGTGTCTGGCCAACACAAGTATGGATTAAATTCCATGTTACCAGTAAATTGGGATTATTGTTTTGGTTTTCCTGGTTATATTTGGGTTATTTGATTTGGATACATTATTATTTGAAGTTGTTGATTTATTGCCTCGTAATCATGTCCCTAAGTGGTAATAAGTGGTACTCATGCATCATTTTATGAATTTTGGACTCACATGAATTTTATGTGCTACTTATTATTACCGTTTTGGTTCCAAAAATGGAATAATCATTTAGTATTTTAAAGTGAAAACAATAGGATAAAAAGTGTTTTCTTATATAGTCTCTTGGTTGAATTATACATAGCTAACTTATTAATGGTAGTGATTATATAAATGAAGATCTTATTGGTTGTTTAAAGTGTCATAAATAACATATATGATGTTTTCTTATATATCTTCATAGTGAAATTTTACTCAATTTTTCTGGGGATGTGATTCATTATTTTAAAGATAAATTGAATACTTCATATATTAGTGTTTTTGATATATAACCCTGACATGGGTATGGGTGATCATGAGGTCGAATGGTATGGGTATGTGTGTTGAAGGAAAGTGTAAGGGATAATGGTTCATGATTCATGTTATTTATTTTTTTATTTGAGATATATGAACTATTAGATCGATAATGAGAACCATTATTGTATTTTCAGTGAGATTCCACCTATAAGGCTTCCATTGGGGTGTTAATAAGATGGTGATGTGGTGTCACAGACTTGTGTACTAAATGAGACCCCTAAAAGGGGAAGTGATCATGAACCATATCTGGAGGTATTGAGGAAGGAGAGGTGTCCACTAGGGTGAGGGTAGTTGGGGAAGTTGTTGGATGAGAATCTAAAGGAAATATTGGTGTGAGTTATCCATGTTATTGAACAAGGAGAATAGAGTAATGTTTTCTATGGAATAAATATAATGGGAGTTCTAGTAACATTATATCCTTTATTATAAGGATAGGGTAGACCCCAGGTAGTGGAGTACTATATCAATATAGTATATATGACTTTTTATAATCTAGACAGCACTAGGATAGAATGTAGATCTGGATATATATATTCTCATAGGCCCATTAAAAACTTGTGTGATATACAAGTAAATTAAGGTATACATGTGGGGTCATAATATATGTACTTAATGAATATGTTCTTAGGGAACATATTCCCCAATAAAGTTAGGGTGTACTCAGCCAATGAGATTATAAGTTTTGTGTAGGTAGAGGACTCATTTATAGATTATGTTGAGAGGTTACCAGGATTGTTTTACTTGGAATTGACATTGGTAGGGGATGAGGTCTCCAAGGTTCAGTGACTTGAGGATAGTTTACGGAATTCTATAAGTGTGTAGATAAATATCTTTAGGTTTACGTCATTATCTAAGGTTATGAAACATAAACTAATAATGGATTAAAAACTAGTAGTGGAAAGTGTATGATGTGAGACATAGGTGATACATGAGGCAAGTAGTAGAGCTCTGGGTAGTTAAATGCAGTTGCATGAGGAGAACCAATGGGGTGGATATAGTAGGGGATTGATAATTCCACATCAATTTGGTCCATTGGTGAGATGTTTATAGTGTGATAATCCAAGTCATGTTTGAGCCCATTGTGATCATCCAATGAAGGAATGTCATACATATTGGAATATGGTACATCTAGAGTGGTTTTTTTAGAGGACTATGTGGTCACCTAAATGACATTGACTTGGATAAACTGAGGCAACTAAGGTAGGAATGGGAGTGGTATTAGGTCTCTATATCCCATTTTTAGATATATTTGTGGGATGTAGTAGTATAATGGATACCTAGTAGCATGGAAATGGCTAAAATTGAGTTCTAATCCACATGGAAGAAATACATTGGGTAGTCGGGCTCCATGTTAGCTACATGAAATCAAGAAAACATACATGGATATGGATGAGTAAATATATATCTTTAATAATATATTGTGTGAATTTTTTATTTTTCCCTATCTTACAAGTAATGGTGCATGATATTTTTTTGTGATAAATATGATAATCAGTTACTGGTTGAGGTTTGGGCATCGATTATGATACGATATGGAATTGGGCATTAGGTATGAGGCCAAATGATGGTAGTTAATAAATGGTTTATAAGTATAGATAGTCCGTGCATGCATGATTTAGGATAATGGATGGATATGGCATTATCATTGTATCTTTTTGTTTAATTGAGACGCGACAAGGTAGGTTATTCCTATGGTAAGAAGTACCCAAGAAAGTAATTATCATATTTTAGTTTGGTAGTTAGGGTAATATGGGGTTTTGGGAAAGAGACATATGTGTCTGGTATCATGTTGGTGTTTTGTTAATGTGGTGAGTGAGATGCTCTGTTTTTTAAGAGTTTGTTAGTATGTGATCTATGATATATTAGGGATGAGATATAATTTGGTAGATATTTTTTAAGGTCTCAATCATTTGGGAATGATGAATCATGTCATAACTTGGATCATTAAAGTGAATTTAGAGCACTTAAAGGCATTTGGGGTGTTGGTCTGGGCCATGGAATGTGTCTTGGGAGTTGATCTAGGTTTGAGGGTAAATGATTTAGGAAAACATATTATTAATTTTTTTGGGATTTTTCTTCAGTTCATTAGTGAATCCAAAGAATGAAATTATGAAATTTTAGGTATGTTGGAATTTTGGGATAATTTGGGTGTTTTTAATAATTTCCATATTTTTCATGTAATTTATTTATGTTTGGTCTGCAATAGTAACTTTTCCATATATAAGAGTATATTTTCATAAGTAAAGGTAACTTTTACACATGTATGGGAAACATTTCTATATGTGAGAGTAACATTTCCATACATAATAATAATTTTTCTATATGTAAGAGTAAATTTTCCAGACATAAGGGAGTCAATGTGTCAAAAGAGTGAATCAAAAAAAACAATAGAATTTTCCTAGAAAAAATAAATTAATTTCTTCTGTTTGGAATTTGATATAAATTGAGATTTAGGTATTATGTTTTACCATAACTAAGTAAATTTATTCTAAATATCTCTCTTGATTCATCCTTCATGGCTAAGAAAGGTCACTAATGATTCTTTCCAATTTATCAAGTCATCAGAAGTAGGGAATACCCAAGTGTATTCTATCATTCGGTGTGTATTTTTTTCTATATTTCTCACTATTTATTTACTTATAAATAGAAATCATTAATTTACAGTACTTTTCATATTTCATGTTTTATTTAAATTATAATTTTCCTATATAGATTCCTTCTATGAGTGGAGTCATTGATACTCTAGGTAGGTTGTGCCTAGTTATTTCCTTGGTTATACGTGTGTTATGTGATGTGTAATAAATAAGTGTGTGTATGGTTATTGTGTGTGACTAGGAATGGAGAAACATGGTGTTCCCATTGTTCATAAGATTTATCTACATGTAGTATCATGTGGAAAATAATTAATTTAGTCTATTATTGATAGGTATTATTGATTGTGTGATTCTAGGGTAATCTATGAGATATGTATAGTGTTGAATATTAATTTGGATGGAAATGGTGGGTTTATAAGTTTTAGATATAATATGTTTCTTCTCACTATGGGGTTGAGTTTATAATGGACATTCACATATAGTAAATATTCCATGAGGTGGACTAGTCCACTCATTTTTTGGTGTCAACCTCTATAGATTTGGTTTTATAGGTGTGATGGTGTTGACAATTGGTATGGATGATGGGATCACCATATTAACCATAGTTGGTTGTATGTGAGACAACTATATAAGAGCATGTTTCTCACCATACTGGGAGATATATTAGGACTATATTTTAGAATGATTTTTATATGTGTTAGAAGGGTGTTGTGGCAGACCTGTGGTAATCAAATTGGTTATGGATTGGGTATAACCCAAGTGGTATGGATTTGGTTGGATGGTCAAGGTTCCTTCTAGGATGATAAAACATGGATTTATCATTCCACTATGTAATTAGTTGAGGTGGGTAATTTCTTACTTAAATATGGTTGAGACTTAGTGGAGAATGTTGTGTGATGTTCATTGGTTTCTATTTATTGTAGTTTTTATAAACATGTATGTGTATGTATATTATTTTATAACACAATAGGCGGTGGCCTATAGAGTTCATAATAAATCCCTACATGGTACCTATTAGAAACATGTATATTTTATGAATCATGGTATAGGAATGGGTAATAGATCATCTTCAATTTCCTAGTGGAGAGAGGAGTACAAATAGTGAAAGTGATGGATGGTATGGTTTTACATACGATTCTGGTGAGTCCTCAATGTTGGGATGGTAGTTATTTTGATTACTATTGAACTTGTATATATTTTACTATCCTATAGAAGATCAGTTGAGTTTTTTTATGACCATCATGAAATGTCATATTTTTATTAAGTTTCACATATGTTTGTCTCGGTTTTTAATTTCTAATATTTAAAATGGATTCTACTGTTATTATATCATTATTATTGTTTATCATCATAGGGTATTGTCCCCAAATTATCGCCTCTTAGACCCCATATGATAGTCTATAGAATTTGGAATATGGGGGGGGGGGGTTCCACTAATATCAATTTATTGTTTAATTTTGTTATTTCATAGTGATCCAGGCTAGGGAATTACATAGCTTTAGTAAAAATACATACAAGAAATTATGACATAGATATATTTTTTTAATTATAATTCTTTCAAAATATAAAAAATTGTTAAATCTATATAGATCAAGTAAAAATGGCCAAATTCATGTACTATAACCAAAAAGTATGAAGTTCAATAAACAAATTATTATCCACTAATATATGATAATATAACATCCATGTGGTAAGAAATAAAATTCAAATAAATAAAACCAAAAATAGTACCAAATGAACTAGACTATTTAAATAAAAAATCCATTTTTTGATAATTGTTTTTTAGAATTAGTGGATTTAGGCCTCCTATTTGGACCATGGTATACAAATAATTAGACAGATGACTAGATTAAAGGATTGAGTTAGTGTGTGTGTGTGTGTGTGTGTGTTTCTTTATGTGTAAGAGTGTGAAAGAGACACTAGGAGAGGAGGTTATGGTAAAAGAAAAATTATAATTATCTTGATATCTAGAGAAGCTTCATTAAATGAAAATTTTATTCCTCAATTTCATCCAAGAGAAACATGTTATAATATTTATTGGTAAACTTTATTTTACCCATGATTTATATTAAAATGACCAAAAACATAAACCATATTGATCATTTAAATTTTATTAAGAATTTTGGAACTAACATACTATATAGATATTGGCCATATTTTAATTTTACAAGGAAAATAATTTCATTTTTTAATTTTAAAATATATTCTAAGCATATATAAAAGAAAAAATGATATAAAATAATTGGTATTTGAAAAACAGACAATTTTTTTACTATGTTAAATGAATATTTTGATTTATTTTTCATGAGTTATGATGACCATGATTTTTATGAATATAATTAAAAGAAACCTTTTGGACTATAACTTGATGGATCTCTTTTGGTGAACTCTAAAATATTATAGTAAGATAAGTAGAAAACAAAATATCAATAATGGAAATTGTTATATACAATATGATTTGAACCATTATAATATAATGAGTAACATCAATAGAATATTCATCTTAGTCATTTATAAGCTTGGTTTCAGTAATTATAAAAGTGGAACTCACTTAGTCTATTATCTATGAAAATAATTTAACAAATCTCATGCATACTTACTATATGATATGAAGTGCCCCTCAGGTTTATTCACAATTATTAATCCCAAAAAAAAATTTGATTCACTAATTAGAGTTTTTATAGACTTTATTTACAAATGAACACTATATTATTTACAGTTAATTTTTAACAACCATATATAGAATACATTATCCACATGAACATATAACATTATCTAGTTATCACAATTCTTCATAAAATAAAATTCTGTTTCAAATCACCCACTAATGAATTTTATTCATCACTAATTTGAATCATGTTTTGAAAACCAAGATCTTGGTTCTTATTTTAATCATTATAAAATATTATTTATCTTGTATACTATACTTTCATCTAAATTTATTTCAAATCAAATTGGTTTACAAATATTTAATTAATACTCGAAAGATCCATTTATATAGGTATAATTCATATCCATGTTGTATACCATTAGTGTTTTTGTAAAAAAAGAATGTAATAATCATAGAGCCTTAGTACTTGTAACAAGTTTAAAGGTTTCATCCACATTTACAACATAAATCTATGAAAACCCCTTGTA
Source organism: Viscum album (assembly GCA_963277665.1). NCBI lineage: Eukaryota > Viridiplantae > Streptophyta > Magnoliopsida > Santalales > Viscaceae > Viscum > Viscum album. Next base: position 159,657,764 of record OY728122.1, on the reverse strand, counting down.
CACAAACATTTCCTTATTTGTAAAAACTTATCCTAACTCATTTTTCTTTTACTATATACACATTTAGTTTCTATTAAATTTTAAGTACGTTAAATTATATCCCAAGTACTATTTTTCTTTATTTGTAGTAACTTTTCCTTTATAAATTTAATAAAATTCTAATTCCAAATAGAATCATTAATGGATTTTTGTTCAATTAAATATGGTAGGGAAGTATCTTGTAGTTTATTCATTCTCCTAATTTGTAATGGAGTTGATTTATCTCCCAAATTATTCTATTTATATAGGTTTTTATCCCTAGATCCTCTTTTAAATGAAACTAGAACATTAATTCTTTTATCATGTTTTATTTTTATTTTTTATCTTTATCAATGGTGTCCACAATGAATAATTTATCACCATGATGTGATACAACATGAACATTTATAAACTCATTATACTTTTAATTAAATTCATCTCTTCTATAACACATCCCATTTTTTCATTACTAATTATGACATTTTTACTTCCCATTATCTCATTAAGTCTCATTTCATAACATATGTAGGTATTTTGTAAGGAATATCCAAGTAATATTCCTTAATATTCTCTATTTCCTTATTTTCCTTTATTTTCCTATTTATTCAATCTATAAAATGTATTAGTAAATACTTCATAGTAGTTTTTATCTTAAACCATATCTCATAGGGAGTCACTTTAATATTTAGAAATATATATATATATATATATTCAATATATTCACAATAGTTATAATGGATTATTTTCATATATATCTTGGAAAACTAATAGATATAAGAATAGTTCTAGCCATATTATTTATTTTTTTATTTTTTTCATTCCATTTTTTTGGCATCCTTAAAAAAATCACATAATAAATAATAAAATTAATTTAACATTATTTTTTCATTGAGTAACTTGTTGACTCTAATCCATTTTTAAATATCAACAAATTTATCGTACTTCTCAATTTAATTTCAGTCATTATACTATATCACTTAAGATCAAAAAATAATCATGTCTTCTAACATATGGTAATAATAAAACCTATTTTACTATGATCATTCACAAAGAGAAGATAGTTTTATTAAACTTTATTTCCATTCAATCTAATAGTTTGACACATGTCAGTTCCAATTAAATCTAGTTCTTTAGAGACACTCATTTTCTAGGTTTTGTAATATGTTCTAATGATATTACCTTTACTTCATGTTTATTAGATTTTATCTCTATATCTTATTAACAATGACATGTCATAAGAACCCTTGTACCTTTCAATTTATTATATATTTCCATGATTTAGATTTCAATGTATTTTATTACAAAAAGTATTTTTATCTTCCTTGGATAGATATGTTATTTTATTATTTACATTTTTCTTATATACATTTCTATTATTCAGCTTATTTATCATGAAAATAGTATTACCCATAACTTTGATTGTGAAACCACAATAAGAGAAGTTAATGGGATATGATGAGTCATATAATTGGATGAAACTGATTAGATTTTATTTTAGACCATCCAAAAACAACACAAAAACTTTGAATATATCATGGAAAAAATGATTTACACATTTTATTCCCTTGATTTGTATGGTACTATCATTTAAAAAAAATAACTTTTCCATTCAACTCATATTCAAAATCACATAAATGTTTTATATTTCTAGTAATATTTGATAATAAATTGTATTTAATATTAAATATTCTTTATTGTTACTAGATTTCAAGGAATTTTTAATGATGTAACATCACTCCAAAAAACATCTCAGGATTCACCTATTTTTAGAACATAGTATTTTCTAACGGGTTTCTAGTGACCCTCCTTGGGTTGGTATTATATGATATGTCCCCCCCTTATTTAGAATTACAATATGATTATATATTCATAAATTATTAGAATATTAATTTATCATTTGATTTATTAATAAAAAACCCTTTTTAATACTTATCTCACAATCTCTAACAAATAAAATAACATTATCACCATTACAACTCTGTTTTTGAAAAAAATACCTTTGATTTTTTTTAATATTTATAATGGATGTCAGCAGGTTAGTTTTTTTATTTTTATATCATGGTTATCTATAAAAAATCGATATAATTAATATATTAATTCTATCCACATGATGTAGAATATTTAATAACATCTAAATAGAGTCTTAATGAAAATTATAGCATCATGGCTACGTTTGGAACATTGGATTTCTTTTCTTTGGGATGTATAAATTTTAAGTTAAGGCTTCAAACCTCATGACTAAGAATTTGTGAGATTTAAACCCACTAAAAATAAATTATTATTTTTATTATGTTGTGTATAGAGATGAGGAGGTGAATTGTGATAGTGACATGGAAATGTCATGTCATATGGCGATGACATCACATGTTTTATTATTTTTGGGAGGAGATTTTTATTTTTTGATGGTTTACAAGATAATATAACATTATTAAATTCATATAATTATTCTGGGGATTTATTGGTGAGTTTATGATAGGAATTATGGAAGTAAATAATTGTTTCTCCCTCCTCTCCAATTAATTAAATTGTTATAAAGTTAGAGGTAAATATATATCTCCCTCTCCTTTTCTATTGTAAATATGGAATTTAAAGTATTTTTCCCTCCCTATCTCAATTTCTATCTCTCCCTCCATGAATAATGATGAATAAGTTCATTAAGACTTTGGTGTTCTTCCAAGTGGTGTTGATAGTTTTAACTAAGGTTCAATACATGATAATCAATCTTCATTTAATCACCAATGAGGTATGACTTATTATTTTCATATGTGTCCCATTCCTTACAAAACAAATTCTCTTATTTAAAATAATTCACCAAAGGAGTTCATGATAAAAATTTAAACATGGGATAATAATTGGATAATCATAAAGAAAAATATTCAAGTGTCGTTGATTATTAATAGAATTATTTATTTCATTATCATTGATAAATATTATTCTTTGATGGATTTAGAGTTACCGACATCTATAATTCTCATAAAATTTCCAACATTGGGAATAAAAATTTTATTATTCGGTAAATTATTTTTCCTTTGTTACAGACCCATTCTTCGGTGGTTAGGGATTCAACCAACCACAAGTTCATATAATTTTTATCTCCAACACATCATGCTGAAATTTGTTCATGGAAATGTGATGATATAATAAAGGTTTCTTAGAGAAACATGGGTTTTGGGATATGGTAGAGGTAGTGTGAAGGAATTACGGTGTATTTTTATGAATGGATAGATAAAAATGAACATGTAATGAAGGAAACCTAAAAATAACCCTGGCGACATGAGATAACAATGTCTAGGGTGATTGAAGCGGTTGATAGTAGAGGAAAATCTAGAGGATGAGGTGGTAGAATCAACCATGGTGTGAAGATGGTGGTTTCCAAATAATATATATTTTTACTACACATTTTGTATTCTATAGTCACCCGACATGTTTGTTACTAGATCAATATTCTATATTTTCATTAATTCCACATGGAAGTTAACCCCCTGTAATTCTTTGTGTGTGACCCTAACTCGAGGGTGATAGAATTAAATGACTTTTCAAATATCAAAAAAAAATTATTGTGATAAATATCGCTCAATATGTATACCTTGTATATGCCTCGTGTGACATCCTAAACCGGGGTTTCACTCAAAGGTGTCCGAAGACCACTTGGTCACATGGCCTTAATCTCATATCCCAAAACAGTAGAGGCTGTCGACTAGCAGTGAGGGACTAGGGTGTGTTCATGGGGTGAATATACCCTCCTTACTATACTTTATCAAAGCATATAGATATAATAATAGACAAATAGTGTAAGTATTATACATAGATGACACAATATAAACATGGCTGAATAATGAATAATAGAAGAAACTAATCATAATACTCAAATGTTGATGACAATGTATGTCATCAATCTAAAAAACTAGAAAATAGATATAAATGGAAGTAGGTAATACATGTTATACAGAAAGATAAAAAAGAATCTAAATACTATTCAAGAATCCTTATGTTTAGCCCGGTCATCTACTACCGAGTTCCATCCTAATCAAGAAAGAAATATTAGGTGTCCAAAGCAGGATGCTTCCCCTTGTCAACACCTGCATACATGTAATCTTCTGGGGTATCAGTGGAATCCCATATAAGTAGTGAGGGAAACCAAATTAGTCCACCAACAACAACATCTATAAAATATATTCTGTGTAATATAGATTGAACAATTGTACATTCATGAATATATATAAGTAAAGTAGTAATGTAACGTAAATTCCAAAGTACCAGCTTCAGCCTAAGATGGTTTCTGATAATGTAACCATTTCATTTATTAATCATGTTCATGTGTTTATATAGTAAGTCATTTGTGGTATAACTAGCACTAACATCAAATAATGATAATGATGACATTGGATAATAGATATAGAAAGGCATCCATGATGATTCTAATAACAAAAGAGGATCCAAGGTAATAAACAAGGAATCCTTGACCTCAGGGGTCAAAACAACTTAGTAGTGAACTTTATCCTAGATAAAGGGTAAGAGTGTAATAGAATTATAATCTACCAAGGAATTCTATAATAATATAATTTTATCCATACCTAAGGGTTTCATCAAAGGTTAAAAGGGTATGATATGACTAGGCCCACTTGGTGTATCCATGGAGCCTCATGTTCATAGATTTCATGCTGGATCTAAGAAGAATATCCAAGGCATCCTAAAATGATAATGGATGAATCCTACTATGCCTTTTCAGGCATCCACTAGTGTAAAAGTGATGAGTTCTAAGTTGGGAATCGACCATTATAACTAGTATACCTGAATTGGAATGGTGTACATGAGTTCTCATGACATTCCCTCAGGAATCCAAGGTGGGATCTAGTCTTACCAATACTATAAATATTTTGGGGTTCATAATTAATAGGAAAATTATATTTTATTTATAAAATAATTAATTCCATGTAATAATAATTTGATTTAATAAGTCAAAGGGTTCATTCAATACCTTTTATTAGTTTGACAAGGTTAATTTCCATGCAACCATTTACTACATTGATCACATTTCATTTATTTGGTTCAATCCCTTACCTTTTATTATCATGATAAGGTGGGATCAGGATGCCCAATAATAAGGAAATCATTTATAATAAAATATTCCAAGGGTTATCCAAATATACTTTCACTTAACCATTCAAACATTTATTAATTAATTAGAACACTTACCATAAAGGGTCAAGTGACATTATTAGATATAAGGAAAAACTATTAATAATTATATAGTTATTATATTGAATATGGGATTACCATTAATAGGATGAAGACATAGAACACCAAAATGGTGGCATAGACAAACATGATAAAAAACTAAAGGAATAAATATTGAAACCCCCTACATGTGATGGATACCATTGAGGTTGTAACCTATAACAACATGAATAAAATTTATTAAACAATATCAATAACATTAGCATGATGAATATAATCAAGGAAATTTTATTCAACAGGCCATGCCTAATGAAATTAGCACACACAAACTACAGAAATTCATAAAATAGTGAAAATTAAGGGATGACTCATAGAACACCTACCTTAAGCTCAAACAAATTTCCAAATCTAGTATCATCCTTTAATTTCTCCTGGATCAGAAGAGATCTAAATAATTAATCAGTTCCATAAAAATATGTCATATGATCCTGCATCTAAATAGCATTGTGGAGTGAAATAATAATGATTAATTGATAAAAAGTAATTGATTACATACCATTAGGAATCCAACAAGATTGATGGTGCTTTGATTGGACTCCAGATGGAATATATATGAAACATCCTAGTGTAAGAGGGATTGGGTGCTTCTAACATGAAGAATGGAGAGACTCTTTTATTGCAAATTGGAAAGGGAGAATAGTGATAGAGTTTAAAATTTTCATTAAAGGTAAAAGGGTAATTTTTATAAAAATTTAAGTGTCACATAGTTTGGGTATATGGTTGGTCAAACTATGGTCCTACCATACATCACCCACTTCGTATGGAGGGCACTTGCACAGTTAGTCTAAACTATTAAGTAAATTGGTTACCAACCATGATCATATCCTCTACTAATAACTACAGATATTCTACATGGGTGTGAAGCACCTAGTTCATAGATAAGGAAACCTGTGCACCTTGATTCTCCCAACTATCCAAACTAGCACGGTTAAGACATATCATGAGGGCTATGTTTTATGGTTTCTACTAATCATGTGACTATGTTTTTCTCTCTACCGGTTGGGGTTTTGAGCTCTAAACAGGCCCTGGGAACCCCCAAATACTTTATAACCTCCTTATGGAACCATATTAGGTTCAAAATAAAAAATTAGACCAAACTCCATAGGAACCATAAATGAGATATTAATCAGGTTCTTACATTCTTCTTCCTTAAAGGAACTCATCCCTGAGTTCACCTTCTAAGGATAGCGAAACATAGCCTGAGAAAAAGAAAATCCACTATGAACATCTGTCCAACTCCCACTACCAAGTCTCATCCTATACACAGTCGTTCAACCTTAGTAACCATAATAAAGGAATATATATGCCTTAGAGATCCTTCATGCTCAAATCAATGATGCATATAGGATACTGCTTAAATGTTGCATCAACATCTAACTCATCCTCCTAGGGATAAAAGATATGAGTTCGGTCAGAATGATATCAATGAAGCTGTGAAACGTGGAAGATTTTGTGCATGGAATGGTACCTGAGAGGTAGTAAAAACTGATAGGCTACTAACCTAATTCTCTCCAGAATCTCAAATGTCCCAACAAAGTGCAGTGATAGCTTCCATTTCATTGGTATTTATCTGTTCCCAATATTGGGTGATACCTATAGGAAAACATGATCCTAGAACTCAAACACTAGAGTTTTTCAAAGGCGATTGGAATACTATTTCTATCTAGAATTATTTATTGAAAGTATCTTATTGTTCAGTTGTTCCTTCTATGATGTATCCTGGAAGATATGAGGTCCTAGTTTCGATCCCTCTCTTACTTTTAACTCTAACTAGCATGAAGGGTATGACCTATCATAAAAGGCCTTAAAAGGATCCATCTGAATTGTCTCTTGAAAGATATTATTATATGAATATAGGTTGAGAGGGATATTCTTGTCCCATGAATCCCAAAAATCAAGGATTAATTCTCATAGCATGTCCTCCAGAACATGTATCATCCGTTCTAATTAGCCATCAGTATAAAGGTGAAAATCTAGTATTAGAGGCACCTGTGTACCAATATCCTTTTATAACCACTTCTATATCCTCAATGTGAAGAAAGAATCCCAATTTGAAATGATATAATGAGGTACCCCTCGTAGTCATATGATCTTAAGAACAAACAATATTACTAACTCATTAACTGAGAAAGTCTCCTGGATGGGAAGGGATTGGGATACTTTCGTCACTCGATCCACGACTACCCAAAATGTTTCATTGCCTCAAGGTGGCCTCAGTAAGACAAAAAAAATTCCATGTTAACATCATCCCATTTCCATTTTTGGTCTGGAAGTGGTTTTAACGAGCTAGAAACCCACTGGGGATCCTCTTTCACATGCTGAAAGGTGGAACACTGAGTGACAGAAATAGTTATCTGATGTTTCATCCCAAGACACCAATACTGGAGTCACATATCTTGTTACATTTTGGAGATGCCGGGATGAACTTCCCACAGATAAGAATGAGACAAGTGCATCAATTCCTTTCTCATATCTAAAGGAATGGAGAAACATCCATGAATATGTAGGATTTTATATCTATGTACAGACCAATTTGAAGGTGATTCATCTCTATCAATTCTCTCTCAATGAACCAGACCTTCTAGATCTGAAAATTTCATAATCATCACCTTATCAAGGAGGGAGGAGATAATAATCAAGGATGAGAGATAATAATTCTCATGACTATCATGAAATATTGTATACATATCATGGATGAGGTCTATGAGTTTCCATTAATCACTATATTCCCATATAACATTTTCCTGTGTTTCTTACTCATCACATCAACTATTGTATTTCCATTTTTAAGTCTATAGGCTAGCTCAAAATAGAAGCACTAAAGATATTCAAAAAATATTCAATATTTTATATTCATTTAATGTTTTTTAAAGATATATTTTAGTCTCTTATGGTCTGTATACACCAAAATGTACTCACCCATTAGATAGTTTTTCTGACAACATAAGGCATGGAAAACTACTACTAGATCGAGGTCATTTGTCAATTAATTTCTCTAATAAGGACTCAAATTTCAAGATCTTTATGTGATGAATCTATCCTCCTATATTATAAATACACCAAGGATGATTCTCGATTCAACATAGGGAAAGTTTTAGACTCTACCAGACTCTGATAGAATCAAAATACGTACTGAAACAAGCCTTCTTTTTAAATCTTAAAAGTATTTCTCACACTCTTCATGCCACAGGTTCATAACAAACTTCATTCTAATAATTTTAAGAGGTGCATAAAAGAATCATAATTCATGTATAAAATTCATTTAATATGTACCCATCACTAAGAAAATTGGTATATCTAACATGTTCTTGGGCTGGTCTAAGGAAAACAAAACACTCAGCTTCTATGGGTCAATATATACTCCTGATTCCAAGATAATATAACCGAAGAAGTGAAAAATTTCAATCTAGAAGTGTAACTGTTCAATCATTCTATAAAATTATTCTCTCTATGTGTATTCAACAAAATCTCAAGATGATTACCATGTTCATTATGAGTGTGATAATACAACAATATATCATCCATGAACACCACAACAATGGTATTGAGATAGGGATGAAAACTGTATTAATAAAATCCATGAATATTATAAGTGAATTTTTAAGACTGAATGGAATAATTATATTCTCATACATACCATACATTATATGAAAAGATGTATGTGATTTGTATGAAGGTTTTAATAACACCTACTGACATCCTGATCTCATGTCAATATTAGAAAGCATGATATCTCCTCAGAGATGGTCATAGTGATCATCTATTCAAGTTAGTGGATACTAGTTCCTAGCATAAAATTGGTTCAACCATCTATAATATCTACATAAAATAATTATATCATCCAAATTTCTTGAAAAAATCATGGTTAAACCCCAAGAGGTTGTTCAGGGATGTAAAAAAAATTTCCTAGAAAAATCCTCTAACTATCGCTTGAGCTCTTAAAGATCAATAGGTTTCATCATGTATAGATGAATGGAATCTAGTGCTACTTCTCAAATGAGATCAATGATAAAATATACCTCTCTCTCAATAGTTAATCCAAAAAATCATCCTAAAAGGCATCCCTAAAACATTGAACTATGGTAGGAAAATCTACCAGGCATACTCTCTACTCCTCCATATGAAGGATTTCAATATGAGAAGTCACTCCACCTATCAAATGATTCTTTCATCCATATCTACTATACTAGACATCCCACTCACCCTTATGTATATATTTACACCCATCAGTGATGTAACTGATACCCTATTGCGATACCAGTCTACAAATTCATGATATAAAACCAACTAATCCATCCCAATAATGAAATAAAAATCAGTAATTTCAAGAACAAAGAGGTCCCATAAGAAATGGTAGCGACCTACCTCAATGGGGAAGTCTCTGAATTGGAATATTACCTATGATCATACTATTAATGGTGTATCTAGGGTCAATAAACCACTATAATACTATATTTCAATCCCAATACTTTCCATAATAAAAAAAGAGTTGAAAGAGTGTGAAGATCCTATAGTATTGAAATAATATACTATAGAGGAGGCTACTAGAATAGTAGCTCGTACTGTAGATGGTCCTATACTCTACTACTCAGGTATCGGCTCTAAATCATGAAACTGACCTAATCCACAACCCTATTCTATAGATGGACTATCCTGAGTATGACCATTCTATGTATGCTAATGATCTGATGTCTGGGTACCACATCTATGACCTCCTCTTCAGGTAGTCATATCAGTGATACTACAACTCCGAGAATAATGTAGTGTAAAAGAACAGGCCCCTGAATGTGGAGCTAGTGTGGATCCTCTTCCATTTTAAGAAGATGGAATGGTATGAAAAAATCTCTATATATTCCCCATATTGACACAAACATGACACTCTGTCGAGTCTATATCACACTGAGTCTTTAGATTCCCCTTCCTTCCACACTGAGGGCATAAAACTGAGCTTCTAGGGTAGTTACTCTTACAACCATTTATCTGATGTGAAAACATAATAAAAAGACTCATGCTACCCAAATAACAACTGGTATGAATCACAAAAAAAATATTCTATCCCATGTACTATCACTTTACCTTGGGTTTCACTCACTGATAAGAGCCTAATTGACGATCTCAGATAATGTAGGTAGGTGAAAAACATTCACCTAAGTATTGATGCCATATTGGAGCTCAACCTCAAAACAATTATAATGGGAAATATCATCACTTTATAGAAGAGATTAAAAGTAGTAAAACTTTGTAAAACTAATAGAATAATCCACAACTAACATAGAACCCTTGTATAGATGGAAGAACTCTAGCTCGGTCATCTCTCGACGTCTAAGGAAAGAAGTGGTCATAGAAAGCAATCTGAAAATCATCCCAAACCATTTTATGATGCTGACCATTGTGGTAAGTCACATCCCACTAGTTCTTGTCTGAATCGTACATTATTCTTGTGGAAATCTTGACCCTCCACTTTGGAGGTGTTAATATATGCTTCAAGATAGAGTGTCATCCAGTTAAGACTCAGGATCTTGTGGACCACCATACTCTGAGAAGGTGGGAGGACACTACCATTGGTACTCATGAGTCATATCATCCATAGTAGGTGTAGGTTGTGGATAACCCATCAAATATTGCATCATACATAGAAAACTCTTATGAAACTGAGAGTTAGTTCTTAGGTTAAGTATAATAGGTAGTTCCTTTAGTGAAACATCTAGCAGTAAGACTAGAATCTCAGGGATAACCCCATCTAGATTATGGTATTCACCACCCTCCTAGTGAATGAAATAAGGGATTCATGGTGGAATTGGTCTACAAATTCCAAGAGCATTCCTCTGAACAATCTTGATATATATAGATACACTACCAGAAGAAAGTCATATGAAGAAGGGATCACTACCCATGGTATGTTATCCCAAATACCTACATAGAAGCATAGGTATTAGTATTTTTCAATATTAAATTATATCAGTTCGATTAGATAAATTTCCAATAGCACCTTGCCTATTAATTTACTAGAAACCATATATTTCATAAGTTAGATTTCATTTTTTTAGTTTTATTTTCTTATAAACTTATATAAATTTTTTATTAAAATGGATTGTCAATTCTAGGGAATCAAGTCCCACACACATTATCATTAAAGGAAACACCCATTTTATCCCAATTTATCCATGTCTACATTTGGTCTCAAAATTAAATGTGTTATATATGATGGCTTGAATCAGTAAACCACCAATCCCAACCCACGAGGGCCAATACACGAAATGAATTCCAACTAGTAGTCACTCAATCAAAAACAAATATAAGAATAGGAATATATTAATAAACAAGGCTCAATCAACAATAATATTCAACACAAGAAAATTAAAGCAGTGAAATTCACCTATATGGCATGGCATGTGCATGACAGGTGAATTCTAGGTTCTTATAATGTTTCATGATTGATGATCCTTGACCTCGTCTCATAGGATCGAGGATAAAATGAAAAAATTAATAACAATAATAAGTATAAACATCACATAACATGTGTTTCACACAATGTTAAAGTGATATAACATGTAACATCTTAAAGTAGAAAAATAATTATTATTCTCGGAAACTCAGAATTTACCCCGAACATGGGTTAGATACACACAATCATGGATTATAACCATGTTACAAGAATTCATAATCTATTTCCTAGTTTATCTAAAAATTAAATCAAGAAATTAAAATCACTTATACCACTTTCTGACATCTTGAACATGGGTTCCACTCAATGGTTCCCCAAGCCTAGTTTTCCATATAGAATGAAGATAATCTCCCTAAAAGTTGGACACTTTCCACTAGTAGAAAGGGTCTTGCATGTTTCCATGGGGAAACAATTTCCTTATTACCATAGTGTGGTATAGTGTATAGATACTGTAATAGGAAAAAATTGTAATCAGTATAATTAGATGGAATAGAAGAAGCAGACATGAATGATGAATAATAGAAGCAACTGATGGTAATAATCAAAAGTCAATGATAATGTTTGTCATGTGTCTATAAAATTGTAAAACAGGTATACATGGTAGTGGGAAATAAATTATATAAAAACTAAAAAATATCCAAAAAATATCCAAGATTCTAAAGCTCTAGCTCGGTCACCTAATACCAATCTCCCTCTTAATAAAGCGACCAATATCAGGTGTCCAAAGTGGGATAATTCCCCTTTTCAACACCTACATACATGTAATCTTATTGGGTACCAATGGAATCCCAGATAGGGTGTGACATAAGTCTGAGTATTCCACCGCCAATAATGTTTATAACATTAAGTCTATGTAATATAATATGATATGGTGTGATGGAATTCATATATATAATTAATGTAGTAAAATAATGTAAACCCAATTTCCTACTTCAGCCTTGCCTGGTGTCTAAAAATGTAACGATATCATTTATTAATTATTTTATAGTTTATGTATAGTAATTCATGTGATCTATAGCCAATATTTAAATAATATCATGGTAATTATAATAAATGATCCATGATATAAGAAGGTGTCCATGATGATGATAATAATTAAATAGGATCCTAGGTAACAACCAAGGAATCCTTGACCTTTGGGGTCGATCAAGCTCAGTAATGAACTGTATCTAGGTTAAAGGGTAATAGTGTAATCCAAGGGAAATTTCCCAAGGAATTCCAAAAAATATTATTCTATCGGAATCCAATGGTCTTATACAGGGTAAAATAGTTAAGAAATGACTAGCCTCAATGGTTGTATTAGTGGCGCCTCCTATTCATAGACACCACGCTATATCTTGGGAGTGTATCCATGGAATCTAATAATGATAATGGAGGGATCCTATGGTTTCTTATTAGGTATCCACTATTATAAAATGATCAAGTTCCAAGGTGGGTATCAAACATGGAAACTAGCATCAATGAAATGGAATGGATTCCAAAAGTGCCCAAGGCATTCCCTCCGGAATCCAAGGATGGATTGAGTCTAACCACTCCTATAAATATTTCAATGTCCTTATACAATATTCACATTTCTTATACATTATACATGATGAATTAATTAATTATTTCTATATTATAATCATTCCATTCAATAAGTAAAAGTTCATATTCAATGCATTTCATTAGCGTGATAAGGTTAAAGGACACACAACCATTTAATACATTAATCACATTTCTTTTATTTGGTTCACTCCATTAAATTTCATTAACATGAAAAGGAGTACTGAGGATGTGAAACCAAAGGGAAATATTTTATAATAAACTAAGCTATGTGATATCCATAATTTAAATTCCAATAAAATATTTAAACATTCATTGATTAATTAAAACACTTACCTTAGAAGGGTCATGTGACATTATCACATACATGGACTAACCATTAGTAATTATATAATAATTATATTGAAGAAGAGATTACCATTAATAGGGTTAAGGATAAACCAATAGAGTAAAAAATATGAAAACACCCTTCATGGGATGGATAGCATTGAGGTTGTAACCTCCAATGACATTAATAACATTTATTAAACAAGCTCTATAACATGATCATGATTAATATAAGAAGGATAGTTTGATTTAAAGGACATACCCAATGAAATCAGTACACAAATAACAAGGAAAATTTAGAAAATGGTGAAACATAAGGAATTACTCATAGGCACCAAACTTAATCTCATAAAAATCTCTTCATCCAGTATTAGCCTTTAGGTTGTCCTAGATTAGACAATATTTGAAGAAAATATCAATGCCATATTAATAGGTTATATGATTTTATATCTAAATAACATCACAGAGGTAAAAAATAAGGATGAATGGATAAAAATTAATTGAATAATTTCTGAGAGGAATCTGATGAGATGAACAGATCTTGGATCGGACTCCTGATGAAAGAGATATGAAAATCCTATATTAGGTAGCCTTGGGAGCTTCCAATGTGAATAATGGAGAGACTCCTTCACTTGAATAAGAAAAGGATAAGAGGGGTAGCGAATAAACATTTCATTAAGTGAAAGGGTAATTTTATAAGAAAAATTAAGGTTCTCATAGTTTGGTTGCATAGTTGGTAAAACCATGCACCAACCATGCACCTCCCACTACTTAAGGAGGGAACCCACACTATTAGTGAAACCTTGCACCTACCACTACTTACCAATACAAATATTTCACATGGGAATGTGTCCCCTAGAGCATGGTTAGTAAAACCATTCACAATGCTTCACCCCACCATCCATCCCTGCACAGTTAGGAGAGATTGTGTGGGTTGGGTCTCACATATTCTACTAATTGTACGGCCTAGTTTCTTTCCCCACCGACCAGGTTTCTGAGCTCCAAACAATCCCTATACACCCAAAGGTCATTTAACCTCCTTATCCATCCATATTAGGCCCATGAAAATGAATAATTCCCAAATTTATAGGATCCATACCTAGGATAAAAATCGGGTTCTTACACCTAGAATCCATATAATACTTAAACAACATAAACCACTCTAGATACATCATGTAGTCTTTCTTCACATGTATTGGAAAATAATAGTACATGGCTAGCATACGTGAGTTATCTTACAAGATGTGTACCCTAATTTTACACACTATGTATTTGGAAGGATATATTACTCTTCATTACTATTTGATTATGTTGACATTTTTAACATTTGAGAAGTCCATTTTATTAAATTTTCCACATAAAACGTGATGTTATGTGTATATTCATCATATTGGAGTTTTTAATCAAGTATTTAAATTAAATTTAGTTCTATATATTGGTAGAGATGATGATTAAGGTTGTCGTTTAATGACTGGATCAACCATAGGTTTGAAAACCCTCTTGGAGCATATTTATCTCTAGGAAATGGTTCCACTATATATCTAGTGGGGTTTTTAACCCTCTCATAAGGAATGAAAATGGTTCCTCCACTCATGGAGTTGATTATCCTATTGTATTATGAACACTTCACATATTAGTGCATGGTTCCACCATTGTGATCAGTACTCCCATGATATAGGGGTCTTCTAGTGAGCCAGGAGTCCCCTTTTACAGATGAAACTAAGTGATAATGAGGAAGTGATAAATTTTAGATAATATTTGTGATTGTTTTTGAAAAATCATTTTCTATTTTAGGTTTCCTTCTGATGTTAGACTTTAGTGGAAGTGAGTTACATTATACTATAACCTTATTGACCTTCGTTACTTGTAAAATTAGATTCATATCTAGGTTTTTTTATTGAGATGAATCTCTTTATACATTATTATTATGTTTTTATAGAATCCCACTTTGTATATTCATACACAACCCTGCATGAGCCTCATTCCTGTACATTTTTTTATTATAGAAAGCATGAAATTTGGTGGTGATTTATATGGATGTATATCCAATGGACAAGGTTCTTATAGGATATTGGTGGTGTTCATTGATATAGATGTTGTATTGATTTTGATGTGTTATGGATTTAATTTATTCCATTACTCATGGTGGTTCTTTGTTTTGGGATGTGGGGCTTTGTACATTGAATTATTTATGGATTTTTTTTATATTTAATTACATGGATATTTTACACGGTCAGAAGATTTTACAGCAAATGATTCATTTATATATTTGGTTTTTATAGTACTACATACCTAAAAATTTTAATTTATATATGTTTACATGTTTATAAGATAACGCCTCCCATATGACTAAATTCCCACTTCCTATTATCCACTGGCCTATGAAATTTTAGAGGAGAGATTTGGGATGGGCACTCAGTATACTACTAACCCAGGTGTTGGTTGGGTCAAGTTAAAATATAATCAATGTGTGGTTAAAATTTTAGGGATGAAGTTTTCAGTATGTATTTTTTTGAGTACTAGTGAATACATTGAAAATGGTGTTAAGTAGTCATGAGTTTGGTTAAAAGATTAGAGAACTTAGTGATTGGTGTGGGATATCAACGTAACCTATCACTAGATCTCGGATAACAATGTTAGTTGGCTCATAACTATGAGGAATATATTGTGATATTTCATGGGATAGTCAATGCATCATGTAATTTATTATTGTGTCTCCATTCATGTTTTAATTTATTCAAATTTCCAAGATATTTTTTAATAATCTTAGGTTCATCTCTTCAAACATAGGACTCCACCCCAAACCTAGCCAACTCAACTATAGTGTAAATGACATGTTGGGATCATGCCCATGATTCATCCTCCATACATCAATTAGTTTTTTGATGAGGATTTAGTTCATGAAACTTATAAAGTGATTTCCCCACACTATTTTTAACTAGAGGAAAAATATTTGTAGTACAAATGGTATCCCATAAAAAATTGGATGATCCTACCTATGTGTTGAGTTTTCTTTATAAAACCCATGGATAGTGAACTCATAGGCTTCGAGGTGATCAAAATATTTTAAAAGTTAAGGATGAGTTAGAGTTTATTTCCCATGTTTTCTATCTATTTAGAAACCCCACTGACTATTGGATGCTTCTTATTATGAGTTTTTTCTATAGTGTAGCCAGATGATAGTGTTCATTTATTATATAGGCTCGTGATGAGGCTAACATAACTTTGATGGTGGTGGAGAATATATTTACGGAATATTATTATCTTGGAACATTGTAGATGATTCAATTTCATGTTATGATAGACCTTTTTTAGGGTATTATGATGCTATCACAATATGTAGCAAGGTTGTCACACCCCATGAGGTATTTTCAGGAAATTATTCAGGATGAATGCCTCTAAGATTATATGATAGATCATTGATTTGTGCATGACATTCACACTAGAACTATTCCCCTATACATTAACACTTATTTCAGAGTTATTGATAATGTCATGGTGATTGATAGTTTTCATGTGGAGATGTAGTCAAGAACTAGAGTATAATCTTTAGTGGAATCTAGTCAATGATAGCTGAAAAAGTCATTTCAATAAAGGAATGTGTCATTATGATACTTGTCTTAGAGGATGGTATTTAAGAGTTCCAGGGTTGATTCTACCCATCCGGGAGATATATTTCATATGGTGGCATAACACATCTGGATTTAGTTTACTCCACTAGGTGGGTTGAAAATGTTGGTAGGAGTGGTATAATGGATGCACCTCACTGAAAGAGGTAGTGAACTGAGTAGGGGCCTCATCAAGGTGGATGGAGTGTCCCTCCTAAATGTGTTTCTAATAGAGTTCTTAGGGGTGGGAGAATATTTCACCCAATCCTCTCATCACCACCAGCCATGTGAACCACCTCAGGCCTAGGGTGTTCGAGATTTGGGATACTGTTATATGCAAGTAATGGAGGGATACAAGTAGATAGCAACTGACATGGTTTGAAGTATAATTTTTTTCTATGCTATAGAAATCATAATGATCGATACTAGTTTGAGTCATTTTTTTCTTTTATATATATTTTTTTAATGAGCCAGAGATGCTAGTAGAACTTATACTCTGACCACTTTGTCCAGAGACTCCTACTAGTGGTAATCATCATCTCTATCATATATTTCATTAATGTGAGATTTCTCTTGGAATAGATACATTGTCTTGGGACCTCATTATATCAAATATGATACATTATTATTACAAACATATCATGGAATATTTATTTTTTTGTCTAGGACTAGGTAGATTACTAGATATGTAAGGCTATATATCATCATATAGATAGATTAAGGTTCACTTTACTTGGTAATTGGAACCCCAAATGGTATTATCAGAGTTTACCCCAAGATATTACATAATATTACTAAACATTTGGTGATCTTAACACTATGTTACCCTAAAACTATAAAGAATTAGTTACCTTTGGTGGTTGAGGAGTATATGTATGTTTTCCCAGATGAAGTTTTAGGGTTAACACCTCCTCGTGAGATTTATTTTGGTATCACCTATCACCCAAGGACCACACCAATAACCTTATTGTCTTATCATATAACCTTGGTTATGCTCTAGGAGAAAGAGATATGGTTGGAATAGCATCTAAATAAAGAAATTATTAGACCAAGTGAGTCCCTCTAGGATTCTCCTATTCTTTTAATTAAGAAGTTAGAATGGATATTGAGTATCTTTTTTCACTATCATCACCTGATTTAGGATAGAGTTAAAAATTAATTCCCACATATATGGATTTAATATCTCTCTTATTAGTTGAAAGGAGAAAGATGGGTCATAAATATTTGTAATGACCCGAACATTTAGGAATAAAAATCCTTTTTTTAATGTCTTATGGATATAGAAAACACATGCAATCTTTTATTATTATTATTGGTTTTAATTAACAGTTATGTATCATTTCCATTGATAATATAGCTGTTGAAAAGTGATCACACAACTAATATAAATAAAAGGGTTTAACAAATCCTTTTCACATAGAAAAAGGAGAAGAATGCCTCATCCAGTAGGCTTAGTTTGTACGAAGATCATTTTTAAAGGATCATAATGGAGGTAGAACCATTAGGCTTTTCTCTTGACCAAGGCCAAGCCGATCTTCAATAGGTTAAGCTTGAACGGAATCACCTACAGGATAAATTCATGTTAGTAGAGATTTCCACCCAGGCGATGTTATCTGAGTCGCCCAAAGAGTCTATCACCATCGAACACCTTAACCTTAGGTCATATTGGGGTATAATAAGGTGTTAGTTACTTATTTTGTAATACATTTTTATAAATAAAAGTCATATTCCATCAATACATTTATGGTAATAGTCTTTCTTAAAAAAATAATGAATTTGATAAATTGATTTTTCAAGTAAAAATGGTAATTTAGTGACATATATACATTATTATATTAAACTATGGTTTTTATTATAAAAAAATCTTATAAATGTTGATTAAATCATTTCCTTATCTATAAATTATTAGGTAATTAGTTGGATAAGAGTTATATTTTAATACAATAAAACAGAAAGTGTAATTTTAAAGAATTTATTTTAAAGAATAAATTAATTCATGAAATAATTAATATTTCAATAAAATAGTTTTATCAAATTACTACTATTAATAATAAATGAGTACATAATTTTTATGAAGTCAAATGTAGTTATTTATTAAGTTTTAAAACCGTTTTTTTTTTCACAACCTATCAATTTTCAATAAATGTCAGTTCCCATTATAAAAGGGAAAATTCACATATTTTGAAAATTATTTAGATAAAATGAATATTATTTTTTGATCAGGATTTATAAATTATCTAATAGGTATTTTTTCAAAATTTTCTAAGACATTCCAATTTTTGGGTAAAATTTAAATAATATATAAATATATAGTATGTTTTATGACATCATAATCACCCAATAGTGATGTAATAAATACCTAAAAGAAATATTCTACAAAATATATGTTTTAAATTTTAAATATTGTGATTTTATATTTAGTTTAATTATTTTATAATGCCTTAGTGAATCCTCCAAAATGTATTATATATTTTATGATTTTAAATTCATTTCCTTAAGGGTGGGACTCACCTATACATAAGAATGGATAATATTTTAATGTATTCGGACCTTTCCCTTATAAAAAAATATTTTCCTCTCTCCTTGGATAGAAAACATGGGCAAAACCCATGGGTTGGTTTGTGGTTTTCAATATTTTAGTGTGTAGTGTCCAAAACCTAAATAATAGAGAATTCCCCCTCCTTTCCTATATAAACCCACCCAAGAACCAATTACTCTTCACTAAAACTACTTTAAACTCATACTAAATAGACTCTTAACTCCTTGGATTACCCCCAAAGTTCCACCAAGCTCCCAAGAAGCTTCTCCCATGCCATTGGAATCCCACATCCAAGAAAGGGATCCTCACTTTTATTTCTCATTTTTGTTCATATTTCATTATATTGTAATTCCATTTTATTTTTTCCTTTTGAAAATTATGGGGTATATTTTCACAACTCTAAAATAATTCCCTTGTTATGTTTTAATGATTATTACCCCTTTAAATTCCACTAATCCCTTCCATTTACACCTATTACCATGCTAAAACTCTGTAAGGGAGTTCTCTCTCCTCGTTTCTATTTAAGCATTTCTCATATATTATGAATCTAAAATTCCATTTAATATGTTGTTATATTATGATACATGATCCCATTACTTACCATTTAATGTCCAAATTAGGATATATCCCTTTCTCTCCCATCAACCCATTTTATGAATTCCCATGTGATGTTGTTATGCTGTTGAAATTGCACCGCGACTTTCCATGCCAAAATCATCTTGTAGTGAATACCATGACCATTTCTCTATCAAGGGTGTTAACCTTTATGCACATATACTTATTTATTATAGACTTTAATGTATGTATTTCACAATCCTTTATCTTGTAATAAATTATTATTTTTCAATGAATCCATGTTATATGATCTATATGGCACACTTAAGCATGAGATTAAAATGTTCATGAATAGTGTGTCCTGGTAGATCTCCAATGCATTTTGTAATTTTTAGTATCATGATATATAATTTTGAGAGAGGGGTTTAACTAATTTCTTTATAAGAATATTTTTCATCATGTTGTTATAGGGGTTTACCTGATTATTTTATGTTAATGATTTAGTGTTTTAAGATGTTTCCACATTTCCAAGTTATGAGAATCTTGTTATATCATGCCTTTATTTTCATGTTTCTCTTGTGCTCCATTGATATGGTGATTTAAAAACATTTATTGTATTATTTGTGTTATGAATTTTTTACTCTTTTACTAGTCTTTATAGAAGACTCTTTTCTTATGTATGTCCTTAGGTTATCCCATGCAATGATAAGTATGATGTAATGATGTGGTCATATAAAAGTATTTTTCAATAAAGATGTTGTATTTTATGTATTAAGTTGTCATGTAATGTTCTAATTCCCCAAATACAATAGACATATCGATCTTTTGGGTTGTATTAAGTGTATGTTAATGTAATAAATAATGTTTAAATATGTAATAAAGACAAGGGTTGTTATAGTTGGTATCAAAGGATATGATTAGTTATTTTTGGGATTAGGATTAGAAATCCCTAGTGAAAGCCTTGAGAATAAGTGTAAGTATAATAAAATAATACCTAAATTTTAGTGATTATAGATTAATTGTTTTGTCAAGAAAATACATCCCTTTTTAAATAAGAACAAGTAGATGTGGGTCTAGTATAAATGTATCTAGGGATAAACTAGAAAACACTGCTTTGAGCTAGACTCAAACAGGAACAGGAGCAGGAAAACGGACCTTGCGGCACCCTTTGATCGACACTCCTAGGGTATATGCTTTGGTAAATTCATAATCATTGTACGAACCATTATTAAGGGAACAAAATAAAATTACCATAAGAATATACATTAGAAAATAGATCATGGATAACTTATATTGAAGCCTAGATATTCATAACTTAAAGAGATAAATTAAATTTATAAGTTATCCCTTTTTGTCATTGGATTCCCCTTTATGTGTTTAATAGTTTAAAATACATACCCCTGATTTTCCTTTTATTCTAGATAATGGCCTATAATAGCAGGACTCAGGCTAACAAATAATGTGAAGATCAGTGTGATTACATTTATAATGAGATTCCCAATATGATGGGAACATGAATCACAAACTTTGTCATGATACTCTATCAGTTAACTCATGTTTTGAATAATAAATGTCCAACCCCCACCCCCCAAGAAATAACAAGTTTCAATAGGTAGCTTCATTATACAGAGGACTCATATATTAAATGGATCATATAATCCCCCAATCACCAAACAAATGATTAACTCCATTGAAAACATCTCCTCTATCCTTAAATGTTCCAAATAAGATAATGTTCTTCTTATTGCTTATTTTATGGAGGGTGAAGCCAATCATCGGTACACATTGATCAAAAATACAAAGCTTGTGGAATACATATAGGTGATGGGATAGAAGGATTTTAAAAAAATGTTTTTTTGAAATATAGTTTCCCTGCACCCTCTATCTTATGATGGAAATAGATTTCCTTGCACTCAAGAAAAACGAAAATGAATCTTTTGGGTGAGAAAAACATCACCAAAATTCATGATACACATTTGGTTTTGTATTTACCCTTGAATGAATGGTTTACTACTTCTTTGGTGGGCTATAACATAGCCTCTGAAAATCCCTGGAGATCTTTGACTTTTACTGCATTAATGAGATTATCTGATGTGCCCTCAAAGTCAAGATAGAGATTGGAGATTATTAGAGGCATCATAGAGATAAGAAGTAGAAAGTTGAATTTAGTTCTGGTGTTATGATGGATAAATCCAATAGTTCTAAGAAATTCTAGCATCCCACTTTCTAAAGGTGTGGAAAAGAGCACCCTGAAAGTTTCTTAAAGGGGATGAGGAAATGTTTTATGTGTGGGAAGGAAGGGTACCAAGCCAGGTCTTTCCAACAAGAAAACCTTCTACGGTGACAGAGGAAAGGAACACTCTGTTTGATCATAAATATATTTTTCATTACTACAATTGAAAGGAACTAGGGAAGTTTTCAAACCATTACCCTAAGCCAAGGGTTTTCGGAGGCAACCAATAACCTCCATGGCAGCAAGGGCAATATTTTTCCATAACTACCACCCAAGAGAATCCAGACAATGAAGTGGTGATAGGTATTCTAGTAATTCATTCCAAAATAGTTAATGTACTTTTTTATTCAGGTTCTACCTGGTCATTTATATCTAGAATATTTAGAAGAAAAATCCAAACATCGCCACAAAAATGGAAGTAGAGATGATGGTGAGAACATAAAATGGGGAAATTATTGCATCCATTGAATATAACTCCTCCCCTGTTAAATTTTGTAGTCTGAAGGTCTCTGAGATCCTCATAATACTTCCCTTGGTATAATTTGATGCAATTCTTGTCAAGGAATCGATTTCCCTATGTATATCCAACTTAAATTTTCATGAGATTCACTACAAATGAAACCTCATTTTGCAAAGTTTTTTTGCACAAGCGTCATTTTAAAACGTCGCTAATTCATTTATCAATGTTCCCTAAAAACGTAATTAATAAAGGTTTCACTAATTTAGCGATGTATACAAACTTTGTAAATTACTGATGTTAAATGAGGTTTCACTAAATTTGCGATGTTTATAAGCGTTGCCATTTTTCAAAACCTCATTTACCAATGTTTTTACAAAACATCAGTAAAGAAATGTCGCTAAATTTGAGATAGTTGGTGACATTTTTGAACATAATTAATTTAATGGTACCTTATTTACTGAAACTTTTTAAAAATTTCATTAATTGAGGTTAACTCAATTACTGATGTTTTGAAAAAGTGTTGTTATTTTTTTTACATTTTTAAAAAATTCCAGCCCCACCCCTCACTGCCCAGTGTCACCCATTCTCTACCCCATAGTCCTGCTCTCTATTTCCCACTCCCACTCTCATGCCCCCCACCCCACCAAACGTTCTTGTTCCCCACTCTCAATTGTTCCCCTCTCCCTTTCTCGTTCCCCACTATCCCCACCAGTGCCCTGCTCGCCCACTCCAGTACCCCCCCCCCCCCCCCCCGCGCTCCCTGGCCCCACCCTATGCCTGCTCTAGTTCCTTGCTCTCCCTCTCTTACTCCTCACACCCCCTACTCTAGTACCACACTCTTCCTGGCACTGCGCCTACTCCATTACTCAAATGTTCGTAAAATGAAGCGCCTATTGAGATCGAACAACGAACCTCTTGTTTCTAGGGAACAAACTCCAACCAAACATGCCAATGGTTTTTTATGTTTTATAAATGTATTATAGTATATATATATATTAGTATTTAAAAATTTTATATATTAAATATATATAAATTAATGTTAATATATTAATATATATATATATATATGTTTATATTTTATATTTAATTTTTATTTTTAAATACACATATATAATATTTATATTATATTTCATATGTTTATATTTTATTATATATATATATATTTATATGTTTATATGTTTATATTTTATGTTTATTTATATGTTTATTTATATGTTTATATTATATATGTGTGTGTGTCTGTAAATATATATGTATACATATATATAATTATAATTATAAATTTATGCTCACACACACATAGATATATACATATATTAATATATATATATATGACTATATTTTATATTTATATTTTATGTATAAATAAAAATATATGTGTGTTTGTGTGTGTGTGTTTACGTTTATTTTATATATATATTTCACATGTTTATATTTTATGTTTATTTTTGTGTGTTTCTGTTTATATTATATATGTATATATCTGTTTATGTTTTATATTATATATATATATATTTATATTTTATGTATATTTATATCTTTATGTTATATGTGTGTGTGTGTAAATATATATGTGGGCATATATATAATTGTAATTATAAATTCACACACACGCACAGACATAATTAGCCACATTTTAAAATGCTGGTAAAAATGTTACTAAAATAGAAATGTTTTCTTAGAAACATGTCTAATTTTAAAATACATATGTGTTTTTATATTTAAATATATACATATATATAAATATATGTATATATACTTATATTTATATATTATATTGTGTGTTTACATATATTTTTATATATGTGTGTGTGTGTTTATACATATTAATATATATATATATATACATCGATGTGGGGAAATGAGATATATATAAATATATATGATTATATATATGTTTATGTGTTTATACATATTAATATATATATATATATATATATTTACATAGATGCAGGGGAATGAACTATATAAATATATATTTTTAGCAACGTTTCCTGAAAACATCACTAATTTAGCGATGTTTCTGAGAAAAAATTATTGATTTAGTGATGTTTCTAAGAAAACATCACTAATTTAGTGACACTTTTGAAAAAATGTCACTAAAATAGTGATGATTCTAAGAAAAAAATCACTAATTAAGAAATGATTTTGAGAAAATGTCACTAATTTAGTGACGCTAATGAGAAAATGTCGCTAAATTAGCAAAGTTTTTTAGGAAATGTTGCTACATTAGTGAATTTTTTCAAAAACATCACTAAATTGCTGATGTTTTTTTGGAAGCATCTGTAAATTAGTTATTTTATTTGAAAAAACATATCTAAAATTTAAAATTATAAAATTATTTAAAAAACATAGCTACAAACATCACTAAATTACAGATTTTTTGTAGTGAGGTAAATCACTCCCCATATTGGGAATTGACCGCTGATTATGTCCAAATGAAAAGAAGAGGATAAATATTCTTTAGAACTATCATCTCAAGCACGGATATTACTTCCATATGATCATGTGTATTTTTATCAGATAATTAAGTCTAAATAAGGAACCCTCCTCGATTACATGCCTATTGTATGGGAATTTGCTGATATGTTTCAGGAGGAATTTTATGGTCTTAATCCTAAAAGAGATGTTGAATTCTTGATTGATTTTATACCTATAGAATTTCCAATATCCAATATTTACCTCTAAGTATGGTAATAGTCTCTGACATGCTCTAAATACTGAGCTAAACTTCAGTATGGATTATCATCCTCAAACCGATGCCCAATCTGAGCAGACTATCTCAACACTTGAGGACATGTTGACAGCATTCTCAATGGACATAAAAGGATGGTGGGATCATCATCTTCCTCTAGTTGAGTTCTAATATAACAATATTTTCCACTCAAACATCCAAATGGCTCCTAATGAATCCCTTTCTGGGAAGAAGTGAAAAAGACTGGAATGTTGCGATGAAGTTGGGGAATGAAAACTTCTAGGTCTAGGAATGGTTGAAGAATTGGTGGATAAGGTTTAGACCATCCAGCCACGCATCAAAGCTTCTTAGAGTCGAAAAAATATCTATGCTGAGAACCATCTATGAGACCTAGACTTTTATATTAATGGTTTGGTTTTCTACAACATATCTCCCTAGAAGAGAGTGCTGAGGTTTGGGATAAAGGGAAAGCTTAGTCCGAGGTACATTATCCCTTTTGAGATCCTTTATCTCATTAGAGAAGTGGCCTATAGACTGGAACTCCCACCGAACCTATCTCAAGTACATGACGTATTCCATGTATCACTCTTGAGGAAGTAAAAAACTGACCAATCATATGTACTCAATCCAGAGGTGGTACTAATGGAGAATGATAGTTAATTTCAAGATAAGATGGTAAAGATCTTAGATCATAGGGAAAAAGTTTTATGAAATAATAAAATTCCCCTTTTCAAATTGTTGTGGACAAACCAAAATTTTGAAGATGAAACATGGGAACCGGAGGAAGTGATGAGGCAGAGTTACCCTCATATTTTTTATAGTGGGAAAAGGAAATTGTTAGGGAGAGATTTATTAAAGGGGAAGGTTGTAATAACCTGAACATTTGTGAATAAAATTCCATTTCTTTTAATGTATTATGGATATACAAAACATATTGACTCTTATTTTTATTATTATTTGGTTTAAATGAACATTAAGTATCATAATCATTTAAAATGTAGTCGTTGAACTATGATCACACAACAGATATAAATATAAGGTTTTAAAAAATCCTTTCGACACAGGAAAAGTAGAGGATCGACTCATCCAGTAGACTCAGACCATATAAATCTCATTTTTCAGAGCTCAGAAAAGAGGTATTATCATTGGGATTTTCTCTTGAACAAGACCATCCCGAGCTTCAATATGTTAATCTTTATTATAATCTCCTACGGTAGAAGTTCATGTTAGTAGATATTACCACTTGGGATATATTATTTGAGTTTCCCCAAGAGTCTATCACCATCACACACCTTACCCTTGGGACATATTTCAGTGTTATAAGGGTCTATGTAATAAGGTATTAGTTACTTATTATGTAATCCATTTTTATAAATAAAAGCCTTATTCGATCAATTATTTTATGGGAATTGTATTTCTTAAAAAATGAAGAATTTGATAAATTGATTTTTTGGGTAAAAATGGTAATTCTGAGAAATATATACATTATTATATTAAACTATGGTTTTTATTATAAAAACAATTCATATAAATTATTATTATATTATTAAATTATTTATAAAGTATTAGGTAATCAGTTTGATAAGAGTTATATTTTTATAAGATAAAATAGAAAGTGTAATTTTAAATAATTTATTTTTAAAGAATTAGTGAATTTTTTAAATAATTAATATGTTAATAAAATATGATTATCAGATTTCTATTATTAATAAAAAAATTTACAATTTTTATTAATTCAAATGTAAGTTTTTATCAAGGTTTAAAAAATTATTTTTGTAAAAACCCACTAATTTTCAATAAATGTCGGTTCTCGATTTTAAAGTGAAAATTGAAATATTTAGAAAATTATTTAGATAAAATTAATATTATTTTGGGGATTAATTATGTCTATATTATCCAATGGTGAATTTTTTATAATTTTCTGAGATAGTCTATTTTTTTTGTAAAAATTTAAAGATATATAAAAATATAGTGTGTTTTATGACATCATGATGACTCAATAGTGATGTAATAAGTAACATAAAAGGTATATTCGACAAAATATATGTTTTAATTTTAATATAATTTGATTTTAGATTTATTTTAATTATTTTATAATTACTTAGTAAATCCTCCAAAATCAATAATATATTTTATGATTTTAAATTCATTTCCTTAAGGGTGTGACTCGCCTCCACGTAAGAAAGGATAATATATTATTGTCTTAGACCCTTTTCCATATAAAATAATATTTACACTACCGTTTTCTATAAACCATGGTAAAAACCAAGGGTTAGTTTTTGGTTTTAAATATTTTTGTGTGTAGTGTCCAAAACCTAAATAAAAAATAATTTCCCATCCTTTCCTGTATAAACCCACCAAATCACTCATTAAACTTCACTAAAACTTTTATAAGATCGTCCTCAATCTTCTATAAACTCCCTAACGTCCTCCTAAGGTCAACACAAGCTTCCAAGAAGCCTCTCCCAAGCCTTTGGGATCATATATCCATGTAATGGATCCTCACTTTCCTTCCTTTCTCATTTTTGTCCACTTTTCCTTATATTATTATACCCTTTTATTTTTTTCAATTAAAAATGATGTGGTTTGTTTTAAAACAAACCCTATACTTCTTTATTATTTTTTAATGATGATATTCCCCCTTAACTGTCATTAATCTCTCACGTGTACTCCTATTACCATGTCAAAATTTTGTAAAGGAGTTCTCTCTCCTCATTTCCATTCAAGCATTTCTCTTATATTATGCCTCTAAAATTCAATTTAATATGTTGGGATATTATTCTCCATGATCCCATTACTAACCATTTAATGTATAAACTATAATATACCATTTTCTCTCTAATCAACCCATTTTATGAATCCCCATGTGATGTCGTTATGCAGCCTAAATTCAACAGCAATTTTCCATGCCAAAATCATCATGTATTGAATACCATGATCATTTATCTATCTAGGGTATTAAACCTTATGAAAATATACTTATTGATTATATAATTTCATGTATTTATTCCACATTCCTTTATCATGTAAAAAATGATTATGTTAAACGAATATACGTTATATAATCTTTGTGGCACAGTTAAGCATGAGATTAAAATGTTCATAAAGGGTGTAGCCTGATAGCGCTCCAATGCATTCGGTAATGTTTAGTGTCGTGATATGTCAT
Source organism: Viscum album (assembly GCA_963277665.1). Taxonomy (NCBI): domain Eukaryota; kingdom Viridiplantae; phylum Streptophyta; class Magnoliopsida; order Santalales; family Viscaceae; genus Viscum; species Viscum album. Next base: position 159,628,938 of record OY728122.1, on the reverse strand, counting down.
GTTGGGATAGGGGTTTACCTAATTCATTTATATGTATTTTTTCCATCATGTTGGCATAGGGTTTTACTTGATTCCTTTACGTTAATGATGTAGTGTTTTAAGATGTTTCTACATTTCTATGTTTTGATAATCATGTTATATCATGCCTTTATGTTCACGTTTCTATTATGATCCATTGATATGAATATTTCCTAAAATTTATTTTATTCTTCATGTTATTCCTTTTTTAATACCATACTAGTATTTATAGCTCACCCTTTTCTTTTGTATATCCTCATGTTATCTCATCCAATACTAAGTATGAAGGATTGTTGTGGTATTTTAAATTACTTTTTTAATAAAGATTTTGTATTTTATGTTTTAATTTTTCATGTAATGTTCTTAATCCCCAAAGAAACTAGACCTCTCAATATTATGGGTTTTTTTAATTGCAATTTTATGTAATGAAGCATGTTTAAATGTGTAATAATGACCATGGTTGTTATAATATTGATCCTAAGTCTAAGTATCACTAGATTGTAGTTCATAGGTAGTACATCAAAAAGACAATGTTAAATAGACCTTATAGTCTTTATGAGTTCCAATTGATATTTTTTTGTGATAATAATATCTAAGAATTTTTTATGGGACTCATTTAATTGATCATTCATCCTTACGTATATTGATTCATGGTGGTTTTCATCGTTGATATTCTTATTTATTATCGAACAGAAGATGATAATTTTGAGCATATGAGGATTATTATAGAATTAGTTCATGACCATTATCTAGATGTTCTATATTCATGATGTTCATTTCCTAAGGCATGTCATTTTAGAAATAAATTTTGTTGATACAATGAAGGTGGAGACAGTGATGGATTTTGATCCACCTAAGATAGTTTTTGAGGCGTAATGATTCCTTCGGATATTAGGATACATATAAATATTTATGGTATACTTATATCATATTATATCCCATGTAATAGTCCTTACCTAAATGGAGAGACCATTTGTTTGGTCTAAACAGTGGGAAGAAACTTTTAATGTTTTGAAGCAAAGATTTAACAATTCCCTAATGTTATTATTGTAAGAGAAAGTAGTGGACTATAATGTGTATCGTGGTGTCTCAGAGTCTAGGAATGGTTATGTGATAATGTAGAGGTAATATTTAATTTCATATAAGTCCTCGAAGTTAAGTCCATATGATAATAACAATGTTACCCGTGACATATAGATTTTGGTTGTTGTGGTTTCCTTAATATATAAAGACATATTATATTCCTGGTCAGTGTTTTAAGGATTTCTCTAATGAAAAATAGCTTCATGTACGTCTTTTCATAGAGGGACATTAATTTGAGCCAGATTATATGGTTGGTGTTCTTGTAGATAATGTTATTTAGATATTTTATACCCCAAGAAATAATAATGTGGTAGATGATTACCTTTGGAAAAAAATATCATGCATAGTTGATGGAGGAGGTTTATGACCAATTAGATTCATTATAGTTCATTTATGTAGAGGAAGGATATGTTTATTACCTTAAATTGATGGTGTTTAGACCAACACATCTTCACCATGTGAAGGATAAGTAGCTAATAGATATCTATTACATGGTTCAAAAACATCATATTATCTCTAGGGTACATCTATGAATGATTTTGAAGTTATGGAGAACTTAATACTCTTATATAAGTGGATAATTATTCCTACTTTTATGCACAAGGAGATGTTGAGGAAGTTACATACCTCTCATTTTCTATTATATCCCATCATGATGAAGATGTATAAGGATATTAAGTACCAATTTTGGTTTATAATCATAAAGTGGAGTGTTTCTGATTTTGATTTGAGATTACTCACCTTTCAGTATGAGAATTCCAAACACCATGTTCACACTAGTTTCATCTAACCCCAGAGGCTCTAGAGAGGAAATGGGATGGTATATATACAATACCTAATGGTATTTTTAAAATATTTTATTTGTTTTCAAAAATTAATGAAGAATAATTTTAGGATGATAATATATTTTAAGGGTTGTTATTAATTTTTTAAGAGTTTTAACATTAAAATGTTTCTAAGTGATTTGAAGATATCTGTAATTTTAATATTGATGCATAAAAATGGAAAAAGTGAATAAGTAAGATTTATCCACACTTCATAATATTCATTTTTTCTCAAATATATGAAATAATCAAAAGAATTTTAATTTTGTAAGATTCATTGATTTTAGTAAAGACTATTGACATTTCCATAAGATTCATTATGACTTCACACTTAAAATATGACTAAAGAATAATTCTATAATATTTTCTGAGGACTTTGTAAGAGTCATAGATAATTCCATAAGATTTATCCACATCATAACATTAATTTTTAGACATCCATAAGAGTGATCTAGAATTCCATAAGGATTTTCATATTTCAATAACATTTAGAAACAATGTAATACTTGTTGAAAATTACATAAGGGTGTTCTAAATTTCATAATATTTATTTTATAATAACTCTATAAGATTAATTTTACTAATATGGAATATATATTGTGGAAGGAAAATATAAATAGAAATGATCTTCAGTGTAAATAATATGAGTTATTTTACTCTTACGATATACTACTTTATGTCTGAGAAAGTTAGTAAAGGCATGAAACTAGATAGTATATCATAATATCCATTTTACGCATATGATATGGACTTTCAGGGAGATTCATATTAGTTAGTTCCTTTTTAGAATTTTTATTTTACTGAAGAATGAAATTTTTTTGAAATTATAGAATAAAAATTATGATGAAATTTAAATTAGGAAATGTTAAGTTGATCTTTAGTTAATAAATCACATGTGAGTCATTATGTTTTGGTTCCAGTTGAGTTGTTTAAAATTTTCCTTATGATCAGTTGTGTCCTAAAATTAATATAATTAATGAAAATGATAACCAAAGATGATTTAGTGAAATTAAAATATAATATTAGTGTTATAACCTTTTAGAATTCTAAAATGAGTATATTTAAGAATTATTTTAAATAGTAATCATTTCTAAAGAATTTAATCCAGTAAATTTGTATTTATCAATAGAAATGAGAAGATAAAAAATTTTCAATAACCCTAGTGACAAAATATAAGTGAGAAAGTAATATTCAGTGATCATGATAGCATGACCATGTGAATAGATGATTAAGGAAATGTGATAATGATATTATTATTAAATTTGGTTAAGATCATTACCCTGAATATGTGATGGTATTGATTTTTAAAACATAAGTAATTTTGGAGTATTTATGATTCATAATTAAGGGGAACATATTGAATAACTTATAATGTGTGTCATATATATCGTTGAATAAGAAGTATAAAAACAAAATCTGATGTTGGGAGATTATGTGAGAGCAAAAAAACATACACGGGCCTATGTTATTCAGTGATCTGAGATCGAAAATAATGTCATCAAATAGTTTTTCAAGAGGTGATCAAGGTCAACCCAAGTGGGTTCAATATTAAAAATCATAGTTCCATGTGATTGAATAGTTCAGCACATTCTAATCTGATTAACATGAAGGCTCGATGAAGAAGTTCATCGTGAGTTTTAAAAGTAACCTAGATTTAATTCTGATCATATTCACCCTAGTTTGAATAACATACATACCGATGGGAGTTAGTTTATTTCCATCAAGATAATGTTTAATATTGGGAAACACATCACTATAAGTTTATACCTCCCATACCACTTGTATTTTTTGATTAATTATTAGTGAAAAATCTATGACATAGACTCACCTTGGTCCCTACAAGGAGTAGGTACCCACATTAGGACTAATCCTTGTAAAAATTATATATATACCTTATACATTTAATATTTCTATTTTCATTTAGGTTTTTTTTGTTTTATACATGAGTGGATTGGATCATAACAAATCATTGAGTTCAATTTCAAGAGGAAGAAATTTTAAAATAAGTGTACTACTAATTAACCCCCACTCACCCCACCCCTCCCCATTGGGGTTCAACAATTCCTTGGGAATATCAACTTATATCAGAGTATACCCATGTTCCCTATATCATATCCTCATTGTTTTGGAATGAATAACTTAAATTCTTTCAATTATAGGGGATCCCCCAATATTTATGGAAAGAAAATTCATGACTAGAATAATAGAATTTTAACCAATATAATATCACGCTATTTTGAGGTTGTTAATACTGCAGTAGTGGGATTTATAACTATTTAATTAATTTCTCAAATATACTATTTTATGAAGATAAATTTTGAAACTAAAATAAAATTCTGGAATTCTATTCTCTTATCCTTATCAAAAACAGTTTAAACCAAATTTATTGAACTTAAAATATTAAAGGAAATATGGGAAAATCATTAAGGAAGTTTTGAAGTAAATTTAAAAGTTAACAAATCTAGTTTGAAGATTTAAAAGAGTATATTTTAGTATTTAAAACTGGTTAAAGAAGAATCAATATATGATCATTTTATAATATTTAATTTAATAATTATAAATAACATTCTCTTTGGAGAAAATATGTAATATTTCAAAATTTTCAATAATTTGATGAGAAACATTCCTAATATGTTTGATACTAAAATTTTAGTACTGGAAAATAGATGGGATATTACCCTTGATTAATTTCCCAATATTCTCATTGCATATGAAATGAGAATGTATTAATCATTCAAAAATAAATTAAAAGAGTAAATGTAATTTAAACCCAAGAGAAAACTAAAAATAAAAGATAAAAATATAGAATATTATTATTATTTGGGTCATGAATAAGAAATGGAATAATACTGTAAGATAATGATGTCTATTATCTCAAATAAACTCAAAAATGGAATGATAATGTATAAATTAAAACTCTCACATAAGTGTTTTAAGTTTTTTGGAATTCAAAAATTTACTATAACACTTCAAAAGAATTAATGTGAGGAGTATGAAGTTTATGATCCGAATGAGAATCCATAAAAAATATAAAAACTAAAAAGTTATTTCTAAATATACTGAGAGGAACAAAGATTCTTTGAAGAACAAGAATAATCCTAATTAGTAATGAAAAAGAATATTTTTAAAGGACAAAACTTCTCAAACATAGATATTATATGTTAACATATGAAAATTAATTATATAACATAATGATCCATGCTAGTGTCATTTTGTTTTAGTTCCATTGGAAACATGGAAATGTAAACAACTGGTCTATAAGAGATATATGATATATCCCACTATGTTCTTCATTACAAGTACCCTTCTTAGAAATGTTATACAAAATACCATTCATCATAACCTAGGGAAAGAAAACATAAGAAATGGTGCACTCAGATGCCCAATAATGGTATGTAATGGAGATATCAACATATAATGAGCATAAGGGTATGAGAACATTAGAATGATATTTCAAAACCATATATTACATATCATAGATCATAAACATGATTCATGGAATAAATCATTGATGTTCATAAGACATTATTCATAATGAAATCAACGAACATGAACCTTGAGAACATAAAATTTTCATAATACATAGAGTTTTTGTATAAACCTAAGTTTATAACTGTGCGAACATGTATAATTTGAAACTGGTTCACATATTATGTTAAGGAAATGAAATCAGGACCTCATATAAACTTATGGATGTGTACCCAGGTCCACCCATAACCTTACAGACATGAAATCTTGGTCCATTTATAATACTATGAACATGTAATTAGTTTCATGAATACAATTATGAGAATGTAATCAGGTTCATGTATAACATTATGGACATGAAATTAAGTCAACAAATAACACTGTGAACATGTAATTAGGTTCAGAAAAGTCTAATTTAATCCTGATTTTTTCATCTTTACCCAATGAATTTTAGGGATATATAAGTCTCTCCCATCACATAGTTCATACATCTGTGTGCCACAATATCATAAAAAATAATCATATCAACACATTATAACCAATGTAAAGAAAAATTGTTCCATGATCCTTTCATCAATTCACCATATCATAACCCTTGAAAAATAAATGGGTTTCAAAAACATTTCATCAACATAGACATTAACCATATAGTGATATAATAAGTATATTATAATTCAATATTCTCTCTAAAAATGATAAGTGACATCAAAGGATTTCATGTTAGATAGAAAATGATTTTGAAATATAAATTGTATCATTTCTTGAAGAAAATGGCCTTTACACTTTGGAAAACACGTTTCATAACATAAAATATTTTAAAAATCATTTTCTTTTAAAATAACCTTGTAAACCTATATGAAAATCTTTAAAAACCACTTAAAATATTTATATAGTAAAATATCAGTTCCATTTTGATATAAACTAAAAAATAGAAAAATATATTGGAAATACTATTCATTTAAAAAACCTATGAAACAAATAAATGAATCTTTAAAATAGTTATTTTTTCATTATGGAGTAAATTATCATTCATGTTATATATATTAAAACAAGGATTATGTTCATATTTTTTGTAAAATCCATAAGTTCCTTGTCTTGAAAATGACATGATGAATAATTTTAAAAAACATTGTAAATAATTCAAATAGGGGTAAAAATGATTTATTAAATCATTTGGATAATATTAAAAATAGTTTTGAAAACATTTTTAGAAGACATGGTTTTAGAAGAAAAGTAGTTTTTGACCAAACTGATAAATAAAGATAATTTTCAAAAAAATCTTTAGAAATATTGAGCATATGAATAGATGAAAATAAAGGGAAAAAATTTATTATCATGAAATAACAAGAGTATAAGAATACTAATGAGTTTACTGATGGATGGATCATAATATTTCATCATTTTAATCATAAAAATAGAAAATCATGATAATCTATGAGGTTGTATCACAAAACCATTACTACATTGGTAACATTAATTAGTAAGACCCATTAAATAATAACATAAAATGAATGTTTTAATATTATAAAATTAATTATATTTATTATATAACATATAAATGGGGCAATATATACAGCTCATATAATAATATAGGTGCATAACATTACTTATGTCTCAAAAAAGGAAATTTAAGACCAAAATCCATTATCGCTTTAGTAACCTTTGAACCATAAAGCCAATAAAAGAGTGATATTAAAATGTAAATTTAAATACCAATATTTTTATGAAAAATAATCATAGAATACATTTAGGGGTAGTGTATACAATGTATAAAATAAATAGGTAGTGAATATGGCATGTGTCTCACAAAAGTAAAAAGTGTGATGAAAACCCCTTCCCCCTTTAGTAATCTTATGAATCATAAGCCCCAATAAATAATAACATCAAATGAAACATTAAATATCATGAAAATAATGAGACTCGTTATATAACATTTAAAATGGGTAATATATACCTCGCACAAAATAAATTAGTGGTTAATTTTCATGTCTCTCGAAAATAAAAGAGAGACTAGAAATACATTACCTCCTTAGAAACCTTTGAAATGTAAATCCAATGAAAGAGAGATAATAAAATTTATATTTAAATCCAAATAATTTTAATTATAATAATGATAATATAAATTAATAGGAATTATATTAACCACATAAAATAAATGGGTGGTAAATATGGCATGTGTCTCACAGAAGTAAAAAAGTGAGACAAAAATCCATTACCATAAGTCTCAACTTCCTTCATAAACATTAAATCCTCCTATATAATAAACATAATTTTCTTATAAATCTATTTTAGAAATATAATTTTATATACCATACTATATATTATATACATAATACATTTTATTACTAATTTAGTAACAATTACATGTTAAAATTGCATTTTGGGTAATAACTGGTTTGTTTTTTTCATATATGTTTTTTTGTTTTTTTTTTCTATTACATTTATCATGGTTAAATAATATCCATAATTTTAATTACTATATAAATATAATATATATTCAGTATATATTTATTTATCTTAATCCAAAAAAGAGATAGTAAATGAAATACAGTGTTCATGCAAATGGTTGGTCGTACATACGCATGTATACAGTTTCATTTTCGAAATGAATGGAATGAAAGGAAGGTAAATAATTAATAAAATTTAAATAGTAAATATTAGTTCATATATATCAAAAATATTCATTAAAATTTTCCTTATTACATTCCATGCAAAGCGTTAGTGAAAAATGAATCACACCACTTCGTTAGTCGGGAGTACACTGTACACATGAACAATATTATCATATCTCCCTTGAAATGGAAAGTAGAAAGGTATATGTGATATAACAATTAAATAGGTTTAATTATATTAAAAATATAATATTTATTCATTTAATCTATACTTATTACTATCCATTTTAAAAAATTAATAATACATCACATCAGTTTCAGAGGGAGTGGTCCTCCATACACACAAGAAACATTATTATTTTCCAATGGGTTGGGAGGTAAGAAGGTAGATTTGGTATTATAATTGAATTGGTATAACAACATAATATATATAATATATAAACATTAAATCCATAATTATATCCATCCATAAGAGGTAGTGATGGAAAACGAATAACATCGGTTTATGAGGGAGTAGTCTACTGTATACATGAACGATGATTTCGTATCCCATTTGACAGAAGTGGAGATTGATATAGGTTATACCCTTAAACTAATAACATATAAGTATATATTAGATACATTTTCTATTATTTTATCACATTTTGAAAATATTTTAAGGATTTATAAGAAAATGTAAACCAAAAATGAATAGTTAAAAACTATACATATTCTTCAGACAACTTCCTTATCTTTAAACTAAATCCTTCCTAGAGTGTATTTATGATCTCAAAAATTCCTACAGGATATGGGGAGGGAAATAAGATAAATTTGATGTTATTTTTTGAAAAAAAATGGATTTTTAAGTGTGAAGGGGAGAGGATATGGGGTTGAATTTTATAAGTGAGGTGAGCAGTAGAGTTGTAATTTTTGTAAAGAAAAATATGTACCCATGTTTTTCACCTAACACAAGGAAAAAAATGGTCCATTAACAAAAATAATAGGTAATAAGGTATAAATATATCCATAAAATTGGTTATGGATAAGTTTCTAGATTATTTTACCCATTATCAATTTAGTTTAACCCCCCCCCCCAGCAAACCCATTTTAATACTAACCACATAAATTTATTTTTACTAAATTTACCTTTAATTAGGGTAAAATTTTAATTTAACCATATTATATAATATAAATTTTTATTATTATATCTTTTTAAAACGTTTTTTCAAGTTAAATTCATATAATTGTAAATAGATAATTGAAAATTAATCGGGAAGATGTGATGAAAAATAGGGTTTCCAAAGAAAAATGTTTCAAATGTTTTAAAAAAATTATATCAAAATTCAAGATTAAATTGATTAAAATGACCTATGTTGGATTAATTGATATATTTAATTTGAATTATTTTACTTTTAAAACAATATTAATTTAATTTTAATGTTTTTAAATTTATTAAAAGAAAAAAAAATTCTTAATAAAACCAATTTTCACTATTCATTTAGAAAAATATATTTTCAGAGAATTCTCATAAATTAAATCGAAGATAATTTTTTAATATAGTTTTCAAAAATTAAGTTTATTTTATCAAATAAAAATTCTAAAATTGGAAAAAAAATTTATAAAAAGAGTGTGAAAAAGGTGAAAAAACATCGTTTTAAAATAATACAGTTTCAAAGTGTAAAATTAGATTTATTATTTTATATTGTCTAGAAAACGCATCAGATAGATTTTAAAGACTTTATTGAATATATAATATATAAAGTTAAATAAAATAATTCACCAATGATGATTTTTTTAATTTTTTGAGGTAAAATGCTTTCAAGAGCATTGTTTTTTGAAAAATATTTTGTTTATTTTCAATTAGTATTTTTTTCATTTCTAATTAATTGGTCACCAAAGTATTCATTTTATATAATTGTGTAGTCCATATATTTTAGTAATTTATTTAATCTTATTCATACTTTTTATTCCAATGGTTACGTGATAACTATCATATTAAATAATAATATTTTAATAGTTTGTTGTGTTGTGTTAAAACTAGATATTCAATGTAATACAATATATCAAAGAAAGTATAATTTTTTAAGAAGGAAATATTAAAAAAAATAGGGTTGTTACATTCTATGCCCTTAAAATGTCTTTTCCCCTAAAAATTTGTAATATTGTTACCAACAACTAAAGATACTTCTGCCTTATTACATCATCATGTTCCTACATAACTTTATTGAGATGGTGATTTCACCACAAAACTTTAACCAAGTAAGGGTCTTGTTTCACATAACATTCTATAAATTATCCATAATCTCAGCTAATTATTCCTTCTATGAAGTGTCATGCTTCAATGGTATGACCTTTGAGTTCATTACATGTGAAGGATCTGATATGTACATTCTCAGGAGAGATACATCGAACACATCATATACTTGAGTTAGGTTTGGTGGAAGAGAAAACTAATATTCTATTGTCCCAATATGATCCAAAACATAAAATGGATTGATATACCTAGGTATTATCTTTCCTTTGAATCGTAAACACAATTTCATCCTTTGGTTTTACTTCCATAAATTTTTACTTCATCTCTTAATCCATGAAATGAAGATAAATTTTTTTATGACCGAAGCAATAGTGGATCATGAGACCCACAAAATAATGATAATTCATTCCTTATTTCAACAGTAATTTTAAAAAATAGAATTTTTAGCACATTTTATCCAATAATGTCTAAATTTTAACTTAATTCCTTCCATGAATATTTAACCATATGGATCTTATTATCACATACCAAATAGGTGAATATATTAATCATCTATTCTTTGGAAATATGGTAATATCTAAAATTATGATCAAAACTTTATGAAAAAAAACCTACTTTAAAAAATTAACACTTTCATCATTACATAAATAAAATAACATATTATTAAATATATTTCATTTATCCAAAAATGTTGTAAACTCCATAAATGATAACATAAAACACTTAGTTACCAAAGAATTAAAAAGTATAATGGAAATCAATACCATCAAATTTTATTTATCCATAATAATAATCTCTTTATCCAAAAGAAAACAATACAAAACATAGGGTAATATTAGTTTTTTATTAGAGATAGTTTCAAAAACCACTGATAATGTTTTTCAAATATTTATAGAAGGTTTTTTAAAAACCAAAAAAATTTATTTTTTTCATTTTTTAAAAATACACACTTCCTCCCCCTCACCCAAATCCCACCTCTTTATTCCTCCCACTCTCTCATGAGCCCCCCCCCCCTCCCCAAGCCTATTCTGGAGCACCAATAGTAGTTTCACCTCACCAACACCCTTTTCACCTCGCCTCCACACCCTATTGCACCTCACTGTCGCCCCCATTCTCCCCACCTAGATTCTCCATTCATCATCACTGTCCCTTAGCCCCTAAACTTCTCCCCTCATTGTCACCCATCATTCCCCCTAAGCTCTTCCCTTTTAAAACCAACCAACCCTCAGTCCTCATTTATATCTATTTTTTAGTTTCATTTTAGACTCTATCCTTAAAATTTTTGTTGTGGATTTTCATCAATTAAAGTATCTTTTCTTATCCTCCTTTTTCCTTCCCCAACATTCTTCAAATTATCCTTCTTCTTATATGATTGTGTAGTGGGATCCTACAATCTTTAGTAGTATTTGGATGATTAATTAATGAGGGTTTATTATAGATAGGTCTAGTGGTGGATCATTTTCTATTTGGGGAGGCTTGATCCTTCATTTATTTATTTATTAGTGTCTCAGCTTTTAGGGTTCAAAGAGTTATGGGATTCAAGAATTATTCTTATTTAATTATGTGTGAATGTTGATTTACTAGGATTTTTCATTCATTAGGTGGATGGTTGAACATATTTTATGAAAGATAATATACAATTTAAATAAATTTAAGGGAAAATGGGTGGTCTTTATGTGATTTACTTGATTCTATGATATTTTTTATATATTTATTATTCTATTTTTATATTTTTTCTCTGAAAAAATATTCTTGTTACCATTATGATGTTATGATCACATATCCTAATTTGGTAATCACTTAAATTAAATAAAAAATTGGTTGTTTAGAAATATAGGATTTGTTGACATTATTTATTCCCTTGATGATAGTTTATTATGTGAAGAATTATTTGAAGAGGTTGGAGAAAGTTATTATAAACTGATTAATAAATTTTATCACCTTTCATAATTACATAACTACTTAAATTATAAAATTATTTAGGATATATGAAAATATAGAACATTGATAATAATTTATGGTCACTATCAAATAGTTCCATGAGCTCTAAAATTGTCAAGTTATTTTTTTCATTTAATTCCATAGTTAATATTATTAAATAGTTTAACATATTCCACAATGGGGTTCAAAATATAAAATTGATTCTTCACTATACTTTTTTAAATGATTAAAATGATATTGATTTTTTACTTTTAATATCATTTTTATAAGGAATTTATTTCAATTATAAAATTATAAATATGATATTAATTTATTATAAATATTATATTCAATAATAAAATAAATGTTAAAGAAAATACATAAAAGTTTTATATGAGAATTTAACATCGTCAGTATCTAAGGTATTAAAGAACCACCAAGGTGAATGATGTTTTTTATGTGTTTTATGAAGGTGGGAAAACTATGTATTTGATTTAATGAAAGTATTATATTTTAATTAAACTATTTTGTTATAGATACTTTTAATGATCACTTATATTTTATAATGGGGATTATGATAATAAAAATGAAAATACTTTGGTTTTGAATAATTTTATTTGAAATCGTAATAGCTTATGAAAAGATGAGAGGGGATTTATAATATCTCAATAATAATAGAAATAATTTATGAGAATATGATGTAATTATAATAATTGAAATTTATAAATATGGTTTTTATATGATATTATAATGAAATATTTTAGAAATAAATGTGTCAAATAAGGAACCCGTACCATTCTTTTCAAGACACCTCCGTTAAATATCACATTGAATTCTGGTTTTATAATTTTTTTGGTAATATAAAGGGAGAATTTTGTAAATTATTTCACATTAACATAGTTAGTTTCATGTCCTTGGTGTATTTTTTGTAATGTTGTTTTTTGAAAATTATATGAATATGTTTATCAGGTTAAGTAAATTTTTTAAAATTTGTGCTTTTAAAAATAGAAATGTGTATGTTTTTAAATCATCAAGTGGGAAGTTTTGAAATTATATTTCATAACACATATTTTTGATATATTACATAATATTATATGAATTTTATGATATATTTTATCTTGTTTTTATGGGTTAAATTAGGAATCATTATAACTATGATAATTTTAAATATTAACATGAAAAAAATATAGAAAATAGAATATTATGTCTTCGGTTAAAAGGATAACATTCATGGTTAAATTTTTTATTAATATTTTTTCTTGCTGATAAAAATTTTATTATATTTTCCTTATAAAATAATATGGAAGTAAAATTATATATGATAATTTATGGATGATATGCGAGGATCACAATTTTTGAATTTTTAGCTCTATATTTTCATTTTTTGGGGATTTTTCATTATTACTGTTTTGAGTAACATAACATGAATTTGTATTAAATTGAATGTTAAGGTGAACTATTTAATGGAAATTGATAATGTTATTGAATGTTATTAATTCAATTATGAGAATAATGGAATAAATATAATGTGGTTTTTCATAAATATGTTATGTTATTTTATAGAAGAAATTAAAAATGTTGTATTGTCTGTATATTTTGATAGGTTTTTATTGACTTTTTTTTAAAAAGGTTTACTATATGTTGTGTAGGAGATAAAAATAGGTATTTTATTTTAAATCATGTTGAATTGTGTAGTTTTTTTATTTTAGATAAAAAAATTATATTCAATCAACAAAACTAAAAATTAATATGGGTTATTTATGTTAAAAATAATAATTATATTACTTCTATATGTTTGTTGTTCTGATTCCACATAAAAAATTATATATTATTTTATAAACTTTTATAATTAATCTTACATTATTTATAATCTTGAAATAATTTTTATTATTTGTTTTAATTTTTGTTTAATAAATAGGTGGTATATTTTTATATATATGGATAAAATCTAGATCACATTATTGGGGAACACACCTTAGAATGATAAGTGTCTGGATGAGTTTTTAGATTTTACGATTTCTAATTGATCTATAAAGACCCAAGCTTAACATAAATAGATATTATATTACTTTTTTTAAATACATAATACATGACACAAGCAGATGTTGAATGACCATATTAGTTTAGTGTCTTTTGAAACTAGGAGCGCATTCTCTGATCTTGGTGAAAAATCTTCAATATATCCCAAAAAGATATTCCACTTTATTTTTCCTACCTAAACCCATTCATTGTATCCTGGGGACAAGAAAACATATGAAAATGGTGATATCAAAAGCTCAGTAAAGGTAATCATATAAAATATCATAAAAAAATAATCAAAATAATGTAAAAACATGAACATAACTTTTGAAAACCCTTCCACATTAATCATATATCAAAATCTTGATTCATGAAATAAACCTTGGTAGTTCATAAGGCATAAATCATAAATGAATCCTGAACCTTGAAAAAATAGCATTGAAAAAAATAGAGTTTTGGAAAAACATAAGCATAGAAAATAATTTCCATATTAGCCAAGAAACATTTCCAAGACAATAATTGTGTAAAAATTCCACTACTAAACTGGGTACACATGTTGTTCCATCCCTGTATCACTAAACCGAATTTACTTTCCATTCCATCCTTGTATTGCAGAATTGGATTTACTTTCTGTTCCATTCATGTCTAGCTTATGATATATAAATCATTTTCCAATGAATTTTAGGGAGATATAGGTTCCACCCATCATTAATGAAAGCCATACATATTTGTACCACAATAACATAAATCATTCAACATAATATAACCAAAGGAATAAAATGGGTTTCTTAAATATCATTCCAACGTAACATAATCCCTATAAAACAAATGGATTTATTAAATATAATTCCACTATAAACATAATAAAACCATATGAATAATATATATATAATACTCTAACCATAACCCTATTAAATAATTCCATATTAGATGAAAAATAATTTTTATAGAACACTTGAAGTTAATTATCAAGGAAAATATCCTTTCTTCTTCAAAAAATACTTCATTTCTTAAAATACAATGAAATTTTAAAAGAAAATAATTTCTTGGAAAATAAACTTGAAAATTTTTAAGGGAATATTCGTGGAAATAATTCATTATGAACACATAAAAATACATTTATACCATATAAGTTAAAAAAATCATTCTTCTGGTACTTTTTCTGGAAAAGTAAAAAAGTACCTTGTTTTGAAAAAAAAAGAAATATTTCATTCAAACCATGCCGAAAAATGTCAAAAATGGGTAAAAATGACTATAAACATCCGTATGATAATAGTAAAACATTTTATGAAATAATTTTTAGAAATCATGTATGTGGAGGATAAATGTACCCTAGTAAATACTTATGTATAAACAATCTCTTATAAATTTATAATTAGTAGAATTGTATGACTCATAAAATAAAATAAAAAGTTATAAATATATATAAATATCACAACCTTAACAATAAGAATCATAAAAACAATCATGGGCAACATAAACACCACACAAAATAAAAAGGTGTTGTATAAGGCATATGTCCAACAGAAATAAAAGATAGAAAAAATAATCTCTTACTGTAGGTCTGATATTTTTTTTATGTATCCAAACATCATTTTTAATGATTTAAATGATGTCATTGACTTATTCCATAATCATAGTAATTTTTATGATATCATATATGATCATATTTTCACCCATTTATTAATAACATTTCATTATTACTCGTTATTTGGTTATTAATTGCTTCATTTTATAATGCTCATTTTATCGAATAAGTTCTAGTTATTATTTTTATTTCATATTTATATCATTAAAAAAGGATATTAACATATTATATAACACATTTTTTCATTCTATACATATATATATTTATGTTTTACTGTATATCATGTAGAATGAATTGCATCACATCATGGAGATGGTAGGTAGTACGTACGCAAGAGCGATGATACCATTACTTTAATTATGAAATGATATGGAAGTGGATGGTATATATGTTGTTTCATAATTCATATCATGTTTTAATAATCATATATATTTATTATTTCTAAAATTATATCCATCCATGTAAGATGGTGGTGAAAAAATAGATTACACCACAGCGTGGAGATGGTAAGTCATACATACACACGTGTGGTGATTTAATTTTTTGTAGGATGAATAGAATGTGTAATATGGTTGTTCCATAACCAAAATAATATCTTGTAATATAAATGATAATGGATATATTACTTTAGTATGTAAACAAATAATTAAGAGGAATTACAAGAAGAAGTAATTTGAATGAATCAGTAGAGGACATTACCTCTTCTTCGATGAGCTCCCTCTAGGTCTCCTCTTAAAGGGACTATACTTTTTAATTTTTAGAATTCCAGAACCACTATAATGTGAGTGATGCAGTTATTAATGGAAATAGGTAGGTGATATATGATATTTAAGTCTAAATGTGAATTTAAATTGTGAGGAACAATGTTCCCTTTTATAATTGAGGTGAGGGGGGCATTTGGAACCTCAAAAAAATTTAATTTATAATAAAATCAATCCACATCGAAAAACAACCAAAATTTCATATTTTATAATATTAGATGAGATAATGTTATAATATCATAAATCAATAAAATTTTGACAAGTTTTTCTATCAATTTAAAACTTATCTTTTTAATTATCCATTAGTTATTCTATTTTAAATTTAACAATGGTAGAAAATGTATCACTATTAAAATATTGTAATTTTTACTTATTTGAAGAAAATTGGACCAAAATGAATAATTTAGAACATTTTAGAGCATATAATAATTATTTAATATTTTAAAAAATTTATTATGATTTTCAAATAATATAATAAAACATTATTTTGACAAAATATCAATAGTTCCAATTTTGACACAATTCATTTCTTGGATTTTTAAAAAAATCATGATAAGATGTTGTCCTAAAACCAAATAATCTATTATATACATAAGTTTAAAGGTCATCTATTAAATTAATTTAATATATTAATTATCCATAATAATATTTATTTTAATATTGTTAACCACATTAATTTTATATTTCCATTAATAAAATAATTACAACATCAGTTTTGTGTAATTATTTAAAATACATGTTTTTTGAATAAAAAATTAAAATAAAATACTATAACAAAGATAAATCTTCAAGATTTTATAGGAATACATATAGTAGAATATATCTTATGTTTAGCCCTACATTAAAAATGATATATTTATTAAAACATTAATGTGGAAACTCTAACATCATTTTAAATGAAATATTATATGTGCCATAATCATTTCCATATGGATCCAAATGATAAATAAATCAACCCTTGGATGATTATAGTCGATATATAATATAAAATTAAGATTTTTTTCATGTGTTTTTTTTTGTTTTAATGGTTATTATCATTTAATATAAAAAATTTTATTGATTTTTCAACAATTAAATAATTTATGTATCATCATTATATAAGAATTTAATATAATTAATTAACCTCTAAAAATTCTAAATAAATTACCATGATTTATATAATTCAATTATATTTTGAGAGACTATTTATTATCTATTTTATCTCATATTTATAACTATATTAAAATTATTCTACTTATAAGAAATATGAGGGTGATATGTTGTCACTTTCTTTTATTTTAATAATATATATATTATATTCATGGAAATAGTCTATTAAATGAATAAATTAAGATCATTAAGTGTTAAGGGTAAACTTGAATTCATCCAGTAGGATTTTTTTTGGTTTTAGGGTAATTTTATAAAACTTATGATAATATTTTAGACCCTAATTTACCCAATTTAACTTTAACTATGGTAAATAAAAATTACCAAAGTTATTATTCATAAAATCAAATAAATAAAATAAGATCATTTACATAATTTGGACCCACTAGTTATAAATATATAATACATTATTAAAAATTTTAAACACAAAATTTTCTTTAATTAAATTAAAATTAATCCTGTTTTTGGAATGAAAAAGGGTTTTAAAAGATAAAACATTGTATAAGATTGAAATGTTTTTACAAAATTATAAAATGTAAAATTAATTCCAAAGACATAAATTAAATTGAAAGATAAATATATGTTATATTTATACATTAAAACCATTCAATAATATAATTTAACCATATAAACTATTTTGATGAAAAAAGTTGTTTTCAATTAAAATTTAGTGTATTTTTACTATTCATCAAAACATGAAATTTATTAGAAAAATATCAAACATTCATACAAAGTAAATTTTTATATACTGATTAGAAATAAAATTTCTATGTTATTAAATATAATATTTAAAAGTTTCAAAAACTATATTTAAAAGTGATGTGATATCAAAAGGTGGGAAAAAACATTTTTTTATAAATACTTGTTTTATATAAAAAATAAATTTGTTCTTATATCATGTCTACAAAACATATAATATGAATTTTAAACATTAGATTTTATATATAACATATATATATTATTAATAAAATACATGGAGAAGGATTTTATTATTTAATAAACTCACTTAAACTCATTCTTACGTGAAATGAATTTTGTCAAAATAACTAGTATTTATGCGTAACACAAACTGATCATGGTGTTACATATACAGCAACCGAAACTGGTGTTGAGTATAGAATAATATTTTGTTGGTGTAGCATACAACATAATACATCAAATAAATCTCATAAAAATCTCAGGATATTACATGATATGTTGATGGGAAAATAAGATCTTCATGTCCTAAATGTAAATTTAGAATACGATTCAAGAGATATGAATTTTATAAAAATATGATATTGAAGCAATACCTGACTCAATATTTTTTTTGGATTTGTAATAGAGAATCGAAAGATAGTTAAATCAAGAAAACTGGTATCAATCAATAGAATGAGCTCCCACCTTCATTGAAAATGGACAATGAAATACAAAAGCTTATAAATGATTCTTTTGTAATTACAAGAAACAACATCAACATCAAAACATATCATAAAAACCATTTAAGGGTGATACAAATAGTAACATGACATGTGATGTGTTTGGGAATATAGCAAAACCAGATGAAAATTTTAAGGAATCATTATAAAATTTTCTTAATTCTTTGGAGACTAATGTAAGAGATAACTTTACTGAGCTGAAAAATGTGTTTCATGATTTAGTTGATGATGAAAATCAAGAGCTATATGATGGATGTTTAAAATATTCAAAACATTCTTTTCTATTGAAGGTGTATCATATTAAATGTAAAATCCCAGGTAAATAAAGAATAATACATTTTCATATTTATTAATATTTGTGAATTATATCTTAATTTTACTCTAACGGGGTTTCTATGTTAAATAGCGTACCGAATATTCAACAACGTATTTTTTTAAATCTTATGTTGCACACTAATAATATAATAATATTATTTTAAATGGTAATTAGCACGTAGCCATTGTATTAGAAATAATGAATAGAAATATCTAAAATATTATTATATATGTTTGTTAAATTTTTTTACATTTATCCAATAAATGTTAGAGGCCTAAAATGTGAATAAATCTAATTTTAAGCATAAATTCCCTAATATTCACTAAAAGGTCGATTTACTGCCTTTTTATGGAGAACCCTCTTTAAATCTAGTTTTTGTCACTTTAATAAATTCTATATTAACAAATAAAATCCTACTTTATGATGGGGACATCAAAAAAAATTTTGTAAATTTTTAGAATTTTTCCGATAAAGTTCATTTTTAATGAATAGTGATAAAATACTGCATTTTACTTCAAAACTTCTTTTTCATCTAATTTAATTATTTGGTTATATTTTTTTTATTGTTTTTAAAGTGTAATTATAATATATTTTTACCATTTAATCCAATGGTGGTCATTATAATTAATTTCACTTCGAAATTGGACATAAACAATTGTCAATCTTTTGATAGATATTGTTTCTTAAAAACACGCTATTTGTTTTGACAACGGGAATTATTTTTAAATTAATTACATAAATTTCTATGTTTGGAATTTGGTAAAATGGATTCCATATTTGGAATTAGAAGGTCCAAATTATGTAATTAGGAATCTTTTGTTTTTAGACATTATGAATAGTAACGACGACAATTATCTTTAATTATCATGATTAATTAGTAACCGGGTAGTTAAGGGTAATAAAATAATATCATAATAATATAAAATGACCACAACATATGTCAAAATATTATTTTTTGAGTCATGGGATGCCTTGTACCAACCTTGGGACCCCATGGAATCACTTTAGTATGATAGTGACCATTTATCATATTATTTTTAAAGAAAGGGAAATATAACCAAAGTTTGTATCACCTAAGTAAAACAATTTTAATTTTGTTTACATAAATTATCTCTAAGACTATAAATATTCACTGGAAATATGAAAATATTTCCTACATTATGGTACCTTTTTATATTTATTTCACACATTAAATAAATAAATTTATTATGACACCATGATGATGTAGTGATTGCCTCATTAATGAACTATTTAAATAAAATGAAAAGATAATGTAAAATATAAGACATACACTTGTAAAAAACCTATTGGATGGGTGGATTTCGAACACTTGTCACCTTATCCTCAAAATATATAATTGTGGGACCTTCAAAATCCGAAAATCATTTCATAATAAAGAAACATTTCATGACCTTCCAAGAGTGCCCCTCCTCCCTCTTATAAAAGGCCCCCACCTCTACCCCCTTACCCACACCTCTCAAGCCCTTGGATAGTCCAACCTATACTCATATATTCTCTCCACATCCCTATCTTACTCATATAATTCTAGCCTCACATTGCGTATAAGTATTCCCAAGGAAGCCTTTGGCTCAAATCAAAAAGAGTTTCCAAATTTAGAGGTAATGTATTCTCTCGAGTTTCTTTCTTTTATTTTCCCTTCTTCACTCCCCCTAACATTATTATTATTTGATTACATAACAAAACCATTATACTGAATATACTAGTATGTTTTTATGAGATTTATTTTATTTACACTTACACACACCTCTTTCTAATGGTTAAAGAACATATTGTTTCTGTGGGTGGCAAATTACTGCCTCACGAAATGATGATTGTTCAATATTTTTTAGCACATTTCATGGTGGCCATTAAGATGAAACTATTTTTATACATGATATATATTATGTATATGTTTACTTTATGCTTCTATATTTTTATTTTATATCATACCTTTATGGTTTCCATTATTGGTAAACACGATAATCTCATTAGATGAAGTGTGGACTACTGCCCCCTCAAAGTGATATGACTCATTAATACCATATGTGGTACATATAAAGGATAGAGTTAATGATATTATATATGATACTATACTATAATTATAACACTACTATGTATCATTTTGTTTTAATTCCATTAAATATGAAATATAAATCGAATTAGCATTCATGCGTACATACGGCTTACCGTCTCCATGAACAGTGCATTTCATTTCTTACCTCTAAATGTTATGTACTATTATAAATACATGTATATGCTGTATATATATGATATATATTATATCCAGATCATGAATATCATTCTGGATATAATGAACCTTTGACCACATGAACAACATGTAATTATAAGAAGTCCATTCTTGGCTTATGTACCAAATATCGACAAAACGAACATTATTAACATAAATGATTTCATAATGTTTGTAACATGTAAATAAGTGAAATAAAAGTAATAATAAACCTGAAAAAAGTTCTTAAACAAGTATAAATAAAATTTACTTTATTATTCAGGAGATTAAAGAACAATCGAGTCAAATTGGACACGAGGTAAGGGATTTCGTCTCAATCTCCTTTCATTGAGGCATATTTTGTTTTAATACAAGACTTTCTTTTATACGCTATATAAACACCTTTGACTTTTCATTTCATTCAAAGGGAATCTTTTTCTAGGAAGGGTTTTACTAAACAAAAAAAGGAATGTTTCTTTTAAAGTACGTGGTGACAATGACTTTTCTGCTGCCACGAGTATTATTTGATCTTTGGCTTCCTCAACAAGCCGTAATGTTTTTCAAAAAGAAAATAAAAACCATATACTCTATTATGTACTTTGTTACTGAAAATGGTTTTGATAATAGATTTTTTATGTCAATATATTTACGTTTTATATTTTGATTGAAATGTGGAAATGTTTTCTTTCCTTTATATTTATTTTATGTCTTATGATTTTATAATGGTACTTTGAAATTGGATAGGTGGTTACGTGATAAACCAAATGATAGGTGGTTCCATGTATACCAAGATGGGTGGTTATGTTATAACCTCAAATGCATTGGGTATGGAAGTCGGCCTTATGGCTATTCCATTTAGTGACATGTGTGGAATTCGACCGTATGGTTATTCCATTTAAGTATGTTTATGTTCCAAGATACCTTTATACGTTATGTGTTCTTTATATGGGTTTTATGGTAATATTTTGGTTACAAAAGGGTAAGAAATGATCTTTTATTCAGTGAAGAGTATTTACTACTTCATAAATTTTAAAAGTATTATTTATGATTACGTTTTCATGGTTTACTTGTTGTTTTGAAAAACTAATAGTTTCTTTCTTTGTGTATCCCTTACTGAGCTTTTTATGATCATCCTCAGTTTTTGAAATGTTTTTAATATGACATAAAGTGGAATAGGTTCAAGGATGGGATTAAGAAAAAGTCATGCTGTATAAAATATGGAACTAGACATGAATATTTTTTGAAAGAGTTTTTATTTTATGAAAAATGGAAACTAAGTAGAAGTTTCTACTTTGTAATATTTTTCAATGTAATAGTTATGGCCTAACTCTCTAAAACTCTTAACCTAAAAATATTCTCAATGTGAATTCTTGAAATAACCCAAGATTAAGTAATGTTTAAGGATGGGGCATTATAGTTGGTATCAGAGGTCGGTTTAGATAACTTTAGGAGTTATAATTCTATTAAATGATTATCCAAAATTATTTTTTTACACATTATGGTCAAATTGAAATGATATAGGATTTAAAGATTACCATGTTGATTCCTCTAAGATATGTTTTTTCAGAATGGATTTCCATAGAGGAAATAGGAAAGCAGTACTAGGAAGGCATACAGAAAGAAATGACCTTCCAAATCAACATCCTGAGATGGTCGGAATTGGAACTGAATAGTTTTTTGCAGTAATGGAATATTTGACTCAAGTGATAAATGGTGGTGGTATCCAGGCCCAATATTATCCATATCAACCGCATAGGAACATGTTAGTGGTGGAACATTTCATGAGGCAACATACCCAATCATTTAGAGGATCATCTGACCCCGTGCTAGCTAAAGGGTGGATTAAAGCACTGGAGAAGATTTTCGATGTCATGGGGAGTTCAGACAATCAAAAGGTTAGTCTTGCTGTTTACCATTTGGAGGGTGACGCAGATCAGTGGTGGTCGATGGTTAAAAATATCAGGGATGCTGATGAGATTTATGCTCTTGATTGGGATGAATTCTATGGTTTGTTTCTTGAGAAATATTTTCCTAAGGCTATTCGACTTAGGATGGAAAATAAATTCTTGGAATTGATGCAAGAGAATGACTCAGTGTCTTCTTATGAAGAAAATTTCACTCGATTGGCAAGGTATGCTCCAAATTTTATTCGAGACCTTGATAGTAAAATCAATCATTTTTACTCAGGATTAAAGCCAAAATATGGATGGGCATTAGCTTCTCGTGATTTCAAATGTTATGAAAAACTTGTTTGATGTGTTGAGAAGGTGTAAATAGATTTTTTTGATGATCAAGTATTCTATTACAACCAACAGAGGAAGATACCAAGGTGGTAGGAGAAAGGGAATAATCCTTCAAAATGGTTCGAAGGTAAGAAAACTAAGTTTTCAGTTTGTGATAAATGTGGTAAAAAGCCTGTTGGGGGATGTTTTTGAATTCTATAAAGTGCTTCTGATGTGGTAAGATGGGACATAAGGCTCTTGATTGCACTAGAAAAGATCAGGGTAATGGTAAGACCAAATTTGATTTAGAGTTAGTGAAATGTTTCAAGTGAAATGAGATGGGTCATTATGCAAATGAGTGTTTGACAAAGAGCTTGAATGATGGGAAGTAGTCAGAATACAAGCAGAAAGGTGTGGTAAAATCCTTTGAAACTACTTTAGCAGATGTTGGGCCATAAAATGAAGTGGTATCAGGTACATTGTTTGTTTTTTCAGATTATTCCAATGTGTTGTTTGATTCAGGGTCTACACATTCTTTCATCTCTGAAAAATTTTCTAGTAAAATGGGAATTCCATCTCAAGAAATGACACTAGAAATTGTGGTAAAAACGCCTAGGGAAAACGTTGAGGCATACAGAATTTATAATAATCTTCTTATCCTTATCTGTGGAAAGAACCTACTTGAAAACCTTATTGTTTTAACTCTAGTAGAGTTTGGTGTTATTTTGGGCGTGGATTGTCTTTTTATTTATCATGCTATGATTGACTACAGAGCTAAAGAGGTTTCTTTTCAGAAAGATTTCTAGTTTGTGTACAAGAATGAAACCTTACTTTTGATAACATATCAGGAAGCTGAGAAACTAGTAAATGATGGAAATGAATGTTACCCTGCATATATTGTTGAAAAAAAAGTACTGTTCAGATTAATGATGTTCCAGTGGTAAATGAGTATCTTGATGTTTTTCCTGATGAGTTTCCTGGTATTATACAAGATTTAGAAGTTGAATTTACTGTTGACTTAGTTCCTAATTCTAATCCAATTTCAAACCACCCTTATCGAATGGATCAAGATGAACTTTTAGAGTTAATGAAGCAAGTACATGAGTTATTAGATAAAGGTTTCATTCTCCCTAGCACATCACTATGGGGTGCTTCTATCTTTTTTGTTAAAAATAAAGATGGTTCAATGAGACTTTGCATTGATTATAGAGTATTGAATAACATAAATTTTAAGAACAAGTATCCTTTGCCTCATATCGATGATTTGTTTGATCAGCTCCAGGGAGCTCAGTATTTTTCAGAGATTGACTTGAGGTCGGGGTACCATCAGTTGAAAGTAAAAGAAGCAGACGTTCTGAAGACCATGTTTCATACTAGATATGGCCATTAGGAATTTGTAGTTATGCCTTTTGGGTTATCCAATGCACATGTTGTATTCATAGATCTAATGAATAGAATTTTCCATGACTTCTTAGATAAGTTTGTGGTTGTGTTCATTGATGATATTTTGGTTTATTCCAAAAGTAAATAGAAACATGAATGTCATTTAAGGGTTGTCTTGAAAACCATAAAAGAAAATAAATTGTATGGAAAATTCAGAAAGTGTGTGTTTTGGATACAACAAATTTCTTTCCTTGGTCACATTGTTTCAAAAAATGGAATAACTGTTGATCCTACTAAAACAAAAGTTGTTAAAGAATGTACAAGACCCACAAAAAAACCGAGATCCGTAGTTTTCTTGGTTTGGCAGGTTATTACTGATGTTTTTTTGAAAAAATTTCAAGGTTATATAGTCCAATGACTAATTTAACTCAAAATGGTTTTAAGATCATTTGGACAAAAGAATGTGATGATTGTTTTCAGGAATTGAAAAGAATATTGGTGAATTCCCCAGTTTTGGCACTGCCTTCTAGAAATGGTGAGTTTGTTATCTACAGTGATGCTTCGTTGAAAGGACTCGGTTGTGTCCTTATGCAGAATGATAAGGTAATTGCATACACTACTGGAAATTCAGGCTATAGCCACGGTTCTAAACCGTGGCTATAGGCCCTCAAACTGTGGCTATCGGTAATAGCCATGGTTTGGCGAACCGTGGCTAAGTTTGGCATGGCTATATGCCTAGACCTATAGCCACGGTTTGGAACCGTGGCTTTAACTCTATAGCCACGGTCCAAACCGTGGCTATAGGTTTATAGCCATGGTTTAAACCTTGGCTGTATACCTAATGCCACGGTTTCAACCGTGGCTATACTAAATGTCGAACAAAATCTATAGCCACGGTTTTAAACCGTGGCATTATGTCTATAGCCACGGTTTAAAACCGTGGAAATAAATCAATAGCCACGGTTTAAAACCGTGGCTATAGGGTGTCCAAATCCATAAAAAAATACCACCTGGACACACCCTGGACACCCCCCCTGCCACCCCCGGCCAGTCCCCCCCTGCCAGTACCCCCTGCCAGTCCCCCCTGCCAGTCCCCTCTGCCACCCTCCTGCTAGTCCCCCCCCCTGCCAGCCCCCCCTGCCCACTGCTTGTCCCCCTGCCAGCCCCCCCTGCTTGTCCCCCTGCCAGCCACCCCCCCCCCCTGCCCCCTACTTGTCCCCCTGCCAGCCCCCCTGCCCCCTGCTTGTCCCCCTGCCAGCTCCCCCCATGCCCCCTGCTAGTCCCCCCCCCCCCGCCAGCCCCCCCTGCCCCCTTCCAGTCCCCCCTGCCTGGACACCCCTCCCCCCTGCTTGTCCCCCTTGCCACCCCCCTGCCAGTCCCCCCTGCCCCCTGACACCCCCTGCTAGTCCCCCCTGCCCCCTGCTAGTCCCCCCTGCCACACCCCTGCTTGTCCCCCTACCAGCCCCCCTGCCCCTGCCAGCCCCCCTGCCCCTTCCAGCCCCCCTCCCCCCTGCCCCCTGCTTGCCCCCCTGCCAGCCCCCCCCCCCTCCCCCTGCTTGTCCCCCTGCCAGCCCCCCCTGCGACCCCCCTGCTTTCCCCCCTGCCAGCCCCCCCTGCTTGTCCCCCTTCCAGCCCCCGCCCCCCTGCCCCTGCCAGCCCCCCCTGCCCCCTGCTTGCCCCCCTGCCAGTCCCCCCCCCCCCCTTCCCCCTGCTTGTCCCCCCTACCAGCCCCCCCTGCTTGTCCTCCTGCCAGCCCCCCCTGCCCCTTGCTTGTCCCCCTGCCAGCCCCCCCTGCTTGTCCCCCTGCCAGCCCCCCCTACCCCTGCCAGCCCCCCCTGCCCCCTGCTTGCCCCCCTGCCAGCCCCCCCCCCCCCCTTCCCCCTGCTTGTCCCCCTGCCAGCCCCCCCTGCCACCCCCCTGCTTGTCCCCCTACCAGCCCACCCCCCCTGCTTGTCCCCCTGCCAGCCCCCCCCCCCCCTGCCACCCCCCCCTGCCCCCTGCTTTCCCCCCTGCCAGTCCCCCCCCTTCCCCCTGCTTGTCCCCCTGCCAGCCCCCCCCCTGCTTGTCCCCCTGCCAGCCCCCCCTGCTTGTCCCCCTGCCAGCCCCCCTGCTTGTCCCCCTGCCATCCCCCCTGCCCCTGCCAGCCCCCCCTGCCCCCTGCTTGCCCCCTGCCACCCCCCCCCCTTCCCCCTGCTTGTCCCCCTGCCATCCCCCCCCCCCCTTCCCCCTGCTTGTCCCCCTGCCAGCCCCCCCCCCCCTCCCCCTGCTTGTCCCCCTTCCAGCCCCCCCCCCCTTCCCCCTGCTTGTCCCCCTGCCAGCCCCCCCTGCTTGTCCCCCTGCCAGCCCCCCCCCCCCTGCTTGTCCCCCTGCCAGCCCCCCCTGCCCCTGCCAGCCCCCCCCCCCTGCCCCTGCCAGCCCCCCCCCCCCCTGCCCCCTACCAGCCCCCCCCCCCCCCCCTTCCCCCTGCTTGTCCCCCTGCCATCCCCCCCTGCCCCCTGCCTGTCCCCCCCCCCTGCCCCCTGCCAGCCCCCCCCCCCCTGCCCCCTTCCAGCCCCCCCCCCTGCCCCCTGCTTGTCCCCCCCCCAGCCCCCCCCCCCCCACCTGCCCCCTGCCAGCCCCCCCCCCCCCACCCACCCCCCCCCCCACCCTGCCCCCCCTGCCCCCTGCTTGTCTCCCTGCCAGCCCCCCCCCCCCCCCCTGCCCCTTTTTTGTCCCCCTGCCAGCCCCCCCCCCCCCCCTGCCCCCTGCTAGGTCCCCTGTCAGTCCCCTCCTAGGCCCCCTGTCAGTCCCATGCTAGTCCCCCTGCCCCCTGATATGATAACCAATTTTATCTGATCTGATAACCACGACATCTTCAGCACTGCCAGATTCAGGTTTAACAGGTACCAATTCACCAATTCTGACATGTTTAGCAGCATGAGATAAGACAGGAACAGACTGAACTACATCAGATTTACAGACCATGTTTAGCACCCCTCCCCCCTGCTGGACACCCCCCTGCTGGACACCCCCTCCCTCTGCTGGACAACCCCCCCTGCTGGACACCCCCCCCTGTTGGTAAGAAATTTATACGAATAACTAGAGGAAGGATCTTTCTTTTGAGGTAGGTGATCATGTTTTTCTCAAAGTTTCTACATGGAAAAGTGTGATGCGTTTTTTCAAGAAAGAAAATCTGAGTTCGAGGATCATTGGACCTTATTAAATCCTGGAGAAGGTTGGATCAATTGCATACAGAGTGGAATTACCTCCAATTTTGTCCCAGGTACACAATGTTTTTCATGTATCAATGTTGAGAAAGTATATGCCAGATCCATCTCATGTTTTGAGCCCAGACGTAGTTCAGTTGGAAGAAAATCTCTCTTATGGGGAACAACCATTCCAGATTCTTAACCATAGAGATAAAGTGTTGTGGAATAAGTTAATTCATCAGGTGAAGGTCTTGTGGGAAAACGATATTTTTGAAGAGGCTAAGTGGTAATATGAAAATGCTATGAGGGATAAATACCCCCACTTATTTTGATAAGTGAATAAAATTGTGAGGATGCAATTCCCAAAAGGGGGGAAGGATGTAACATCCCAGGTAAATAAAGAATAAGACATTTTCATATTTATTAATATTTGTGAATTAAATATTAATTTTATATTAACTAGGTTTCTATGTTTGATAGCGTACCCAATATGCAACAACGGATTTCTTTGAAATCTTAAGTTGCACACTAATAAAATAATAATATTATTTTAAATGGTAGTTAGCACGTAGCCGTTGTATTAGCGGGAATGAATAGAAATAACTAAAATATGATTATATATATTTGTTAAATGTTTTTACATTTATCAAATAAATGTTAGAGTCCTAAAATGCGAATAAATCTAATTTTAAGCATAGATTCTCTAATATTCACTAGAAGGACGATTTACTGCCTTCTGATTGAGAACCCTCATTAAATCTAGTTTTGGTCACTTTAATATATTCTATATGAACAAATAAAATCCTACTTTAGCATGGCGATATCAAAATTTTTATTCTGTAAATTTTTGGAAGTTTTCCGATAAAGTTCATTTTTAATGAATAGTGAAAAAATACTACATTTTACTTCAAAACTACTTTTTCATCTAATTAAATTATATAGTTATATTATATTTTTAAGTGGATTTAAAGTTTAATTAGAATATATTTTTACCATTTAATCCAATGGTGGTCATTATAATTAATTTCACTTCAAAATTGGATATAAACAATTGTCAATCTTTTGATAGATATTATTTCTTAAAAACACGCTATTTGTTTGGACAACGGGAATTATTTTTAAATTAATTACTGCAATTTCTGTGTTTGGAATTTGGTAAAATGGATTCCATATTTATAATCATAAGTTCCAAATTACTTAATTAAAACTCTTTTGTTTTTGGACATTATGAATAGTAACGATGGCAATTATCTTTAGTTATCATGATTAATTAGCAACCAGGTAGTTAAGGGTAATAAAATAATATCATAATAATATAAAATGACCCCAAAATGTTTCCAAATATTCTTTTTTGAGTCATGTTCAACCATGGGATTCATTTTTCCAACCTTGGGACCCATGGAATAACTTTAGTGTGATAGTGACCTTTTATCATATTATTTTTAAAGAAAGGGAAATATAACCAAAGTATGTATCACCTATGTATAAAAATTTTAATTTTGTTTACATAAATGGTATATTAAACTATAAATATTCATTTTAATTCTAATAATATTTCCTACATCATGGTATTTTTTTATAATTTTCAGACATTAAATAAATAAATTTATTTATGACACCATGGTGATACAGTGATTACCTCATTAATGAATGATTTAAATAAAATGAAAATATAAGGTATAATATAAGACTTAAACTTTTCTAAAACCTATTTTATGGGTGTATTTCGAACCCTTATCACCCTATCCTTGAAATATATCATTTTGGGACCTTTAAAATCCGAAAATAATTTCACAATAAAGTAACATTTCATGACCTTCCAATAGTTCCCCTCCTCCTTCTTATAAAAGGCCCCCACCTCTACCCCATTACCCACACCTCCCAATACCTTTTCTCATCCAACCACTACTCATATTATCTATCCACATCCCTCTATTACTCTTAGAAGCCTCACTTTGGGAATAAGTCTTCCCAAGGAAGCCTTTGGCTCAAATGAAAAATAGTTACCCGATTTAGAGGTAATGTCTTCTCTCGAGTTTCTTTCTTTTATTTTTCCTTATTCACTCCCCCTAACATTATTATTCATTGATTCCATAACAACACCAGTATCATAAATATACTAGGATGTTTTTACAAGATGTATTTTATTTACACTTACACACACCTCCGTCTAATGGTTAAAGAACATGTTGTTTCTGTGGGTGGTGAATTACTGCCTCACGAAACAATGATTATTCAATCTTCCTTTAACACCTTTCATGGTGGCCATTAAGATGAAACTATTTTTATATATGATATATATTATTTTTATGTTTACTTTATGCTTCTGAATTTTTATTTTATATCATACCTCTATGGATTCCATTATGGGTAAAAACGATAATCTCATTAGAGGAAGTGCGGACTACCACCCCCTCAAAGTGATATGACTCCTTAATACCATATGTGGTACATATAAAGGATCGAGTTAATGATATTATATATGATACTATACTGTAATTATAATACTACTATGTATCATTATGTTTTAATTCCATTAAATATGAAATAGAAATGGAAGTATCGTTCATGCGTACGTACGGCTTACCGTCTCCATGAATGGTGCATTTCATTTCTTACCTCTAAATGTAATGTACTATTATAAATACATCTATATGATGGATATTTATGATATATATGATATCCAGATCATGAATATAATTCTGGATATAATTAACCTTTTACCACATGAACACCATGTAATTATTAGAAGTCCATTTTTAACTTAAGTACCAAATATCGAAAAAACGAACATTATTAACTTAAATGATTGAATAATGTTTATAAGATGAAAATAAGAGATATAAAAGGAATAATAAACTTGAAAAAGTTTCTTAAGAAAGTATAAATTAACTTTAGTTTATTATTCAAGAGATTAAATAATGATCGAGACAAGTCGGGCACTAGGTAAGGGACTTCGTCCCAATCTCCTTTCATTGAGGCATATTTTGTTTTAATACAAGGCATTCTTTTATACTCTATATAAACACATTTGACATTTCATTTCATTCAAATGGAATATTTTTCTATGATTCATTTTACTAAATGAAAAAAAGGAATATTTCTTTTAATGTACGCGGTGACAATGACCTTTCTGCCTCTGTGAGTATTATTTAATCTTTGCCTTCCTCAACAAGACATAATGTTTTTAAAAAAGAAAATAAATACCATATACTCTATTATGTAATTTGGTATTGAAAATGGTTTTGATAATGGATTTTTTATGTTAATATATTTAAGTGATATATTGTGATCAAAATGTGGAAATGTTTTCCTTCATTTATATTTGTTTTATGTATTATTATTTTATAATGGTACTTGGATATTTGACAGGTGGTTATGTTATAAACCAAATGATGGGTGGTTCCGTGAATACCAGTATGGGTGGTTACGTTATAACCTCCAATGCATTGGGTATGGAAGTCGGCTGTATGGCTATTCTATTTAGTGACATGTGTGTAAGTCGACCGTATGGTTATTCTATTTAAGTATGTTTATGTTCCAAGTTACATTTATACATTATGTGTTATTTATATGGGTTTTATGGTAATATTTTGGTTACAAAAGGGTACTCAATGATCTTTTATTCAGTGAAGAGTATTTACTACTTCATAAAGGATAAAAGTATTACTTATGATTAAGTATTCATGGTTTACTTGTTGTTTTGAAAAAATTACAGTTTCTTTCTTTATATATCCCTTACTAAGATTTTTATGCTCATCCCATGTTTTTGAAATGTTTTTTATAGGACATAAAGTGGAATAGGGTCAAGGATGGGATCAATGAAAATTTATACCATCTAAAACATGGAACTAGACATGACTCTTTTTTTAAAGAGTTTTTATTTTATATAAAAATGGAATCTAAGTAGAAGTGTCTACTTCGTAATATGTTTCAATGTAATAGTTATGGCTTAACTCTCTAAAACTCTAAACCTGAAAAGATCATCAATGTGAATTATTCATTTAATTTAAGATTATGTAATGTTTTAAGGAAGATTCCTTATATTAAATGCCTATGTGGAATTAAAAATAAGGAGATTTTCATGATATTTGAATCATTGTGTGATGAATTTCCAAAATCCATGATCCTTGATTTGTTTTATGATATGAAACAAATTGTTAACAATCATTGAATAAGATATAAAAAAATAAATGCTTGTTTGAATGATTGTATTCTTTATTGGGGAGAGGATTCAAACTAAAATGGTTGAAAAAATGTTATTCTTCTAGATGGTAGTCTATGGTTGATGTTGTAAGTCTCTATAAATATATTTCAATGAAGAAGATTACGAATAAAATACCTTAAAATCTTTTTATTTACTTCCCTTTAAATCCTCGATTACAAGGATTTTTCATATCATAGAAAACTATTGAGCACATGAAGTATCTTTCTATAGATAATAATAATAATGGGTTAATGCGACATCTAATAGATTCACAATCATGGAATACATTTGATTTTTTACATAAAAACTTCTCATCTAATCCTAATAATGTGTGATTGGGATTGACTGTTGATGTATTCAACCCATTTGGGACTTTGAGAACCAATTATACATTTGGATTATTATTTTTATCCATTAAAATCTATCTCTTTTTTTGTGTGTGAAACAAATGTATTTTATTATTTTGATGATTATTCAGGGAAAACAAATGTTTGGAAATGATATTAATGTATACTTTCATCTTCTAATTGGAGAATTACAAGAGTTATAGAGAAATTGTGTTGAGATATATGATGCATCCTCTGGAAAAAGGATTAAAATACCCACTGCAATAATGTGGACCAGTAGTGACTTCATTAGACTTTGGAGCTTATCTAGTTATACCAATAACACTTTTTTGTATTTTCTTATTTTTAACTTTTATTTTGAGCTCGAACAATTACCTTGTTATAAAAAATGGTGCTTCTTGTGTCATCAAATATTTCTCGATTCATCTCATAGATTTTAGTTAAATAATTGCAAATTATATGATTCTACTGATCGTAGACCACCTCCAAAGTTATTGATTGGTTTTAAAAAATTGGAACAACATGAAAATGTTGAAATAGAATTTAGGAAGGTGGATAATTTGAATGACAGTGGGAAACTAATTATAAGGGCATCGTTAAGTGAAATTGGAACGCAAAAATGGAAGAAAAAAAGTATATTATTTAAACATTCTTATTGGGAATTTAATTTTTTTGTCGAATAATACTAATGTTGTGTATGATGATAAGAATGTTTGTGGAAATTTGGACTTCTCATTTCATAATTAAAATGGATAATAAAATCTCCATATCAACACTGAGGACTTACAGACAATGAACATAATGCATGATCTCTGTCCAAATTAGAATGGAAAGTATGCTCCTAAAATTTTTGTAATGAAAAATATGGATAAAGATACATTCCTTATAAATTTAAATAATTTGAATGTATCTTATGGGTATTCAAGTAACATCTCAAGGTTTTTCAACTGAAAGTATTGTAGTTTACATGGATTTAAAGGCCATGATTCACATATTTCCTTACAATATATAGTTAATATAATTGGAATTGTGTACATTATTACCTAAAAATGTTAATATAGTCGTAATCCAATTTAGAAAATTATTTAGAAAACAATATGAGAGAACTCTATAATCAACTAACATTGAAAACCTTCAGGATTGATTTTTATTGACACTTTTTTCAATAGAGATGATCTTTCCTACTTCTTTTTTTATTATCATGATGCATTAAACTATAAATTTGGTTGAGGAAACTAAAGTAGGAGGCCATGTAAATTATTGAAGGATGTTTCTAATTGAGAGGTACTTTATTTATATGTTTTTCATATTAAGTAAACAATTCTTGTAACATCATTAAATACATAATTAGGTTTTCTTTATTTTATTTCACAGATACGTTGGCCATTTGAAATCATGCATGATATATAAATCTCAACTTAAAGGATTTATTTTCAAAGGGTATTTGGAATATTTGTGGATTGAATTATATTCTAGATACTTTTATGAATTGAGACAAGATTCAATTGATTTGGAAGTGATGAAGACACATAAAATCAATCATAACTATATTGGAAATAAAAAAATACTTCCTGTTATTGGCTGATCAATTAGAAGGATCTCAAATGTTACATTGATAGAAATGGAATTACAATAGGCACATAGATATTTTCTACTAAATATAGAAATTCTAGATCCATTTATTAAATATATTAGGATAAAAAAAAGAGATGAATGAGAATCCAAAAAAATGAGAAAGAAATAACAATATCTATTAATAAAGATCAGGAAGAATGGTTTTCATGTCATGTATGATAAAAATATTACATTCAATAAAAATATTATATTGAAAAATATATTTTCTAAATCTAATAATGTATATTACTTTTTTTAGATCATGAATACTGATAATCGGGTTGAGTTGTCAAAATATTTAAAGTTTCTAGCTTGAGGTCCTTAAAATTATCTAGAAAATTCAACTCTTACAATGTGAATGTATTTAAACATCATACATTTAATCAATAAGAGGGTTTGAAAAAATATAATAGTGGAATACTTATGGTTTTAAAATTGGGATACTATGTAAAATTGACTGATATCATCAAATTAAACTACCACATGAATTTGTTTATTGTTTTACTCAAATGAAAGTTGGTTAATATTACCATGGGTATTAAAATAAATTCCTTCCAATTTATTTCTATAAAATTCCCTCACTGGATGGATATTGGTGATTGAAAATTACATGATCAATATATCATATCATTAAAAGAAAAAATGGTCTATTATGTAAAAGATGTCATGGATAAAAGGTGGAGTATATTTTTTCACATAAAATAAAGAGACTAGAATTATATGGGTGATTAAGTAGATGATTTTACCTCTAACATTAAATCCCATTTTTATAAATAAACAAAATTATTTTTCTACCGTGATATTGAAAATATTAGTCTCACAACAGTGGATGAAGTAGATAATGTAATGATGGAGTAGAATAATGACATGATTAAAGGGAAAAATTATTTTATGTGAAGCCATCCACTAATGTATCAACCCTGTATGTTATATTTAAAGTCATTTATTATCACAACTGCATATATTGTTTTCATTATTGTTCATCTATTACCATTTCTAATTTTTCTGGAATAGATTTTTTGAAATATTTGTTCTAAAGTTAATATTATTTAATTAAATGATAGGAACACCAAGAAGGAAGAATTTCACTAATACCATTTGACTCTCAGATGAAGTTACATTGACCACACCCATAAATGATGATCCCTCAGTTTCCATCCTTATATAATCTAAGACACACTATATCTTACCCCTTCACCATCCCTCACGCCCTTCATTCTTTCAGAATCTAGAACACCTTTTATCAACATTGCATCAGTATCTAAGATAATGTCTCCCCATTCAGCAGTTTCAGTAGTGAGTTAGCAATTCGTCACTCCTATTTCTTCAGTAGGATATTGGAGGGTGGCTGTTATAGCTAAAAAATATATTGTGAATAAATTTATTTCACTTTTTTATACTACTTAGTTTTTTCATGAAAGATTCAAAAAATGTTACTGTAGAAAGAGATATGAACATTTATCTGTAATCTAAATAGATTAAATATAGTTGTCCCATTTAACTATTGTGGGGTCTTTACCAAAGGATTATTTGTCCAAATTCTAGTCCATATGGCAGTAAAGCCAGTTACCCTTCTGATTAACTATGATGATTGGAGTTATGTGCATAGATCTTAGAAAAATGAAATCTTTGATTTACAAATAAAGGAAATTTTAATACATTATGGGGAAATTTAATGTCATTATGTTATTAAATTATAATATTGTAAAAATGAATCTCTTTTTACATGTGTTATTCCACTTTATTATTGTTGATATTATAGAACAATAATGGAAATTGAAAATTTTGGGTAAGAAATAGAAGGATTTTAAATGGTTATTATGGAATTAAGTCAATGATTCATCATTAAAAACCCAGCCGATGTATGATAAGGTACCCCAAAGGGGTACCTGGAGAGAAATAAAAGGTTTTTATTGATATTAATTATCATAAGAATCACATGGTATTGAAATATATATTAATATATTAATATCTTTTTACATATATACATGAATATGAAAAAGAGATGAAATTTTATACATTACTATTGAATTACATTTTATTTAATTCAAGATGTTTCGAGGGAAAATGAAAAAATTCAAGCTAAAAAAATCATCCCTTACACTATCAGGTCATAGAATTTTATTAGAAACAAAATGATTCTGTTAATATTTTAATTATTTTAAATATTTATAAGAAAATATTATCTATTTAATATATTAAATTTTTATTTATCTTTTTTTGATGTAGTCAACTAATTTAGGCAACTAAGTCTTCTGAAGAGAATTGTGGTTGTATTTTCATAAAAAATATAATGGGAGTTATTTTAATGTGTCTTCCAAATAATTTGGGGTATGAATTTATTTTTCATTGTAATGTATTATTTTAGATTGTAACTATGTTAATATATATTGGTTCAAATATGATTCATATTTTATCTATGAGTAAAAATAAAATAACTATGGGGTTCCAATCCCATACAATCCTTCTCGATCTCCTAAGATGATCCAGTTGGTCGTGTCCTTGTGATAGATCATCCTAGTCGAGTGCATGGGATGGGTTTAGGACCATTACCAACTAAGGTCTTGGGCAGGCCACTGGGGATTTTAGAAACATCTACTTCTAGTTTCAGTTACTCCCTACCTCGATATTCTGAGAGGGAGTTTTTTGAAAAGTAATAAAAAATTAAAGAACATGGGGCTCATATAAATATGCCAGACTGAAAGATTTTTTCTCTATAGATAGAAATGATGGAATTATATCATAAGATAACAAGATTTTTTCCTGATGATATAGCATCTATGGATGGTAGTGAGTAGGTAAATCACACAACTTCAAAAACATTTAGTACAAAAAAATTATTTGTTTAAGTTTAAATTTAAATATACAAAGCTATTTAATTTTTAACATAATTTTCATTGAGGTTATGGTAGAAATAAGTGGAGACGGAGATAGAGAGGGTGTAGATAAAAGTTTATCAGGTAATGATTAGGGTTCAATTTGGATTCAAAGATAATCTGTAACTAATATTATGATATACTATCAGTAATATGGTGATTTAGGTACCATGTTTTGGTTTCTAGTAGGATATCTTTATATCCCTTATATTGCTTGAAAATATATATTCTTGGTACTTTGGGATTATTTTTTGGATGTCTAACCTCATTTTTTATTTCTAGGGTATGGTCAAGTACATTGTAATATCACATTATTTGGAAATGTGTAAAAAATTTTCTTAGAAAGTGTTAATTGCACCCCTTCTAGAAAACTCAAGGAGTCATAACATATGTGCTTAGTGGGTGATTTCCAGATCCTTGTTCTTGTCTTCTCATGTCTTTTATTTGTAAATAATTATATGACTATGTATGGTAGTTCATGATCAATTTTTTTGTGATGTCTTAAATAAAATGTCTCTAGGTGATAGGTTAGTGGAATGAATGTATATCGATGAATCATGTATTAAATCACTTACATGAACTTGGATCATATAGGCCAGGATGATTTCATTTTTGTCATGTGGATATCATTCATGAATTGTCTTTCCAAGTCTAATGAGGTCTAGTGATAAAATTCTAATATTCTTAACATTATGTTTAACCATAATGGTGAGTATTCATGAAAGGGTTGAGATAATATAACTAATATCACTTGTGTTTTGAGATCCAATTTGTGTTCCTCCTTATGTCATGAGAGTTTGAAATGGTTTTTCTATTCTGATATTCAGATGGTTTATGGAGTATTGAATATGGAACACCAATCAATGTAAATTTTGACTATTTTATATACATTTTCATCTATGGGAGTGATTTCCTAATGCCTTTTGGACTGGATTGTACAAAATACTTTAGATACTTAGTATTAGCAATGTGGTACATAAGAAACTCATGGATTTTTTTATTTTATTCTAATTAGAGAGGGGAGAGTGTGTAGAAAATCTAATTTTTATTTCTATCTTGATATTTTGTATTTTTTTAGTGTACTTATTTTCAAAATATTTTATAGTGAAATTATTTTTACCATCATAGATTCTACAGATTTTGGGGTTGTAGATTCTATAGCTGCATTTTATGTTAAGGTTATATATAGGGGCGGCATAAACCACCGCTATATGTGCCAAATTATTATTTAGTCTAACTTTAAACCATCTCTATTTAAGGTATATATTTTTTTAGCATATTTTTTTGGGTTTTATCAATGGTTTCCCCACCTGAAAAATATTGATGATATAGTGGGGGTTAAAACCACCGCTATCCCCTTGACATTTTTTGGGAGGGTAAACCACCACTAGAACAAAAAAATATCCATTAAAAAAATTCTATCATGGTTACTAGAAACTATCGCTAACTGGATGGAACTAATGTGACTTGTATGTTGATTCCAAATATAGCGGTAGTTTTTTGGAGATCATCATAGAACCATATGGCGACGATTTAAACCGCTGCTGAATAAAAAACAAACTGGGGCTATTAATTGATTTTTTTGGTAGTGTGAACACCATTTTCTCACCATAAAGAATACATTAAGGTTTTTCTTCCATTAATAAACATATCACATTTCCATTAAATTTCATTTATAATCCATTAGTACCATTTAACATATTCTTGAAACTCTTTAATGTAAAACTACAATGAAATAATCCATTGATGTTTCAATATTCTAATAACCAAAATACCACTAATAAATGAATAATAATTTTAATCCTAATAAATAAACACATCAATCATTCCATTTTATTCATGCACCATTAAGCATGCATCATCTTCTTATTCCATAACACTTCTTCAACAATATAACCATTCATCATAAATACTTTCTGATTCTCTTCATGACCTTTCTACTTATGAAACCTATTTTTAAAATTCTCATACATTCAACATTTGAATCATTCAACCATAAGTGATATCTTAGGGATACAATTTTTATCATATTTTGTGTTAACTAAACTTTTCATTTTTCCTCTTAAATTAATTTTTTTAATCCTTATTTTTCAAACTCAAAACATCTTCTTATTCCTCTAAGAAACCAACTTGTTCTCTTCTACCCATATTTTCAACAGATAAGAAACAAAATATTATTTCCCCTATAGTCTCTACCACTTTAATTCACAATGAACTATATCCTTATCTTCTTTAGTGATCCTGAGAGTTGGTTAAGGTACAAGTTGTTAATCATATATCATGATAAATGATCAGTCATAATCAAGATATCCTCAACTCTAGTCATCATCCCATTTGGTTTCTCATTAATAAATTTTCTATCACATTAAACATTAATCCAATTATTTCTGGTTCCCACCATCACCTAAAAAAAATCATTAGATGATCAAAAATAATCATATTAGAAAACCACATAATCATAGAAATCACTTACTAGATGTCTAAATTAGTACAACTTCTTTATAATATATGAAACCTTGGTTTTAACCTAGTTCATCCATATTCATTATTCAAATCCTTTATTATATTTCATTAAAAATTTGTGAATTTCCATATCATATACCCTAGTAGTGTCAAACCATGTGTGCAGTAAGGTCTGTTGTTTTGCACCAAGTGATGATCGAGTCTAGCTCAATGTTCCCTTATCATATTTATTAATCATTTTTACCTTTACTCCAAATCCACGACCACTTTTAATTTATAGAAAGGGATATAATTTCTTGGAAACCAAACACTCTATAATTTACCAATATTACAATAAATGTTTCTATAATTTCAATCATTATTACACTTAACCTTAGACTTATCCATAGATATATCCTTAAAATATCACTAGGGGTCTCAATAAGGTTTTCACATCTTAGTTTCCAAAGTTTATCTAAACCATTTTCAGATACCAACTATAAAGGCCCAAACTTGTTATACATAAATATTACATCTTACTTTATGAATATTGATTATATATCCTAATTATCCATCCTATAATCATTTAGTTATAGTACCTTTAGAAACTTGGACACATAAAAAATTGATCCATAAGTGAGATATGTCATCTCCCATTATGTTCTTCATAACTAGAACCTTTCATAGACATATAATAAAAAACACCAATCATCATAACCTGATGAAAGTAAACATAATAAACGGTGACCTTATATGATTAGTAAGGGTAAACAATATAGATATCAACATATTATAAGTATAAGGATATGAGAAATTGAGAATAAAATTTGAAAATCGTACCCAATAAATAATTAATCACAAACTTGAGCCAAGGAATAAATATATAAAGTTCATAAGACATGAATCATAACAAAAACATAGAACATGAACCCTGATAAGATAACATTTTCATAAGGAGTATATTTGTGGAAAAAACATAAGATTATAACATTGTAAACTTTTATAATTAGAAACAGGTTCACTGATTAACTGATGTACATGAAAGAAACCCCTCTCATAAGCATAGGGACATATAATAAAGTCCATGAATAACCATATAGACATGAAATCCAAGTCCAAGAATAAAACATTGAATATTTAATCAGGTTCATGCATCAAATTTTTAACATTTCATCGAGTTTATGAATAACATTATGAACATGTAATCAGGTTCACATATAAAATTGTGAATATATATTCAAGTTCACACATATCTGATTAACTCATGAGTTATCGATATATACCCAATGCAATGGAGAGATATATAGGTCCCACTAATCACATAATCCTTGCATCTATGTACCAAAATATCATAAAACATTCATCATATCATCAAATTATAAATCTTGTAAATGAAATGGGTTTCATAAATATCTCATAAATTCACCTTAGCATAACTTATGAAAAATATACGGGTTTCTTAAAAATTTCATCCACATAATCATTAAACATATAGATAAAGAATAAGGATGGTATTATTCAATCATATCCCCTGTAATGTATAAGTAGCATCAAATTATGTCATCTTAGATGGAAAATGATTTTTAAAGATCACGTAAAATGTTTCTTGAGTAAAATAGCATTTCCACTTTGAAAAAATAAATTTAAAACATGAAATATTCTCAAAATCATTTTATATAAAAATAACATTTGAAAATTATCTAGGAAGATTTAAATGTCATTTAAAACAATTCTTGAGGAAAATATCATTTCCATTTTTCAAATACCTAAAAATATATAAAATATTTTGGAAACATGTTTCTTTGAAAATATAATTTGAGACATAAAAATGAATATTTTAAAAAAATTACTTCATCATGATGGTGGAAAATAAAATTCATGGTGTACATGTTAAAACAAATATTCCTTTCACATTTTTAGTAAAATCCAAAAAGGATTTATTTTGAAAATTACATGAATTTTTTAAAAAAAAAATAATTTAAAAAATAAAACAAGGGTAAAATTTTATTTAATAAATAGTTTTGAGAATTTTGAAAACATTTTTGAAAAAAAATTGAAAACATTGTTTTGGAAGAAAAATGATTTTCAACCAAAGAGATAAATAAATACAATTTTCTTTAAAAAATTATTTTGAACTCTTGAGTACATAAAAAGATAAAAAATTAAGGGAAAACATGTATTATCATGATATAAATATAGTAGAATAAAATTCATGAGTATTTTCAGGGATGGATCTTAAAATTTCATCATCATAAGAATAAATATAAACAATCGTGATAATTGACGATATTGTATCACAAAACCATTACCACATTAGTAAAATTGAATAAAAATCCCTATTAAATAATAAAATAAAATAAAAAAAATTATACCATGAAAATAATGATATTAATGATATAACATGTTAGTGGAAAAGTATATAAACCTCTTAGAATAATATAGGTTCATAATATGACTTATGTCTCAAATAAGGAAATTGGAGACAAAATTCCCCTCCCTCTTTATTTGCTTTTGAACTGTAAACCCCTTGAAAAATAGATACTGAAATTGATATGTAAATAATAATAATTTTTAGGATAATAGTAATAAAATAAAATAATTTTTAGTATATACACTACATAAAATAAATAAGTTGTGAATATTGGATGTGTCTTGGGAAACTAAAAATTGAGATGGAAATCACGTACTACATTAGTAATATTTTGAATCATAATCTATAATAAAGAATAACATAAAATTAAATATTAAATATAATTATAATAAATTAATTTATGATTTAACATTTCAAAGGGGTGATATATACACCACACATAATAAATGAGTAGTGAATTTTTATATGTCTCCTAGAAATAAAGGAGACGTTAAAAATCCCTTATAACTTTGGAATCCTTAGAACTATAAAACCAATGAAATAGAGATAGTAAAATGTAAATGTAAATGCCCATAATTTTCTAGATAATTATCATAAACAATATTCATGTGTATTATATACACCACATAAATAAAATAGGTGGTGAATATGGCATGTGTCTCATAAAAGTAAAAAGTGAGACAGAAATCCCCTACCATAAGTCTTGACATCTGTCATAAATGATCGAACCCCCTGTATAATATATATAAGTTTATTATATGTCTATTAAATAAAAATGAATATATATATATATATTCCAATATTATTTAATTATGACCTTTTGTTACCTTTTTATTAACAATTCTATGTTAAAATCACATTTCGGATAATAACAACTCTTTTTGTACGTTTTGATTTGTTATTTTTTCTCATATTATATTGATTAGGGTTGCATAATCTCATTAATATTAACCATTAAATAAATATAATATATATTCTTTATATATTTATTTATTTTAGTCCCTAAATTTTAGGGTTAATAAATGAAATACATTATTCATAGAGATGGTAGGACGTACATACGCATGAATACTATTTCCATTTTTCAGGAAAATGGAGTAAAAGGAAGGTAAATAATAATTAACCTTTATAGATTCATTTTTATGTCATATATATCAAATTTATTAATTAAATTTATCTTTATTTCCTTTCATGCAAATCATTATTGAAAAAAAACACATCACTTTGTGATGTAACACTCCACTGTACACAAGAATGACATTACCATATCCCCCACAGAATGGAAAGTAAGAAGGTTTTTGTGATATTATAATTACATAAGTATAATTATATTACAAATATTATATTTATTTATTTAATATATTTTCTACTCCTACCAAATAATCATTAGAAAAAGAAAAAATGAAGAAATACTTGAATATGGGTATTACTTTCCCCATAAATGAAAAGAAATTGAGACTTATAGAATACATGAGCCTTCTAGGGACTTGAAATCTTGTAAAAATTTCAAGGTCAATTCAAGAATCCATTCAAAGAACATAACATGTGCTGAATCCCGTAGATCCTCCTTTAATGAACCTTCTTGCTCTTATAAAGGCTATCTAGAAAACTAATGATCTTGTAATGAGAACTGAATGAGCACCCCAGACTGCCTAGTTTGTCATTGAAAAATTCCTAAAACCCCATAATAAATTCCTCAAAAAAATAAAGATGAATAATATAAAAAGGAATATACCCTCATTAGTCATGAATCTCACACACCATGTCATAATTCGAAAGGATGAATTCCCTTGATAATACTCATGTAATAATGCATGACCCCCAAACCACTGTAAAATAAAAAAAAACAAGATAAAGGGGGGGAGGTAATAGGTGGTTGTGGTTGTTGAAGGACATGCGGTGTGCCCCTAGAAATCCTCAGATCACCACAAGTCCCTAGATACATGTATGCCTTATCTCATGAAATACCCTTGGATTGTCATTGTCACCACACAGAATTCCTTGGGTATATCCAGGAAACACTACCCTTCCCCATCAATGCACTAATGAAAAATAGATAGATTCTTCCATGACATGCTCGCACATCTTCATATGACCCATATTTTTCATGTGAGGCATCATAAAAAAGGCATGTAAATATCCTTGAAATACTCATGTAAACACACATAATCTCTGAACATAGTAAAATAAAACAATAGGAAAATGATGAAGGATGCGAGAGATATCATAGTTGTTGAAGGACATGTGATTTGATAAGAAAGTATATAGCAAGGTCTCGTGATACCCCCATAAAAACCTAAATTTCATTACAAAATATCCCACACAAGACATCGAGCTCTCACAAAGGACCTTGGGCATGTCCATAATACAAGAGGAAATGTCCTTTGGCATGCCCGCTTGGTCAAAGAAGTCTTCATTAATCAGAAATAATCTAATAAAGGAAGAATTGACAGAACATACTCATGCCCATTGAAAATTATGTGATGCGCTCGAATCAGCCTTTAGAAGAGACTCCTGAAGTCGCATGGTTCTATATCCCTTATCTGAC
Organism: Viscum album; assembly: GCA_963277665.1. Classification (NCBI taxonomy): domain Eukaryota; kingdom Viridiplantae; phylum Streptophyta; class Magnoliopsida; order Santalales; family Viscaceae; genus Viscum; species Viscum album. The sequence goes on along the minus strand of OY728122.1, from coordinate 159,584,107 downwards.
TCCATCCTATACAAGAACTAGACACATTTTAAAAAGCCCCAAACAACCCGGGTGGTGATGCCTATAAATTCCCCACCCCAACATGAAAAAGGGTTATACTTTGAGAGGTCGGATGATTAAACTCAAGATGATTCGACTCTCAAACCCTACAGACTTCTGAGAGTATAAAATATACCAATCATAAATTCTTCCATCAAGTAATATACCAAAAAATATCCAAAGAAATCATGCGCCATACATAAGGTACGTATTGTGATCATTCATAGATATCATGAGGGGTTTCTTGAAAGGCATGCGAAGAACATGTCGGAAGTCTTACAAATCCTGTTAGACTCAAAATAAAATGATAATGAAAAAACTGAAAGTATTCACAATACAAGGGCTGGAACCAAGAATAAAGGTGGAAGAATTAAATTAAAACATGTTTGTTGACCCATGTGTGCTTCGCGTGAGCCTCCTAAAGACATGCGATAGCATTGAGACTTATCACCAAGATCTCACGACGTTCCTATAGCATGTTTCTTGGGTCATGCGAAGCCTTCCATATATTTCAAGGAAATTTTCCACAATTTCTTTGGATTTATCAACATATTACCATAAAATTCCTCATGTAATGTTGCCCAACCCTAGAAATGTACCTCAGATGCATCGCCTGAATAATATATTAGCTCCTGATCATGTCATCCAAGCCTCGTGAGAGCCTCTACATATTAATGGGCTCTCATCAACCCCTCTGTAGAATTTTAATTGATACCCTTGATTCCCTCCCAACACATCAACAATGTCTAAGGACACCCTCTAGTCAAGTCAGCTGAGACCTGGGACGCCCTCAAAACAATCCATCTAGGTCTCACAATGGATTTCAAGGATGTTATCAGAAAAATGATACATCCCTTGATTCATTGAATACTGAATATTTTGTCACCCTCCATATGTGTCAATCAAACTATTTATAATGAAATCAAGGAACATTAACAAGATTATGCGACACCCCCATTAACAAGGAATCTAGGTCATGCGATGGATTTCAAGATAGGCCAACTGGGTCATGCGACACCCTCCAGAAAAGAAATCCAAATCAACAGGTAATCCCATGATTATCCATACTCAATGTTTAATCCTTGAATATTAGGGAAACATTAGTGTGTAATCCGTGATAAAAGAAACTATAGTGATTTTGATTCCTTCCACATATAGGAAACATAGACCACCTCTCCCCTAGGCTTAAGCACCATATTGATCATCCAGGGTGATATCAGTATATAATTAACTTATTCAAAGCAGTTACATTGAATACTTGTTATCCATTGTTTCTCAAAACATTCATGGCTTGTGTGGTATTAGGGAATTGCAATGATCATAACATCTTTACTACAAACATCAACAATGGTATAGGGTAACCTTAGCGTGTATACCCATATATAAAATGAATTATGAGAACTCTTATTAATACCATAAATGGGATATGTTGGATAACATTCTAGGGCCCAATATCTGATAGAAATTCACTTTGATGTAAGCATCATATCTATGAGATGGAATCCATCGGGACCTGATCATTCCCATGAGCTGATTACTCTACCTCATCCATCAGTGGACTAATAAATGAATTGATCTTTGAAGCCTCTAATTCCTTCCATACTAAGGATATGTAAGATTCCTTATTAATTCCCTATATCTATACCAAAAACCCCAAGGATTTTCCAAGTAAAAAAGTCCCATATCTATATTACATGAGGCTGATCATTTATTCACCCTTGCTTCTCACACTGAGAATAACTCATGTGGGCTTAGGGAGAAGCAACAAACACCTAATTAGGCATCATGAATTTCCATTCACCAAGGTCGTCCTAGTATGTAGGCCCTGATGAGTGGTATGGTATGAACACTCTTCATATAATGGCATATACCATGGGGCCAGTCCCAAGGGAATGATTGAACTACAATGAATTTGATTCCTGCCATAACTAGGATACATAGGATGTCTCCTTGAGACATATGCTCAAACATATCATGTCTCAGTACCAACACATATTTCCTCTATTTTTGAATCTAAATTGCAAATTATTAATAAACTACATGGGTTTTGATTCTTGTAACAACCAGGATATGTAGGATGCCTCATAATGTCTCAATCCCCAGAGAATATTAATCGCTTCCTCATATGGGAGTACATTCCAAAGCATTTGATCATATGGATTTATCACATAAAGTAGATATTCACCATTAGGGAAATGGATGATGAACCTTGGAAACATATATATATATTCACTAATGAGACTGAACTCCCCTCGGTTCATCAATGACACTCCCTTTATTTGTTTAGTGAGAGAATTAACCAATGAATCATTTTGTTAGGGTAAATGGTCCTATATTGGGATTAGGAAAATATTTAGCAACATATCTTAAATCTATAAGTGTAGAGACCCGAAGCTTGACGTACATGAACATTACATTACTTTTGCGGCATACTTAGTACATAACAAAAAAACACACACACAAGGATCTTAATAGTTTAGTGTCTTTGGAAACTCGAAACGTAATCTTCTAATCGTGGTGAAAGATCTTCAATATCTCTCATAAAGATCTTCCCTTTTTTACCTAAAACCTTTCTTTATATCCTGGGGAAAAGAAAACATAAAAGGGTGAGCTCAAATGCTCAGTAAGGGTAAAAAAAAGAAAAATCAATCACATCATATTCATAAGAACATAACTTTTGGAAATCGTAACCTGCAAAAGAGAGCATAATTTCATAACATGGGATAAATCATAGTAGTGAAATTAAATCCCAATAATCATAACTTAAAACATGAAACTTTGTGGCATTCACACATAATCATAGAGAATCATTTCTTGTTAGTCAAGACTCATTTCCAAGACTATCTTAGTGGACAAAGTCCCTTTCTGAACCGAGTCACCGTCGTTCCAGTCCTGTTTCACTGAACCGGTATAACCTACCATTCCAGCCATGTCTATCTCATGAGATATAAAATCTTTACCCAATGAATTGGAGGGAGATATAGGTCCCACCCATCTCATAATGATACCATTCTTATGTGTTCCACAAAATCATAAATCATATATCATTTCATAAACCATGTAATAAAAATGGGAATCTTAAACATCGTGACATCATAAAACAATTCATATAAGATAAAGGAATTTATAAAATAATTCCATCACAACATTATCAAATCAATTTAATAATATAGATAAAAACAGAACCCTTTATTATCTTAGATGGAAAATAATTTTGATAAAACACTTGAACTCCATTCTTGAGGAAAATATCCTTTCTACTTCAAAAACATTTTTCCCTTCTTAACATGTCATACGACTTTAAACTAAAAGAGGTTGATTAAAAATAAACTTGAAAAATTGTAAAGTAAGATTCTTGGAAATAATTTTTTAAAAATCCATTCATTCTGTATAAGTTAAAAAAACATTCTTCGTACTTTTGTCGGAAAAGTCAAAAAAGTACCTTGTACGAAAAACGAAAAAAGATTCCTTTCATATCATTTACTAAAAACTCACTGAAGGGTAAAATTGGTTTTAAACAATTTTAGGAGAATGGAAATAATATTACATATTTAGGAAACATGGATGTGGATGATAAAATACACCCCAGTAAATACTAAAGTATAAACAATCTTAGATAAAAATGAGATTGTGATATTTTCCCTTACCTTAGGTCCGACTTGCTTTGTACGTGTCTGAACCTCCTGTATAATGATTTAAATCATGTTATTTACTTATTCCAGAATCATATTAATTGTTATTATATCATATATGGTCCACTTATGACTTTATATTACCCGTTCTTTTGTAAATTCACGTTAAAGAAGCGTTTTGGGTAAAATCGTTTCATTTATCGTAGGTGTTTGGAATTGTTATTCTTGACATTATTATTACTTATATCATGATTTACTTACTTCCAGAATATAGAGTATGATTTATATATAATATATATTCAGTATATATATATATATAATAGATAGATAAATGAAATGAAACACACCGTTCATGGAGACGGTAGTTCATACGTACGCATGAACGCTGCTTTCCTTTCCTTATTGTCTTGAATGGAAGTAATTATATGACATATATATATATAAATAAATCCAGTAGATTTACCATGTCATATATTCCGTTATTATTCATTATATATACTTTATAATCAGTCTGTAATGGTTAACATGGATAATGAATCTCATCGCGTCGTGGAGACGGTAGTCCGTACGTACGCATGAGCGATGATATCGTTCCCATGGTCATGTAATTGTGTGGAAGTGTATGTATACTATTTCAGTATCAATATAAATTTATAATAATCATATATATTTACTCATTACACCATTATACACATCCAATTAAGGTGGTGGCGGAAAATAGATTACACCACGGTGTGGAGACGGTATTCCGTACGTACGCACGTGCGGTGATTTCCTTTTTCCGTAGGATGGATAGAAGGTTAATTAGAGCTGTTTCATATTTATAATAACATATCAGTATATAAGAAATACTGATGTTATTACTTTATCATGAAACAACTAAAGAAGTTGAAGAAGAAAGAAATTGAAAAAGATCGGTAATGGGTATTACCTCTTTTTGACGCGCCTTTTCTTAACCTCCACTTAAAGAACTAAGGATGGTATTTGAAGAAAACCAGGACCTCTAGGATGATACTAGGGAAGTTTAGAAGAGATTTTGGCAGGGGTTGGCCGAGCTTGAAGGCTCAAAGTTATGTGAGGAAGAGAGGGAGGAGGTGCCCTTTTATAAGGGAGGAGAGGGGCACCTTTGGAATAACTAAAAATATTATTTTATTATAAAGCCAAATTAGGTTTTAAATAGCTCCAAATTGATTTATTTCGAGGCTAAGGTGGGGATGGGTCGCAATCCTCTCATACAATAGGATTTAGACAAGTTTAGGTTATTATTTTAACCTTATCAATTAGATTTAACTCTAAGTTAAATAATTTAACTTTTACCGTGTCTTTTTGTTTCCTTAAACTATATGGTTAATAAACTTACAATAACAAGTCAAAATAACCCCAAGTTGTTTATTATTAATATATATATCGTTATCTATGTCATTTGGCCGAACATTAGATTTTTAGGAATTAAATAACAATTGATAATATAATATTTGTTTTAAAAACTAATTTATGTCAATTTTGATACTATTTGGTACATGATTTTTATGAAATTCATAACAGAATGATAAGTTCGAACCAAGTTACTTAAATCAACACTAACATGTCATATTGACCTATAAAATTAGTCTAAGTCATAAAAAGTCTCAAATTACATTTATTTGGGAATTTATAACATCAATTATGTTAATTTTTCTTAAAAAGGTAATTACTGCATCATTGTTGTGTCATAAATAAATTAAATTATTTAAAGTCTAAAAATTACAAATAAAATACCATTATGTATGAAATCTTTTTAAATTTATAATGAATATTTATAGTCTAATTTATCTTATGTATAACCCCATATTAAAAATGGTTTATCAAATAAACTTTGATTTTAACTCTTTTAACTCTTCTTTGAATTAAATAATAATAAATGTCCTAATCTAATCCAAGTGGGCCTAAATGATAATATTTTACACTTAAGGTTGTTTTTGGTCGAGATAAACTTTTCCAATAGGATTAGGACATGTGTTAGGGTAATATTAATATCATTTTTACCCTTGATTACCATATTTACTTTTAACCGTGGTAAATAAAAGTAAAAAGTTACTATTCACCAAAAATTATTTTCTTCTCATTGAACCACATTTTACTTACTGACATCAACCGTGTTTCTTGGATTTTTGAAATTCCATTCACAGAAGTGGTAAAATTAAGATTTATGAAAAAAATAATTTTTTTAACTTCCACTTAGTAGTTTCACTATTCATCAAAAATTGAAGTTTTTCAGAAAAATGCCAAAATTTCACCTTAAGCTATAATTGATATTCCGAATTCAAAAATGATTTCTATTTTACAAAATTCCCAACATATAAGTTTCATTAATTAATTTTATAATTAATTTCCACTGTCACAACAAATAGCGTGTTTTTAAGAGATAATAACTATCAAAAGATTAACACTTGTTTATGTCTGGTGTAAATGTGAAATTACATCCAATGACCAACATTGTATTGAATTGTAAAAATATATTCTAAATATACTTTAAAACCACTCAAATTAATAATTTATCACTATTAATTATTTCGATTAAAAAAAATTTTTATAAGTAATTTTCACTATTCATCAGAATATGAAAGTTATCCGAAAAGTACCAAAATTTCACCTTAGGAAAAATTTGATACTAAGAATCCAAAAATGAAGTCCATTTTGAGAGCTAAAATTTCTAAAATTTTAAAAGGTGGTTATTACTATTCATAAAGGCTAGTTATAATAATATTTTAATAGCATATCGTTGTTTAGTGAAACTCGGTATTGCGTACTACACACGCTATCGAGGAAGGTCGCGATTGCGTGTAATGCAAGGAAAGTCAAGGATGTGTGTTGTGCAAGCTCCTTTTGGTGTAGCGTACAACACAAGACATTAATAAAATTAAAAAGAATATTTTTCATAAAATCTCGGGCTGTTACATTCTACCCCCCTTAAAATGAATTTCTCCCTCGAAATTCGTCGGGGTTATAAATGGTTTACTACATGAAAGTTTATTTAATAGAAACCCACATCATAAAAAGGAATACCAAAACCAATATTTAAAAACAAAAGTTTGAAACGTAACGGTTACCCAAATAAACTAATCACTGGGTTTCCACATAGGTGAAAATATGGATATGGAAGAAAAATCTAACCATCATGTTCTGATGGAGAGTGGTAGAGAACATGGCTATGGAAAATCCAACAATCACAAATCCATAAATTGGTGATGATCTAAGGTACCATCTGATTAATCAGATATAAGAGCACTAGGACAACATTTTTGGTTTTCAAGATCGTTTCCCTAAAGTTGAAGAATTTGAATTAGAATAAATACTTACTTTATTTTGGTACAATCTCACTATTGTTCGTGCCTTGAATAATTTCTACTTCATCTATTAAATAAATGAAGTTGAATTTGTTATTCTTGAAGTGTTAGCAGATCATGTGATAGAATGACGGGTCATTCCATCTATCTCAAAAAAAAAGGTTAGCAAAAGTTATTAAATATACATAAGTCATTTTATAGTGAGATTAATCGTATATGGTTCCTAAAATGGACTTATACTTCATATATCATACTACTTAATATAATAAAACTAGTTTTTACTAAACAGGGACTTCCTGTAGGCCATTGGTAGGCGATAAAGGCCAGTCGCACTTCGGTTGTGGGTTCGATTTCCACAGCCTTGTCCGACGCGATGGGTTGTCGCCCGTCCTGCAGGTTGTCCTTTTTCTAAAACTATATTACTATAACATCCCATCAATAATATTGAAAAAACTTCTATCCTTAAACAATACTAACTTATGTCCAACATAATCCATTCCAATTTTTAGGCTTATCCATAATAATGCAGTCCACTCTCATAACATAGTGAAAATGATTACCAGATATTTAACACCATCGTTGATCCCCATATAACATAAGATATGTTTTGTTGGTCACATTCCAAACATTAAAAGTCCTTAATCATGTATTCTCTTAAATACCCATTGAAACTTTGTGAAAACATGAATGCAGTTAAAAGTTAACACTTTCCAGATATCAAAATCCTCAAAATTCTATATACTCAAACCGTGATATCACTTAGTCCTTATATCAATCATGATCTCATGAATACTGTTAAACATTCAATTTTCTCGTTTTCCCTTCATTATGCGCATAATATCTCAATCACTTTGAATACCACATTAGACCAATACATAAATATTCCAATACTCCATGATACAACATTATTTTGGAATCCCATTACATAAACACTTAATCATTCCATCACATCGTTGTCATATTCAACATTGCCAATAGTGATCGCATGTGACTTCCCTTTGTCCTTTGCCTTAAGCGGTTTCTCATATCGATCATCACTAACCCTTGGATTACGGCATTTATTAACATAATGCCCCATTTCCTTGCACTTGAAGCATTGAAGTGTTGGTGGTGCGTTCTCTGCAGTGTTTTCTTTATTCACATCATTAGAAACCCTTTTTCCATTACTTCGACACTCAGCTGCTCGATGACCTTCTTTTCCACACTTAAAACATTTTCTAGTCCCTTTAAGACAATCTCCACCATTCTTCATTCCACACTTTGTGCATAAGGAAACATTCATCTTCTTTTCACCATTATTCTGAGATTTCTCCTTGAACTCCATCTTTCGTTTCTTGTCAAAACCATGAGATGGATATGTAACACCAACTTCCATTTCTACCTTGATAGCACAACGCACAATTTCTTCATAGCTACTGAAGTCTCTTATAGCTAATGCCCTTGGAAGACCTGGTTTTAAGCCACTAAAAAATCGATCAACTTTACTTTCAGGTTGGATGATAATGCCAGATGCATACCTTGCAAGTCTTGTAAAATTTTCTTCGTATATACCAACAGATTCATCATCCTTCTGATTCATCTCAAGAAACTCCTTTTCCATATTTTTTCGAAGAATATGAGGGAAGTACTTACTGAAAAACAAGTTCTTGAACTCGTCCCATTCCATGGACTCAATTTCATCTCTTGGCCTCGTATTCTTGATAAGGTTCCACCATTGATCAGCTTCACCTTCCAAACGATATACTGCTAAGATGACTTTATCTTGTTCAGAACATTGAAGAACTGAAAATATCTTTTCAGTAGTACTGATCCATTGTTCAGCAACAGGTGGATCAGAAGACCCCCTGAAAGAAGGTGGACGTTGCCTTATGAAGGACTCAATAGAATATTTTTCCCTTCTCTGCTCATTTGGAAGTCCAGAATGATTCGTAGCTTTTGTAAGTATATCAATAAGATTTTTCACTCCATCTCCCATAACATTTGTTTGTTCAGGAGGACAATCATTGCATTGTCCATTGCATTGATCAACACGGTTCCTTCGGGTTCCAGCCATCGTCTAAAACCCAAAAAGAATAGTGTGAGAGGAAAAAATCATGCTAGAGGAAAAAACATAATAAAGGGGGAGTACCTTTAATATCTAACATCTTAGGTTTAATTCTATGATCGTTAGTGTAGTTCTAGTACTATAACCTATACGTATACTTAACCTTAGGGACATCCCTAGACATACCTTAGAAATATCTCTAGGGATCTCACTAGCGTTTTCGCATCCTAGTTTCCAAAGGTTGACTAAACCTTTCCTCTAATACCAACTATAGAGACCCGAAGCTTGACGTACAAGAAAATTACATTACTTTTGCGGAATACTTAGTACATAACAAAAAAAACACACACACAAGGATCGTAATAGTTTAGTGTCTTTGGAAACTCTGAACGTAATCTTCTAATTGTGGTGAAAGATCTTCAATATCTCCCATAAAGATCTTCCCTTTTTTACCTAAAACCTTTCTTTATATACTGGGGAAAATAAAACATAAAAGGGTGAGCTCAAATGCTCAGTAAGGTTAAACAAAATAAAAATCAATCACATCATATTCATAAGAACATAACTTTTGGAAATCTTAACCTACAAAAGAGAGCATAATTTCATAACATGGGATAAATCATAGTAGTGAAATGAAATCCCAATAATCATAACTTAAAACATGAAACTTTGTGGCATTCACACATAATCATAGAGAATCATTTCTTGTTAGTCAAGACTCATTGCCAAGACTATCTTAGTGGACAAAGTCCCTTTCTGATCCGAGTCACCCTCGTTCCAGTCCTGTTTCACTGAACCGGTATAACCTACTGTTCCAGCCATGTCTATCTCATGAGATATAAACTCTTTACCCAATGAATTAGAGGGAGATATAGGTCCCACCCATCTCATAATGATACCATTCTTATGTGTGCCACAAAATCATAAATCATACATCATTTCATAAACCATGTAATAAAAATGGGAATCTTAAACATCGTGACATCATAAAACAATTCATATAAGATAAAGGAATTTATAAAATAATTCCATCACAACATTATCAAATCAATCTAATAATATAGATAAAAACATAACCCTATATTATCTTAGATGGAAAATAATTTTGATAAAACACTTGAACTCCATTCTTGAGGAAAATATCCTTTCTACTTCAAAAACATTTTTCCTTTCTTAACATGTCATACGACTTTAAACTAAAAGAGGATGATTAAAAATAGACTTGAAAAATTGTAATGTAAGCTTCTTGGAAATAATGTTTTAAAAATCCATTCATGCCGTATAAGTTAAAAAAACATTCTTCGTACTTTTGTCGGAGAAGTCAAAAAAGTACCTTGTACGAAAAACGAAAAAAGATTTCTTTCATATCTTTTACTAAAAACTCACCGAAAGGTAAAATAGGTTTTAAACAATTGTAGGAGAATGGAAATAATATTACATATTTAGGGAAAATGTATGTGGATGATAAAATACACCCCAGTAAATACTAAAGTATAAACAATCTCGGATAAAAATGAGATTGTGATATTTTCCCTTACCTTAGGTCCGACTTGCTTTGTACGTGTCTGAAACTCCTGTATAATGATTTAAATCATGTTATTGACTTATTCCAGAATCATATTCATTGTTATTATATAATATATGGTCCACTTATGACTTTATATTACCTGTTCTTTTGTAAATTCATGTTAAAGAAGCGTTTTGGGTAAAATCGTTTCATTTATCGTAGGTGTTTGGACTTGTTGTTCTTGACATTATTATTACTTATATCACGATTTACTTACTTCCAGAATATAAAGTATGATTTATATATCATATATATTCAGTATATATATATATATAATAGATAGATAAATTAAATGAAACACACCGTTCATGGAGACGGTTGTCCGTACGTACGCATGAACGCTGCTTTCCTTTCCTTATTGTCTTGAATGGAAGTAATTATATGACATATATATATATACATAAATCCAGTAGATTTAACATGTCATATATTCCATTATTATTCATTATATATACTTTATAATCATTCTGGAATGGTTAACATGGATAATGAATCTCATCGCGTCGTGGAGACGGCAGTCCGTACGTACGCACGAGTGATGATATCGTTCCCATGGTCGTGGAATTGTGTTGAAGTGTATGTATACTATTTAAGTATCACTATCACTTTATAATAATCATATATAGTTACTCATTACACCATTATACCCATCCAATTAAGGTGGTGGCGGAAAATAGATTACACCACGGCGTGGAGACGGTATTCCGTACGTACGCACGCGTGGTGATTTCCTTTTTCCGTAGGATGGATAGAAGGTTAATTTGAGTTGTTTCATATTTATAATAACATATCAGTATATAAGAAATACTGATTTTATTAATTTATCATGAAACAACTAAATAATTTTAAGAAGAAAGAAATTGAAAAAAGATCGGTAATGGGTATTACCTCTTTTTGACGCGCCTTTTCTTAACCTCCACTTAAAGAACTAAGGATGGTCTTTGAAGAAGACCAGGACCTATAGGATGATACTAGGGAAGTGGAGAAGAGATTTTGGCAGGGGTTGGACGAGCTTGAAGGCTCAAAGTTGTGTGAGGAAGAGAGGGAGGAGGTGCCCTTTTATAAGGGAGGAGAGGGGCACCTTTGGAATAACTAAAAATATTATTTTATTATAAAGACAAATTCGGTTTTAAATAGCTTCAAATTGATTTATTTCGAGGATAAGGTGGGTATGGGTCGACATCCTCTCATCCAATAGTATTTAGACAAGTTTAGGTTATTATTTTAACCTTATCAATTAGATTTAACTCTAAGTTAAATAATTTAACTTTTACCGTGTCTTTTGGTTTCCTTACACTATATGGTTAATAAACTTACCATAACAAGCCAAAAGAACCCCAAGTTGTTTATTATTAATATATATATCCTTATATAAGTCATTTGGCCGAAAATTATATTTTTAAGAATTAAATAACAATTGATAATATAATATTTGTTTTAAAAACTAATTTATGTCAATTTTGACACTATTTGGTACATGATTTTTATGAAATTCATAACAGAATGATATGTTCCAACCAAGTTACGTAAATCAACAATAACATGTCATATTAACCTATAATATTAGTTTAAGTCATAAAAAGTCTCAAATTACATTTATTTGGGCATTTATAACATCAATTATGTTAATTTTTCTTAAAAAGGTAATTACTGCATCATTGTTGTGTCATAAATAAATTAAATTATTTAAATTCTAAAAATTACAAATAAAATACCATTATGTAGGAAATCTTTTTAACTTTATAATGAATATTTATAGTCTAATTTATCTTATGTATAACCCCATATTAAAAATTATTTAGTAAATAAACACTGATTTTAACTCTTTTAACTCTTCTTTGAATTAAATAATAATAAATGTCCTAATCTAATCCAAGTGGGCCTAAATGATAATATTTTAAACTTAAGGTTTTTTTGGTCGAGATACACTTTTCCAATAGGATTAAGACATGTGTTAGGGTAAAATTAATATCATTTTTACCCTTAATTACCCTATTTACTTTTAACCGTGGTAAATAAAAGTAAAAAGTTACTATTCACCAAAAATTATTTTCATCTCATTGAACCACATTTTACTTACTAACATCAACCGTGTTTCTCGGATTTTTGAAATTCCATTCACAGAAGCGGTAAAATTAAGATTTATGAAAAAAATAATTTTTTTAACTTCCACTTAGTAGTTTCACTATTCATCAAAAATTGAAGTTTTTCAGAAAAATGCCAAAATTTTACCCTAAGCTATAATTGATATTCCGAATTCAAAAATGATTTCTATTTTACAAAATTCCCAACATATAAGTTGCATTAATTAATTTTATAATTAATTTTCGTTGTCACAACAAATAGCGTGTTTTTAAGAGATAATAACTATCAAAAGATTAACACTTGTTTATGTCTGGTGTAAATGTGAAATTACATCCAATGACCAAAATTATATTGAATTGTAAAAATATATTCTAAATATAATTTAAAACCACTCAAATTAATAATTTATCTCTATTAATTATTTCGATTAAAAAAGTTGTTTTTAAGTAATTTTCACTATTCATCGGAATATGAAAGTTATCCGAAAAATACCAAAATTTCACCTTAGGCTAAATTCGATACTACGAATCCAAAAATGAAGTCCATTTTGAGAGCTAAAATTTCTAAAATTTTAAAAGGTGGTTATTACTATTCATAACTGCTAGTTATAATAATATTTTAATAGCATATCGTTGTTTAGTGAAACTCGGTATTGCGTACTACACACGCTATCGAGGAAGGTCGCGATTACGTGTAATGCAAGGCAAGTCAAGGATTTGTGTTGTGCGAGATCCTTTTGGTGTAGCGTACAACACAAGACATTAATAAAATTAAAAAGAATATTTTTCATAAAATCTCGGGCTATTAAAATAAGAGTGTCCCAAGTATGCATGAATTGCCCGAAAATGGTATGATGATCATATCCTCCCATCCTCTCGACCAATGTGAGTCCCCAAGAGTGGTTGGGCCAGAAAACCCAAATGACTGTTGGCCTTTGGAATATAGGTATGTGCCCAGATACACATAGGGAAAAAATTGGGTGTTTCTAAGAAAAATGAAAATGGTATACCAATGAGTGAAACCCATTTTAACCCTCAATAACCCAATAAATGAAAAATGCTTAACCTGATGTGAATCTCTCTAATGAAAAAATGATTGGTTATTATCCATTTTGCCATTTTTTTCCATTATATGCAAAAAAAATGATACCAACAATGGGAATCTCTATAGTAAAAGAATTATTGTGTTATAATGCATCAAGCCACTTTTATTGAAAATATTATAAAAACAAAGTAGTAAGACTAACATGATATTATAAAAGATCAACTATAACCACGGTTATCATGAAATAATCCCATACTCTTTTTAACAAGTCTAAACAAGCAAAATGGTTGAAACAGGGAATATTAGGACAATTCTGTCAACCATGCATATTTAATTTAGAATAATATGCCAACAATATTTCACTAATTGGTAACATTTTTCCTTGTTGTATTCATGACTAAAAATAGTTACAAAATCCTAATTTGAGACAATGTCTTCATCATCTAGCATTCACCCCTAAAAATCATCAGTGACTGTGACCTATGCGGATCGTAAGATAATCTCACCTACACGAAAACTACAACGATTGCAAAAAAATTGATTGTTTGGGATTAACACTGAAATGGTACAATCATGACCATGGAAGTTACTCCTGAATTTTTATATGCAAGATGCCCATCGATTCCACATTTCCTGGTTAAGGCTGATGTTAATTAAGTACCCCTTATTGCTACGACCAATAGCTTTAGGTGCCTATAACTAGATCATGATAACAGTTTCCTTCCATATCTGATGAAGGTGAACCAGGAGTCCAAATATTCCTCCCTTTTGGTTTAGGTGCCATCGAGGAGGGAATGTGTCAACCACCATCACCAACATCGTCCCCCTGGTACTCGTCATTCGCATACTGATTGTACCATCTGACACACAACATCCTCTAAAGCCTAGTCATGTGCTATAAGGAATTACCATCAAAGGATGAAGGCATCGGATATCCAGGAGAGGGATCAAACCCCCACTCCTTCTGATGATGGATACCAGCATATTCAGGTTGGAATCCTCAAGCAAGCTCATAACCCTGATCGTTTGGGACAAGTCTAAGACCATATCCCCATAGCAGTCATGGTGGAGGCTCATACTCCTAACCCCAAGCATGAATCCCATTGGAATATTCTAGTGGCACAAGGTGAATAGAAGTGGGAACATATCCCCATCAAAATTAAAGGCATATTCTAGTTTATCATGGAGATAGAAAATTTTTATGACCATATCACTACACACCATTTTCTAAAATATCAATATATTTTTGAAATATCTAAATAACTTTGCTTGTATATTCTGAAACTATTGTAGATAAAGGGATATGATCATAATACTATCCCTACATCTAGTACATCTCAAAAATATGATCATCAAGAACATGTGGCTATACCAAAGAAAGCTCACATTCTTTCTCCCACCCAGCAGGATTATCAGAATATTCCGATGAATTGAGATGCATTGGACTAGGACCATATTCCCATACAATTGGGGTTCAGCATGTGAGAAAGGAACATGCATCAGGACAAGGAAACAAGTATTTTGAAGAATTATGGTGACATATTTGAAAGGTCTAGGATTATTCTAGTATCCCCAATCTAACCAAGGCTC
Organism: Viscum album; assembly: GCA_963277665.1. Lineage (NCBI taxonomy): Eukaryota > Viridiplantae > Streptophyta > Magnoliopsida > Santalales > Viscaceae > Viscum > Viscum album. Next base: position 159,568,780 of record OY728122.1, on the reverse strand, counting down.
ACCATGTGAGAGGGGTGCAAGCCTCAGGACATGCTCATATTCCTATCGGAGAATTATAGCAACATACTCCAAAGGATCTGGATCGGGATCACATACCCATTTTGGTTGGGGATAACCATGTAAGAATGGAATAAGCCTCAGGAAAGGCTCAAATTCCTATCAGTGAATCTACTCTGCATATTCAGGCAGATCATGTAAGTCATGCATGCATTATTACTTTATCCAATGAATGACTGTGACAACATCATTCCAAGGAAACATTGGGGGAGGCTCATATTCCTTCTTCAATTCCAGAGTTACATTGGCATATTCCAATAGGAAATTCATATATGAACTGGGCTCATTTTCCTGATCCAACTAAATCCCACAAAGTGAGAGTGGAAGATGCCTCGGGGAAGGCTCATATTTATAAAAATAAAGACCAACAACATATTCCAAAGGCTCAATATTGGGCTCATATTCCCTTCCTAACCGAGGCACACTGGGTGAGAATGGAACATGCCTCAAGATAGACTCACATTCCTGTCAATAATGAGACAACACATTGGCATATTTTAGAAGCTTCTCAGTAGTATTCTCATACTCTTGTAGTAGCAGAAGGTTATACCATGTTTCGAAAACAGTCACATAGGAGGTTTATATCCCTAAAAATTTACAAAATCCATTTCGACATATTCCGACCATGATACAGAACATGGTCCATAATCCTAATCTTCTCAATGCTAGTCTCCTTGAGGTTGTTTGAGACACATTCTCAACTACACAAGGTTTTTTTGACTCTTCTATTGAAGTGGAAGCATAGGACGTTCATTACCACAATATTCCTCCTCATGGTAGTGTAGAAATGGATTGTAGGGACCTTACTCCTGATATCCATTGTGCTTAACCTCTCCATAATGATATCTCCCATGGGCAAGGAAATCCTCCATTTTTCTAGAATCCTCCATATAAAGAGGTGTTAAAAACATGGAAAACTTTATATAGATAAGTGATCAAATCATCATGGTCAACTGTATATGGTTCCCCATCAACTTCTATAAGCACCCCACTCTCATCAGCAGGTGACCATCAGAGCCAACTTCTATGGTCTAACCGAATGGAGGCATGTAATTCTTATGAGGAGGCGTATAACATTGAAATATGGAGAGAGTTAGCTGGAAGCAACCTCCACCTCATGTTCTAGCCACTTGCTATTGTTGACTATGAGATCCCAAATGAGATAGAAAATGAGTCCATATCTTATCTAAGCTAGAATATTTGGGCATCTCATCAGCAACCGAAGGTTCGACGTCTCCCTTATATAGGATATGAGTTTCACATTCCTAAAATAAATATACATTGTTTTTAGATAGGCCTTGTCTCTATATCCATGGCTTGGGATCCAAAACTAGAAAATCACAGCACAGATCTTTAACACACTTGCTACCATTTCATTACAGCACTTCGGTAGATGATCTTCGAAGCCACATCATGCATCCATATTTGAGGATGGGGATATTATGGGGAATTGCACATTTCGTCTCCCATATAATAGAAAATTGACTTAGATGCAGTATAATGAAATGTTATAGTCTCTATAGAAATTAGGGGAATGGGTAACACTCGGTCCGATTGGTCACTACAAAGAATGCTCCCTCTACAATAGTGCCCAGACACTATATATGAGGAGATAGCCAACATGATTTCAAAATGGGTCCCTAAAAACAATAGGAGTGCATACCAGATATGGATATTAAAGTTTTGATCACCCAGAAAACTCCTAGTAAGGAATGGTTCTCACCACGGGTTTCCATCGCACCCAGCTCTCACGTGATCATAAGCGCACCACATCAAATGGACCAAAATAGTAACTACTATAGTGTTTATCTAGGAGTGTAATAAGACCCATGTTCTAGGAGAATATATACCAATGCCTCCACCTCTCAGATCTCCAATCCTCGAGATGATTCAGTACATGCCCTCTGCAGCCGTAGGTGAACCCCGTCCCACTAGGCCAGGGGCATTTATATCTCAATCAACATTTACAGTTTTATTATCCCTTAATAGGACCTTGGAGACATCATTAGTGATTCCATATCACCCACACCCCACTGGTATGGGTCATTTATATCTTCATGTATGTATAAGGAATCATCAAGTCCCTAAGTTGAGTCATTAGATCCTCAAAAACATGACCAATCCATGATAATTGCAACCCTAAATGACCCCCACCCCATAAGGTTAGGGTAATTTTCATCATCAGAACCACCACATAGAGATCCATTCTTCTCTAGGTTAGAAGGAATCAATCAACGGTCAGCATTCCACTAGCTCCTCCTATCATAAGACAAACCCCTACTGGTTGGGGCACATTCGGCAACCATGATTGGAAACTCCTTCAATATAACTATTCATACACCAAAATGGGAGGAATATTTTGTAAATAAAATCAGACCCCATAGAGGCCGCAATCCAAAATGGCCCAACATGGCCAATGGTTTGAATAATGACCCAAAAGAAGAAAGTTCATAATCCTATTACTGCATCAAGAGTAAGGGAACAACCCCCATTGCTCTATATGCCTCTATAAATGCAGTCACTATCAACATGGAAGATATTAATCACAATTTAAATGCAAATTTTTGTGACATAGAAAACATACCTCAGGAGGACAGTGACTTGGATGTACCCAATGAATCATCACATACCAAGAACCAAATATGGCTTCAAAACATGGAACCTCTGAATATCGAGTTTCTACCTCCATAATGGAATGTTACCATTAGGTAGGGTAAAAAGACATCCCTATCACATCCTAGAAGAAATTTTGTTCCTTCCATGAAGGGACAATTATCAAAGTATGATAGATAAATAAAAACTCTCCGACAATGTAATTAGGATCTACTCATAGGAAATATTCCCACTGGGTATCAACTTCGGGTAGAGACAAAGATTTTCCCTCCCATGTCTAATCCACAATAAAGAGTTGTATCTGAGCATCAAGTTGATTTTGGATCTATTCATCCAGTCCACATAAATGATGAAGTCTAAAATGGTCATGACTTCCTTCCATTGCGATAACAACCACTCCTCACTAGGGAAACCATTAAATCATGGGATGAATCGAAAATCGGCAGGAGATAAAATTGGGGCTACCTCACCAACACCTATTGGATACCTATGGATGGGAGACTGGGTACAAAATGGTTCCCCTAGATCTCCTTAACATCATTTATTCTCTGGATAATCTAATGGAATCCATGGAAGGGAAATGTATTCCTATGTAGCCTAAGAGGAATCCTTATCTAATTGGGTTGAGGACACTTTGTCTCCACCTAGTTTTGAAAATCCCACCTTCTCTTCATTCAATAGTGTGGGATACCCTATAAAACTTCTTACAAACATCTTTTCCTAATGTGGTCCAATAATGGGCCCTCAAGATCAATTGGAGGCAACAAAGTTGTGGTATTTTGTATAGGCTCTGACAGGGAAAGCCTTTTTTTTGTAAATCAGTCTAGTATCAGGATCCATGTCAGGATAGAAGACCTTTATTATTAGTTCATTTATCAATTCAGTACTACACTAAGGAAGGCAACAATCATAGATCCGATAAACTATAAACAATATGAGAATGAGATGGTGTATGAATTAATAGTAGGTGGAAGGATTTAACCAACTCACTCAGCATCCCTCTCTCGCAAGTGAAGCTGCGAGAACTCTGTGCTAAAATTCATAGGGGTGCGTTAAATATGCATCGTATTCCAATGAAATATCTAGGAAGATTTTTTGAGTGTGCTGAGATGTAAAAATATCTTGAAGAATCCATCCAGTGGACCCAATCCAAAATTTTACTCATTCCCACAGCACCGGGAAAAAGGATAGCCAGAGCAGAAGTTATTGTTTTCACTCTCAAGACAGTAGTGGTTCCTGACCAAATACCTTGGTAGGACACATACTACCCATAACCTCCTGATGAGTGGGTAAATCCGTAGAGTCACCCTCTCCTAGAAGCATAGAGAAATCAGGGCTGTCTGGTATTTCAGGAACAGAAGATTCATGCATACTGCTTCCATAATGAAAAACATCCAAGTTATTTCATGGAACGCATGTATAATAACCTTCTCACACTATTATGACCCAGTAAGGCCAATTATCTTTCCCTCACAAACCATCTCGATTACTACCCTTTCCACAAAAGGTTGGGTCCTATTATCTAGAACTGCTTCATCTTCAAATACATCCTTCCAGAAATGGTCAATTCTGGCCAAGTGGTGCAAGATAACTCCCTAGAGTATGTGCCTTGAAAAACCATCATCCAACCAAAAGTATAGGGTGATTGGAAAAAAATTCTTCTCTAGACATATGCAAAAATTTGAAAAATGGATGACCTAAAAAATAGTTGATCATGCTCATTCCACTATGAGAACATAGTCATGCAAACATGAAATAGCTCCACCACCCAATAAAGAGTCACCAAATGTCCCTCCCAGAGGTGGTAATGACCACCATAATTAAGAGGATATAGAGGAGGAAGATTCATATTCTCCTCCAAAGTGATCCTTAACTCTTTTTGATTTCTCCCCTACGGCATTTGAAACATAGTAATCTCCCCGTCAAACGGAACCCTCATGAGATGAATAAATCATATTTCTTCTATCAATATGATACACATGTTAGACCCCTTATCTGATGACGTTTTTCACAAAATCAAGAGTTCCCTACACTTAACCAGGGAATGGAAGGTCGCATACATCGGAAAAAAGGATATATAGGATAACACAGGTTTGGTCAGACCCAATATTTTGGTCAGGTCCCCTTGGAAAATGCATATGCATCTAAGACTTGTGGGAAAGTTCTCCAACAAGACTATCAAGGGTAGGTAGGAAGGTTTGAAACCTTCTGTATATTTTCACACCTGATTGTATTGAAAGACCATTTAGAGAGGGTTCAGTCATCTTATCATCCCCAAAAAAGGGGAAGGTCGGGACAACCCACACCACTGGTAGTAGATGCTCCCACTACAAAGGAATAAGAACTGGGTTTGTCTACCCCAAATTCCTCAGTTCCTCATCCAAACATCCAAGAGAAACCCCATATCAGGAAGCACCTTTCTCTGGAACAAAATTATGATGATCTAAAACAGTTGGAGGCTGTCCTAGCCAATATCCCAATCCTTGATGCGCTCTATCTTTCAAAATAACTCAAAAAGGAACTTGTTGAAACCCTCTAGAGCCCAAAATAGTTTGAGAAACCAGTCATTGAATCCAAGTTCTATCGATTGGAGACCATGGAATCATATTTTTGTTCTCCATTTCATTCCCTGGTCACTATTATGAAGAGTTCTTCCAAGGAAACATTGTACCCCTATATGTCTCAGCAAGAATAAATATTTTCAATGCCCAAAGGGATCATATTGTTAATGGTTCTGGGATCAATATTATCTTGGTTTAAACCATAAAACATTTGGGATATGGTGAAAGGGATTTGTATCCCACTAAGCTGACCATCCAGGGGTATGATAAGCATGATCAAAGACCTCTCAAGAAGATCAAACATGAATCATGTTTTTGGGATCTTACATCAGAGGATGAGTTTATGGTAATCCAACAACACAACACATATAACCTCCTTCTCAGAAAGACCGAGCTTCATATCCACCTAGAAATACCTTCAGTATTCCATCAATTCCTGATGTATTACATTAATGGAAACTTCAAAATAATACATGGTGATGGTTCTTAGTTAGAGACTTTCATGGAAACATATAAGGAAGAAAATTTATATAAAAAGGGAGGTAAATGACAAATTTTGGATGATGATTTATAGGTTTCCACTCCCAATGGATTGGGGACCACCCTTGTGAATCTATAGAGCATGCCCAATGGTGACTATCTACTACCCATAAACCTGGCCAAGATTGTAGATATAATATTAGTGGTCTAAGCCCTTATTTTCCCCAGTGATAGCACCAAATACTATCAGCCCCAACATCTCTCTATAATGACTCATTCAATAAGGGAGAATAATTTCTATTCTCATGGTCTTTGTCACCCTAATAATGATAGCATGGACCCAATATTTTTCTATCTTCATTTGAAAATGTATCTATAGATTCTGAGATGGTATAAGATGAGGCTGCCCTCAAGAACGCCCTTCCAGCATTCAAGGAAGGTGTCTCCACCACCATTGATGTACTCAAGTAGATAGATATGGAGATATAGAACGACCCATGGCCTAAATGCTTACTGTAACAATTCTCATCGAAGAGAAAGATATGTACATCACATTTCTGAAGAAATATTGATATGTGTTCTCATGGAACTACATAGAAATTCCTAGACTAAACCCAGATGTGGATAAACTCCATCTCAGGATACCATACAAGCATCAAGGCTTTAATCAGGCATCCAAGAGGATGAAAACCTCTCATGAAGCCAACATATAATCATTAGTTGACATGTTGACTGATTCCATCTTCATATAATAAGTGTAATACCTGATATGGATTTCTAGCATTGTCCATGTCAAGAGAAATAATGAGAAAATTATGGTATGTATTGATTGTAGGGACCTTAATCAGAATTAAATAAAGGAATATTTCCCATTTCCAATCATATAAATCTTGATCAATGAAACTATTGGTTTCAAATACCTTTATTTCATGGATGGGTACTTGGGGTACAGTCAGATAAATATTTTCCTGGAAATGCTGAAGCCACTTCTTTCAGAGCACCTTAGTGGATCTTTTTCTATTAGGTCATTCCCTTGGTTTTGAAGAATGTCAGAGCCATATATCAACTTACCATGCACCATATCTTTAAGTAATTTCAAGGAAAGAGAGAATAATGTTACATCAACAACCTGGTCGTTAAATCCTGACAGTGGTGTGACCACTTCATGGATCTTCATACAATTATTGACAAACTACAATAGCACAGTCTGAAGATGAATCCACTGAAATGTGCATTTAGTGAAACATCATTGAAATTCCCTATCTTTGTGGTGCACCATAGGTTCATTGATGTCAACCCAAAGAATACTAGTGCTATCATAGTGATGGAACATCCTAGAAATCTCAAAGAATTGAGGGGGATCCAAGGGCACATCAATTATATTTGGTGGTTCATTTCCAACCTTGTCAAAAAAGATCTCCCCTTCACTGGGATAATGAAGAAGGTAATAGAATACTAATGGGAACATAATTTCAAAAAATCCATCGAATATATCAAGTATTACTTGATGCTCCCACTGGTCTTAATGCCTTGGATGGAAGGGATGCCACTAATCTTATATGTGGCTTCCATGGAACACTCATTGGGAACCCTTCTCACACAATTTTATGAAGAAATAAGTGGAAGTAGTATTTACTACCTTAGCTGGACTATTCTAGGTATTTAGCCTAGATATTCAGAAGATGAGAAGAACTACCTTGCACTCATATTTGCTATAAATAAAGATAAGGTGTTACATACAGCACCATGAATCCCAATTGGTCTCTCATATTGATTCTCTCAAATACATCCTTGGTAGTACAATGTTGACTGGGTTCTTGGCCTAGTGGGATGTTATTATTCAGTAATATGACATTAAATTTTGGTCATAGAGGCCAGTGAAAGGACAAGCCCTCGATGATTTCCTCATAGCACATCCTACACCAGAAAACATACCAGAGGACACCGAGCTTTCGGATGATGAAGTCTCCTATGACCTTGACACTCCTTTGACATGGGAGATGTATTTTGATGTCTCCAAAAAATGTCCAGTCAAAACTAGGATGGAAAACCTGAAGCTCAAATGGGTTATCCTGGGGATTGTATTTGTACCTCATGAAAAAGAAGTGTTTCCAAACTCTTTCTCAGTATCTAAAGGTTTCACAAATAACAAGGCATAATACCAAGCCCCCATTGCTAGCTTGGAACTATCCCTAAAACTGTAATAGCCTACCTGAACATCAAAGGGTATTCAAGGTTAGTGATAATATATGTCAATGGTGAATATTCCATCAAAAAGAAAGAATCTGACCCTCTCACTGGCTATGCCAGGGGAAAAATGGAAGAGTTCCCTTTTGATCCCACATTTCATCAGGTTCCCCAATCACAGAATGCTCGCACAGACACATTGGCCAATGCACCCACCGTCTTGGCTGACCTAGATTAAGAAGAAACCATCTTTCATATCACACATTGTAGAATGGTCCCAGCAATCATCATCTATAATATGAAAGATATCAATCAGGTCAACACTTCCCCAAAGCATGATATAGTAATATTCACCCCTATATGGATGGAAACCATAATTAGATATCTGAAAAATGGGACTCTCTCAATGGATATATCTGGAAGGGAATAGATATAGAACCATGTGGTGAACTTTACCCTATAATATGGCCTGAATGAGATGAAAACCCTCTACAAGTGTGGCTTCGAGAAGATCCCCCTCAGATGTTGAGAAGAAGGGGATATTTCTACCATCATGGAATAAGTGCCTGCGGGCTCTTATGGAGCCCATCAATCTGGTACCTGGCTCTCCCATCAGATCAGGAGGTTAAAATATTACCAGAAAACCATGATATATGACTATATGTAATTCACCAAAAATGTCATGTATTCTAAATCCCTGCGAAATTTATCCACAATCCTCCAAAATTGAAACATTCAGCTAAATATTCATAGTCATTTGTCATTTTGGGGATGGATGTCACATGGTCATATCCAACCCCTATATCTAAGTAGTTCATGTACATCCTTACTACTACCGAATTCTTTTCCAAATGGACTTAGGACATACCCATCAAGGAATTTGGGATGAAGACAATCATAAACTTCATAATATCTCATATCATCACTAGGTTCATGGTCCCTTACACAATATTGATGGACAACGACACCAATTTCTATTCCACGGAGTTGAATAAGATGTACAGGGAGTACAATAGCGAGTAAAATCACTCATCTCACTATCATATAGTAGAAAATGGAAAAATATAGGTCTTCAATAAGACTCTATAATATATACTCTAGAAAATTGCGAAAATGGATAATAATTCTTGGACATAAAAACTCCTCCATTCTCTATGGGCCTGCCGTACTACCACACGTACTTCTACACAAGAAACATTGTACTCACTAGTGTACGGGATCAAGATAGTGTTACCCATAGAAGTCTAGATGAAATATCTCCCAATACTCATCTTTGGGAAACTCTCATATGATGAGAAATCACAAAAGTTACTAGATTAATTGTAATGGATTGATGATAATAGGCTACACACACTGCACTACCTTGAGGTCCACCAGAATCGGATTGCACGAGCCTTCAATAAAAGATTTCACATATGCTCATTCCTCCATGGGGAACTGGTGTTGGTCCTTAAAACCCCAATGATACTAGGAATGAATCCCCTAAAGAAGGAGCCCAAATTGGAGGTACATTATGTCATACGTAAGGTCTAACACAATGGGGATTACTCATTGGCCACAATGGATTGGATCCTGTCACACCTCCCACCAATGTCATATTTCCCAAGAAATATTTTGAATAGCTATTAGCACAAGGACATCCACATCAATGTGATTCATTGTTCTTGTCCTAACCACATGCAGCTAAACTATATAGAACTCATCCTAACAATATAACGTAAAACTATATAGAACTCATCCTAACCAAATGACATTAAACTTTATGGAACTCATCCAAACCACATGATGTTAAACTTTATGGAACTCTTCCTAACCACATGATGTTAAACTATATGGAACTCATCCTAGCAGTAAGATGTTAAAAAGCACAACAAATTTCTTCCTAACCACATGATGTTAAACTTTATGGAACTCTTCCCAATCAAATGATGTAAAACTATATGGAACTTTTCTAGGAAGTAAGATGTTAAACTGCATGACATCTTTCATCCTAACAACATGATATTAATCTATATGGAACTCTTCCTAACCACATGAAATTAAATTGTATGGAAATCATCCTAACTACATGATGTTAAACTGTATGGAAATCATCCTAACCACATTACGTTAAACTGTATGGAACTCATCCTAACCACATGATGTTAAACTATATGGAACTCATCCTAGAACTATTATGTTAAACTGCATGACATATTTCATCCTAACCACATGATGATAAACTTTATGGACCTCATCCTAGCCACATTACCTTAAACTCTATGGATCTCTTCTAGAAACTAATCCATTAAACTGTATAGAATATTTCATCTTTACAACGATATGTTAAAATGCACGACCAATGTCCATACTGCTTGACATTAAACTACACATATCTATGACATCTATATCTATTCACATCAAGTCTCCTACATCCTTTCCACATTATGTTAAACTATAAGGTTATTCTAGAACTATGTATGTCTTTATTCTCATCCTTATGTGATAAATTAGGATTTCTTGATCCTATATATTGGTCCAACCACTATATGATACAAATTTCCCTTGTACCCTCAACTAGCTATGCATTATAGGTAAACCCTTTCAATTCTTATTTCCCACACCAATCATAGATCATGTGGGATTAGGAATTGTGGTAGGGAATTACCCTCCCAATAAAGGAATAATAATATACATTTGGACTATTATGTTATGGAGTACAAGACCTTAAAATTCATACAATGAGTCCTCTTCTCATGACATAAAACTACACGGTAAATGTCCTTTCTTCATGACTTTAAACATCATGGTTCTTCAGAACTACATGTGGTTTGATTCTCATTGTCAGGTGACACGTAGTTATGCCAAGACTTGGACCCTTATGCCCAACCATAATAGTTCCATTAATTCACATCAGTTCACCTCAATCCTCAATGTATGATGTTAAACTATATGGGATTTCAAGAACTACATGTGGTTTGATTCTCATCCTCATGAGATACGTAGTGACCCTAGACTTCCATATTTGAGACCCACCAAAAAATTTCCATTTATTCACATTAGTTCAACCTTGTCCTCACTGTATGAAATTAAACTACATGGAACATCAAGAGTTGAATGTATCTTGATTCATGTAATCACATGATACATAGTGATGTCTGGTTCATCAATCCTGAAGCACAGCTGCAGCGGTCAACAAAAATAATTCCCACCTCTTTGTATAGGAAATAATTTTATAGAGTATTCCCCATTCAATAACTTTTTGTTACTTGATTCTTGAACCCATATGATATGCAGTCGCACCGAAATTTCCAACTCTAAGCCCAGTCACAACAAACAAAAATAAAGATGCCCCTACTTATGCATGGGACAAACTAGGTATGGGACTTCATTTAGAACTACATGTGTCTTGACTCTCATCCTCATGAGATACATAGTGACACCCAATTATACATCTTTGGGACCGGCCTAAAAATTTCCACACTTTCATGTCGGTTACTCCTTTCTTACCACATGATGTTAAACTTCATGGATGTACATCCTTACTACATTATGTTAAACTTCATGGAAGTATATCCTTACCACATGATGTTAAACTATATAGAGGAAAGTACATCCCCACTACATGAAATTAAACTGGTAAAACCATCACCCATATTCCATTCCTTATAAATATACTTCAATATACTTACCTGGGTCAACCAATATATGGGGTGATTCTCCATATTTTTAAACACCTCAATTCATAAGCCACACTTCATGCCTCACGAGTCTTTGATCACCGCAATATTACATAGCCCTTGGAAAATATTTCTGGCTTCAAGGAACATTTTCTTGACTATGAATGTATGACTATGGATCCTTCATATATGCCTAAGGTCGTTAACAAAATGTGTCACTCTAAAAAGGACATTTTTATTGTTGTGGGCCCTAACATCGCTGTGTAGAAACTCAATACCTTAGTGTATTTGAACTACTCTTGGTATGATTGTCCCATATTATCAATCATGACCTAAGAACCATGATCCATGATTGAAAACGCTTTCACCTCTCACTCAGAATGATGCTGGAGTAATCTTGACCCAGGGAATCCTAATTAAGCTCTTATGTAACATTTCCCATGTTAAGTCAATGTACATCATGGCCCAAACTGCCTACAATTTATTTAAAGTAGTATGTCCATTAAACTAAATCCCATAAAAGTCCAAGGTGCGGGACTTTAATATACTAGAAAAAGATACAAAAAACATTTCAATTTGAAAACCCATGAAGGGAATCCTGATAAAATGTCAAGTCTCCACACGCTAAACTCCTCATTCTCATTGTTTAGGAAAAATTAGGGCATAAATAGTTAAGTCCTAAAGATCATTGGTTGTAATCTATAAACCTAGTAAAATAGAATATATACCCTCTAAACCTACGAGCCTAGGAAATTGTTCAAGAAATGTTTTTCGAATCTCCTCATCGAGAGAATATATTCACTAGGTAGTGACACAAACTTCAGGATGTTTGAACCCTTCTTTTATTTTACACTTTCCACATATCACACTTCATTATTTAGGGTGTATCAAATAACCATAATCTTCTATAGACCTTGGAAATAGTACTTGGCTTCAAGTTCCATTTTCATGACTATACATACATGTTCATGGCTTCTGCATATGCACCTATGGCCATCAACCAAATTCATCACTCTAAAAATGAAACTCTAATCTTTATGAGCCCTGACATCATTATGGCAGCACTCAACACCTCAGCATGTCTGAACTACTCCATGTATGATTATCCAATATCACTCTCCTGACTCGAGTTCTTGGGGTGTTGATTTACAATCTATGCACCAAACTATCCAATAATATTGTATATCCTTGATGTTATGTCACCGTGTTTCATGCCCTTTCTCAAGGAAGGACTGTGACACTTCATTCCTAGCCTTTGAAATCCCACACCTCTTGATTCAAAACCACATGGCATAGGGATCTATATTTATGATTTAAGGGCTAATTTCCATAGGGTACTAGAACCCTTCTTGGATAGACTTCCCTCTATACCCAACTTCATCATCTGGATGTTTCAGTATTCAAAACCATTCATGTACCTTAGAGAAGAGTGGATGTCATCTTTCACTTGGTTTGATACTGAATCATAAGGGTCTTAACCCACCTACTAAAGGCATATTCTCTTTTCCAAGATGGAGGTTCAATTTTTATGAGCCTGAAAAACATAGCGGCAGAACTTCGAAATCTCATAATGTCATGGGACCTACCCATTATTTCTGCACCGTCTCATATTCAATTAATTAGACTTTTGGATTTTGAATTACATCAGCCATATTCCATCTATCTAGGTGGATCTAGATCCCTAATATTTCTCCCTCAACAAACATCAACAACATAAATCTTCCATAGACCCTAGAAAAGATATACCCAATATCAAGGACCCTTTTCTTGACTATTCATCCATTCCTAGGGCTCCTGTATATGTGCCTATGGTCATCAAATGAATGTGTCATACTGAAAAAAAGGGGTTTTTGATCCTTGTGAACCTCTGCAGGATCATGGCAGAACCCACCACCTCAGAGTTTTTTAGGTCATTCCTAGCATGTCTACACCATATATCATGATAATATAGAAGGTTAGAGCTAAAATACTGTAAAAATAAATCAATATTTGGTCTGATCTAAAATAATTTGTACTAAGGAAACATAAGGTTTGAGCTAAAAGACCCTAAACTAAAATCAACATTAGGGTTGAGAAGAAAGACCTTAAACTGAAGCGATAGAATGCTTCAGCTAAAAGACCATAAACTAAATTGATAGAAGGTCCGAGATAAAAGAACTTAAACTATAGAAAGAACAGTTTTGAGATAAAAGACCTTAAAATGAAGAAATATCATGTATGATCTAAAAGACCCTAAAATAAAGCAACATCAGGTCTGAGATTTTACCGCCATGGTAGAGATACCATTTCGAGTACCATACACCACTAGAGGTGTATAGAGAATAGGAATGTATACTTGAATAAATTTGATCAATATGTTGTTGAGTGAAGTCACGACCATCTAGAATCAGCGGGGAGTTAGCCACCAGATAAGAAAAACCATGGGTTTGAGTTGTAACTAGTTGATTTTCCTCAGTAATTTTCATCTAAACACAATATGGGAAACCAAACACCCAATGAGATGGAATATTAAAATCTGTGGGAGGTATGGAAGTGTCATATAGAAATCCAAACTCATATTGAGGTAGTATATGAGATAAGTGGTAGTCCTAAATCTTGTGAGAGAGTAATTCTTTTAGACTCTCATTAGTAGTAAACACATGGTAATGGGGATCAAAATTACAATTTTTGGGAATCAGGACCCTTTTATTATTCACCACCAAGGGAACTTGATGAGAATCGGAAGCCATTTAAAAATAAGTAATCTGAACAGGTTACAGGAATAAAATAAATATTTTAAAATAATGAAGAATACCAATGATGTTAGGCACATCGCAGGAATTGACAAGGGTTTCACAAACCACATAAGAAGTTTGTGGATCACCTGACCTCTAGAGGATTCATGGAGTTTAAACCTCCCCCCTTCAAGTCATCATGAAAACTGCATGACCCCCTTGGAAAAATGCTACCACGTGACCAAAACATGTTCATGTGAATCACAATTGAGCGGATGATCCGGCCAATAGATCTCAAGAAGTCCTTAAGACAACTATAACACTCATAGTCAAAGTCCTAGAAATTTCCGGATTATAGTTCACGATTGGATTGGAAAAGAGCTTGAGCAAGAGATAGTTATGTGGGAGAGATCTAACAAAATAGACTTGCATCACAAACTTGTGAATGAGGCACACAATCAGGGTTCACAGCACGGTCTTGCGATAGAGATACTCAATAAAAGTAGAGGAGAGAGCACTATGAACTAGTGGTGCCTGATGGGATGAATTTCTCACCACCACCTACACCCCCCATTATATATAGGGAATTTCATGGAATAACACGAATTTCCTGGTAGGCCGAACTTCACCTAAAGAATTGGTTCGTGACACCTTCAATGAATCTAGAAAGCATTTATTTTCATTCATAACGGAGCCTCTATCCCCACGAACATCACTCTGGAGGGGGGGGATTTGATGATTCCCTCCAAATAATAATTGGAAAAATCATAAAGGAATAAATGCCTAAATATCGGTATTAACTTCCCCATCAAATAAAATTAACAATACTTAATGACCGCATGATCTTATAAGGGACTCACTATCACGTGGCCATTTCAAGGTCACATGAAGACTCCATGTGTAACGCCCCGACCCTAGTTACCCAGAGTCGGTGCATTATTTTAATACATTGGCATGATTACAAGGAATCAATTCCCGAAGGACCGATCGGTTTAGCAGTCTTGGAAAATAGATTACATAATTGAACGTTACATTACACATTATAACATACAAAACAACATAAATAATCCTTTATGAATGACATTATTTCCTTGGATTAACCTTTCATATCAATCACAATACACTTCTTGGAATCCTATGAAAAATAAAACATAGAAAGGGGTGAGCTCACATGCTCAGTAAGGATAACAATATAGTGGAAACTTTCATAAATAAGCATAAACATTTAAGGCAATGTATAACTAAAAAAAAGCCTTTTATACTAGAACATCAGCATAATATGGAAAAAATAAAATGATGTAATTCCATTAACTTATTCACATGGATATTCTACTAGTCGAATAATCACATGCAATGTCACTAACCACTTTCATAATGATGGAATGCATAATTCCAGACTATCATAACCACATAGTCAAGGCCTTGTGCCAAGAAAACAAATAAGATTTTGTCAAGGCCTTGTGCCAAGACACTATTTTGTATCATGAGACCTACCGATGCATCGAAGAGCTATAGCAGGCTCCACCAGTCACTTACTAAGTCCAATGTATTCCACATATGAAAAGGTTTAAACATAACATAAACATTCATATTAAAAATAGCATATGAAATGTCAATACTTTATCCCTAAACCATGAATTGTATAAAAATAACACAACCATATTCAAACATATCACAAAACCTTCAATACAATATGGATTATTTTTATCATAATAAATAATCTATAAACTAGTTTAAAATCCATCAAAGGATGTTTACATAGAAGAAAATGATTTGTAAAACTCTTTGAGAGAAATAACCATTTTTCATGAAAACATTTAAAAGTCACACAATTTAGAAAGGAAGACATTTAAAGACATTTTTGAATCAAAGTGTCCCATACCACTATGAAACTTTTGAAAGCAATTAACATTTTAAAAAAATTTATGTCCGTACAAATAAATCCTTAAAACCCATTTTGAAGACATGGACATTAATGAGAAAGATTTAGAAGAATAAATATTTAAAACATTTGAAATGATGTTTTTGTAAAAAAGTGCCTTAAAATAATCCCTTTGAAAACTCTTTCATGAAACATGGACATGTATAATAAATATGTCCCATTAGATACTTACTTAAAAACAACCTCAGATAATAAAGAGATTGTGAAATTAACCCTTACCAATTTGGTAACTTACGAAACATACACCCCGTGAAAGAGGTATCATACAATTAATATGTAAATAAACATAAATTAAAGTGTATTGCACAAAGAATACAATTATGGGCAGTACATACACCACACAAAAGGTAATATCGACAATACGGCACGAATCTCCCGGGAATAAGAAGTGAGATGAAAACCTCTTACCTTGCACTTTCCTTTAGTCGAGGGTACGTTTAACCAATTGTATGAAGATCATAGTATGTTATTAAATTATACAAAAACCATATTAGTATTTATTATATCATACATGATTCATTAATGACTTTATAATACCCATTTAATAATAATTTCCATGTTAAATTAACATTTCGGATAATAATCACTTTCTTTATCTTACGTGTTTTAACTTGTTACTCTTAATTGTATCACTTAGACCAAGAGTTAAATACTTCCAGAATATAAAACATGATTTATATATCATATATTTGTAGAATATAAATATTTATAATAAACATATATATGAAATGAAAAAAACATTTATGGAGACGGTAGTCTATACGTAGGCATAAACGTTGTTTCCATTTTCATATCATATTGAACGGAACTAAGTGAATAAGATATATATAAGTACATATATATATAAATATATATATCTACAGTAGAATTATTATTTCATATATTACATACTTATTAGTAAAATATATTTTAATAATTGTCGAAGAATGGTGATCGTGTAAATGAATCGCATTGCGTCATGGAGACAGTAATCTGTACGTATGCACGAACAACAACATAATTTCCTTAAAGGTGTGGAATATGATGGTATAATAATTTTAAAAAGACATTAGAATGTTATTTTTATTATTTATATACATATTTCTCATCGTTATATTCATCTAAATAACATAGTGTTGAATAACAAATTACACCACGACGTTGAGATGGTAAGTCGTACGTACACACACATGGTGACATTATCATTCATAAGATGGATAGAATAATTAATATAGTTGTGAAATATTTATAATAACATCTCAGTATATAGAAGATACTGGATTTATTATTTTAGAATGGAAATAACAAAGAAAGAAGAAGTGGAAGAAGAAAGGATCTTGAAAGAGGGTGGTGAAATCATTACCTCTTCTTCGGCTTCTTCCTTTAGATTTTATCAAAAGGGCTCCTTAGGCTGGCTTTATGATCAAACTAAGGCCACAAGGTTGAAGTTAGGGAAGTTGGGAGGATATTTGGGAAGGTTTTGGCCAAGCCAAATGGCTTTGGAGGTGTGATTCTGAGAGAAGGGGAAGTGCCTTTTTATAAGAGGGGTGAGGGTCACATTAGGAAAAGATTAAAGTTTTAATTTATTATACAATCATATTCGGTTTATAATGGTTTCAAATGAATTTATTTAGAGGCTTAGGTGGTTATGGGTCGAAATCCTTTCAACCAATAGGTTTTAGACAAGTTTAGGTTACCATTTTAACCTTATCATTTAGATTTAACTCTTAGTTAAATAGTATAACTTTTACCAGGTCTTCTTGTATTCGTATTATATATGGTTAATAAACATACTCTAAACTTCCAAGATACCCTCAAGTGGCTCATTAATGACATATATAATATTATTTAATCCCTTTTTCTGAACCTTACATTTTTAGGAATATTATATCAACCAATAATATAGTATTTGTTTTAAATATTAATTTATGTCAATTTTGACACTATTTGGTATTTTGTTTTTGTGAAATTCATCACAACTTGATTACTTCGAATAAGATAAATTTAATCAGTCGTAAAATGTCATAGTCACCTAGAAAATTCTTTGATGTCATAAAAACATTGAAATTATGTTTATTTTAATATTTATAATATCATTTATTTGATTCATTCATTAATAAGGTGATTACTGCATCATCATTGTGTCATAAGTAAATTTAATTATTTAATGTCTAAAAATTATGAATAAAATACCATGATGTAGGAAATCTTATTATATTTATAATTAATATTTATTGTCTAATTTAAATTATGTATAACCCTATATTAAAAATGGTTTATTTAATAAACATTGAATTTAACACTTTTAACTCTTCTTTAAATTAAATAATAATAAATGTCCTAATCTAATCCAAGTAGACCTAAAGGGTCATATTATATTCCTAAGGTTGTTTATGGTCTAATTACACTTATCCAATAGAATTAAGACATGTGTTAGGGTAATAATAATATCAATTTTACCCTTAATTACCCTATTTACTTTTAAGTGTGGTAAATAAAAGTAAAAAGTTATTATTCACCAAAAATTATTTTTATCTTATTGAACCTAATTATACTCCTTGATATTAACCATTTCTCTCAGATTTTTGAAATTCAACTCACAGAAACGGTAAAATTATGTTTTATGTGAATTTAAAAATTCTCATAGGATGTGGGTAAAAGACGGTGAAAAGTTCAATAAACTTTTTGTATATCTAAAATTATTATAAACTGGCTCCATTGAATAACATCGAACATATATAGGTATTACATATCTATGTTGACCTAAAATAAATTTAAATAAAATAAATAATTATTTAAATAAAAATTCGGTTTTAAACTATAACTCAGTGTTTTTCACTATTCATCAAAATTAAATGTTTTCAGAAAAATACCAAAAATTCACCCTAAGCTACTTTTGATATTCATAATTAAATAATGGAGTATATTTTTTCAAATTAAAAACATAGAAGTTGAATTTATTAATTTAAAATTAATTCCTCCTGTTCAAACCAAAAGGCGTATATTTAAGAAATATTAACTATCAAAAGTTTGACACTTGTTTATGTCCAATTTCAAAGTGAAATTACTAACAATGACCATAATTGGATTAAATGGTAAAAATATAATCTATTTATACTTCAAAACCATTAAAATGTATAATTTAACACTATAAATTATTTTGATTAAAAAATTTGTTTTCAGTTAAAATATAGTATTTTCCACTATTCACCTAAATATGAAAGTTATCATAAAAATACCAAAACTTTATGGAAACTAAATTCCTATGTCCCGATTCTACAGAAAATGTTTATTTTGTCAAATTGAATATATTAAAGTTTCAAAAATTGTATTTAAAAAGTCTTTTCCATAAAAACGCAGTAAAATTGCATTTTTTGAAAAATATTTCTTTTATCTGAAAAAATGTATTTGTTCTTACTTTATGTCTAAGAAAATAATAATATGGATTCTATAATTACAATGATTATATAAAGTTCAAAATTCAGTTAATACTATTCATAATTTCTTTTGAACGGCTAGTTTGGTAAGTCATGGTGCGCTAGAACTCGGTGTCGCGTGTAGTGCAAGTTATTTAATTACTTTAAAGAAATAATGTACTATGAAATCTTGGGGTGTTACATTCTTCCCTCCTTCAATAAATTGATTCCTCGCAATTTGAAATTATTTTTCGAAAATAAAAGGATGAAAATATAAAATACCTTTGGGAAAACCCACATCGGAAATTAGGTTAATAAAATTTAGTCTTAATAAGAGGAAAATGGAAATGAAAGGGCCACCACCAAATTATGATCTCAATAAGGAGAACATTGGTGGAAATTAGAGACATATAATTGGAGTAAAAACAAAAATATTTATAGGTAGTGATTGAGGTCATCAATTAGAAACATGTGTAAAATTGAGGGCCTTAAATTCATCAATCTATGATGATTTAAAATACCATCAGTTCAACAAAACATATGGTATTAGGATAAAACATTTTTGGTTTTAATATACCTTCACTAAAGTATAAGAATTAATTTCTTCATAGAATAAGATAAGAAGAAAAATATATAATTGACAAGTATAGTCCCATCCTTTAACTAATTTTTACCACAAACTCATCTTTCACTCTAAAAGATTCTAAAACATAAAAATAATATTCTATTTATCCTATTCATATAGGGTTCAAAAAAATAAATTTATAATTCAGCTACCTAAATTTGTTTTTTTAAAAAGACTACATTATTCAATCCAGGACATCACAGGGGCCAGTGGTAGGTGATACACCCTTGTAGCCCTTCGGTTGCGGGTTCAAGTCTTGCGGCCTTTCCGGACGCAACGGGTTACCGCCCGACCTCCATGTTGTCCTTTTATGGCAATCCAAACATAATATCAAACTAGAATTATCCAAAATACTTCTTTCCAAATTCACAGTCCACAATTTATAATGAAGTTAAACATAATGAAGATCATTTTTTCTACATAACAACATGTGAACACCTTCATCATGTATTATTTTAAAATACTGTGACATCCTGAATTACCATAATACCTTATTGATTACATTCATGATCCCTTATTACTTATAGAATACTGGATATACTCCTTCTATCCAAAAAATTTATAAACTCCAACAATGATTGAATATATAAATCATTAATCAGTTTCAAGGTAGTCAAGAATATCCAATATAATTTTTCCAAATCAATCATGTATTATTCCAAAATCACTACCTCAGTATCAGAACCATATTGTGGTTTATCTTTCTCTCAACCATATATTTTCCAAAAACATAACCTATAATTGAGTCACTTTTATTGGTTCCACACAATCTCAAGTCCTTAATGAAATATTATTGCAGTACAATTATTATATACTCTATAATTATTATAACCAGTACATTGTTGATACAACACTAAAATGACATAATTGTTTTATAAAAACATAAGAACTCTAATAATTCCTTCTCATATGTGGTAGTATCATAACTTTATTATTATCTAATAGCATCATTTGCGGCATACTCTGATGATTTGTACATTGGTTCGCGTAGTGTCCCAACTCCTTGCAGATGAAGCATTGTACATTTGAAACCTTTTTCTTACCCTTGCAGTCACGTACATGGTGTCCCTTTTCTCCACACTTAAAACAAACTCTCATTACCTTCAGTTAAGTTCCAGGGTGTTTCTTCCAACAGTTATCACATATGGGAAAATTCTTCTTTTCCCACTTCCCTTTATCCATCTTTCTCTCTTCCATCCTTTTTTTCTCTTTCTTACCTTTAAATCCATAGTACTCAAAGAATTATTTACTTGTATTATTAACACATGATATTAATTATTTATATGTTGAGAATACATGGGAGACTATTTTCCTTCTAAATTTCCACTTAATACCGTGAAAGATATGATCCTTTTTACTCTTTGGATCATACGTATTGCTAGAGTTCTCATTCCTTCTGCTGGGTGACATTTCTATACAATAGCATAAACTAGGACAATTTATGAATTGAAATGAATAATTCCAAACATGTAAAATACATAACGTAAATTGAATTGTTTATGGATATAATCTATAATCATAAATATTTTTTCATTGAGGAAGTATATACTCATAAACCCTTCATAATTATTTGTAATGAAAATGAGAATTATCCTAAGAATATCCCCTGGGAGTGTCGTAACCAATAGTGAAGCAAGGCCCGTTGTCGCGCACCAGTTCCCATTCGAGTCTAGCTCAAAGCTGTGTTTTTGGGTTTTACCCCTAGGTACAACTGTGCCAGAGCTGCCTCTACCTGCTCGTATCCAGACAAGGATGTATTTTCTTGGAAAACTCACAAAATATCTACATTACAAAAATTCTAGGAATTTATTCTATACTAATCCTCATGGTCTATCTTTGGTCTATGTACTCTAATCATAGTTTATCTAAATCTATCTTCCAAGGTTATTTCTAAACTTCCTCTGATACAAACTATAACACCCCGACCCTAGTTACCCAGAGTCAGTGCATTATTTTAATACATTGGCATGATTACAAGGAATCAAGTCCCGAAGTACTGATCGGTTTAGCATTCTTGGAAACTAGAAAACATAAATGAATGTTACATTACACTTTATAACATAAAAAAACAACATAAATAATCCTTTATTAATTCCATTATTCCCTTGTATTAACCCTACATATCAATCACAATACACTTCTTGGAATCCTGGGAAAAATAAAATATAGAAAGGGGTGAGCTCAGATACTTCGTAAGGATAACAATACAGTGGAAACATTCATACATAATCATAAACAATTAAGACAATGTATAACTAAAACAAAAGCCTTTTAAACTTGAACTTTAGCATAATATGGAAAAAATAAAATGATGTAATGCTATTAACGTATTCACATGGATATTCTACTAGTCGAATAATCACATGCAATATCACTAACCACTTTCACAATGATGGAATGCATATTGTCAGACTATCATAACCACATAGTCAAGCCCTTATGCCGAGACTAAAAATAAGATTTTGTCAAGTCCTTGTTCCAAGACACTAGTTTGTCTCATGAGACCTACCAATGCATCGAGGAGCTATACCGGGCTCCACCCATCACTTACTAAGTCTAATGCATTCCTCATATGAAAAGATTTAAACATAACATAAACATTCGTATTAAAACTAGCACACGAAATGTAAATACATTATCCCTAAACCATGAATGGTATAAAAATAACACATACATATTCAAACATATCACAAAACCTTCAATACAATATGGAATATTTTTATCATAATAAATCATATTCAAACATGTTTAAAATCCATCAAAGGATGTTGACAGAGATGAAAATTATTTGTAAAACTATTTGAGATAAATATCCCTTTTTCATGAAAACATTTAAAAGTCACACAATTTTGAGAGGAATACATTTAAAAACATTTTTGAATCAAAGTTTCCCATACCACTATGAATCTTTTGAAAGGAATTAACATTTTCAAAACATTCATATCCATATAAGTAAATACTTAAAACCCATTTTGAAGACATGGACATTAATGAGAAAGATTTAGAAGAATAAATATTTAAAACATTTGAAATGATGTTTTTGTAAAAAAGTGCCTTAAAATAATCCCTTTGAAAACTATTTCATGAAACATGGACATGGATAATAAATATGTCCCATTAGATACTTACGTAAAAACAACCTCGTATAATAAAGAGATTTTGAAATTAACCCTTACCAATTTGGTAACTTATGAAACATACACCCTATGAAAGAGGTATCATACAATGAATATGTAAATACACATAAATTAAAGTGTATTACACAAAGAACACAATTATGGGCAGTACATACACCACACAAAAGGTTAAACTGGCAATATGGCATGAATCTTCTGGGAATAAGGAGTGAGATGAAAACCCCTTGCTTTGAACTTTCCTTTAGTCGAGGGTACGTTTAACCACTTGTATGAAGATCTTAGTATGTTATTAAATTATACCAAAACCATATTAGCATTTATTATATCATACATGATTCATTAATGACTTTATAAAACCCATTTAATAATAATTTCCATGTTAAATTAACATTTCAGGTAATAATCGCTTTCTTTATCTTACGTGTTTTAACTTGTTACTCTTGATTGTATCACTTATACCAAGATTTAAATATTCCCATAATATACAAAATTATTTATATATCATATATATTTAGAATATAAATATGTATAATAGACATATATATGAAATGAAAAACACCATTTATGGAGATGGTAGTCCGTACGTACGCATAAACATTGTTTCCATTTTCATATCATATTGAACAGAACTAAGTGAATAAGATATATGTAAGTAAATATATATAAATATATATATATCTCTAGTAGAATTATTATTTCATATATTACATACTTATTATTAATATATATTTTTATAATTGTCGATGAATGGTGATCGTGGAAATGAATCTCATCGCGTCGTGGAGACGGTAATCCGTACGTATGCACGAGCGACAATATAATTTCCTTAAAGGTGTGGAATTGGATGGTATAATAATTTTAAAGAGGAATTATCTTGTTTTTTTAATACATATTAATCATCATTATATACATCCAAATAACATAGTGTTGAATAACAAATTACACCATCGTGTTGAGATGGTAAGTCGTATGTACACACACATGGTGACATTATCATTCATATGATGGATAGAATAATGAATATAGTTGAGAAATATTTATAATAACATCACAATTTATAGAATATATTGTATTTATTATTTTATAATGGAAATAACAAAGAAAGAAGGAGTGGAAGAAAAAAGTAACTTGAAAGAGGGTGGTGAAATCATTACCTCTTCTTCGGGTTCTTCATTTTGATTTGATCAAAAGGGCTCCTTAGGTTGGCTTTATGATCAAACTAAGGCCTCTAGGTTGAATTTAGGAAAGTTTTAAGGATATTTGGGCTAGGTTTGGCCGAGACAAATGGATTTTGGAGGTGTGATTCTGAGAGAAGGGGAAGTGCCCTTTTATAAGAGGGGTGAGGGTCACATTAGGAAAAGATTAAAGTATTAATTTATTATACAATGATATTAGGTTTATAATGGTTCCAAATGAATTTATTTCGAGCCTTAGGTGGTTATGGGTCGAAATTCTCTCAACCAATAGGTTTTAGAGAAGTCTATCTTACCATTTTAACCTTATCATTTATATTTAACTCTTAGTTAAATAGTTTAACTTTTACCGTGTCTTCTTGTATTCTTACTAGATATGGTTAATAAACTTACTCTAAAATTCCATGAGAACCTAAAGTGGCTCATTAATGACATATATAATATCATTTAAGCCCTTTTTATAAACCTTAAATTTTTACGAATATTATATCAACCAATAATATAGTATTTTTTAAATATTAATTTATGTCAATTTTGACACTATTTGGTATTTTGTTTTTGTGAAAGTCATCAGAACTTGATTACTTCGATCAAGATACATTGAATCATCCCTGAAATTTCATATTCACCTAGAAAATTCTTGGATGTCATAAAAACATTGAAATTATATTTATATTAATATTTATAATACCATTTATTTGATCCATTCATTAATAAGTTAATTATTGCATCATCATTGTGTCATAAGTAAATTTAATTATTTAATATATAAAAATTATTAATAAAATACCATGATGTTGGAAATATTTTTTTCTTTCTAATGAATATTTATAGTCTAATTTATCTTATGTATAACCCAATATTAAAAATGGTTTAATTAATAAACTTTGAATTTAACAATTTTAACTCTTCTTTAAATTAAATAATAATAAATGTCCTAATCTAATCCAAGTGGACCTAAAGGGTCATATTTTTTTCATAAGGTTTTTTTGGTCGAATTACACTTATCCAATAGAATTTGGACCTGTTTTAGGGTAATAATAATATCAATTTTACCCTTAATTACCCTCTTTACTTTTAATCGTGGTAAATAAAAGTAAAAGGTTACTATTCACCAAAAATTATTTTTATCTTATTGAACCACATTTTTCTCCTTGATATTAATTGTGTCTCCCGGATTTTTGAAATTAAACTCACAGAAGTGGTAAGATTATGTTTTATGTGAATTTACAAATTCTCATAGGAGGTGGGTAAAAGACAGTGAAAAGTTCAATAAAATTTTTGTATATCTAAAATTATTATAATCAGACTCCAATGAATAACATTGAACTTATATAGGTATTATATATCTATTTTTACAGAAAATAAATTTAAATAAAATAAATAATTATTTAAATAAAAATTCGTTTTCAAACTATAACTGAGTGTTTTTTACTATTCATCAAAAATTAAAATTTTTCAGAAAAAGACCAAAAATTCACCCTAAACTAATTTTGATTTTCCAATATCAATAATGAAGTCTATTTTACCAAATTCAAAACATAAAAGTTTCATTTATTAATTTAAAATTAATTCCCGCTATTAAAACCAAAAGGTGTATTTTTAAGAAATAATAACTATCAAAAGTTTGACACTTGTTTATGAACAATTTCAAAGTGAAATTACTTAAAATGACCATGATTGGATTAAATGGCAAAAATATAATGTATTTATACTTCAAAAACCTTAAAATTTATAATTTGACACTATAAATAATTTTGATTAAAAAAGTTGTTTTCAGTTAAAATATAGTATTTTTCACTATTCACCCAAATATGAAAGTTATCAGAAAAATAACAAAACATTATTGAAACTAAATTCTTATGTCTTGATTATAAAGAAGAAGTTTATTTTGTAAAATTTAATATATTAAAGTTTCAAATATTGGATTTAAAAAGGCATCGCCATTAAAAGGCAGTAAAATTGTCTTTTTTGAAAAATATTTCTTTTATCTAAAAAATGTATTTATTCTTACATTATGTCTAAGAAACTCATAATATGGATTCTAAAATTATAAGAATTATATAAATTTCAAAATTCAGTTAATACTATTCATAACCGCTTTTAAACGTCTAGTTTGGAATGTCATGGTGCGCTAGAACCCAGTATTGTGTGTAGTTCAAATTATCAAATTACTTTGAAGAAAAAATGTACTATGAAATCGTGGGGTGTTAGATTATTCCCTCTTTCAATAAATTGTATCCTCGCAATTTGAAATTATTTTTCGAAAATAAAAGGTTGAAAATAGAAAATATCTTTGGGAAAACCCACATCGGAAATTCGGTTAATAAAATTTAGCCTTAATAAGAGGAAGATGGAAATTAATGGGTCACCACCAAATTATGATCTCGATAAGAAGAACATTGGTTGAAATTAGAGACATATAATTGGAGAAAAAACATAAATATTTATAGGTAGTGATTGAGGTCATCACTCATAGACAAGTGTAAAATTGAGGGCCTTAAATTCATCAATCTATGATGATTTAAAATACCATCGGTTCAACCAAACATATGGTATTAGGATAACACATTTTTCATTTTAAGATCCCTTCACTAAAGTATAAGAATTAATTTCTTCATAGAATAATATAAGAAGATAAATATATACATGACAAGTAGAGTCCCATCCTTTAATTAATTTCTTCCACAAACTCATCTTTCACACTAAAAGATAATAGAACTTAAAAATAATATTCTATTTATCATATTCGTATAGGGTTAAAAAATGAATTTATAATTCTTCTACCTGAATTGTTTTTAAAAAGACTAAATTATTCAATCTAGGACATCACGTGGGCCAGTGGTAGGTGATACACCCTTATATTCCTTCGGTTGCGGGTTCAAGTCTCGTGGCCTTGCCGGACGTGACGGGTTTCCGCCCAACCTTTGGGTTTTCCTTTTATGGAAATCCAAAAATAATCTCAAACTAGAATTGTACAAAATAATTCTTTCCAAACTCATAGTTCAAAATTCATAATGAAGGTAAACACAATGAAGATCCTTTCTGCAGTGTAATAACATGTGAACACCTTAATCATGTATTCTTTTAAAACACCGCGACATCCTGAATTACCATAAAACCTAGTTGATTACATTCATGATCCCTTATTCCTTATTGAATACTGGATATACTCCTTCTATCTAAAAAGGTTGTAAACTCCAACAATGATGGAATATGAAAATCATTAATCAGTTTCAAGGTAGTTAAGAATTTCCAATATAATTTATCCAAATCAATCATGTATTATTCCAAAATTACTACCTCGGTATCAGAACCATATTATGGTTTATCTTTCTCTCAACCATATATTTTCCAAAAATTTAACCTTCTATTGAGTCACATTTATTGGTTCCACACAATCTCAAGTACTTAATGAAATAGTATTGCAGTACAATCCTTATATACTCCCTAATTATTATAACCAATACATTGTTGATACAACACTCAAATGATATAATTATCTAATAACAACATAAGAACTCTAATCATTCCTTCTCATCTGTGGTAGTATCATAACTTGATTATTAACCAATAGCATCATTTGGGTGATACTCTGATGATTTTGACATTGGTTCACATATTGTCCCAACTTCTTACAGATGAGGCATTGTACATTTGAAACCTTTTTCTTACCCTTGCATTCACGTGCATGGTGTCCATTTTCTCCACACTTATAACAAACACTCATTCCCTTCAGGCAAGTTCTAGGGTGTTTCTTCCCACAGTTATCACATATGGGAAAATTCTTATTTTCCCTCTTCCCTTTATCCATCTTTCTCTCTTCCATCCATTTCTTCTCTTACTTGCCTTCAAAGCCGTAGGACTTAGATAATTCTTTACTTATCTTATTAACAAATGATCATATTTCTTTATATGTTGAGAATACATGGGAGACTATTTCCCTTCTAAATGTAGGCTTAATAGAATGAAAGATATGATCCTTCATACTCTTTGGATCATACATGTTGCTAGAGTTCACATTCCTTCTACGGGGTGACATTTCTATACAATAGAATAAACTAGGTCAATTTATGAATTGTAATAAATAATTCCAAACTTGTAAAATACCTAACGTAAATTAAACGATTTATGGATATAATCCATAATCATAAATATGTTTCCATTAAGGAAGTATATACTCATAAACCCTTCACAATGATTTGTAAAGAAAATGATAATTATCCTAAGCATATCCCCCGAGAGTGTCGTAACCAAGAGTGCAACAAGCCCCATTGTCGTGCACCAGTTCTCGTTCGAGTCTAGCTCAAAGCGGTGTATTTGGGTTTTACCCCTATGTACATTTGTGCCAGAGCCACCTCTACCTGCTCGTATCCAGACAGGGATATATTTTCTTGGAAAACTCACAAAATCTTTACATTACCAAAATTCTAGGAATTTCTTCTATACTAATCCTCAAAGTCTATATTAGGTTTATGTACTCTAATCAGGGTTTATATAAATCTAGCTTTCAAGGTTATTGCTAAACTTCCTCTGATACCAACTTTAATTCCCCGACCCTAGTTACCCAGAGTCGGTGCATTATTTTAATACATTGGAATGATTACAAGGAATCAAGTCCTGAAGGACCGATTGGTTTAGCAGTCTTGGAAAATTGATTACATACATGAATATTACATTAAACTTTATAACATACAAAACAATATAAATAATCCTTTATGAATGTCATTATTCCCTTGTCTTAACCCTGTATATCAATCACAATACACTTCTTGGAATCCTGGAAAAATAAAACATAGAAAGAGGTGAGATCAGATGCTCAGTAAGGATAAAAATATATAGGAAACATTCATAAATAATCATAAACATTTAAGGCAATGTATAACTAAAACAAAAGCCTTTTAAACTTGAACTTCAGCATAATATGGAAAAATAAACTGAAGTACTGTCATTTACTTATTCACATGGATATTCTACTAGTCGAATAATCACATTCAATATCACTAATCACTTTCATAATGATTGAATGCATAATGCCAGACTTTCATAACCACATTGTCAAGGCCTTTTTCCAAGACTAAAAATAAGATTTTGTCAAGGCCTTGTTCTAAGACACTAGTTTGTCTCACGAGACCTACCGATGCACTAAGGAGCTATAGCGGGATCCACCCGTCACTTAATAAGTCCAATTCATTCCTCATATGAAAAGGTTTAAAAATAACATAAACATTTGTATTAAAAATAGCACACAAAATGTAAATAATTAATCCGTAAATCCTGAATGGTATAAAATAACACATCCATAGTCAAAAATATCACAAAACCTTCAATACAATATTGAACATTTGTATCATAATAAATCATCTTCAAACAAGTTTAAAATCCATCAATGGATGTTGACATAGATGAAAATGATTTGTAAAACTCTTTGAGAGAAATATCCCTTTTTTATGAAAACATTTATAAGTCACACAATTTAGAAAGGAAGAAATTTAAAGACATTTTTGAATCAAAGTGTCCCATACCAATTTGAAACTTTTTAAAGGAATTAACATTTTAAAAACATTCATGTCCATATAAATAAATCCTAAAAACCATTTCGAAGACATGAACATTAATGAAAATGTTTTAGAAGAATAAATATTTAAAACATTTGAAATGATGTTTTTGTAAAAAAGTTCCTTCAAATAATCCTTTTGAAAACACTTTCATGAAACATGGACATGGATAATAAATATGTCCCATTATATACTTACGTAAAAACAACCTCGGATAATAAAGAGATTGTGAAATTAACCCTTACCAATTTGGTACCTTTCGAAACATACACCCCATGAAAGAGGTATCATACAATGAATATGTAAATACAAATAAATTAAAGTGTATTACACAAATAATACAGTTATGGGCAGTACATACACCACACAAAAGGTAATAGTGGCTATATGGCATGAATCTCACGGGAATATAGAGTGAGATAAAAACCCCTTACTGTGCACTTTCCTTTAGTCAAGGGTATGTTTAACCTCATTTATGAAGATCATAGTATGTTATTAAAGTATACCAAAACTGTATTAGTTTTTATGATATCATACATGATTCATTAATGACTTTATAATACCCATTTAATAATAATTTCCATGTTAAATTAACATTTCGGATAATAATCGCTTTCTTTATCATACATGTCTTAACTTGTTACTCTTGATTGTATCACTTAGAACAAGATTTAAATACTTCCAGAATATAAAAAATGATTTATATATCATATATATTTACAATATAAATATGTATAATAGACATATATATGAAATGAAAAACACCGTTTATGGAGACGGTAGTCCGTACGTACGCATAAACGCTGTTTCTGTTTTCATATCGTATTGAACGGAACTAAGTGAATTAGATATATGTAAGTACATATATATATATATATATATATATATATATATATATTAATATATATATCTACAGTAGCATTATTATTTTAGATATTAAATACTTATTATTAAGATATATTTTTATAATCATCAATGAATGGTGATCTTGGAAATGAATCTCATTGGGTCGTGGAGACGGTAATTCGTACGTACGCACGAGAAACAATATAATTTCCTTAAAGGTGTGGAATTGGATGGTATAATAATTTTATAGAGACATTATCAGGTTATTTTCATTATTTATATACATATTACTCATCATTGTATACATCCAAATAACATAATGTTGAATAACAAATTACACCACGGTGTGGAGATGGTAAGCCTTACGTAGGCACGCATGGTGACATTATCCTTCATAAGATGGATAGAATAATGAATATAGTTGTTCATATTTATAATAACATCACAGTATATAGCAGATACTGGAGTTATTATTTTAGAATGGAAATAACAAAGAAAGAATAAGTGGAAGAAGAAAAGAACTTGAAAGAGGGTGGTGAAATCATTACCTCTTCTTTGGGTTCTTCCTTTTGATTTGATCAAAAGGTCTCCTTAGGTTGGATTTATGATCAAAATAAAGCCTATAGTTTGAAGTTATGGAAGTTGGGAGGATATTTTGTCAGGTTTTGGCTGAGACAAATGGCTTTGGAATTGTGATTTTGAGAGAACGGGAAGTGCCCTTTTATAAAAGGGGTGAGGGTCACTTTAGGAAAAGATTAAAGTATTAATATATTATACAATCATATTCAGATTATAATGGTTAAAAATGAATATATCTCGAGCCATAGGTGGTTGTGGGTCGAAATACTCTCATCCAATAGGTTTTATACAAGTTTAGGTAACCATTTTAATCTTATTATTTAGATTTAACTCTTGGTTAAATAGTTTAACTTTTAGCGTGTCTTCTTGTATTCCTACTATATATGGTTAATAAAAGTACTCTAAACTTCCAAGAGAACCTCAAGTGTCTCATTAATGACATATATAATATTATTTAATCCCTTTGGACAAACCTTACATTTTTAGGAAAACTATATCAACCAATAATATAGTATTTGTTTTAAATATTAATTTATGTCACTTTTGACACTATTTGGTATTTTATTTTTGTGAAAGTCATCACAACTTGATTACTTAGAACAAGATACATTTAATTGGCCCTAAAATGTCAATGTAACCTATCAATTTCGTGGATATCATAAAAACATTGAAATTATATTTATTTTAATATTTATAATACCATTTATTTGATTCATTCATTAATAAGGTAATTATTGCATCATCATTGTGTCATAAGTAAATTTAATTATTTAATGTATAAAAATTATGAATAAAATACCATGATTTAGGAAATAGTTTTATCTTTCTAATGAAAACTTATAGTCTAATTTATCATAGGTATAACCCTATATTAAAAATGGTTTAGTTAATAAACTTTAAATTTAACACTTTTAACTCTTCTTTAAATTAAATAATAATAAATGTCCAAATCTAATACAAGTGGACCTAAAGGGTAGTATTTTATTCCTAAGGCTGTTTTTGGTCAAATTACACTTATCCAATAGAATTAGGACATTTTTTAGGGTAATAATTGTATCATTTTTACCCTTAATTACCCTATTTACTTTTAACCGTGGAAAATAAATGTAAAACGTTACTATTCACCAAAAAATATTTTTATCTTATTGAACCACATTTTACTCCTTGATATTAACTGTATCTCTCGGATTTTCGAAATTCAACTCACAGAAGTGGTAAAATTATGTTTTATGTTAATTTACAATTTCTCCTATGAGGTGGGTAAATGTCAATGAAAAGTTCAATAAAATTTTTATATATCTAAAATTATTATAAACTGACTCCAATGAATTAAATTGAACATATATAGGTATTATGTATCTATTTTTACCTAAAATAAATTTAAATAAAATAAATAATTATTTAAATAAAAATTTGATTTAAAACTATAACTCAGTGTTTTTCACTATTCATCAAAAATTAAAAGTTTTCAGAAAAATACCAAAAATTCACCCTAAACTAATTTTCATATTTTGAGTTCAATAATGAAGTCTATTTTACCAAATTCAAAACAGATAAGTTTCATTTATTAATTTAAAATTAATTCCCACTGTCAAAACCAAAAGGCGTATTTTTAAGAAATAATAACTATGAAAGGTCTGACACTTGTTTATGTCCAATTTCAAAGTGAAATTACGTAAAATGACCATAATTGGATTAAATGGTAAAAATATAATCTATTTATACTTCCAAACCTTTAAAATTTATAATTTAACACTATAAATTATTTTGATTAAAAATGTTGTTTTTAGTTAAAATATAGTATTTTTCACTATTCACCCAAATATGAAAGTTATCAGAAAAATACCAAAACATTATTGAAACTAAATTCTTATGTCCATATTTTAAAGAAGAAGTTAATTTTGTCAAATTTATTATATAAAAGTTTCAAATATTGTATTTAAAAAGGCTTCTCCATTAAAAGGCCATAAAATTGCATTTTCTCAAAAATATTACTTTTATCTGAAAAAATGTATTTGTTCTTACATTATGTCTAAGAAACTCATAATATGGACTCTAAAATTATATGGATTATATAAAGTTAAAAATTCAGTTAATACTATTCATAACCGCTTTTTAACTACTAGTTTAGTAAGTCAAGGTGCGCTAAAACTCGGTGTTGCATGTAGTGCAAGTTATTGAATTACTTTGAAAAATAATGTACTATGAAATCTTGGGGTGTTACACCACACACAACACATAAACTGTGGTGAATCCTACAGAATCTCATTCAATGAATCTTATTGATCTTATAAATTCCCTCTAGAAAACCTATGGTCATGAAATGACAACCAAATGATCACCCTGGGCTACTTTCTTTTTCACTATAAAATTCCTAACAAACCATCCAAAATTTTTCTAAAAATGAATAAGAATAATATCCTAAGGAAGAGACCCCCATTGGTTGTGAAGATCATATTACATATCATTATTTAAAGGATAAATTTATTCGATGATAATAATTCAATCTTGCATCACCCCCAAACCTTTGTTGAATAAAAAAGGAGAAAATGGGAGGAGTAGACTGGTTCTCATAGTTGCTAAAGGACATGTAGTGTGCCTCTGGAAATTTGCAAGGCACTGCAAGTCCCTGGAAGTATATTGGTCTCATATCATGAAATCTCCTTACCTTGTCAACCTCACCAGAAAAAAGTCCCCTTGTATGTCCCAAAAAATTTATTCTGACCTTTAATTTCTCTAACAATAAACTGATAAATTTTCCCATTAAATGCTCACACATCTTCATATGACCCATATTGGTCATATGAGGTATCATCAAAAAGTCAAGTAAATATCCTTGACATTACTGTTGTAAACTCATGTAATCCCTAACCTTTGTAAAATAAAAAAAGGGGTAAACTTAGGAGTAATGTGATCTCACGGATGTTGAATCACATGCAACACACTAAGAAAGTCTACAGAACTTCCTCGTGAGACCCCCAGACAAACCACCCTTGCCAGTAAAATACCCTAGGAAAGGCATCGAGCTCTCGTGAAGGACCTTGGGAATGTCCATAACACAATATGAAAAGTCCTTTGACATGACCTCAAGATCAAAAAAGTATTCATTAATCTAAAATAATCTGATAAAGGAATCATTGAAGGAGGTGACTCATGACTGCTAAAAATCAGGCAACATACTCATAGCGGTCCATGGAAGAGAATCACAAATCCACACGGTGCCAGAGCCCTTTACTGACTCCATCCTATACTCACACTAGATATGCCACACAGAGCACTGAAAATTGGGGCGGTGATGCTTATAAATTCCCCACCACAAGAAGGAAAAGAGTTAGACTCAAAGAGGTTGTTCAATTTATATAAAGAAGATTTGACTCTCAAACCATGCTGACTTCTCAGATCAATAGATCTCATGACCGGAAATTCATCCATCCAGTAATATACCTATGAAAAGTAAGAGCAATCGTGTGCCATATGTAAGGTACTTTGTGTGATCATTAATATATCATGTGAAGTACTGTTAAAGAGGCATTCAAAGAACATATCACATGTCTTATATATCACATGAAACTCAAAATAAATTGATACGGAACAAACCTATGGAATTTATAATACAACGGATATAACCAAGACTAATGTTGAAAAAATTAAATCAAAACATGTTCGTTGACCCATGTGCACAACATGTGAGCCTCCCAGAGACACGTGGTAACACTAGGACATGGTACCCAAATATCACAACGCTTCTCCAGCATGCTTCCAGGGTTATGTGAAGCCTTTAGAACATGTCAATGGAAATTCACACGACCCCTTTGGATGTATCACCATATTATTGTAAAAGTCCCCATGGAATTATCACCCAAGCCTTGCGACATCCCGCAGATTCATCGTCTAACTCAAATAATGGCGCCTGACCATGTTATCCAAGTCACATGAGAGAATCAGGGCATATCAATGGGCTCTCATTACACCATTTGGAGAAAGTCAGCTGAGAACTGTAATGCCTTCCAGACAAGTCAACTTGGTCTCACAAGACACTCTGGGAAATTCATCTGAGACCCACGATGCCCTCGAGACATGTTGGCTAGGTCTCACGGCGCCCTATGTGGATGTTAACTATGATATGATACCTCCATCGAGTCAAACCATAATGAATCTTAAGACACCCTCCATATATGTCAAGCCAACTCTTGTGAATGAAATTAAGGCATGTCAGCTGGATCATGTGACACCCCCATTAACAAGGAAGACATGTCATGTGATGGCTTTCAAGACATGGAAACTAGGTCATGCGACACCCTCCAGACCAGAACTCCATATCAATAAGGTATCCCATGAGTTGATATCCGTGTCCATACTCAGCATGTAAACCCTAAATACAAGGGAAACCATAGTTTTTAATCCCCATTAAAGGGAACTATGACAAATCTGATTCCAACCATAATTGGGATACGTAGGCCACCTCTCCCCAGGGATGGAGTACCATATTGATCATCTATGGAAATCCCATCATGTATCTCCCTTATTCAAATCAATGCCATTTATTAATTGATATCCCTTGTTTCTCACAACGAGCATGGCTCACGTGGGTTTAGGGGATTTCAACAATCGTAACATCTGCACTATAAACCTCCACAATGGTATATGGTAGCCTCAGCATGTAAGCTCTGATATAAAATGAACTATGATAGCTTTGATTCTTGTCATAATAGGGATACACCCGATTCCATTCTATGGCCTAAGATTTGATATACATAAACTTAGTTGTATGAATAATATCTATGATATGGAAACCATTGGGACCTGATCATTCCTATGAACAAAATAATCTACCTTGTCTATCAGTAGATTGGTACATGAATTGAACTATGAAGAATCTGATTCCTACCATACATAGGACACAAAGTATTCCTTATTAAGGCCTAATCTCTATACCAAACATCTTATGTACTTTCCAAGTACACAAGCCGCATATCTATATGTCATGAGGCTAATCATGACTTCCCCCTTGTTTCTCACACCGAGCAGAGCTCTGGTGGGCTTAGAGAGAGTAATGAACATCTCATTAGGAATCATTAATTTCCAAAAACCATGGCGATCCAGGTATGTAGGCCCCAAGGATTGGTATGGTATTAACGCCCCTCATATAAGGGAATATACCTTGGGGCTAGTCACAAGGGCATTATTGAACAATGATGACTCTAATTCCTTCCATAACTAGGATACATATGACGTCTCCTTAATACCTAATATCAAACATTTATTATCTCAGTACCCACACGTATCTTCTCTCCGCATGAAACTATGCATCAATTGATTAATGAACTATGTGGGTTTTTATACCTATAATAACCTTATATATAGGATTCCTTATAATGGATCAATTCCCTATTCAGAATATTAATCGCCTCCTCGCATGGCAATTCATTCGAAAGAATTTGGTCATACGACTTCAGAACATAAATCATTTATTCACCATTAGGGAAATGGATGATGAAACACGGATACATACAGATGGATTCACTAATTATAACACACCCCCCTTAGTTCATCAATGAGACTCCCTTTCTTTGTTTAATTATAAAACTAACCAATGAATTGTTTTGTCTAGGTTAATGGTATTTTATCGGGATTAGGAAGAGGTTAATGAACATATCTTAAATATATAAGATATTTATAGAGTAAGAAGTAATTACACCTGAAAGGGTACAATGATACCGAACTCCTATCCTCTCGACTACTGTGAGTCCCCAACAGTCACTAGGATTAAAAACCTAAATGACCATCGGCCTTTGGAAAGTAGGTTTATACATAGCTACAGATGGGGGAACTGTTGGGAGGTTTTGGGAAAAGTGAAAATGGTATCCTGAAAAGTGAACCCAATTTTACTCCTAGAAATCACTACTAAACATATATCATTATTATTATCCTTGTAAAAAATTAAAAACACCTCACATCGGTTCCTGAGGTGGTAGTCCACTGTACACACGAGCAACATTATTGTTTTCCAATAGGTCAGGAGGTATGAATTTAGATATTTTACTATAATTAAAGATTTATAATAATATCATAAATACCATATATAGATACTAAATCCATAATTTTATCTAGATGTGATACTTAGTGATGGAAAACTAATATCATAGGTTCTTGATGCGGTAGTCTACTGTACACCTGAATGATGATTTTGTATCCCATTTTATGGAAGTGGAAATGAATATTGGGTATACCATTAACATAATAACAACTAATTATATAGGTTATAATTTTTTTAATATTTTATCATAATTTTAAAATAGTTTAAGGAGTTATAAGAATAATACAAACAAAAATTCATAGTTAAAAACATTACTTATTCTTCGGACAACCTCATTAGGTTTAACCTGAAACCTTCCTAGATTGGATTTATGATCTCAAAAAGTAATATAAGATGTGGAGAGAAAATTAAGGAAGAAATTTTTGTAGTTATTTTTAAATCCAAAAGGTTTTTTAAGTGTGCAGAGGAGAGGATAGTGGTGTCCTTTTATAAGTTAGGTGGGTTTTAGAGTAATGATTTTTTAAAAGAAAAAGGTTTAATAATAGTTTTCAATATCCAAAGACTCCAAAATGAAAATTTATAGAACCATAAAGTTAATAAGGTATAACTATTGTCACAAAATTGATTATATTTCATTTTTTATTCCATTTTACTCTATATTTTTTAGTTAAACCCTCGATAATTCTGTTTTACACTTAACTACAATGATAAAATTTTACTATTATTACTATTAATTATGTTCAAAATTTTATTTCAAATTACTAAATAAAAAAATTATTCTAATTTAAAATATTGAAACCACTTTCCCAAATTCCATTTAGATAAGTGGAAAATTTTAATTTAAAATTAATCTTATTGACGTGATGAAAAGGTTGTTTTCCAAAGAGAAAAGTTTCAAATGTTTATAATGATTTTATATCAAAATTCAGTATGAAATTGATTAAAATGAAAAAATTTGGATTAATAGTTATATAATTTTACTAATTTTACTTTTAAAATCACATTAAAATAATTTTTAAGTTTATAAATTCTTTAAAAGAAATTTTAGTTCTTAATAAAAATTAGTATTTTTCATTATTCATTAAAAAAAATACCTTTTCTAGAAATTATTAAATATTAAATCCAAGATAATTTTAAAATGAATTTTTAAAAAATGAAGTTCATTTTTTTCAAATTAATTTTCAAAAAGTTTAAAATTTTAATTTTTAAATAATAATGCAAAAGGGGACACAACATCTTTTTAAAAAATACAAAATTTCAGTGTAAAATTGGATTTATTATCATCTCTTGTATATAAAACACATAAGACCAAATTTAAAATTTTTAATTAATATATAATATATAAATTTAATTAATATCCTTAAAATAATGTTATTTTATAAATTTATTTAGGTAAATACATTTTTTTGTTCATAGTTTTCCATAACTTATTTTCTTCATTTTGAATTAGTATTTATTTTCATTTCAAATTAATTGGTCACCAAAAAATTGATTTTATATACTTGTTTAAAACACATATTTTAATAATTTATTTAATAATATTCATACCAAACATTTAAATTTCTTTGAAATAAAAATCATTTTAAATAATAATATTTTAACAGTGTGTCATGTTTTTTTAAAACTCGATGTTGCACATAACACAAGCTATTGAAGAAAATTAAATTTATTTGAGAGAAAATGTTTTAAAAAATAATATGGTGTTATATTATTACCTCTCTTAAAGTATAAAATAATAATAATATGTTGTTGATAAGTTCAAAAATATCATGGATCACGTTGAAAAATATTATGAATATTCAAGTAGTGAAGAAGAAGATTTTGAGATAACCAATATATAACACATACTATAATATAAATTTAAATACATCCTTGAGTAGAAAAAAATCATGAAAGAAAATTGGTTTCTGAATAAATAAAATGAAAAAAATATTGAAAAGTATAATTGTATCAAAATGGAGTCATCTTATATTGATGAAATCAAAATCATTAAGATGAAAGATGTATAGTAAGAGAAAGTCATAAAAGATTTGAATGAGAAACTGACTTTGAAAGAAGAAGATCTAAGTAAGAAACAATATAGGTTTCTCAAATATGATAAATATCTAAATAATATGAACAAATATTTCAATATGTTTTTGGAAGTTAAATTTGAGTTATCTCAATCTTCTGAGTAATATTGTCTAAAATAACTAGTCAAATATATTCATATTAAAATTAAAATTAAATCTATTTTTAATAATAATCTAGGTTAAAATTCAAAAATTGGGAATGTTTGGGACCATTAAATTGATGATAAATATTTCTTATCAAGGAAATAAAATAATATATAATAGTGAAAAACCTCCATATGACTATAGAAAGCTAAAAACTTAGGAGGGTGAAAATGTTAATTTTCTGAATAAAATTAGTATTATTAATATGGAAGATAAAAATTAAAAGGATATTTTGAGTATTTTAGGATTTATGGGTACAAATAATACACATTCTTGTAAAACATTTCATTACCTCAATGAGATAATTAATTAAGGGTTATTTTTTGACAAAAAAAATCAACTTTGAGAAGATAAAGTGATAGAAAACTATGGGTAGAAATTCAGAATGTATTACAACTAAAAATATATTTGAGTTTCTCAATGAAATGAGTGGAAGTTTTGAACAATAATGTCACTAGTATGAAGAGTTCATGATATCTT
Organism: Viscum album; assembly: GCA_963277665.1. Lineage (NCBI taxonomy): Eukaryota > Viridiplantae > Streptophyta > Magnoliopsida > Santalales > Viscaceae > Viscum > Viscum album. The sequence goes on along the minus strand of OY728122.1, from coordinate 159,528,501 downwards.
TCCTAAGGTGGTTTATAAATGTTGAGAAAGGAAAGGAAATTCAAAAGTTGGAGAAAGAAGAAAAGCCACTCACTGTAAAATTTACTTTGAAATCATACAATAAGTGTAAACTATGGATTCTAATTATAGTTATTCATTAATTATGTTTAGTGACACAAATCATTTCAAGAATATTAAAAAACATGATAGAGTTCTATTGAAATTTATAAATTTTATCTCCTAAAAAATAGAAGGATTTGGAACTACTAATATAGAATCTAAATGATTAAAATGAAAATATGTACTCTATATTAAAGGGATTAGACATAATGGTTTGATTTTGAGAAAATTATTTGATAATTTAAATGAATTTATATTCAATACAAAATATTTCACCATTAATATTTTAAAAGATGGAAGATTCATCACCATAGGTGAGAGAACAAGTGGCAACCTATTCCAAATTAGTGATCCAACCAATTCTTTCTACATTAGAGCCACAGATGAAAAAAAAATATAGAAAAAAGGAATATAAATGTTTGTGAATGATTTATGGGTATTATTTGAAATCATGATATTGTTAATGACCTTCCCCAACTCAAATTATAAAGATTATTTGTTTGTGAAACATGCCAAATGGGTAAAGTTGTTCATGTAACTCAAAAAATAGTTGATATCCAGACCACTAGAACTTATTATTTCATATTTTTTATGGTCCAATGAGAAAACATTTATCCATAGGTAATATATATTTATTTACATTCATTTATTATTTTTATAGGATGAGATATTTTATTTTAATTAAACATAATTCAAAAGTTATTGAGTTTTTTAAAATCTTCAAAAGAAAAATTGAAAAATAACTTAGATTTTTCATTAAGAAACTGAGATTAGGTAATAGTAAAGTGTGCACCTATAATTATATTGAATGATACCTTGAAAATAATGGAATTGAGAATAAAAAAATGCACCAAGCATTCTCAAATAAAAATGGGTTACATAAATAAAGAATATAAGCTTGGTTGAGATGGGTAAAAATACACTAGTTGAACAAATGCTCTCAAAATTGTAGTGAATCCATATATAATATTGTACCCATAAATAGAATGGGTTCACTAATACATGAGACACACATGAAAACATATAAAATTTCATGAAAAATGAATCTGATGGTGAAATAATTTAAATTATTTATTTTTCATTATTTCATGAAAATCAGGAATGGAAATATTAGAGAGTTTGAATAGAAAGCTAAATATGGGATATTTATGGGATATTTATCTAATGGAAGGTGGTAAAAATATTGGAGTAAAAGTATTCATAAGTTAATTCATTGTTTTTATCTTAATATTATTGATAATAAATCTAAATCTGGTGTGATTGTTAAAGTATATTTAAAAAATTTAGAATAAAGACATCCACAATATTTCAAAAAACCAAAATGAAGAAGTTGGTGGAAATGGGAATAATTTTTTTGTAATTGATACTAACCAAAATAGTGATAAATATAAAATTTATAAAAATGATAAATTTATAAATCCATCTATCAAAATAAGATACAATTCGTTTAAAACAAGGGTATGAACCTTTAAAATAGAGGTCATTACCCTCATATATCTCAGGAAAGTGTTAATAAATACACTAATCAACCCCATGATATAAATAAAAAACAAATATCCCAAAATAAACATAATGAATTTAAATTTTTATGAATAATGGTCTACAAAAATTAAAATACCAAAATAAACCCCTTAGAATCATCCCTTGGTTAGTTATTCCCAACATGGTCTCTAAACTAACCCAAGAAACCTAAAAATAGTTTATATATATGGGTGAGTATAAAATGTATACTCAATAGGATCTTCCTCAAGGACCTTGCATTCAAATGTGGAAGAATGATACTAATTCATTAGTAAATAAAAAAATAACAAACAACAACATACCAAGGAAACTATCATACATCCTCACCAAGGCTCACTCGCCTAAGAGTGCATCCAAGTATGAAAACCAAAAAATAAGGTTATATAAAAAAGGGTACCTCTCACTACAACACCACTAGTTTTTTGCTTTCTTTCCCCAATATAAAACATCCTAGGGATCCCATCCATTCTAAAGAATCAAATTCATATCCGCACAAAATGAATATGAATTCACATATGATGTGGGTAGGACCACAACCCTTCTTACCCCAACCTATGCATGGTCTAATGTACTCATTACACTAGTCCAAACACACATGTCTCCTCAGATGTGGGTCATACCATAGCCCAAACTACCCTTACTTATAAAATTTCTAACTTATTCATTAGAACTTGTCCACTTCCAAAACCAAAAAATGATATCCATCACAATTAGGTATCATTATAATAATGTAAATCAACCTGGTTACCTCCTCCGACCATACACATCCCCCTACCATTTCCATAGAATGTTTCCTTTTCATGACAACAAACCACAACCCCATTTCTCAATAAAACCCACATCCAAAATCATCCATAGAAATTACGACATTACAACCCCATAATATCCATAAAATCACACTATAACAATAATCAAATAGCAATTAATTTCTAGAAAAAACCACTTCAATAGTCATTATTTTAAATCTTCCTTTCATAAATATTAAATATCTCTTTCACAAAAAAATTACTTCAATTTGAAATTCCACATAACCTATTTTTTTACTATCTTAACATTATTTACCTTTTATTAAAGGTAATTCCAACTATATATTCACCAAAATAGCACCCAATATTAGCAGCGGTAGAAATTTTCAGTCAATCAGGCATCAATCACATGATCAATATCATGGAAACAAATTGAAGCATGGGTAACTTCTATTTACATTATTTTTTTTAGTTCAATTAATTATATCATTTAAATTTATCCTTACCATCAATCAGAAGTAAGAGAAATTGTGAAACTTTTACCATTCATAAATAAATAAATAGAGATTTTGAATCCTCAATCTAAATCGACTCTTTACAATATATTTTTTAATAATAGTGGAAAGAAAAGACTAAAAAACCAAACCTATACAAGGGGAACCTTGATCAACCTAAATCATAAAAAACCACAACAATGTTGACATCCTAAAATTCCTAAAACTAAACCACCATTGTTTCCCCAAAATTATGAGATAACATAATGGGGGGAAAGTGTGATAAGAGGATGAAATCTTACCTTCTATTCTTAAAAATGGACATCCTAAAGTTGAGGATCAAGGATAATAAAAAGGTAACTTAAGGGTCTCATAAAATTCACTTAAGGATTCCCAAGGATTAAAAGGAAAAGTAAAAAATAAAAGGGTTTTTAAAGTATATCCAAATTTATACAGGCCGGAATTTTATAACACCATGATATAGTATGGGTGTCCACACACTAATGGGTGGGATTTTCATAATAATGATGGTGTAACATCATTGTAAATTCCTTTATAAGTCCAAGAGAAATTTCTCTCCATATAGCAGGGTGTGAATCACTTCTCTATCTATCCCATTTAAAGAACGATCAAAAAATATCTGATAAACCTATGGATGGGTTGTGACGCATCTAGGACACCATTCCATAATAGTCCCCATGATAGAATATCCTCAAAACTCAATCTCTAAAATCTATGGTGCAGCTAGTACACTACAAAATAGTGACCCCTAAATCATGAGAACAAAAAAAACCATCCACCCAAGGATCTATATTGTCACTCATGTTCCATGGAACAGGGGTCACCAAAATGATAGAACCATTAGTCCATCCACACATGGCTCCAAAGTAGGAAGTAAATGGATATACCACAAAGTCTATTTATATAAATTAAAAAAACTCTATAAAACTAAACTACACTACAAATTTACTCACCAAGACACAACACCTCTCATCCCTCTTAAATTTCATTTCTAATCATACCTTTCTCCCATTGATCTTGTACTGATACCTTCAATAGCTAAATCACACCATGTAATGGGATGGAAGGGTATGATCTACTCTAGTAGATACCTGTCAAACTATTATCTTCCCAAAGAATAAAAACTAATCCATATATAAAATCCAATGAGTTACAACTCAGACACTCCCCCTCGGTGATACCTCTCAAATAGAATGACCTATCCCCTAAGCACTATATAGAACCAAAATAACAATGCCAAAAAATAAATATAAATAACCATTAAATATTCTTAGCATAAAAAAATTATCTCAACCATTGTAATAAGAAATAAATCATCCAAATAAATATAAAAAATAAATCTCAAAACATATTGGGATAATTTGAATTCATCTATGGCTTGGGTTTCCATATACACTTTGTTATCCCACCATGCCTCCATAGAATGATAACCAAATGGTTAACTCACCCAAAAAACAACTTTTCTTACTAATGTCAGACTCAATCGGTAAATACACATACATCATGTCATCCTACCAATCCAAATACCCCCAATTAATGACATGATAATATTCATGAATATTCTAAAAAACCATGATACATGCAATAAATTAGGGATCTTTTCTATCTATAGAGGAAGTTACAAACAAAAAATAAAACTCACCAATTCACCCCAATACCTATAAATTTATAATAATATAAAGATATATTGTACTCAATTAAGAAAATATTTACCTCTAAAAATTAGGGGAAACCCTCAAAAATAAATTATCACTAACCTCAAATTATAGAGGATTATACCTCCTCCTGACATAAGAATTCTGACATCCCTATACTACCTTTATCAACTCCTAAATCATCTAAACCTTCTCAGCCATTCTTTTCACCAATTCAGGTCCAAGGACTTTTGACTCTACAACCTTAGTCCATTATAATATAGATCTATAAAACAATTCATACAACTCTTCTAATTATGTCATGCCAATATAAGGGTGATAATTCTTATTATAATAAAACTCAACCAAAGGTAGGTGTTTCATCCATGATCCACCAAAATCAAAGATCAATGCTCAAAATATATCCTCAAATATATGAGTATTTTTCTCTATCTTCCCATACTTATAAAAATAGAAGATAGTGTTAAGGTGGTTAAAGGATAAAAAATAACACAAAAGATATCCCCAAACCTGTGAGCTAAAATAACGATTCAGGTTATAAATTTTTCTCATTAATAGCTCATAAAGCCTCAATATCTACTCCTAATACAAGAGGCTCTCATAAGCCTCACATACGAAATTTGTAAACCTTGAATTCAGTTTAGTGGGATTGACCAAAGTCATTCTCAAGGATTTATGGGTATTATATTCACAATCCTCAATCACATGTGTATTTTTTTCATTGTTTTTAAAGTATCCATATATGATGTTTTGTTTTTACTATGTGTGAATGAAAAATAAAAGTGAGTAGTAGAAAACATATATAATTATTATTGAGGAAAGGGTCCATCCAAGACTAGGTAAACATGGGCCATTAACTATCAAATTTTATAGAATAATACCTATTGATAATCCAATCAATATCATTCATGAATTTCCAAACTTGAATTTATTTGTGAGGATTAGTGAAATTTTATAAATTTATTAGGAACGCCAAGTATCACCTCCTCTATAGTGTCAAGTGATGGAAATTACACAATCATAGGGAATCCATAAACTTTAAACAAATTTCATTATACAACGTTCATCCATTAATTCACCATACTCCACTAGTATGAATTGTGGACCAAGAGAGAGTAGGATAAGTTATTTGGTACAGTTTGGAATTGAGATCTAGAAATTGTCTTCATAAATTCATAAATCATGTCATAATTCTTGAGAAATTCTATTTCTCCATCAAAATATATTTATGAAAGTTCTCTATTATCATGGAGTTAATAGATTATGATCACAATAAGAGGTGGAATCAAAATAAATAGATGATAATGGAGGAATAAAATATAATTCCACTAAACCAAACATGAAAAATATTTAAATTAAAAATACTTTAAAAGTTATAAAAGTCATCCCTCAAAGGGGAAGCATTCTCTCACTCACCTCAATACACTTTTTAATGGTATATCTATCCAAGCCCCTATCATAATAAAACAAAAAAAAATTGTTTCAATAAACACATAATCAAATATTATGCACATTCTGGAATAAATGGTGGGAAAATAATTTTAGTTTGATAAATTACTAGTGGAAAATGAGTGAAAATAATCATGATCATGTGAGTAAGATAATCCACATGTGGGAGATGATTTGAGCTTACTGAGGTAGGATTAAGCTTTGGGATGATAATGTGGGCTTCAAGCAGTCCTGAAAAAATGGGTCTTGAACACTCAGCTTAAATGGATCTATTCAATATTAGAAATCATTGTATTTGGTCCTGGACAACACTATATTTCCTCAAAAAAGCATTGTATGTATTTCATTATATGGATAGATCTACATGGTTGGTGCTTACATTTCATATGGGTTTTTCTTATTAGTGAACAAGGGATTGGGAACTCAAACTCAACTTTGAGAGGTTCTCTAACTAGGCTAGTAGGTTGGTTTAATGATGTGATGAGAGAATGTCATGTGATAGTCAGCTTCGTGTGTGGAATTTCCTTTCCCAGATATATTAGAAATTTCGCTACATGGATGGCTGTGAAATAGGGGATAGGAACTCAATTTTTGTTGAAAGGGGAAAGGGATCAGGATTTGGGGAAGGTTTTGGGCTCCAAATGTGCGATTCAAGGGTGAATTAGACTTTTATCTAGGATCTGTATGTGTGGAGTTATATCCAAGCAGTTATTCACATGAGTATTTATAACTAAATTACCATGAATTATTAAATTTTCTATGTGGAATGAAGTTTTTTACCTACAATGGATAGGGGATAGTGTTTCACTATTATAGCCTGTCTCGGTAAGCTACTGTGATAGATTTACTTTGAATATAGGGGTGAGATTAAAGGTAGCTCAAAATACCTTATGTTTATATGGGAATTTTTTTAGAAATCATTAATGTGTCTTTCTATGGAGACACATCCTTTTATTGGGGGGTGAATGAGGCCCCACTATGTTCCTAAACCTACACAAGGAAAATATAGCAGCAGTGAGAAAAAATTATTTAATATGATTCCAGGATTCAATTTTCTTCTTAAAATTAAATATAAATTCTAGTTTTATCCCTTTTTGTTCAAATACAATATTATTAAAACTTTACTAATGAATTTGGTCTTTTATTCCATCCCTTGGATTGAGTTTCTTCAGGCTCAGTGAACCTGATTTTAGAAACCTGGTGACCTTGGATAGATCATCTTTATGTGTTGATAGGTGCTCAACATGGTCAATTGAAGTTATTGAGGTTATAAAAGAGTGTTTCATAGTTGATTTGTAGTAATGGTGTTGTCAATTAAGATCAAGGGTGGTGAGATTGATTGTGGATAGTTCAATCAACCATGGAGAGGTTCTTACCCTTATTTTTAGTTGAATGTCATTTTACATTGTATTGAATGAAGTCATGGTAGTCTGATGTTCTCCAATGTTATATCACTTCAAAGGTGAGGGAATACAGGTTGAGATTCTCATTACGGTAGTATTATAGAAGTCTTAATGTTTCATCTTGATGCTTTTTCATGAAGTCACTTGAGCTACTGTGAAGATTCCTAATATATTTTATTTTTCATATTTAAAGTGTATTTAGTGAAATTACCATGTTTTTTATTTCCACGGTTGATCAGTTGAATATATGTTGTGTTTTAGTTGAACATGTGGTTTACCATGAGTGATTCATATGGTCAATCTAAGACTTTATTAAATTTTAACCACATATTGCACATAGTGAAAACATATTTAACTATAGATCTTACCTAAATTAAAATCAAAATGAACCACTCATTTTAAATTAAATTAAAAAACAATTAAATATCAAGTTTACACGACCAAATTTTGTCTTAAAATTAAATTCAAAAATTGAATAAATAATTAAAAACAATGCTTAATCCATTTCACTAACTAACTCCAAATTTACAGGATTATAAATAATAGTGGAATTACTTGATATTTAATAGAAAATGGGGTGTATTTTCTTTAACGAATATTGATAAAAATTTACCAATTTGATTCTGGATCACTCCCACACACTTTAATTGTTTCACTCCTAGGAAATTCATTTTCTATGAATTCAATTTAAATTTATTTCCAAACAAACAACCCTTTGAAAAATTCATATTGTTAGATTAGTATATTTTTATAATTTAGGATCAAATATGTCTAAAACCTATAACAACATATTATTTAAACATAGAATTTCAAAATAAAATTTGAGATATAAAATAACCAGTTCAAAATACCCCAAAACATCTAAATATTTAAAATTTTAAAAATATTCGCCAATAAAATTTGTAAATACTAGTTCAAGTGGATTCTATTCATAAAAAAATCAGTAAAATTAAAATATGCACTTGAAGAAATTCCAAAAAATCAAGATATTAGTTATGGATACTTTTTCAGTTATTTCCCCTGAAAACTCATTCTTTATAAATTTATTTAATATCAAAGGTATTAAATTATCTAATTCACAAGAAATTTAACCATTAAAACCCATTTAAAACCATTTCATGGCCATCAAGTTCATTATAGCTCTTCACAAAAGTGAATTTATTTATCTGGAGTCTTGTTCATACATGGAAAGTGGATATGTAACCATTTAAATAAGAAAAGTATCATCTCTATGCAATGTGAATCATGATAATATAATCAATTATTAGGGCTTGAGAATTTTTTTATGTTACTTGAGGTTGAGGGAAGTGTCAAAATACATCACCATATAGAATTATAAACATTTTACTCTATAAATACATAAAAATATTTTTTAAATAAACTAATAAAATATACCTCACATAACCCCCCCCCCCCTTTAGGATGTGACTCACACACACCCCTTTGTTAACAAAGGCACACAATTTTTGAAATTTTTTGTAAGTCCCTCGAGATTATGTGAATGTTTATATTAAATTACAGATATGTCACATTCCTGGAGAACGGTCTATGAAAAAAATATTAGTAACTGTGTAAGGGGGAGAATTATAGACCTAGGGGGTTATAGGTGAGCACATGGTTGGGATAACCATGCACCATATAAGAAGTAGGGAAATGAATATTTTTTCATTCCTTCTTAAAGAGGGTTTAACCCCTTTTCTTCCCCCATTCAGACAGAAAATCATATGTTCCTCATTATATTCCCCTCCCTTCTCTACCATTGGTGGAACTCCACTATCCATTGTCCAAATCATCTTTCATCCTTGGTGTTGGGAGCCTAGAGGTCAGTCCAAGAGTCCTATAACTTCTTTTCATTATTTCTATTACAGTTGGGTGAGATCACACTTTTTATGTGTGTTATTCCTTATTTTTAGTTAATTTTTATAATTATTCGATATATATCATTTTAGATTAAAAAAAGGTTGATATAAGAAGAGTAGACTCATATAATTCTATAGTATGTGGTCCCTTTAATTAACCCATAGACTCTATTTATTTTTAAAGTGTGTGTGCGGTGTGTTCAAGACAGTTTTTCTATGCTTTGATCTATTTTAAATTAATTGTTTTTGTTTGAATTTACCTTAGTCTAATTCACATTTAATATGACTTAGACATTATAAAATAGTGATTTTATGTGGAATTTATAATGGTGCAAAATTATATCGAAATATATTTATCCCTTTAAAATTTTTAATTTTGTTTTAAATGGTTTTAGAGGAAATCGTGGTTCAAATAAATGGTTGTGAATTAGAATTTCAAAACTATAGATAATTGTAAATGGGTTTGACCTTTTCAGACTTATAGTATGTCATCTTAGGCTATGTGATAAATATAGGAATGTGTGGCATCTTTTATTTTAATTTTTTCCCAGTAATTTATATTTGAAATTGATTAAATGCATTTATGAATTAGATTCATTAATTATGAACTAAAATGTGAACTCAGGGAATCTCATGGTGAATGGGAATTGGTCCCTTATTGGGTAAAACATAATAGAAATTAAATTTTAATATAACATTTTATAAAATGATATGGTTTGTAAAAATGATAAATCATCATTTTTGAATTGGAATGGAACCTCAAGAGTGGAATGGTGAATTTGGAAAGTTGTGGATTTATGCTTTAGGATAATAAAATGAAATTATTGTTTAATTACGAAAATATTTAAGTCGATTCCTGATGTTTGGATAATTTTAGGATGAATTCACATATTAAATGTGACACTTGATGAGATGGAATTATAATATGAGTGCTTGGATTCCATGTGATTCTTGATGAGTTGGAATGTTAGGATAATCACCTTAGATTCCATATAGTACATGATTATGAATTCCATGATGATATTGGTTGATACAATGTGTTACATGATTTTTGGGATTTTTGGGATGAGTACTGGGTTTTTTCATGAAACATGATATCCAGGGAATACCAGCATGGGTATTTGATTATAGGGGAATTATAGGATGAAAAATCATATTCCATGTGAATACTCGATGATGATTGTAATTCCAAGATGAGTACCTGGATTATTTGTGGTTACTAATGGTGGTGTTTCCATCATGGTGTATTTGGAGAAACATCAAAATTGGCTAATGTGGGTAGGGTCGGCCCTCAACATCTCAGAACATCACGTACTTTTTTATTAATTGATTTTTTATTTCCTGGTTTATTTCACTATACCTTTCATGAACTTGATTATCAGACTAGTTATTTTAGGGATGTCATTGGTGGTGTTGTACTAAGTTATTCTCACACCCTTCTCAGGCCTCCATAGCACTAAGGAACATGAGAACACATTATTACTTGATCACTAGTACAGGTTGAGGTAAAGGCATGATATTGATTCTTTTTTTGTTGCCTTACTAGGTTGAATTAGGAAAATAGGGCCAGGTAGGACTCAAGACTAGTTAAGGAGAGGTTTTTAGCCTAGGTATACTTTTATTCCTTTTTTACTTCTTGTGTATGATATATCCACTGGCGATCCAAAAAAAATTCACATTAATTTATTACTACATCTTAAGTTGTATTTATTTATATGAAATTTCACTAGTTATAATTTTTTCCAAACTCTTTTATGGTTTTTTATTAATACTCTAATATGAGGGAATAATCTCCCCACAAGATTTTCATAGGCCCTCTTTGTTTTTCAACAACATATAACACTCGGAGAGTCATTCCTGATATCTTCTAGTGAACTATTTCAGTTAATATTCATAGAGTTGAGTCAAAATGGGGCATCATAAAGTGAGATTAGAGCTCTGTTTCATTTTGAATTATTATTTGGGAATGGTATATAAGAGACTCTGATATTGTCAGAGCTTTCTAATGATCTTGTATCTGGGTGACTGTATCCTGATATTCAAGGTAAAATATATGTTTCTAGGAGTGGTAAATATTATTTTTGCTTTAAATTTTTTACATTTGATTGATTTTTACTTTTAGTGGCACAGTTGGATGTTTTTTTGGTTTATGGGATTTTATCTCATGGAATTATATGTAATTAAAAGATTCATGCCTCATGCTAGGAACATGGTATTGATATGTCATATGTATATTCTCTATTATTGATAGATTCTTGAGACTCACATGTGCTAATGTTTTATTTACTACCTATATATTGTTAATTTTTAGTTATTTATATCTACTTATGGTTTTAAATGATTGAGATGGGTTGTTATTTAATGAGTACGTATCCATTTATATGTACTAAATTTTAGTGTATTGGGGAATTCAAGTTGACAGACTCCTTAGGTGACTCATAGTTAATAAGTTGGTTTAAATATTATATTAGGATATTTTTTTGGTTAAATAAAGTGTTAGTACATAAATTATAAGTCTTTTACCTTATAAGTTGTTAATGGAATTATATTTAACCACACCATGGAATGTCAAATATAATAAATTTTGATGATTTTAAAATTTAGGGTAATTAAAAGTTTTAAAATTTGAATCCTTTGGTTTTGAAAAAGGTACTGATTTAATTATGTTAAATGACAAATCATGAGGCTATTATGTATCCTAATGATGACCATACCTTGAGTTTTTTGATTGACCCTTTATATAGGTGTTGTGGGCCATGATTGTGAGCTATTTTTGAAACCCTAGGATATTTTTTGTGAGGCATTGATGGGTTTTGGTATTATAGATAGCAGGGTGCTGACTGTTGTGCCTTCAGTAGGGTGGTGACCTTGAGGTTTTTAGATAGCACCATGTCTCGATATTTCTAGTGACCCTTGCGGGGTTTTCCCCTTACAAGTTATGTAGAACCCATGAGAGGGTGTATTATATTGTAGTACCACTGATGTGGGTGTGTGGGACCTAGAGTAAGCATTTGGATTTGGTGTGTTTGGAATCATGTGTATTATAATGAGGGTGGGTATTACACCCATGAGTAGTGGATGTGTGATTCTTAGCCTAAGGGGATAGGTATGAGCCTAGTGATACTTGGTTGTATCTCGGGTTTGAAGTGTAGGGTTGGAATATTCAGTTATAGAGGGTGACCATGGGAGGGGTTAACCAAAATGTTGTGGATGTTTTAGATACATGAATAATGGTTAGAATATTTTTTGTGTTTAATCAAAGTAATTATGGTTCTAGTGATTTTTGTAAAGGCTTTGATACACCATGGTTTCATTCTAAGGAAAGTACATTGAGTTCTTATGTTCATTTTTAAGGTTCATTTTTATGGGAAAGATTGTTCGGATTCCTTTCCCTATGGGTTAGATGTTGTAATGATGTGGTTATCAATGTTGACCCTATTTGGAAAGGTGTGAGGATGTAAAATTGTTGTAATAAACTTATAATATTCAAAAATTCCAGGGTTAATGGGTTTTCATGTGTCTAAACTTGGCTTTTGGTAAATAACAACCTAGTTGGGAGTAATAATTATGGGTACTTTGAGATTCATGTAAAAGACATACCATAGGGCATGGTCAGATGCTTTTCTGGGTGTTTGAGCCTAATTTCAATAGTGGTTGACTCTTGGGGTATCAATTCGCGTTTGGTTAATGTCCAGGCATCATCGTTTGTTTCTTATGATGGATAAATCATATATTCTTGTTTCCCATAATTGATGAAGAACATCATCTAGATTCCCATAATTATCTCATGAGATATAAAAAATTACCAAACACATTATTGGGATATAGAAGTCCCATCTATGATTTTTTATAATGTATCCACTTTTCCTTGGTTATAATGTAACCATCATCCTTGGTTATAACTTAGCCACCATCTTGGCTTATAACATAACCATCATCGTTGAATTATAATGGAACCACCCATCACATAATGAAAATCATAAATATGTGAACTAAAAAATCATAAAACATTCATCATATCATAACAAATAAAAATGAAATTGGTTTCATAGAAACTCCATCTTAACATAAACCATGATAAATAAATAGGTTTTATAAACATTTCATTTTTTCTTCAAAGAATTACCTATGGGAGAGGAAAGAGTTTTATATAATTCTTGTCATCATAATTATAATCATAAGAAATAAATAGAAAGAATAATGATATTACCATCAGATCATATACATAGTAAAACATAAGAAACACCATTGAATATTAATTCCATAAAAATAAAATTAAAAAATTCTCAAGGAAAATATCCTTTCCATTTTAAAATCACTTTTTTAAAATTTAAAAATTTCCAAAAAAATAATGAAAAAATTTTATTTGTAAATAACCTAAAATATATATTAATTAATCTTTAAATAATTTAGTGTTCATAATGGTGAAAATTGTTGTACATGTCGTATATGTTAAAAAATATTCATTTCATATTTCCTATAAAAAGGAAAAAACTAACTTATTCGGAAAAGGACAAAAGGATTCCTTTTTAACTATTTTTAAAAAAATCAAAAATGGGAAAAATAATATGTAAAAAATAATTGGATAATATTAAAACATTCTTTAAAACATTTTTAGAAAACATGACCATTGAAGAAAGAATATTTGTTACCAAATAGAGAAATAAAGCCAATTTTATGTCAAAAAAATCATTTGGCCTCTTTAGTTCATAAAAATAAAAAAATGAAATAAAAATATGATAATAAAATTGATGATTTTCTTGATATATAGATCATAATATTTCATCATCGTAAACTTAATCATAAGTAATCTTGATAATCAATGAGATTATAACATAAAATATTAATCAATTTGGTATATTTTGAATCATAATCCCCATGAAATAAAAAAATTAATGGATATGTATATCCCATAATTATCTTTTTAATAATAATAAAATGGATTAAAGGGTAGTATATACACCATACAAAAGAAACAAGTTGTTAATATTCCATTTGTCTAATGGAAATAAAAGTGATATGAATATCTCATACCTGCTTTGATAACTTTTGAATCATACGCTACATGAAATAATATATTTTAAATGATGTATTAAATACCATTATAATAAAAAAAATATAATATTTTAAAGGGACTTTATATACACCTCATATAACAATATAGGTTTACAACAAATTATATGTCCCAAAGAGGACATATTTGAGATGAAATTACATTATCATAAGTCTTGAATTCCTTCACACACATTAAACCTCATTTTTTATAAATAAATTTTTATTATATATATATATATATATTATAAAAAAATTAATTATATATATCATACCATATATTATTTACTTATGACCTTTTATTACCCTTTTATTAACAATCCTTTGTTAAAATCATGTTTTGGGTAATGGTTGTTTTTTTTCTTGTAACTTTTTGTTTGGTATTTTCATCCATTTTACTTTAATCATGGTTACATAATCTATAAAATGTAAACCATGATATCAATATAATATATATTCATTATATATTTATTTATAGTAATTCATAAAAGTTGGAGATAAAAGACCAATTACATTGTTCATGGAGACAGTATGCTATATGTATATATGAACGATGTTCCCATTTTCTCAATGGACAGAATGGAAGAAAGGTAAATAAAATATAAACTTTATTGATTAATTATTGTGTCATGTATATTACCTATATTCATGAAATTTATTCTTATTACCTTTTATGTAATGCGTAAGTGAAAAACAAATCATATTGCTTCGTGAGTAAGTAGTCTGCTATACACATGAGCTACATTATAATATTCCCACATAATGGAAGGTAAAATTTATATGTGATATTATAATTACAGAAGTATAATTATTTTATTAATATAATATATATAAATTTTTCCAATAGAAATATGTTTTGGGTCAGGAACAAAATGGTTTGGTGAAGACTGGGTGGTATATGCTTGTTATCTTATGAAGGAGTTGATGCATTTAAGACATTCATATAGAGTTCACCATTTTTTCTGAGGGAAATAGAGTTTTCCCAATGATTTATTATAGGGGTTTTATTTGTGTGAAATCACTCACATTGGGTTCACTATTTCAAAATGGTATCTAGTAGGTTTTTTCATAGAACAAGAAACACCCAATGGTTCTATATTCATGAGGGACCTACATTCCAAAGATAGGTTCTCATTGGGAAGTTTATCCAATGATTCTTAAGAAAAGACATTAGTAGAGAGGATGGGATTTCAGGATCATCACACCATATTGGGAGGAATTTTTTCCTAATCTGGGAATCCCTTAAAAATTTAAGACACATTCTAGAATCCTTCATTAATTCCCAAGTATGATGTGGGTCATCCTAGAGTTAACAATCAATTCTTGTAATGTAAGGAAATTAGAATAGTTTGTATTTATATGATTTTATTCATCAATGGATATATATATATATATATATATATATCTGTGTGTTTGTGTGTGAGGTTTTCCATAAATGGTATCCACTTATATACATATTAGATATTCTTTGGCAATTATTATAATGATTCTAGTCTTCTAGCCATATATTGGGGTGTGTTGGAGTGTGTCATCATCTAGGGATATGGGAATTGTTTTCATATTGGGATTGGACCCATGAATGGGTTTCCCATGTATCCTTGTGAAATTAGTTAGAAACCAAGAAGTTCGGTGATACTTAATAGGAAACATCGTACCTTTTAACGTAATGGGATAAGGACCTAATAATAATTTTTATTGTCGTATGTAAATGATGTCTAAGAGGGAGATTCCTAGTCAAAGATTGGTGTGGGACTTATGTCGATGTATCCTAAGGAACCTGGAATGTATATGAATTTACAAGGTGAATTAGACCCTATTGGGAATGTGGCCTGAAGAGAATAGTGTGGATTTGAGGTGATTGGGTTTGAACCTCAAGGAGGATTCCTACATATCACATTTAGATGGTAATAAAAGCCTAAATTATTCATTCATCATAAATTATGCATATGGTGTCCCTCTAAATGTTTCTATCACATGGGTGTATGGACCTTTGAGAGGAGTAAGTTAGAGCTTACTCTTAAAGAGGGTTCCCTTGGATCTCACGCATTAGGTAGTAATCCTACATATCTTGGTTATAACATGTATCAATGTTCTCATAGTTCAATTAATCAGGGATCTCAAACAATGGTCACCTTTGTGCAATGGGGTTATGATTGGGGATTAGTCATAAGGACGATGCCAATAGGTTAGGTTGGGGATTACTCTTGGAAAGGATTCCCTTGATTGGTTAATGATTACACTTGGAATGAGGCCCATGGACTAATATGATTGGGGATTAGTCCTAAAGATGATTCCCTTAGATTGGTTTGGGATCATGTGTATGTCATAACCATAGTCAAACTCCAATCCTACAAGATTCATGATCAGTGTGAGAAACAAGAGGAAACAGAAGATCTGAAAAACCACACAATATGCTTTTACTTAAGGTTGGATATATATCCTTGAGGACTCATGATAAGGGAGGAATCTAACGAAATGATAGGGGGATATTCAAAGGATAATTCTCCACCAAAACATGTTTCTTCCTATGTGGTTATTGTGATCATGGCTATCCCCTCATCCCATAGCTCATGATCAGTCATGCATGAATGTGAGAAACAAGAGGAAGTGAAAGATCTTGAAAACCACACTTCTCCTGCTCTACTGGTGAAAGAGTTTGAGGGTAGATGAGAGAGAGGAGAGTAATTTGGTTCTCATCCACTCTCTAACCCAGTAGCCAAGGGGGAGAGGAGGAGGAGGAGTTCAACATCCTACAAAAAAGGATAAGGTTTTACTTTAGGAGGGATTCCCTAAAATTGGTTATGGATTATTCCTAATAAGGATTATCTTTTTTTGTTGGGTATTACACAAAATAGAAGGCATTTTTGTTCAAACTGGAATAAGAGTCAGGTGATGAGGTTTCAGTAGTTTCTTGAGGAGTGTATTGACTCAAGTTACTAGAGGAATCCAAGAGGATAATCTCAAATAATATGCAGAGAAAGGAACCAAGAGGAGTATGTAAAATGAAAGTATTATTAGAGATTCTTGAGTAGTATCTCAAATCATGGTATTCCAGGGGAGGATGTATAAGGCACAACCCAAAATTTCCCCAACCTAGCCCGAAACTTTCATGGTGTGACTCTCTATTTTTCATGTGGTTATATGACGATGGTGAAGGTACCATCCTAAAGGACGAAGACCACAGCCTATTACTGATCCCTAGTGGGGGTGTGGGGGCTCATCATCCATGATATGGACAAGCAATATCACCTAGGTAGGCCACTCAGTTTTTTCACCCATGTTACACCCCAATATTTTTTACATTTTTTTTTTAAATAATTTAATCTTTTTTATTTTTTTTCTTCATTAAAAAATAAATATATATTGGATTTCATTCTATGAAACACCATGTAATGATTCTACTACATGCAACAATTATATTAGCTTGTGATATATGCAATAATGAGTTAGCTTGTGGTACACCCAATACCGATTTTTTACGGTCATTTAATTGAGAACCTATTGTAAAAAAAATATTTTAAAAATTTTAAAAAATTTATTTGTCAAAATAAACATAATTTTTTTATTAATAATATAAAAATTAACGTAGGGTGAATTTTTGATATTTTTCTAAGAATTTTTATTTTTTGATGAATAGTAAAAATTACAGCAATTTAGATAAAAACATCATTTTTGTTTAAATAATGATTAGTGTTAAATTAAATTTCAAATTAAATTTTAATTTCAATAGATAAATTATTCATATATTAATCCAATTTAAGAAATTGGAATCATTTTTATATTTAAATTATATATAAAAATTATTGACCTTTTGATGGTTTTTCCTTTAAAAACGTACTTTCTCGCCACATCTATGGGATTAGTGTTAATCATAACTTTCCCACTTCTGTGATTCGAATTTTGAAAAACTGATATACATGGTTTTAATCAATATAATATTTTTTTGAATAAAATATTCTTATTTTTTGACCAAAAATATTAGTGATAGTGATTAAAATTAATTATGGTGATTAATATAAAATTAATCTTAATAAGGGACTAAAACTTAATGTTAAGAAATAAAATGACCTGAAAACCTTTCCAAAATCCATTGGATTCAAATAATTTGATCATATCCCATTATGGATTGAATTTTATGGGTTATTGGGATACTATTAAATGAAAGTTCCCAATATAAAATGTTAAGTAATGAAAAAGATAAAAAGGGAACTTTCCTTACCTCTGAAATTTATAAAACTTTGAGATATGAAAAAACATCATATTTTCAGTTATAAATATATTTTTGAATTCTAAATGGGTTATTTTTATTAGAATAATTTAACAATAATTTTTAGAGATGATTTATTTATCTAAAATGCTTAAGAAATGCTGATGTAATGATTATTTAGTTAATAATTAACTAAAATAAATGATACTACAAATATAAAATTTGAAGTAATTAGATTTAATTAATGTATCTAATTATTTTTTAGATTAATATATCATTTTAAATTGGTTTAAATAAAATATATTTTAATTCCAATATTGTTTTGATATTTTAATATTAAAATTAAATAAATAATTTCAAAATTTACATTAATGTTATTTTACAATAAATGATATTTTATTAAATGGTTTAAATTTAATAAAAATAATATATTCTAAAAAATGACTTTTAAGTGTTAATAAAAATTAAATATGGTCTATTAATGGGTCAATATATATTTTATAATTAAAATATTGACCCATTTATTGTGAAAACATTTTTAGAAATGTCTAGGTTTAAGGAGTGTTTTTGTGAATCACATGCGCTTGTTTTAAATTTAATTTCAAAAACACACAATATTTTTATTTAATAAAATATAAATCACAATAATAATTAAGTTTATATATATTTTATAATAAATATATCTTTAGTTTAGTCTTAATGGTTATAATTACTTTGGTTAGAAAACTAGATTCTTTAATAAAAATCGAAATGATAAAATTGGGGAATCTTATAAGTTAAGAACCAAATTATTAAAATGAATAGTTTTTTGTGTAATGGGGGGTTTTATAGTCTATTATTTCCATTTAATTCATTAATTTTTCATTTTTTATTCACATTAGGTATGTTATACCTCCCATTAATGAACACCTTTTGGTATTTACAAGAGTGGAACTCCCCTTCCACTATAAAAAGGCAAGAAATCTCCCACTTCCTCACACCTCTCAAAAAAAATAGGTTTGGATAATATCTACCCAATACACTTCCCAAAAACCCTCAATTTCTCCATGAATACTCTCTTTGTGTATAAATACTTCCAGGTAATCCCTCTGGTGTAAACCAAAAGGAGTTACCTGATTAAGAGGTGACACCCTCCCTCATGCTCCTTTCATTTGTTTCCATTCTCCACTCCATAAAATCTTCTTATTCTGTGATTGTATAAAAAACTGAATCATAAATATAATATGATTTTTTTTATTCTAAATTTTATACCTACACTTACACACACTTCCATCTAATAAGTAACAAATATACTATTTATGTGTACGGCAAACTATAATCTCACAAAATGATGATTGTTCATTTTTCCTCTACCGCCTCTCTTGGTAGACATTATGATGGACACTCTATTTATATATGACATATATAATTTTTATAATTTTTATATTCTTATGTAATTTCTTATTTATTATATAGCCTTATGATTTACATCTTGTTTAAATATAATAATTTCATTTGAGGATGTGTGGACTACCACCTCCTCAAAGCGATGTGATTTGTTCACACACTACATGGAATGTATTAAGGATGAGTATAGTGTAATTATATGATATATAGGATATAATAATTATAATTCAATAATGATATATATATTTATTTTATTTCTTTCTTTAAAAACAACAATAATAACAGAAACAGTGTTCATGCATACGTATGACTTACCATATCCATGAATGGTGTGTTCCATTTCTTAATTATATATTCTATATATTATTATAATAAACCTATAAATAATATACATGATATTTATATCGTTTTTTACTTTTGAAAATCATGATATAATTATAAGGACTAAAGATATATTAAATTAAGACACATCCAAAGAACAAACCGAATATTACCTGAAGTGAAACCTTAACATGTGATTGTTAACAAGCGGGTGATATAAGGTCATAATAAACCCATATATTGTATTAGATATAATAATATTATTATTTTAAATATGTATAATTAACTTAAATTTGTTATAAAGTAATATTGTATGAGTACAAAGGGAGTCAAGACATAGGGTAAGGGGATTTTATCTCACTTTTTATTTCTGTGAGATACATGCTTAAGTCACCACCCATCCATTTTTTGTGGTGTGTATACTTCCCATGAATCTATTAAATTAGTATTATAGGTAAATTTATTCTTATTTAAATATTCATAATATAATATTTATTTCATGGGGTTAATATTTCACAATCTACCAAATTGGTAAGACAGATTTGTCTCAATTTTTCTTCTTTGAGACACATGTTTTATTATGCACCTACATTATTTTTCAAGGTGTATATACATTCATATGACATTTTATGTCTTGAATATAATTCATTTCATGATATTTCAATCTTTATGGAATTTATTTTCCTTACATGGAGAGTATGATCCTAAGTTACCATGTGGTAATAGTTTATTGAAACAATCTATTTATTTATCGAGATCGTTTAGGATTACACTTCCTTTATTGAAATCTTATGATATATATATCAAGAACACTCATGAAGTTTCCTATACTCTGGTTATTAATGATATATTAATTTTTTAGTACCGTTTTTGCACTTTTTGGTACTTATTATATTTAATAAAATGATTTATAAGAAAATTTGACTGTATTTCTCTCTTCGATCAGCAATATGTTTTATTCAAAAACCATATTTTCAAAAATATTTTCAAATGATCCTTGAAGATAATTTCCAAGTAAAAATGATTTTAAAAATGTTTTATAGTTTACAAACCATCATTTATATGTTTTAAAAGCTATCTTCAAGAAAAGGTTTTTCAAAAAAGTTTTCAAGATTTTTTATATGTTTTCAAGGAAAAAGTTTTTCAAAGTGCTTCCATGATTTATTTATAAGTTGGAAAGTATTTTCAATGAAATGGTTTTCAACATGTTTTCATTATTTCATTTAATTTTTTCAAGCTTCTTTTATATGTTTTCATGGTAAATTGTTTTCAAAATGTTTTGATGATTCCTTTATATGTTTTCAAGGAAATTGTTTTTCAAAAGGCTTTATGTTTTAAAAACATTTTTTTAAGAAGAAATGAGATTTTACTCAAGAATTTTTTTGAAAGATATCTCAAAATTATTTTCCATCTAAGGTGACATATGTTGATGTTACTGATTCCTTTCTTGGAAATGATCAAAAGGATCCATTTATATACTTTTTTTGAATGGTTTTGGTTATGAAGGCATGATGTCTATGAAAACCCATTTCTCTCTCATGGGTTATATATTTATGAAACATCTTCCTCTTACATGGGTTATATGATTATAATACATTCTTCTCTACAATGGGTTATTCCATGATAAATTCTTATGAAACGCATTTCCTTTCACAAGATATTCTAGCATGAAATGACTATGAAACATATATATTTTCCATAGGTTATGATATGATTTAATATTTATGATACATATTTAATTTCCTGGGATATGATATGATTGTTGTTTAATTTTTTGCAAATGTATTTATGATTTCCTAATGATATGGGTGGGGCCAATATCTCCCTCTAATTAATTGGTTAACGATTTATATCTCATCATATAGACATGGTTGGAGTGAGAAATGAACTTGGTTCAGTATTACAAGGCTATAATGAGAAATGAACTCGGTTCAGTATTAAAGGAGTGGAATGAGGAGTGAACTCAGTTTAGTAATGTAGGGCTAAGATGGGGTGTGAACCCAGTTCAATAAATGACCTTGTCTGCTAAGATGGCCTTCACAGAAATGCCTTGATTACTATGGAAATAATTATATATGTTTATGTGTCTTCCATAATACCATGTTTTTTTCCTATGTTATGATTTCATGGATTATGTTATTTATTTCCTTTTGATTCATGTCTTAGGAACATCTAATATTTATTCCATGATTCATGTTTATTATATTTGATATGTCGGGTATGATATTCTATATTCATGATCATGTTATTATACCCTTATGCTCATGATTATTCTTATGTATCTCTATTATTAACCCTTACTGATCATTTGATCTCACCTAGTTTTTTGTTTCCTTCCCCCATGTTATGAAGATATGTATTATGTTTTATGTGTCTATGAGGGATGATATTCAAGATGAACCTAGTGGGAGATGATGTAGCTCATTTGGGTACTAGTGTTTATGTTTCCATGTTTCTAAATGAACTAGACCAATTAAGGTATTTAGGTGTTTGTTTATATAATTTTTAAAGTATTTCTAAAAATTTATGTAATTTTAATGTATAAAAATCGAGGGTCTCTATAGTTGGTATAATAGAAAAATATTAGTTAACCTTTGGAATCTAGGATTAGAAAACCATAGTGAGAACCCTAAGCACATCTCTAAGGATAAGTTTAAGGATAAGGAAAAGTATAAGAAAATGTCATGTAATTTTGGTAAAGTATAGAGTGAATGGTTTCATTGAAATAAATCTCTTTCTGGACACTACATGTGTATGTGGATCTAAAAAAGATGTACCAAGGGGTAAAAACTCAGACATGATTTTTCGGGCCTAACTTGGGGTAATCTAGTACATGACTCTGGGCCTTTCTTCACACCTATTTTGACACTCCTGGGGGATAAGATTTGTGTATTCAAAAACTATTCCCAACCATAATGAACGATTTAAATATAATTATTATATGAATAGCTGAGAATGAAATGAGGGAATCATATATTTAGGAAGGTCTCAGGATTTCGACATCCTATAAGTAATTCTTTTCATGAATATTTGTTTTTATTTTATGATAAGTAATGATCACATTATTCTTCTAGTTTTAGTCATTAGAGGGAGCTGTAAGGAAAAGGATTAATATTGAATGAGATGGACGATTTTCTAATGATTAGTCAAGTTGGATGATCACTAGAGTGAATGATTTTGTGACCATGCTAAATCAGTTTTCACAGAACATGATTAATAATGTGTTCCTTAACCAACTCTTGGACTCACCACGAAAAAGAAATAATGATTTTTTTTGATATTTCGGGTAATGAAGACCATAGAGGAAAAAAGATTTGGTTTAATTTTTTCCAATAATGTGGATAAAATCACCAAATTGAGTGTCTTAGAGGAACAAGAATATATTTTGATTGTAGAAAAGAAGGATGCAAATAAAGTGATTGTAAGGTAAAATGAAGACTTCAGCTAATGAAATGGATGAGAATATTAGCCTCCCTAAGACATCATTAAAGTTAAAATTCTTTAATTTTGGAATGGATGGTTATTATAAAAATATATTTCCTAATGATAAATCTCATAAATAGAATCAGGAAGGTGGTATGAATATTGTTTATGCTTTTAAAGATAAATAGATTGAAAAAAACATCTGAAAGGTTTGTGAAGTTCTTTTAGTACTGTTTACATTAAATATAAGTGGTATGATTAGATTTAGTTTGAGGAACCTTAATAAATGATTCATATTTCATATTCTAGGAAAAATGTATTAAGGAATATGTTGATAAAACCTAAGTAATGGTTTAAGAATAATGTTTTATGAATGATGTATTTATTTTTTTGAATACATAGATTTTGTTATATTAATCATGAAATATATATGTACTTTTATTATATGTTTTCATTAAGTGTTGAAAATAATATGTTTAATGGTGATGAAAAATTAAAAAGTGATATTTTGATTAAGGGAAGGTGACCCTTAATGTGATCCAAATGTTGAGAAAATTATGTTTAGCTTGGATAAACAGATGATTGACTTGGATAAAATGAACTTTATTATACTGATTACCCTAGATCTGATTACTGTTTTTTGAAAATGTGTTTTAAGTCATTATAGATAAATATTAAAACTTCTTATATTTAAGTAATATATCTAGTAACCTTTGGAATATGAATCATGCATGATTTCCAAAAGTATTTATGGTAATTCAGGTTATTTCCATGTTTTAGGTGAATATACGATGAGGGTATTCACATGTTTGGAATGTTAAAACCATAAGTTAATTTGGATACATGGGGGATCAATGGTAAGGTAATTTAGTTTTATTCTTTGTAAGGTTTGGTATTTTCATCTTTAAAAATGGTTATAAGTCAAACTATTATGGGATTTTTAAGTTAAACTTTTGATGAAGTTTGTGATATTAATATATTGTCTCACCATGCGAGGATTTATTCATATTGGAAAACCTATTATAACCACTTTTTTATACTAATAACTTAAGGTATATGGGATGAATTATTATAAATACTATAATAAATTAGTTATATAGTTTTGAAAAATTAAACTTCATTTATAAAAATAATTGATGAAGTGTAAATTGATCACGGATCAACAAAGGTTGAGGTTGTCCTCAAATCATGCAAGGATATATTTTCATTAAAATTATTAAACATTAGGAAAATAATAATGAAATAAAATGGAATCTTAATAACTTAATTTTTTTTGAACTGATGTCCACTTAATTCATCATAGATTTAGTAATTTGAGACCCTTAAATTTTCATTTATCATTCACTTATTTTTTATTGATGACCTCAATCGCTCCCAATAAATATTTATGCTTTTCTTCCATGTCCAATATTCACTCTCAATCTATATTCTTCTATATGGAAACCCAGTTATCTTCTACTTTGGGTAACCATTATGTTTCAAAATTTTCTTTTTAAAAGTATGTTTTAGTTTTAATTTTTATGATGTGGGTTTTCGTGAAAGGAAATTTAAGGTATTAAACCTTTGATAAATCTGACGAATTTCGAGCGTGAAATTCAATTCAAAGGTGGTAGAATGTAACACCCTTAGATTTTATGAAACAAAAAATCAAATTAACATAATATTTTTGATATTTTTTCACCATGAAACACTAAATATAATTTGGATTTCATTTTATGCAACACTGTGTTAAGATTTCTCTACATGAAACACTCAGATTAGCTTATGATACACGCAACACTACGTTAGTTTTCAGTACATGCACAACCGAGTTTTTACCGACTTTTATTGGTTACTATATTTTAAAACAAAATTTTATAAAGTTTATAAATTTTATTTTCAAAAATAAACTTCATTTTTTAATTTGTAATATCACAATTATCTTTGGTTAATTTTTCATATTTTTCTGAGAAGTTTCATTTTTGATGAATAGTAAAAATTACTGCAATTTATTTAAAAACATCCTTTTCATTTAAACAATTTTTAGTGTTAAATTATATTTCAAATTAGATTTTGGAGTCACAATAGATTAATTATTTATATATTAATCCAATTTATGTCATTGGAATCATTTTTTATTGAAATATTACATAAAAACATATTGAACTTTTGAATGTTTTTACTTTAAAAACCTACATTCTCACCATGTCTATGAGATTAGCATTAATAATAATTTCCCCACTTCTCTAATATGAATTTTGAAAAACTGGAATACACAGATTTAATTAGTATAATTTTTTTGGTATAATAAGATCACATTTTTTGACCAAAAATATTAGGAATAGTGATTAAAATTAATTACGGTGATTAAGGTAAAATTAATCTTAGTAAGTGACTAAAACTTAATATTAAGGAAAAAAATGATCTGAACACTTGTCCAAAATCCATTTTATTCCAATAATCCGACCATATAACCTCATGGTTCGATTTTTATGGGCTATTTGGATATTATTAAGTGAAATTTTCCTATATAAATGTTCAAGTAAGGAAAAATACTAAAAGGGAACTTTCCTTTCCATTAACATTTCTAAAAATTTGAGATATGTAAAAATAGAATATTTTTTGTAATGCATATAATTTTGAATGATAAAAGGGTTATTTTTATTTTAATAATTTAACATTAATTTTTTGATATGATTTACTTATTTAAAATTCTTAATAAATACCAAAGTAGTGATTATTTAGTTAATAATTAACTAAAATAAATGATACTATAAATATTAAAAGTGAAGTAAATTCATCGAGTTGTTGTATCTAAATATGTTTTTAGATTAATATATAATTTTTAATAAGTTAAAACTAAATAAATTTTAATTCTAATATTTTTTTGATATTTTTAAATTAAAATTAAATAAATAATGTCAAGATTTACATTAATGTTAATTTACAATAAATGATATTTTGTTAAATGTTTAAAAATTAATAAAAATGAGATATTATGAAAAATTAATTTTAATTGTTAATAATTATTAAATATGGTATATTAATTTACTGATATATCTTTTATAACCCAAATATTTACCCATATATTCTAAAAACATTTTTATCCCGATCCGGGTTTAAAGAGTGTTTTTTCGTGTCCCATGCACTCGTTTTCAAATTAATTTTCAAAAAATGTTTGATATTTCTTTATAAATTAGATATCATATTAATAATTCAGTGGATATATATTATATTATAAATATAACTTTATTTCATTCTTATTTTTTAAAATAAATAAGTCTAGAAAAGTAGATGCTCTAATAAAAACCAAAATGATAAAATTGGGGAATATAATATGTTAAGGAACAAAATTATTAAAAAGATCATATTTTTGTGTGGTTGAAGTTTTATTATACCATTATAACCCTTTAATACATTATCTGTCCATTTTATGATGCAAAATAGGTAAGTTATACCTCCCATTAATGAATACCTTTTTGTATTTACAAGAGTGCCACTCCCCTTCCACTATAAAGAGGCGAGAACTATACCACATTCTCAAACCACTAAAATCATTTTGGTTCAGCCAATATCGACCAAATATACTTACCAACAACCCTAGATTAATTATGGATGCTTAACTTTTGGTAAAAAGACCTATAATTAATCTCTTTCGTGCAAACCAAAAGTAGTTAACTAATTAAGAGGTTACACCCTCCCTCAAACTCCTTTCATTTATTTCCATTATCCACTCCCTGAAATATTCTTATTCCATAATTTTATAAAAACACCAGTATCCTAAATATAATATTATGTTTTTATACTAATTTTATACCTAAACTTATACACACTTTCATCTAATGGGTAAAAAACATACTCTTTACGTGTACGGTGAACTACCACCCCATGAAACAAGGATTGTTCATTTTTCCTTTACCGCCTCTCATAGTGGAAATTATTATGGAAAATATATTTATATATTATATATATGATATTAATAATTTTTTTATTATTATTTAATTTTTTATTTATAACCTACTTTTATGTTTTTTATCTAGTGTAAATATGATAATTTCATTTGAGGAAGTGTGGACTACCGCCCCCTCAAAGCAATGTGATTTGTTCACACACTACATGGAATTTATTAAGGATGGGTATTGTGAAATTATATGATATATGTCATATAATAATGATATTGGAATATTTATATATATATATATTATTTTCTTTCTTTCCTTTAATACAACTATAAAAATGGGAATAATATTCACGCATTTGTACAGCTTACGATCTCCATTAACGGTGTATTCCATTTCATAATTCTATTTTATATAAATTATTATAATAAAAATATAATTAATATCAATTATATTTATACCATTTATTACATTATTTAAATAATTATATAATTATAAGGACTAAATATATAACAAATTAATAAACATGAAAAGAACAATGCAAATATTACCCAAAGTGAAACCTTAACATGGGATTGTTAACAAACGGGTGATATAAGGTAATAATAAAACCATATATGTTATTATATATAAGAATATTATTCAGTAAAATATTTTTAATATGCATAATTTTTATTATATAGGAATACTGTACGATAAAAAATATTTTCAAGACACAGGGTAAAGGGATTTCATCTCACTTTTTATTTTTGGGAGATACATACTTTTTTCACAGCACATCCCTTTTTTTGTGGTGTGTATACCTTCCATAGATGTACTAAATTATTTTTATAATTAGATTTATATCTATTTACATATCCATTATTTGATCTTTATTTCATTGGGTTAATGTTTCAAAATCTACCAAATCAGTAAGATAGTTTTGTCTCAATTTTCCTTCTTTGAGACACATGTTTTATTATGCACCTATATTCTTTTTCGATGTCTATATACATCCATTTGACATGTTATGAATTAAATATACTATATTTAATAATATTTAAATCCTCATGGAATTTCATTTTCTTATATGTAGAGTATGATCCCAAGTTACCATGTGGTAAGAGTTTATTGAAACAATCTCATTATTTATCATGATTTCTTATTATTATTCTTCCTTTATTGAAATATTATGATACATATCTCAAGAAAACTTTTTAATTTTCTTCTAATATGGTTATTAATGATATATTACTGTTTTAGTACCATTTTTACACTCTTTGGTACTTAATATATTTAATAAAATTATATTTATGAAAATCTGACTGTATTTCTCTCTTCGATTGGAAATTTGTTTTATTCAAAAATCTTATTTTAAATAATTTTTTTAAAAATGTTTTAAAATGGTCCTTGAAGATAATTTTCAAGGAAAAATGACTTTAAAATGGTTTTATGGTTTTATGAGATTCCATTATATGTTTTTAAAGCTATTTTCAAGGAAAAATATTATCAAAAATGTTTTCAAGGTTCTTTTATAAGTTTTCAAGGGAAAAGGTTTTCAAAAAATTTAAAAATTTATACATAAGATTTAAAATTATTTTCAATGAAATGGTTCTAGAAATGTTTTCAAGATTTATTTACAAGTTTTAAAATTATTTTTAACAAAAAAATTCTCTAAATTGTTTTCAATTTTCTTATATATGTTTTCAAGGTAAATGGTTTTCATAACATTTTAAAGATTCCTTTATATGTTTTCAAGGAAAATAATTTTCAAAAGGTTTTATGTTTTAAAACTAATTTTTCAATAAGAAATAATATTTACTCAGGAAATGTTTTTAAAAGATATCTCAAAAATATTTTCCATCTAATACGACATCTATTGATGTTACTCATGCCTTTATGGGAAATTACAAAAAATTTAAATTCATATTCTATCTCAGAATGGTTTTTGTTTTGATGGAATGATATATATGAAAACCCATTTCTC
Source organism: Viscum album (assembly GCA_963277665.1). Lineage (NCBI taxonomy): Eukaryota > Viridiplantae > Streptophyta > Magnoliopsida > Santalales > Viscaceae > Viscum > Viscum album. The sequence goes on along the minus strand of OY728122.1, from coordinate 159,499,021 downwards.
TATTATTGGTTTTATTTTTATGAAAAACATACTTATTCCAATGTTTATATGATTATAAAATCTCTTTGTCTTTAATGGGTTTTTCCATGATAAATTATTATAAAATCCACTTCCTTTAAGGGGTTATTTAAGGGTGAAATGAATATTAAACCTATATATTTTCCATTGGTTATGAAACGAATAAATTTTTAAGATACCCATTTCATTTCATGGGTTATGATATTATTGTTTATGAATTTTTGGAACATGTATGTATGATTTCATTATGAGATGGGTGATACATAAATCTCCCTCTAATGTATTGTTAAGGATTTATATCACCTTAGATAGACATGGAAGGAATAATAAATAAACTCGGTTTTGTATTATAGTTATGTAAAAAGAAATTTAATCGGTTTAGTAATATAGGGATTGAACGATTAGTGAACTTGGTTCTGTAATATAAGGCTGGAACGGGGTGTGAACCTGGATTAGTAAAGGAATTTTTCTGCTAAGATGGCCTTAGAAGTGATGCCCTGAATACTATAGAAATCATTATATATGTTTATGTGTCTGCCACAATCCCATGTTTTATTTATATTTTTTGATTTAATAAATCATGATCTTTATTTCTTGATGATTCATGTCTTATGAACTACCAATATTTATTCCATGATTCATGTTTATGATATTTGATATGTCGGTTATGATCTTTAACTTTCATGATCATGTTCTCATACCCTTATTCTCATGAGTATGCTTATGTATCTTTATTTTCTACCCTTACTGAGCATTTGATCTTTCCCATTTTAGGTTTCACTCCCCCAGGTTATGAATATATGTATTATGTTTTATGTTTCTAACATGGGTGACAGTCAAGAAGGACCTAGTGGGAGATGATGTACCTCTTTTATGTACCTTTGTTTATGTTTCCATGTTTCTAAAGGAACCATACCAATTAAAATCATGGGAATATGTTTATATAATGATTAGAGTATTCTGCAAAAATTATGTAATGTTAATGTATAAAAAGTGAGGATCTCAATAGCCAAGGTATGGGTCACCCATATATAGGTGGCCCAGGTGGGTCATTTGGGTGTGGGTCTCCGTATTGTGAGTCGTTTAGGTGTGGGTCACCCAATGTTCTAAGTTGGGGGGCCTCTTCCTAGTGATATATATCCATGGTAGGTTTCCCAAGTATGGATGGACTACTTGGGAAAAGGATTTTCATGACCGTAGACCTCTCCCAAATTCACCAACCGGGATTTTGTCCCACCCCCAAAATTTGAGATGGAGGGTTATATTTATAGACTCATTGTTAGGCATGTGAAAATGGTCCTATGAGATTTTCCTATTTAAATTGGAATGTCTGAATGGCCTACATGAGTGTCATTCATGGTGACCCAATTTCCTTTTTAAAATTTTCCCATCTTCTATGTGCCATAACTTTTGATCTGTATGTCTATTTAGGCTCTGTAACTAGTCAAATCAAGGATTTATAAGAGATATAATCATATTTATATGGTTATTTTACCCAAATTTCTTTAAATAGATTTGAAATTTTAATTTTATTTCGTCAAAGATATTTATCATCGATCTTAGAAATACATGGCACGCTCCTGAAGGGGAGTTATTTCCACTTAACTTTCATTGTGGAGTAGTTTTGTGTAACAAGGAAATCCCACTTGCATATTCTTCCAACATCGAGTCACATCCTTACTCAAACTTGAAATTTTTTTCTAAGTGAGGATCAAATCATTAATTCCATCGAAAAGTGTGTGAAACACATTTTTCAATGCCAATAATAACTTAAATTCATCATGATATCCTTTCATGAGAGGAGTTTATGGAAAATTAATGGAATCTATTCATGAGTAAATATTATACCATACACATGATCAATAGTTTTGTTTCCCATTTTATATAGGATGATATAGATATAGGTAATTCCATAAACATAATAATATAATAGTACATTTTAGAGAAACCTCCTTTGGATCTCTTTTTAAAGTCCCTGGGGATGGTATTTTGGGACAAAAATATTCTCTATAAATTGGATAAGGATGTTGGGGTGGTATTTTGGTAGGGTTCTTTCAAGATAAATTAATTATGAAGTGTGAAAAAGTGAGGGGATGAGGTCCCCTTTTATAATTGAAGAGTAGTGGCATTTTGGTAAATAACTAAAAAAATCAACAATGCAAGTTAATATCATGACACGTGCCTAAAAATTTTATAAATAAAGTATTATATAGTTGATATGGTTTATAAAACCCTCCACCACAAAAAAAACTCATTTTTTAAACATATTATTCCTTAGCCTCTAAGCTTAGTCACAATTACCATTTTACTTTTCACCATGATAAATCGTCTCTTTTTATTTACCTAGGAACTTTTTTATCTTATAATAAAATTAAAATGAACCTAATTAGATAATATGGACCCATGTATTCTAAATATGAAATATAATTTATTAAATAAAGATCATGTGTGTGTTGAAAGTAATTTTTAACACACATGTATATTACGCACAGAACCATGTATTAACTTTAACCACAAATATTAATTTTTGTTGTTTTTACAAATATTTATAAACAAAAATTAATTTCATATTATTATATAATATAAATTATTATTATTCCAAATATAGAACACATTTTTTGAAATTAAATTCATAGAAGTTTCCTGATTTAATTTGAAATAAAACTTATAGACATGAGGAAAATATTATTTTCCAAATAAAAAATTTTTATTAGTATAAAATGTTATAATATAAAATTTAAACATTAAATTGATTATAATGAACTAAATTGGATTAATAATAATATAATTGAACTAATTTTACATTGAAACTATTATAAAATATAACCTAACACTGTGAATACTTTGAATTAAAGGGAATTTTTCAATAGAAATCGGCACTTTTCACTTTTCTACAAAAAATTAATAGTTTTAGAAAATTTTAAAAAATTAAATATATGATAATTATGAAATGATAATTTCAAAAATTAAATTCATTATTTTTAAAATAAATTTATTTTTTTATTGTGTAAACCATATAATGTACATAATTTCGTTAGTCTTATTAATACTAACTAATTTAATTGATAGGTTATAATGGTCTTGTTTAAATAATAATATTAATAGTATATTGTGGTTTGATAAAACTTGGTGTTATGTTTAACACAAGATATCAAAAAAAAATTAATTTAGTTGAAATAAATCATTCATAAAATATCAGGGAGTTTCATTCTACCACCTCCCCATAAATAAATTTCATCCTCATAATTTGAACTTCATCTTTGTAATCAATTGTTTGATATTTGAAAATTCCTTTTTTGGAAAACCAAATTTGTAAAAGGGTTGATAAAAATTATTCTTCAAAATATATAAATTAAAATATAAATTTCAGGTTTAAATAATACAAAATAATTATTTTAAATAGAATAACATTAGTGGTAAGTGAAAACATGTATTTCTAAAGAAGATCAATTTAAGATATAATGTTGTACTTTTTTCTTTAATGGAGAATTGGTGATTAATTTATTGAAAATGAATAACATTTTCACGTTAAGATATTTTTCCTACTGTTGTGGGATTATTTAATCATCTATTCAAAAAAAATCGGGATAAATACTTACTTGATTTTTATAATTTCATCCTTTAATCAATTTCCACAATAATCAAATCATTTCTGATAAATGGTGAGTATTAAAGAAGAATTTTAAATCCATGAATCAATAAAAGATCATAAAATCCATAAAATATTTATAATCCATTCCTTCCTTCTATATTTATCCTCAAAACCAAAGAAATAGCATATGTTGTCCAATATGGTTAAATCATCATATGAGGAAATAATAAATTAATCTCTAAAACCTCATCCAAATTTCAACTAAAACTATTCCATAAATTGTTAACCTTAAGACCATTCCAAAATTAAAAAAATATTTATATAATGACAATAAATTTACAAAATATACTTAGCAACTATCCCCCAAATATCTTAATGTATATCCTAATTGGCATATATAAAATATGTGAATACTTTAGTCTTATAATATACAAAAACATGGTCATAACTATAATTTCCATAAAACCTTAATGAAAAATTATTTTATTCCTCATTCCTTAAATAAAACTAAATATTTTTAAATATATTCCAAAAATAAAAAAATTGTTTTAAACTCCATAAATGATAACATAAACCACCTTTTCATCAAATCATTAATCATTTCCAAGGTCATCAGTACTATAAAATTTAATTTATCCATATGAGTTAACTCTTTATACTAACTAAACACCATTATCTCAACATCTGGAACATATTAATGGTTATCTTTCCATTAATCATGTGTTTTGTATAAAATATCACCTTCCCATTAGATCACTTTTCTAGGTCTTTGGTACCATTTAACATATTCTTGAAAATTCTAAAAAGAAAATTTCTACAAAATAATCTGTATATATATCATGATTTAAATAATATAATTCTTGAGTTCCAATACATAAACCCTTTAATTATCCCAGATCATTCAAAAATAATTAACTAGGATTCATAATATTATTCTTTAATACCTATTTCCTTTCATATTTCATTTGTAGTCTCTTCATAATAAATAAAAACCTTTACTTGTGCCACTTAGATGGTCCTCTTATTAATCGTTCCCCCTAAGATATTGATTTGTATATTTCCCATACTTTACACATTTATTTCATTCAACCATTTATAATTCCTTAGATAAACCATTATTATCATACATTTAATTAAATATAATTTTCATTTTTTTCGAAATATATTACTTTTATCCTTTTTATCCACACATAAATCAACTTCTCATTCCTCTGAGAAATTATTTGGGGTTCTTCTTCCCATATTCTCAACATATAGGATGTTGAATCTTCTTCTCTCAATGGTCTCCACCACCTGAGCTCTCGGTAAGCTCTATCTTTATCTTCTTTGGTGACTCCAAGAGTTCGTTAAGGTGAAATTTTTTAATCATATATTGTGATAACTTTATGAATAATCTCTCTATCCTTTACTCAAGTCATTGTCCTATTTGGTTTCTAATTAACACATTTTCTTTCACATTCAATGTTAACCTATTTCCATAAGGTTCCCACCATTGAATAAAACCAAAACATATGGTGTGAGCAATGATATTAATAGTGGGAAACCATATTATCATGAAAAATAATTTATAATACATATTAATCAAGACAGATTCTTATTAATATAACACACCTTAGGTTTAACCATGACCATTCATTATCATCATCTATTCAAATCCTTTATGATGGTTTTTAATCATTTTTTGAACTTCCAAAACATATACATTAGGAGTGTAAAACTAGTTATGAGAAATGGTTCATTTTTATGCACTAAGTGATGATCAAGTCCAGCTCAATGTTACCTTTTGGAGTTATTACCCATATGTACATCTATTCTAGAGACACATCCACTTGTTGTATCTAGACTGGGATATAATTCTTAGAAACCACTTGATATATACTTCACCAAAATTGATGAATATTTTCTTATACTTAGACTTATCCTTATTCTTATCTGTAGACATATCCCTAGTCATATACATAGAAATAACCCAAAATATAACATTAAATCTTTCTCATACTAGTTTCCAAAGGTTAACTAAACCTTTACTTTGATAACAATTATAATGATTAAGGATTTTCATACATAGATATTACATATCAATAGATTAAAATTCATTAAATTTCACATATAAATGCATAAGTATAGTAAACTTTTATTTTCCATAGAGACTAGATACACAATAATCTTTCTTCATTAAATTTCTTAATCATCTCTTATTGATATCTTCTTATTTATTAGACTACATATACATGAATGAATTAAACCTTTCTTCATAACCTGAGGAAAGGAAAAAATAATAAAGGCTGATCTAATATTCTTAGTAAGGGTAAACATTGATGATATCAACTGATGATCATATGATAGAATAATATAAGGATAATGCTATCATAGTATTAATATAACTTACAAATTTTACACCCAATCTATCATGGATCACAAATATGATCCATGGAATAAAACATTATCATTTCAAAATACATCAATCATAAGAGTGAGAAATCATCATAAATCAATCATGAACCATAATTTCATGTCCTATAAGTGTGTCACCATCACAAGTATAAAAACCATTTCATATTTCAAGGTTAATAAATGAGACCATAAAATTGTAACGGGTTAGGCATCATCATCTATTTCCCATTTCATAATGGATTAGGCATTATTACATGCTTTCCATTTCATAATAGATTAGGCATCATCATCTATTTCCCATAGGGGATCAATAACATCTATCTATTTCCCAAAGTTGATCAAGCACATCAGCTTGTTTCCCATAATTATTTCATTAGATATAAAACTTTACCCAATTTATTGGAGGGAGATATATGTCAAACCCATCTCGATTTATAAAGTAACCACCAATCATTTTTTATAACGTAACCACTATCATTAGTTATTACATAACCACTATCATTGGTTTATAATAAAACCACCCATAACATAATGAAAATAGTACATATGTGTTCCAAAACATCATAAAACTTTTATCATATCATAACCCATAACAAGGAAATGGGTTTCATAAACATTTCATTAAAACATAACCCGTGGGAAATAAATATATTTCATAAAAATTTCATC